>CAMZMU010000105.1:30088246-30688246 GCA_947311845.1 Poa pratensis
TGGGAAGGCAGGCAGAGAGAGTCAATGAGCTAGTAGATGTTGTAACCGGCAGAATGAGGCTTACCGAAACCAATCCGGATGCAGGTGATTCGTCGGGTATAGTGTCGGTTAAGGCTGTTGCCAGAGATCCAAGGGGCAGGCGTCATCCCCGCACGTCGGAGTTGACCGGGCCCAGAGCGTGAACTCGGGTAAGAGCAAGCAGCTGCAGACCTATGATGCTGAGTATGCCGGCAAGCAGCTAGCCGCTCAAGGAAGAGGTGGCCAAAGTAAAACAGTGGTGGACGAGGTTACCCGGGAGCTGGAAGGGGCAATTCGGCTGGCCGAGGTCAACCACCTCGTCCTCCGGGCAGCAAGTGATTGTGCGAGCGCAACAGCAAGGTGGTGGCCAGGCGGGTACCGCTATGATGACGGAAATTCGGCTATGGCGCGAGCCGGATACCAGACGTATGATAATGCACTTGCATCAAGACTGGGACCTCGGGCATTGATCCGAATGATCAGCGTCTCAAGTTGGATAGAATTTACCAGTCCGAGAAGCTAGAAGAGCAAGGCCCACCGGGTCCTCCATGTTTGGACCTCGGATCATGAACGAGCCGAGTGTGCCGTTATTTCAGCTTGGCCGAAGCACAAAGCCGTATAATGGCAACACAAAGCCACAGATTGGCTGATAGACTATGTATCATCAGTGCACATTGCGGGGGGCAATCGCCGATGGGCGGTCCGGTATCTCCCGCACATGTTGGAAGGGCCAGCCCGGATTTGGCTGAATAACTTACCGCCGGGTAGTATCAACTCTTGGATGGACTTGGAGGAGGCATTTTACAGTAATTTCTCCAGCACCTACAAGAGGCCTAACCGACCTCAGCTCCTGGCTGCGTGCAAGCAGGAAGAACGGGAAACAGACCGAGAATTCTTAACTCGGTGGAGCAACATTCGCAACTCTTGCGAAGGTGTCGTGGAGGAGCAGGCGATTTCTTGGTTTGCGCAGGGTTGCCGACATGGCACCCCGCTCTGGCAGAAGCTCCAGAGGGATATGCCCAAGACACTGGCGGAAACGATCCGGATAGCAGATACGTATGCTCTAGGTGATCCGACACAGCCGCATTGGATGCAGTGGGAACAAGCAGGAGGCAACCGGTTAATAACCGAGTAGGACCATTGAGGCCCAATGACCGACATGAATTCGGTTACAAAAGAAGAGATCCGGATTATAGATACGGTTCAGATCAGGTGCTGCAGTGAATATGGACCATCCTGGAGCAGGAGATGGTCAGAGACAAAAGACTGAGGGTCCAGCTTGGAGGCCGAATCAAGGTGCCTGGCCAAAGAAGGTGTGGGATGGATCGAGTCCTCCTCTAACTTTGAGGCAAGATTGGACGGGCCTTGCTGTTATCACACAACAGACCCACGCAAGCCGGCCAATCATTCAACTCGGAATTGTAGCTGGCATCATCGCATTCAGGCGGAGGGTCAGAGAGGACCACCTCAGAGAGGTGCTCCTAGACCGAATTTCAGGCCGAATATGCCTTTAACCGGAGCCAATACAATCCCGGTGAACGCAGGAGCTCCAAGACCGGCAGCCACAAAGCCGGTTAACCTGGTAAACATGGGAGGCAATGACAATGGTGCTGGTCCAGTCGGCAAGGTGGATACCCCGGTAATGAGTACAAGGAGGCTCATCAAAGTTATGTGGTTTTTGTGACCGAGCCAACTGACAAGAAAAGTCAGCTGCGAAGGGCGAAGGAGGTGAATGCAGTCATACCAGCAGTCCCAAAATACCTGAATTGGTCCGAGCAGGAGATCACTTGGAGCAGGGCTGATAACCCCAGAATTATGCCAAGTCCAGGAAACTATGCACTAGTGGTGGATCCGACTTTGGACCCAAGCTTAACGTGAGGTTTAGCCGAGTCTTGATTGACAATGGCAGTGCCATAAACATCATGTATCGGGACACAATGGTCAAGTTGGGTATTTCGCCGAATCAGTTGCAGCAGAGCAGTTGTACCTTCCATGGTATAGTACCCGGGGTGTCTTGTTCCCCAATGGGTAAGATCTGGGTAGATGTGCTGTTTGGTACCAAGGACAATCACCGGCTTGAAAGTCTCGAGTTCGAGGTGGTAGATTTGGAGAGCCCATACCATGCTCTACTTGGCCGGCCTGCGTTAGCCAAGTTCATGATATCCACCATGTGGCCTACCTCAAGATAAAGATGCCAGGCCCGAATGGTATTATCACTGTTGCGGGAGATTACAAAAAGCCATACAGTGTGCCACAATCGGTTCCACCTTAGCCGAATCATTGGTGATCCAAGCTGAGAAGAGCAAGATGCATGAGGTGGTGGCAATGGCGAAGTCGCTCAGCTCGGTGTGCTGGCTATGACCAATCCGGATGGAGGTGCAACATTTGAGATGCCCAAGGAGACAAAGAAGATCCCATTGACCCGGAGAACCCGGAGCGCATGGCCATCATTGGTGCCGGGCTGGATGAGAAATAGGAAAGCGCGCTCTGTCACTTCCTCCGTGAGAATCGGGATATCTTTGCATGGTCGGCTAAGGACCTGCCTGGTGTTCCGAGGGAGTTGGCAGAGCACTCTTTATTTGTCAGGCCGGATGTAAAACCGGTGAGGCAACCGACTCGGCGTCTCTCAGATGATCGAAGAAAAGTGGTGCTGGATGAGCTGGCTAAGTTGCTTGCAGCCGGATTCATTATGGAGGTGTTGCATCCAGACTGGATATCCAATCCGGTTCTGGTAGAGAAGAAGAAGGACGAACCAGCGGTGGTCAAGGTGTGGCGCATGTGCATCGATTTCACCAACCTAAACAAGGCGTGCCCGAAGGATCCATTTCCTTTACCTCGGATTGATCAAGTGATCGATTCTACTGCTGGGTGTGAGTTGTTGTCTTTTATTGATGCGTACTCTGGTTTTCACCAGATACCACTGAACCCTAAAGATCAAATAAAGACTGCTTTTATTACCCCGTACGGGGCGTATTGCTATCGTGTCATGTGTTTCGGTTTGAGAAATGCCGGTGCAACTTATCAGAGATGTATGCAGAAATGCTTACACTCCCAAATGGGCAAGAATGTGCAGGTGTATGTCGATGATATCGTCATCAAAACTAAAGAAAAACACACTCTCCTCGAGGATCTCGAGGAAACATTTGTGAACTTGAGAAAATATCGGTTGAAATTGAATCCGGATAAATGCACCTTTGGTGTCCCGGCTGGAAAGTTGCTCGGTTTCCTTGTATCAAGCCGAGGTATTGAGGTGAATCCGGCTAAAATCCGAGCCATAGAAAGAATGAAATTGCCTAATGTCTAAAAGATGTACAAAAATTCACAGGGTGTTTAGCCTCGTTAAGTCGGTTTGTGAGTCGGCTAGGAGAAAAAGCCTTGCCCTTGTATCAATTGATGAAAAAGAGCACCGGGTTCACGTGGACCCCGCAGGCAGATTCGGCTTTCAACGAATTAAAAAAGATGTTGTCCACTGCACCAATTCTGGCGTCACCTTTGCCGAATGAGCCAATGCTACTTTACATTGCGGCCACTAACCGGGTCGTGAGTGTGGTCATAGTGGTAGAACGAGAAGAGGAGGGTAAATCCGTGCAGAGACCGGTGTACTATTTAAGTGAGGTGATCTCAACCTCAAAGCAAAATTATCCCCACTACCAGAAGATGACATACGGGTATACCTGGCGGCCAAAAAGTTGAAACATTATTTCCAAGAACACCCGATTACCGTGGTATGTGAAGCTCCAATCGCGGAAATCATTGGGTGCAAAGATGCGACTGGCCGGGTTGCCAAGTGGGCAATAGAAGTATCTCCTTACACCCCGCATTATGAGAGAAGGGATGCTATCAAGTCTCAGGCTTTACCAGATTTCCTTTGTGACTGGGCCGAAATGCAGTATGAGCCACCCAAGCCGGATTACAATTACTGGAAGTTGCACTTTGATGGCTCCAAAACCAAAATCGGATTAGGTGCTGGGGTGGTACTCACGTCACCGAAGCAAGATCAATTGCGATATGTGTTGCAGATTCATTTCTCAGCATCAAACAATGTGGCCGAGTACGAGGCACTGATCCATGGGCTTAATGTGGCCAGGGACATCGGCATCCGCCGAATAGAATGTTTTGGTGATTCGGATTTAGTTGTGCAGCAATCTTCTGGAAATTGGGATGCTCTTGATGCCAATATGGCACTATATCGGTTTCATGTCCAGAAAATTTCAGGATTTTTTGAAGGCTGCGAGTACAAGCACATACCTCGGTTGGAGAACGAAGCTGCTGATGTCCTGTCAAAACTCGGGTCGTCTAGGGATGCAATTCCACCCGGGATATCCTTGAATCACCTAAGGGTCCCTTCAATCAAACCTTCGCCTGATTCCGAGTCAATTTTTATCCCAAAGCAAGAATCTGAGGCTGTCCCTATGAATGTTGATGTCGAGTACATTGGGGAAGACCCGGGGACTGCATGGCGAGACCCGGGGACTGCTAACCGGATCTTAGGAAAGAGGAGCAGAGAAGAAGGTGGTGATAACCGAATCTTAGGGAATGGGCAGAAGCTGATAGAAGAAATAATGGCGGCCGAACCAGTGGAAGTAGATGAGCACTTATTCCCTTTGCATCCAGTACCGGAATGGGCTGAAGAAATCATGAAGTTCATGTCGGAGGGGAGTTTGCCAAATGATGAAACCGAAGCTAGGCGAGTGCAGAGGAGGTCCAAGGCTTACACCATCATCAACAAGGAGTTATACAAGAGGAGTGCAACCGAGGTGCTACAGCGTTGTGTGGAGCCAGCCGAGGGCAAGGAGATGCTCCTTGAGATACATCAGGGTGAATGTGGACATCATTGCAGTACAAGAGCCCTGGTGGCTAAAGTATTCCGGCATGGATTTTACTGGCCCACTGCTCACGCGGATGCAGAGGACATAGTCCGAAAATGTGAAGGATGCCAAAGGTTTGCCAAGCAGACACACTTACCCGCATCGGCACTGAAACAATTCCTATCACTTGGCCATTTGCTGTGTGGTGTTTGGATATGGTGGGAGATTTCAAGCCGGCTAGGGGCAACATGACACATATGCTGGTGATGGTGGATAAGTTCACCAAGTGGATAGAGGTGAAACCAATCCGGAAAGTGATGGTCGTTCGGCTGTAACTTTCTGAAAGAAATTATTTTGAGATACGGATACCCTCATAGCATCATCTCGGATAACGGCACAAACTTTGCTGTCGGAGAGTTTGCTCGGTTCTGCATGAATAAGGGAATCCGGCTAGATATAGCCTCGGTGGCACATCCGGAGTCTAATGGGCAAGTGGAAAGATCAAATGCCCTGGTGTTGGCCGGCATCAAGGCTCGTCTCATTGAACCATTGCTGAAAACTCCGGGATGCTGGATAGACGAGATACCATCAGTACTGTGGGGTCTAAGGACCACGCCGAATCGGTCAACTGGCTATACGCCATTTTTTCTGGTTTATGGGGCAGAAGCTGTGCTACCCACAGACATAGAACATGATGCACCAAGGGTGGCAATGTATACTGAAACCGAGGCAAAAGAGGCTCGGGAAGATGCAGTGGATCTGCTAGAGGAAGCAAGAGAATTGGCTCTATCTCGGACAGCAATATACCAGCAGAATCTACGACGATATCATAGTCGAAAGATCAGCCCTCGAGTGTTTCATGAGGGTGATCTTGTGCTAAGGCTGGTGCAGCGCAGCAAAGGCCGACACAAGTTGTCACCTCCATGGGAGGGACCTTTCATTGTGAGCAGGGCTATGCACAATGACTCGTACTACCTTGTAGATGCACAGGAACCAAGGAAGGATGGCCTGGACAGACCCGGACAAGAAACTAAGAGACCTTGGAATGTAGCTCTGCTTCGACCCTTTTACTCCTAAGGGGCGCAATGTATGTATTTCAGTTTATCATAAATGAATTGCAGCAATCCGAGTCTGGACTCGGGGACTGTTCGTACTCATGCATGTGTTTTTATTACTGTTTTGTCCATACCGTTCGTGTGCCGAATTGCTTTGAACCTCGTCCCAAAATTCAAGTAATGTATGTTGTGTTGTTGATCTCGTGACTCGACTGACAAACACCAAAATGGTAGTCAAGAGCAGAGATGAGGAATGTGGGAAACATGAAAATGGACTCGGGGACTCGGTCCAAAACCGATTCGGCACATGTCGTTTACTAACCCTGTTATTTATTTTTGTTTATGTTGAATGATTCTAAACCACAACTCGCATGTTTCAAGTATTGTATGCTATGATTCCTATCTTGTGACTCGACTGTCAAACACCTAAAAGGTAGACAAGAGCAGAGATTCGGCAAAAATAGTAAACAAGAAAACAGACTCGGGGACTCGGTTTAAAATGATCCAACATAAACCTCGTCCGGATCATGTTAAGCAAATTTAAAGTAGTCTCGAAAGAACTTAAAATAGTCTATTACATCTGCTCCCGGCATACCGGGGATTTAACGTTTTTTCACTAAGTTACTTCAGGAAGCAGCAGACTCGGTTGTAGCAGGTTCGGTGGCAGGAGCTTTGGTTGAAGGAACCTCGGGCGCGCGAGCCTCGGTTACAGGAGCTTCGGTTGGAGTAGATTCGGTTGCAGGGGCTCGGTTGCAAGGATGGGCTCAGATGGAGGAACTTCAGGGGTAACCTTGCGTGGAGAGCTTGAAGGCTGGGCGATTCGGAGGTATCCGGATCAGCTGAGCTTGTTTAGTAATCTCTGCCGAATCAGTTGCTGGTATCTCCGAAGTCTGGGCCGGAGTTGCTTCGGTATTCTTAGCCGAGTCAGAAGCTGGGATCTTGATAGGAGCGTGTTCGGCAGAGTTAGCCGAATCACCAGACTCGCCCTCAGAATCGGCGTATTCTTCAGCGGAGGCGTCGTCCGATTCCTCTTCTTCAGTTTCTTCTCCATCCGAGTAGACCGGAGCCTCCAGATCAAGATGCTTGGTGCGTGCAAATTCGGCCATGAAGTTGGCGGCTTCTTCACGGATCTTAATCCGGGTAGGGTCTGTAGCCCACGGAGAACCCTCGCGAAATGAGCGCACTTTGGCAAGATCAATTAGCTCATACCAGGACATGATGAATAGCAAAGCTGCGTCAGCACCAGCGCGGGCGGACGAAGACCTCCACTGCTGTAACCGGGTCATTGCTTGATCCAGGTCTCGGATCAGCTCCTCCACAGGCACAACTTGCCGCGCTTCAGGAAACAAGATTCGGTGAGCCTTGAGACTTGCATTGAGCAGACCAATATGGGAATCCTTCAAAGGAGCAATCCGAGCCTTAAGTGCTGTAATATGATCTTCGATGTCCCATGTCTCTGGTAGGGGAGCCTCGGTTAATTTAGCTCTCTCAGCTCGGGCGTTTCTCACAGCCTTGGCGCTTGAAGCCGGATGCTAGTAAACTCTCCTACAAACAAATAAGCTAATACTGAGTTCAGCGAGAAGGAACACAAGCATATGTATTGGTTAAGAGCAGAAAGAAAAAGGAGATTCGGTGAACTTACGATCCATGTCATCATTAAGGCTAGCAAGTGCAGCAAGCCATTTCGCACTGGCCGCTTTGTGAGCACTCAGTTCTTCTTTAGCCGCTTTGACTTCGGCTTCAGATTCGGCAATGTTCGTTTGAATTTGCTTGTCCAGTTTGGCCCGCTCCGCAAGTCCGGCTTTGAAAGTATCCCGCTCCTTCTGGATTGTGTCTTTTTCACGCTTCAGCGTATCCCGCTCTCCTTTAACCTTGTTCTTCACTTTTTCAACTCGGTCAAGCTCTCGCTGGAGCCGAGTCACCTCTGATTTTTCCTCGGATAAAGCGCGCTTGTGCTCTTCTTCTTTCTTGTCCATTTCAAGACAGAGCCCATCAAAGGAAGTTTGGAGCTTCTGATGCTGATGGGCGAGCTGCTTAAAGAGCTTGCCGCGAGCGGTCATGGTTTCCTGAAAGAAAACAGGCAAATGGCGTCAAAAGAATCTCGGGGACTGGCCCGAGATTAACCGAATCAGTTGGAAAAGAGACTCGGGGACTGGAAGTCCCACGGTGTCCTCGGTTACGGCAACATTCATGATAAGTTTTTTAGAGATTCAAGCCGAATGACTTTCTTACTCGGAGGAGTATCAGTCGTTCGACCCGAATCTCGGGGACTGGGTATAGTACTATTTGATCATGTTGAAATAAAAGCAAGATTCGGAAAAATTTACCTCAAACACCCGGTTAGCTTCAGTGACCGAGGTCTGTACAGAGTGTAATGATTGAAACATCCGACTAGGCCCAGCCGGATGTGGCGCTGAAGTAGAAAAATCTTTGGCGAGGTCAGCATCATTCCAAGCTTCAATGAATTGCTTGGCGGACTCGAGCTTATCGCTGCTCGGAGGGCGGGGATTCGACAGGGACTGGCCGAATCGAATCGCTGATGGGGCGGCAGAAACCTTCTTGCTAGCAACCACCTGCTTATCCGAGGTGGTTGGAGGTGTGCCAGAGGCACCTTGAGTCGGCTTGGGTTGCGGTGACGCACCCGGAGTCTGCTTCGGATGTGGCTCCTTGTGCTGCTTCTCGGAAACTTGCTGTTGCTGTTGCTGCTTCTGCTTTTTCTTCTTCTGCTGCTCTTGATTCAGCAGGGTTTGCGCTGCGGGAGTAGGGCGAGGATCCGGCTTAGGCAAGGATGTAGCCGATGTCTTGGCCTTTTCCTTCTCCAGCTCCTTGAGAGGGCGTGGCCAACTTGAATCTCGGATTGGAGCCGAGGTTTCCTCACTCTCCAAGTCAATAACCGGCTTTGAAATGGGAGTCGGCTGAGGAATATTGGCAGTGGTGACACGCATTGGTGAGGTGGCAGTTCGATCAGGAGACTGGGTTTCCATGACCGTATCCAGCGGAGGAATGGGAGAAGAGATGGATGAATGAGTCTGCGCGGTGATGAGGACATCACTGCATAAAGCAAAGCAAACAGTTAACTCGGATAGATATGACTCGGTTAACAGAGGAAGAAAGCAAATGAAGTTAAGTCAGTATTACCCCTTGGTGGTAGGCATCGGCTTGACGCGATTCAACTTGGAGCCAGACTTCTTTATTCTCTTGGCTTTAGGGGAATCAGATCCGGGCGCGTCACTGCGTTTCCGAGATGTCCCTTCAGCATCTTGTTTGGCTGGAACACAAGGTGGTGACCATGAAATCGGAATAGCGTCGATGGGATCTAAGATCCTGCAATCATCATCTTCCTCGTCGGAGATGTTGTGAATAGTTGATTGCTTACCCTTGCGGACTGGCTTGGCGCGCGGGATAGGCAGATAATCATCCGTATCCGGATCTTCTTCGTCCTCGCGCGGCGGGCTGAGATCCGGTCCCCATTCTTTGGTGGAGAGGTCTCCATCTTCGGTAAGTTGGCGATCAAACAGCTACAGAAAAGTCGGGGCAAATCCGGATTAGGCCGATGCCATTTTGACGAAATATGGTTAGATTCGGAAAATGGCGAACTAACCTGTGGTGGAAGGCGCTCTCGGAAAAACGGCTTTACGCCCCACCGCCATTTATCCGACATCTCGGTGGCGGCAATGGCGTTTACCCGTCGCCTGATGGAGACTTTGCTAAGGTCATGCCTGCTGATCCGGGTAGGATCTAGCACACCACCCATGTGGCATATCTTGTGTTCACGTCTTTGAAGAGGGCAGACCCGGCGACCGATGAAGGTCCGGAGCAGATCATCCGAGGCCAGGCCCTTCTTCAGAAAGTCCTCCAGAGTTTCATGTACAGTCTGAAGTTCTACAATAGTCTCGGCCGGATTGTATCCGAAGTTCAATTCGGCTGTGGGTGGCTCGATCGTGAACTCGGGCAGATTAAGGGCGTCATGGCCTTCTGCACTCTTCACATAAAGGAAAGACCTTTGCCACTTCTTGACAGTGTCTAGGCCAGTGATACGGGGAAAGATGGATCCCTGCCTTGGCGTGATGCTAACCGGACCGCAAGCAGTCATCAGCTTCGGCTTAGTGCCTGGAATAGTATGTTTGCGGAGGTGGAAATACTTTGCCCAAATATCGACGGTCGGCCAGACACCGAGATAGCCCTCGCAAAAGGAGCTAAAAGCCGATAGAGAAACGAAGGCATTAGCCGGGAGGTGATGAGGCTGTAGGCCAAAGAAATCCAGGAAAGCCCGGAAGAAATCACTCGCCGGCAATCCGAATCCGCGCTCAAAATGCGCTAGAAACACCACACGTTCACCAGGTTCGGGAACCGGGACGAGTTCCTTCCCCGGTTTGCGGCATATAACTTGAGAGGTTATACGCCGGGTGCTTAATAGCCATTCCAGATCGTCCTTGGTCACATCAGAACCCTCCCATCTGCCGGGAGGAAGCTTCGCCATATCCGGATCAATCCTGCAAGAGGTCGGATAGGGCCGAGTCAAAATGAATCGGATAATGGTATAATCGAACCAGATCTAGAGTGATTCGGCTAATATTATCCCGGATGAAACTAGCCGGATTCAGCAGAGAAGGTGATTCGGGTGGCAATCACAAACACCTTCCGCAAAGGTCTAGGGTTACACAAGATCTACTGCAGCAGTAAAAAAGAAAGGAAATCAAGAGTAAAAATATGGTTGAACTGCTCATACGGTGGCAAACAAAACTAGGGCAGTGTAGTGCAAAATCTAGACAGGAGATCTACTAGATGCACTGAGGCTGGGCGACGGACTAATATGCGGATAAATCTACAAGAAACAAATGCGAGTTTCCCGTGGCATATGAACTCCTCGAGTTCGCCATGACCGGAGAAAAAGAAAACTCACGGTGATGACGCGACGGGGAAGAAGCTCGATGAAGGAACGGCGGCGCTGGGCACGGTGCGCGGCCCCGGTCGTTTTCCTCCGGTGCGTTGAGGACGTCTCCGGCGCGGCAAGGTTACGAGGGCGAGATTGCGGCGGCGGCGGTGGCGCAGATGGAAGTTTTCGGAGTGGGGAACGAGCGGAGAAGAAGAGGAAACCCCCTGCGCCCATATTTATAGCGCCCAGCGGTAACGGGCGCACTACTGCACGGTTTTCGGAGCGTCGCACGGTAACTGCATCCTGGAACTCTGTGGCCACCTCTGTGGCCGTGTGTTCCAAGCACATGTTGGGCCATAGAATTGGAAGCAGTTGCACGGATCCTGTGTGCCGGTCAACGGAGAAAACGAGAAGACGCGGTCGTTTGGTCAAATGCACTCAAGTACCCGGAGAATCCGGATGAGGTGCTGTCAGTGGCATGTCAGATCAGAGATCCGGATTATGGGGCTTTGCGCAGAGATTCACTGCCAAGTGTCCCGGGAAATCCTGAGACAAGATTATATGATATGAGATTCGGTTAGTGATGTTTATTTTTAACCTGCTACGGCTCTTCAGCCGAGGCTGTAGAACCGCACCAGCTTCGGGGACTACTGTCGGGGGGCTGCCCCCGGGTAGGGCAAAGATGTGGTGTTAAGTGTTGCAAAGAGCTAGCCGGATCAATATAGCCGGGTCACTTGGGCCGGATCTCTCGTGAGAGTCGGTTAGTACTTAACCGAATCAGAGGAAGATGCCAGAGAGGATCCGGTAAAGCTTAACCGAATCAGAGGAAGGAAACCGGTTAAGTTAGCCGGGTTGGTCAGGAAGGACCCGGATAAGGTAATCCGGATATTGCACAAGGGCCAAGTAATGTCAGAAAGGTTCACGGGTGTCTCCTGCCAGAGGCTGAGAAGACAGCCGGGTCAAGTCGCAGGTTTTCCGGGTCGCAAGGCCCTAGGCGCTGACTTGGCCAATTCGGGAAAGAGGATACGACCGAGACCCGGGGGCTACGGCTGCCATTGCCCAAAGTGGCAAGATAGGCCTGCTAGGGACTTGACGGCCAGGTCAGGTCACGGGATTCCTGGGAGCGCAGCAACCTAGGAGCTGACCCGGCCAATTCGGGAAAGAGGATATGACCGAGACCCGGTGGGCTACACCTGCCATTGCCCAAAGTGGCAAGATAGGCCTGCTGGGCCTGACAGTCCGGCCGTTGGGTTGACAGGGGGCAGAGGCTTGTCCTGTTCCTCTTGTCCATGCCATTATCACTTCCAGCCAGGGGCAAAATGGTAATTCGGTTAGTGTATAAGTAAGCTACCAAATCCTCCAGGAGAGGAGAGAGGGAGAGAACAGGCAAGGAGGGAGAGCTTATTTCCCCCTGCCTCATCTTCTCCTAGAGCTCTCACCATTGTTCTTCATACAGCTCAAGGAGCACTCTGTACTTGTAACCACTTGAGATATAAAGAGAGTAGGCTAGTGCTGCAGTAGGGGTGTTACCTCCACAAGAGGGCCCCGAAGCAGGGTACATCGTGGTGTTCTTTGCTTCTTGGTTCTGCTTGTTCTTGTTTGTTCTTGCGAGTTCTTGGTTGTTCTCCATGCGTGCTTCGTGAGCGCGCAAACCCTCCCCGGATCCCCCAACGTCCTAGCGAGCCCACAACTTAAGCCATCCTATGGCATCTGCCGTGACACCACCACGACAGTTGGCGCCCACCGTGGGGCGCAGTGGCGTTGGCTGGGGTTTCCTTCCGGACGGGCACCGTCGCTGGCTCCGGCGAGCGGGTCCTCTCTGGGCTCGTTTGCAAGATCGGCGAGTTCAACTTCATCAGCGACAACGCGGGGTGCTTCGCCAACAAGCCCTTCCCCGCAGACGGTTTCCTCATGACGCTCGGCAGCTTCGTCACCTACGTCGCCACCGAGCCTGTCCGCGAGTACCCGGCGCAGGTGCTCGTGGCTGAGGATCCTCCCTCTTTCCGCGCAGCTCTCGGACGGCGTAGCGCTCGCCCCGGGAGTAGCGTGGAGGTGATGATGACCGGGCCAAGTGCAGCAGCTGGCAAAGGAGATGCCAGCAAAAGCATGCCCGAGGAGCTGGCCACGCCAGTTGATCCGGTTGGCAAGCCGACTCGGACAGCTAAGTTCCCAAAGGAGAGACCAGATCCGGTTGGCCCGCTTGGCATGTCAAGTAGGGAGGCTCCTTTAGAGGATGTCCTGGAGAAGCTATCTCGGCCAGTGGCACCTGGGGCAGATGTAGAGCTCACTGTAGCTCAGCTAGAGGCAGAGCGCCTGAGGTTGCAAAAAGAAGCCCGGTTAGTGGTGGAGTCTAGGCAAGCCTTTGATAGAGATATGAGAGAGTACAATGCTGCCAATGGTATCACCGAGGGTTTTACTCCTGTAGTGCATCGCTCGCGCAAAAAGCCGAGTTGCGTAACCGGGGTAAGGACCTCAATGACGAGTTAGCTAGAGCTGCAGGATCGAGCTCCAGTAAGGCTACTAGTCATAGATCTGGCACAGGCAAGCCGGTGTATAGCTCCCCGGCTAAGAATCTTAGGGCTGCAGCGGCAGCGCGAGCCGAGTTGAGCACACTAACCGGGGACGCCTGGCGGAAGCAGGCAGAGAGAGTCAATGAGCTAGTAGATGTGTGTAACCGGCAGAATGAGGCTTACCGGAAAGCCAATCCGGATGCAGGTGTTTCTCGGGTAGTAGTGTCGGTTAAGGCTGTTAGCCAGAGATCCAAGGGGCAGGCGTCATCCCCGCACGTCGGAGTTGACCGGGCCCAGAGCGTGAACTCGGGTAAGAGCAAGCAGCTGCAGACCTATGATGCTGAGTATGCCGGCAAGCAGCTAGCCGCTCAAGGAAGAGGTGGCCAAAGTAGAAACAGTGGTGGACGAGGTTACCCGGGAGCTGGAAGGGGCAATTCGGCTGGCCGAGGTCAACCACCTCGTCCTCCTGGGCAGCAAGTGATTGTGCGAGCGCAACAGCAAGGTGGTGGCCAGGCGGGTTACCGCTATGATGACGGAAATTCGGCTATGGCGCGAGCCGGATACCAGACGTATGATAATGCACTTGCATCAAGACTGGGACCTCGGGCATTAGATCCGAATGATCAGCGTCTCAAGTTGGATAGAATTTACCAGTCCGAGAAGCTAGAAGAGCAAGGCCCACCGGGTCCTCCATGTTTTGGACCTCGGATCATGAACGAACCGAGTGTGCCGTTATTTCAGCTTGGCCGAAGCACAAAGCCATATAATGGCAACACAAAGCCACAAGATTGGCTAATAGACTATGTATCGTCAGTGCACATTGCGGGGGGCAATCGCCGATGGGCGGTCCGGTATCTCCCGCACATGTTGGAAGGGCCAGCCCGGATTTGGCTGAACAACTTACCGCCGGGTAGTATCAACTCTTGGATGGACTTGGAGGAGGCATTTTACAGTAATTTCTCCAGCACCTACAAGAGGCCTAACCGACCTCAGCTCCTGGCTGCGTGCAAGCAGGAAGAACGGGAAACAGACCGAGAATTCTTAACTCGGTGGAGCAACATTCGCAACTCTTGCGAAGGTGTCGTGGAGGAGCAGGCGATTTCTTGGTTTGCGCAGGGTTGCCGACATGGCACCCCGCTCTGGCAGAAGCTCCAGAGGGATATGCCCAAGACACTGGCGGAAACGATCCGGATAGCAGATACGTACGCTCTAGGTGATCCGACACAGCCCGCATTGGATGCAGTGGGAACAAGCAGGAGGCAACCGGTTAATAACCGAGTAGGACCATTGAGGCCCAATGACCGACATGAATTCGGTTACAAAAGAAGAGATCCGGATTATAGATACGGTTCAGATCAGGTGGCTGCAGTGAATATGGATCATCCTGGAGCAGGAGATGGTCAGAGACAAAAGACTGAGGGTCCAGCTTGGAGGCCGAATCAAGGTGCCTGGCCAAAGAAGGTGTGGGATGGATCGAGTCCTCCTCTAACCTTTGAGGCAAGATTGGACGGGCCTTGCTGTTATCACACAACAGACCCACGCAAGCCGGCCAATCATTCAACTCGGAATTGTAGCTGGCATCATCGCATTCAGGCGGAGGGTCAGAGAGGACCACCTCAGAGAGGTGCTCCTAGACCGAATTTCAGGCCGAATATGCCTTTAACCGGAGCCAATACAATCCCGGTGAACGCAGGAGCTCCGAGACCGGCAGCCACAAAGCCGGTTAACCTGGTAAACATGGGAGGCAATGACAATGGTGCTGGTCCAAGTCGGCAAGGTGGATACCCCGGTAATGAGTACAAGGAGGCTCATCAAAGTTATGTGGTTTTTGTGACCGAGCCAACTGACAAGAAAAGTCAGCTGCGAAGGGCGAAGGAGGTGAATGCAGTCATACCAGCAGTCCCAAAATACCTGAATTGGTCCGAGCAGGAGATCACGTGGAGCAGGGCTGATAACCCCAGAATTATGCCAAGTCCAGGAAACTATGCACTAGTGGTGGATCCGACTTTGGTAGGACCCAAGCTTAACGTGAGGTTTAGCCGAGTCTTGATTGACAATGGCAGTGCCATAAACATCATGTATCGGGACACAATGGTCAAGTTGGGTATTTCGCCGAATCAGTTGCAGCAGAGCAGTTGTACCTTCCATGGTATAGTACCCGGGGTGTCTTGTTCCCCAATGGGTAAGATCTGGGTAGATGTGCTGTTTGGTACCAAGGACAATCACCGGCTTGAAAGTCTCGAGTTCGAGGTGGTAGATTTGGAGAGCCCATACCATGCTCTACTTGGCCGGCCTGCGTTAGCCAAGTTCATGATATCCACCCATGTGGCCTACCTCAAGATAAAGATGCCAGGCCCGAATGGTATTATCACTGTTGCGGGAGATTACAAAAGCCATACAGTGTGCCACAATCGGTTCCACCTTAGCCGAATCATTGGTGATCCAAGCTGAGAAGAGCAAGATGCATGAGGTGGTGGCAATGGCAAAGTCAGCTCAGCTCGGTGTGCTGGCTATGACCAATCCGGATGGAGGTGCAACATTTGAGATGCCCAAGGAGACAAAGAAGATCCCCATTGACCCGGAGAACCCGGAGCGCATGGCCATCATTGGTGCCGGGCTGGATGAGAAATAGGAAAGCGCGCTCTGTCACTTCCTCCGTGAGAATCGGGATATCTTTGCATGGTCGGCTAAGGACCTGCCTGGTGTTCCGAGGGAGTTGGCAGAGCACTCTTTATTTGTCAGGCCGGATGTAAAACCGGTGAGGCAACCGACTCGGCGTCTCTCAGATGATCGAAGAAAAGTGGTGCTGGATGAGCTGGCTAAGTTGCTTGCAGCCGGATTCATTATGGAGGTGTTGCATCCAGACTGGATATCCAATCCGGTTCTGGTAGAGAAGAAGAAGGACGAACCAGCGGTGGTCAAGGTGTGGCGCATGTGCATCGATTTCACCAACCTAAACAAGGCGTGCCCGAAGGATCCATTTCCTTTACCTCGGATTGATCAAGTGATCGATTCTACTGCGGGGTGTGAGTTGTTGTCTTTTATTGATGCGTACTCTGGTTTTCACCAGATACCACTGAACCCTAAAGATCAAATAAAGACTGCTTTTATTACCCCGTACGGGGCGTATTGCTATCGTGTCATGTGTTTCGGTTTGAGAAATGCCGGTGCAACTTATCAGAGATGTATGCAGAAATGCTTACACTCCCAAATGGGCAAGAATGTGCAGGTGTATGTCGATGATATCGTCATCAAAACTAAAGAAAAACACACTCTCCTCGAGGATCTCGAGGAAACATTTGTGAACTTGAGAAAATATCGGTTGAAATTGAATCCGGATAAATGCACCTTTGGTGTCCCGGCTGGAAAGTTGCTCGGTTTCCTTGTATCAAGCCGAGGTATTGAGGTGAATCCGGCTAAAATCCGAGCCATAGAAAGAATGAAATTGCCTAGATGTCTAAAAGATGTACAAAAATTCACAGGGTGTTTAGCCTCGTTAAGTCGGTTTGTGAGTCGGCTAGGAGAAAAAGCCTTGCCCTTGTATCAATTGATGAAAAAGAGCACCGGGTTCACGTGGACCCCGCAGGCAGATTCGGCTTTCAACGAATTAAAAAAGATGTTGTCCACTGCACCAATTCTGGCGTCACCTTTGCCGAATGAGCCAATGCTACTTTACATTGCGGCCACTAACCGGGTCGTGAGTGTGGTCATAGTGGTAGAACGAGAAGAGGAGGGTAAATCCGTGCAGAGACCGGTGTACTATTTAAGTGAGGTGATCTCAACCTCAAAGCAAAATTATCCCCACTACCAGAAGATGACATACGGGGTATACCTGGCGGCCAAAAAGTTGAAACATTATTTCCAAGAACACCCGATTACCGTGGTATGTGAAGCTCCAATCGCGGAAATCATTGGGTGCAAAGATGCGACTGGCCGGGTTGCCAAGTGGGCAATAGAAGTATCTCCTTACACCCCGCATTATGAGAGAAGGGATGCTATCAAGTCTCAGGCTTTACCAGATTTCCTTTGTGACTGGGCCGAAATGCAGTATGAGCCACCCAAGCCGGATTACAATTACTGGAAGTTGCACTTTGATGGCTCCAAAACCAAAATCGGATTAGGTGCTGGGGTGGTACTCACGTCACCGAAGCAAGATCAATTGCGATATGTGTTGCAGATTCATTTCTCAGCATCAAACAATGTGGCCGAGTACGAGGCACTGATCCATGGGCTTAATGTGGCCAGGGACATCGGCATCCGCCGAATAGAATGTTTTGGTGATTCGGATTTAGTTGTGCAGCAATCTTCTGGAAATTGGGATGCTCTTGATGCCAATATGGCACTATATCGGTTTCATGTCCAGAAAATTTCAGGATTTTTTGAAGGCTGCGAGTACAAGCACATACCTCGGTTGGAGAACGAAGCTGCTGATGTCCTGTCAAAACTCGGGTCGTCTAGGGATGCAATTCCACCCGGGATATCCTTGAATCACCTAAGGGTCCCTTCAATCAAACCTTCGCCTGATTCCGAGTCAATTTTTATCCCAAAGCAAGAATCTGAGGCTGTCCCTATGAATGTTGATGTCGAGTACATTGGGGAAGACCCGGGGACTGCATGGCGAGACCCGGGGACTGCTAACCGGATCTTAGGAAAGAGGAGCAGAGAAGAAGGTGGTGATAACCGAATCTTAGGGAATGGGCAGAAGCTGATAGAAGAAATAATGGCGGCCGAACCAGTGGAAGTAGATGAGCACTTATTCCCTTTGCATCCAGTACCGGAATGGGCTGAAGAAATCATGAAGTTCATGTCGGAGGGGAGTTTGCCAAATGATGAAACCGAAGCTAGGCGAGTGCAGAGGAGGTCCAAGGCTTACACCATCATCAACAAGGAGTTATACAAGAGGAGTGCAACCGAGGTGCTACAGCGTTGTGTGGAGCCAGCCGAGGGCAAGGAGATGCTCCTTGAGATACATCAGGGTGAATGTGGACATCATTGCAGTACAAGAGCCCTGGTGGCTAAAGTATTCCGGCATGGATTTTACTGGCCCACTGCTCACGCGGATGCAGAGGACATAGTCCGAAAATGTGAAGGATGCCAAAGGTTTGCCAAGCAGACACACTTACCCGCATCGGCACTGAAGACAATTCCTATCACTTGGCCATTTGCTGTGTGGTGTTTGGATATGGTGGGAGATTTCAAGCCGGCTAGGGGCAACATGACACATATGCTGGTGATGGTGGATAATTCACCAAGTGGATAGAGGTGAAACCAATCCGGAAAGTGGATGGTCGTTCGGCTGTAACTTTCTGAAAGAAATTATTTTGAGATACGGATACCCTCATAGCATCATCTCGGATAACGGCACAAACTTTGCTGTCGGAGAGTTTGCTCGGTTCTGCATGAATAAGGGAATCCGGCTAGATATAGCCTCGGTGGCACATCCGGAGTCTAATGGGCAAGTGGAAAGATCAAATGCCCTGGTGTTGGCCGGCATCAAGGCTCGTCTCATTGAACCATTGCTGAAAACTCCGGGATGCTGGATAGACGAGATACCATCAGTACTGTGGGGTCTAAGGACCACGCCGAATCGGTCAACTGGCTATACGCCATTTTTTCTGGTTTATGGGGCAGAAGCTGTGCTACCCACAGACATAGAACATGATGCACCAAGGGTGGCAATGTATACTGAAACCGAGGCAAAAGAGGCTCGGGAAGATGCAGTGGATCTGCTAGAGGAAGCAAGAGAATTGGCTCTATCTCGGACAGCAATATACCAGCAGAATCTACGACGATATCATAGTCGAAAGATCAGCCCTCGAGTGTTTCATGAGGGTGATCTTGTGCTAAGGCTGGTGCAGCGCAGCAAAGGCCGACACAAGTTGTCACCTCCATGGGAGGGACCTTTCATTGTGAGCAGGGCTATGCACAATGACTCGTACTACCTTGTAGATGCACAGGAACCAAGGAAGGATGGCCTGGACAGACCCGGACAAGAAACTAAGAGACCTTGGAATGTAGCTCTGCTTCGACCCTTTTACTCCTAAGGGGCGCAATGTATGTATTTCAGTTTATCATAAATGAAGTTGCAGCAATCCGAGTCTGGACTCGGGGACTGTTCGTACTCATGCATGTGTTTTTATTACTGTTTTGTCCATACCGTTCGTGTGCCGAATTGCTTTGAACCTCGTCCCAAAATTCAAGTAATGTATGTTGTGTTGTTGATCTCGTGACTCGACTGACAAACACCAAAATGGTAGTCAAGAGCAGAGATGAGGAATGTGGGAAACATGAAAATGGACTCGGGGACTCGGTCCAAAACCGATTCGGCACATGTCGTTTACTAACCCCTGTTATTTATTTTTCGTTTATGTTGAATGATTCTAAACCACAACTCGCATGTTTCAAGTATTGTATGCTATGATTCCTATCTTGTGACTCGACTGTCAAACACCTAAAAGGTAGACAAGAGCAGAGATTCGGCAAAAATAGTAAACAAGAAAACAGACTCGGGGACTCGGTTTAAAATGATCCAACATAAACCTCGTCCGGATCATGTTAAGCAAATTTAAAGTAGTCTCGAAAGAACTTAAAATAGTCTATTACATCTGCTCCCGGCATACCGGGGATTTAACGTTTTTTCACTAAGTTACTTCAGGAAGCAGCAGACTCGGTTGTAGCAGGTTCGGTGGCAGGAGCTTTGGTTGAAGGAACCTCGGGCGCGCGAGCCTCGGTTACAGGAGCTTCGGTTGGAGTAGATTCGGTTGCAGGGGCTCGGTTGCAAGGATGGGCTCAGATGGAGGAACTTCAGGGGTAACCTTGCGTGGAGAGCTTGAAGGCTGGGCGATTCGGAGGTATCCGGATCAGCTGGAGCTTGTTTAGTAATCTCTGCCGAATCAGTTGCTGGTATCTCCGAAGTCTGGGCCGGAGTTGCTTCGGTATTCTTAGCCGAGTCAGAAGCTGGGATCTTGATAGGAGCGTGTTCGGCAGAGTTAGCCGAATCACCAGACTCGCCCTCAGAATCGGCGTATCTTCAGCGGAGGCGTCGTCCGATTCCTCTTCTTCACTTTCTTCTCCATCCGAGTAGACCGGAGCCTCCAGATCAAGATGCTTGGTGCGTGCAAATTCGGCCATGAAGTTGGCGGCTTCTTCACGGATCTTAATCCGGGTAGGGTCTGTAGCCCACGGAGAACCCTCGCGAAATGAGCGCACTTTGGCAAGATCAATTAGCTCATACCAGGACATGATGAATAGCAAAGCTGCGTCAGCACCAGCGCGGGCGGACGAAGACCTCCACTGCTGTAACCGGGTCATTGCTTGATCCAGGTCTCGGATCAGCTCCTCCACAGGCACAACTTGCCGCGCTTCAGGAAACAAGATTCGGTGAGCCTTGAGACTTGCATTGAGCAGACCAATATGGGAATCCTTCAAAGGAGCAATCCGAGCCTTAAGTGCTGTAATATGATCTTCGATGTCCCATGTCTCTGGTAGGGGAGCCTCGGTTAATTTAGCTCTCTCAGCTCGGGCGTTTCTCACAGCCTTGGCAGCTTGAAGCCGGATGCTAGTAAACTCTCCTACAAACAAATAAGCTAATACTGAGTTCAGCGAGAAGGAACACAAGCATATGTATTGGTTAAGAGCAGAAAGAAAAAGGAGATTCGGTGAACTTACGATCCATGTCATCGTTAAGGCTAGCAAGTGCAGCAAGCCATTTCGCACTGGCCGCTTTGTGAGCACTCAGTTCTTCTTTAGCCGCTTTGACTTCGGCTTCAGATTCGGCAATGTTCGTTTGAATTTGCTTGTCCAGTTTGGCCCGCTCCGCAAGTCCGGCTTTGAAAGTATCCCGCTCCTTCTGGATTGTGTCTTTTTCACGCTTCAGCGTATCCCGCTCTCCTTTAACCTTGTTCTTCACTTTTTCAACTCGGTCAAGCTCTCGCTGGAGCCGAGTCACCTCTGATTTTTCCTCGGATAAAGCGCGCTTGTGCTCTTCTTCTTTCTTGTCCATTTCAAGACAGAGCCCATCAAAGGAAGTTTGGAGCTTCTGATGCTGATGGGCGAGCTGCTTAAAGAGCTTGCCGCGAGCGGTCATGGTTTCCTGAAAGAAAACAGGCAAATGGCGTCAAAAGAATCTCGGGGACTGGCCCGAGATTAACCGAATCAGTTGGAAAAGAGACTCGGGGACTGGAAGTCCCACGGTGTCCTCGGTTACGGCAACATTCATGATAAGTTTTTTAGAGATTCAAGCCGAATGACTTTCTTACTCGGAGGAGTATCAGTCGTTCGACCCGAATCTCGGGGACTGGGTATAGTACTATTTGATCATGTTGAAATAAAAGCAAGATTCGGAAAAATTTACCTCAAACACCCGGTTAGCTTCAGTGACCGAGGTCTGTACAGAGTGTAATGATTGAAACATCCGACTAGGCCCAGCCGGATGTGGCGCTGAAGTAGAAAAATCTTTGGCGAGGTCAGCATCATTCCAAGCTTCAATGAATTGCTTGGCGGACTCGAGCTTATCGCTGCTCGGAGGGCGGGGATTCGACAGGGACTGGCCGAATCGAATCGCTGATGGGGCGGCAGAAACCTTCTTGCTAGCAACCACCTGCTTATCCGAGGTGGTTGGAGGTGTGCCAGAGGCACCTTGAGTCGGCTTGGGTTGCGGTGACGCACCCGGAGTCTGCTTCGGATGTGGCTCCTTGTGCTGCTTCTCGGAAACTTGCTGTTGCTGTTGCTGCTTCTGCTTTTTCTTCTTCTGCTGCTCTTGATTCAGCAGGGTTTGCGCTGCGGGAGTAGGGCGAGGATCCGGCTTAGGCAAGGATGTAGCCGATGTCTTGGCCTTTTCCTTCTCCAGCTCCTTGAGAGGGCGTGGCCAACTTGAATCTCGGATTGGAGCCGAGGTTTCCTCACTCTCCAAGTCAATAACCGGCTTTGAAATGGGAGTCGGCTGAGGAATATTGGCAGTGGTGACACGCATTGGTGAGGTGGCAGTTCGATCAGGAGACTGGGTTTCCATGACCGTATCCAGCGGAGGAATGGGAGAAGAGATGGATGAATGAGTCTGCGCGGTGATGAGGACATCACTGCATAAAGCAAAGCAAACAGTTAACTCGGATAGATATGACTCGGTTAACAGAGGAAGAAAGCAAATGAAGTTAAGTCAGTATTACCCCTTGGTGGTAGGCATCGGCTTGACGCGATTCAACTTGGAGCCAGACTTCTTTATTCTCTTGGCTTTAGGGGAATCAGATCCGGGCGCGTCACTGCGTTTCCGAGATGTCCCTTCAGCATCTTGTTTGGCTGGAACACAAGGTGGTGACCATGAAATCGGAATAGCGTCGATGGGATCTAAGATCCTGCAATCATCATCTTCCTCGTCGGAGATGTTGTGAATAGTTGATTGCTTACCCTTGCGGACTGGCTTGGCGCGCGGGATAGGCAGATAATCATCCGTATCCGGATCTTCTTCGTCCTCGCGCGGCGGGCTGAGATCCGGTCCCCATTCTTTGGTGGAGAGGTCTCCATCTTCGGTAAGTTGGCGATCAAACAGCTACAGAAAAGTCGGGGCAAATCCGGATTAGGCCGATGCCATTTTGACGAAATATGGTTAGATTCGGAAAATGGCGAACTAACCTGTGGTGGAAGGCGCTCTCGGAAAAACGGCTTTACGCCCCACCGCCATTTATCCGACATCTCGGTGGCGGCAATGGCGTTTACCCGTCGCCTGATGGAGACTTTGTTAAGGTCATGCCTGCTGATCCGGGTAGGATCTAGCACACCACCCATGTGGCATATCTTGTGTTCACGTCTTTGAAGAGGGCAGACCCGGCGACCGATGAAGGTCCGGAGCAGATCATCCGAGACCAGGCCCTTCTTCGAAGGTCCTCCAGAGTTTCATGTACAGTCTGAAGTTCTACAATAGTCTCGGCCGGATTGTATCCGAAGTTCAATTCGGCTGTGGGTGGCTCGATCGTGAACTCGGGCAGATTAAGGGCGTCATGGCCTTCTGCACTCTTCACATAAAGGAAAGACCTTTGCCACTTCTTGACAGTGTCTAGGCCAGTGATACGGGGAAAGATGGATCCCTGCCTTGGCGTGATGCTAACCGGACCGCAAGCAGTCATCAGCTTCGGCTTAGTGCCTGGAATAGTATGTTTGCGGAGGTGGAAATACTTTGCCCAAATATCGACGGTCGGCCAGACACCGAGATAGCCCTCGCAAAAGGAGCTAAAAGCCGATAGAGAAACGAAGGCATTAGCCGGGAGGTGATGAGGCTGTAGGCCAAAGAAATCCAGGAAAGCCCGGAAGAAATCACTCGCCGGCAATCCGAATCCGCGCTCAAAATGCGCTAGAAACACCACACGTTCACCAGGTTCGGGAACCGGGACGAGTTCCTTCCCCGGTTTGCGGCATATAACTTGAGAGGTTATACGCCGGGTGCTTAATAGCCATTCCAGATCATCCTTGGTCACATCAGAACCCTCCCATCTGCCGGGAGGAAGCTTCGCCATATCCGGATCAATCCTGCAAGAGGTCGGATAGGGCCGAGTCAAAATGAATCGGATAATGGTATAATCGAACCAGATCTAGAGTGATTCGGCTAATATTATCCCGGATGAAACTAGCCGGATTCAGCAGAGAAGGTGATTCGGGTGGCAATCACAAACACCTTCCGCAAAGGTCTAGGGTTACACAAGATCTACTGCAGCAGTAAAAAAGAAAGGAAATCAAGAGTAAAAATATGGTTGAACTGCTCATACGGTGGCAAACAAAACTAGGGCAGTGTAGTGCAAAATCTAGACAGGAGATCTACTAGATGCACTGAGGCTGGGCGACGGACTAATATGCGGATAAATCTACAAGAAACAAATGCGAGTTTCCCGTGGCATATGAACTCCTCGAGTTCGCCATGACCGGAGAAAAAGAAAACTCACGGTGATGACGCGACGGGGAAGAAGCTCGATGAAGGAACGGCGGCGCTGGGCACGGTGCGCGGCCCCGGTCGTTTTCCTCCGGTGCGTTGAGGACGTCTCCGGCGCGGCAAGGTTACGAGGGCGAGATTGCGGCGGCGGCGGTGGCGCAGATGGAAGTTTTCGGAGTGGGGAACGAGCGGAGAAGAAGAGGAAACCCCCTGCGCCCACATTTATAGCGCCCAGCGGTAACGGGCGCACTACTGCACGGTTTTCGGAGCGTCGCACGGTAACTGCATCCTGGAACTCTGTGGCCATCTCTGTGGCCGTGTGTTCCAAGCACATGTTGGGCCATAGAATTGGAAGCAGTTGCACGGATCCTGTGTCCGGTCAACGGAGAAAACGAGAAGACGCGGTCGTTTGGTCAAATGCACTCAAGTACCCGGAGAATCCGGATGAGGTGCTGTCAGTGGCATGTCAGATCAGAGATCCGGATTATGGGGCTTTGCGCAGAGATTCACTGCCAAGTGTCCCGGGAAATCCTGAGACAAGATTATATGATATGAGATTCGGTTAGTGATGTTTATTTTTAACCTGCTACGGCTCTTCAGCCGAGGCTGTAGAACCGCACCAGCTTCGGGGACTACTGTCGGGGGGCTGCCCCCGGGTAGGGCAAAGATGTGGTGTTAAGTGTTGCAAAGAGCTAGCCGGATCAATATAGCCGGGTCACTTGGGCCGGATCTCTCGTGAGAGTCGGTTAGTACTTAACCGAATCAGAGGAAGATGCCAGAGAGGATCCGGTAAAGCTTAACCGAATCAGAGGAAGGAAACCGGTTAAGTTAGCCGGGTTGGTCAGGAAGGACCCGGATAAGGTAATCCGGATATTGCACAAGGGCCAAGTAATGTCAGAAAGGTTCACGGGTGTCTCCTGCCAGAGGCTGAGAAGACAGCCGGGTCAAGTCGCAGGTTTTCCGGGTCGCAAGGCCCTAGGCGCTGACTTGGCCAATTCGGGAAAGAGGATACGACCGAGACCCGGGGGCTACGGCTGCCATTGCCCAAAGTGGCAAGATAGGCCTGCTAGGGACTTGACGGCCAGGTCAGGTCACGGGATTCCTGGGAGCGCAGCAACCTAGGAGCTGACCCGGCCAATTCGGGAAAGAGGATATGACCGAGACCCGGTGGGCTACACCTGCCATTGCCCAAAGTGGCAAGATAGGCCTGCTGGGCCTGACAGTCCGGCCGTTGGGTTGACAGGGGGCAGAGGCTTGTCCTGTTCCTCTTGTCCATGCCATTATCACTTCCAGCCAGGGGCAAAATGGTAATTCGGTTAGTGTATAAGTAAGCTACCAAATCCCCAGGAGAGGAGAGAGGCGAGAGAACACAGGCAAAGGAGGGGCGCCGAGAGCTCATTTCCCCACTGTGCCTTCATCTTCATCCTAGAGCTCTCACCATTGTTCTTCATACAGCTCAAGGAGCACTCTGTACTTGTAACCACTTGAGATATAAAGAGAGTAGGCTAGTGCTGCAGTAGGGGTGTTACCTCCACAAGAGGGCCCCGAAGCAGGGTACATCGTGGTGTTCTTTGCTTCTTGGTTCTGCTTGTTCTTGTTTGTTCTTGCGAGTTCTTGGTTGTTCTCCATGCGTGCTTCGTGAGCGCGCAAACCCTCCCCGGATCCCCCAACGTCCAAGCGAGCCCACAACTTAAGCCATCCTATGGCATCTGCCGTGACACCACCACGACAGGTCATGGATGAGATAGCACCTTCTTCTGATGATAATACTGCTGATGATAAAAGCAAATTGAAGGACATGAACACCGAAGAAGAAATATGGTTAGATGGCGAGGCAATCTATCTTTCCCCCCACAATAACACTTGGTGCGTGAAAAGGCTGTTACTTGATTGTTATTACATTTGCTTGTGCCTACAGGTTGTAACTGGATATATTTACTACATGCGGACCAAGGAACATCTAACCAAGAGAGCGGGTGGACATGCTTTTATGGAGAATACACATATTACTGGGATGTTAAAACGAGATGGCGAGGTTCCCATAAGTCCAGCGGATCATGAGAGCATTCTACGACGCACTCTTAATTATCTGCAACATGACATGGTGAGACTATCTACATATCTCTTACAGTTCATATATAATTTACCATTATTATTTCTGGCTATAACCTAACTTATCTTGACAGCTCTTCCTTCCAATTAATATTACCAAGTGCCATTGGTATGCATGTTATATCGATGTCAAGAAATGCCAGATACTTGTGTTCGATTCATTTGGGTCTGGTGTGAACCGGTCCGACCTACATATGACTGTGAGAATTTACTGCAATATTACACGCCATTCCATGCTAAATAACATTAATAGTAAAGATTTTCATACTCCTTTTCTATTAACAGCTTAAGGGTCTCCAGAATCATTTTGTGATTGCATCTCAGATGAGTGAGTTCGCCATGGGTGATAAATGGGTGGACCTTCAAATATGTCAATGGCCAGTAATCGAGCAGATCCACCATCGTGTACAATCAGATGGGTATGTTAAAACCTTACTACTTGATGAAATAAGAATATCTATGATAAGTTGTTGTACTTAGTTTATCTTGATCAAATATGACAGCTCATCATGCGGCTTCTTCATGTTGCAATACATGGAATACTTTACGGGTGAAGCTCTAGCACATGATGTAACACAGGTATTTTCCATAAAATAACCAATGGGGATGTACATGAAATACAATGTTGCAATAAACTCATCGGTAATTAATACTTTGCAGGAGGGTATCAAACCATTTAGATAGCATGTAGCTATCGTTCTACACGAATCTGCTTTGAACGAAATTAAAGGAACACTTGAATATTTTCAAGCAAATGTGTCTATTTCTGATGCTTCTAATTCTGATTGTATGATCGTGGATGATCCCAAGTAATTAGACTTGACAGAGGGAGTCGTATGTCGTAATCCAGTCCATATCATTCCCACAGACCCACAAGAGTTATTTGATAGGCTTTGCAAACAGATAATGTCAATTCAAGACGCCAAGTCTTTGGAGTAAGCAACATGTTCAAATAAGTACAGATTTATTATGCATGACTATGATGATTTCTAATTCTTAACGTTTTTGTTACAGGAAGGAATGGGTGCGAAGCTCAAACCCATATCCAATAGGGTTGAGTCTTAAAAAAATTCAGGACATAATTACGATGGACACGCCTATGGACAACGATTGTTTCAACCTGGCCATTCGCTCATTGGCATGTGACGAGATCATCCAGCTCATTGAAACTGATATCCACTACATGGACTTGCGGTTTTGTGTAAGTTCATATGATCTTTTTATCTACAGTATCCATACCTGTTTCTAAATATATTTTTTGTTCTAAGACGGCGATGGCCAATTCCACACGAGGTCCAAAGTGGCGCATAAAGCCAAAAGTATCGGAGCTGGCAACATTGTTCCATAGCTGGCCTGGTACAGACTACAAGATTTCTTCCCGCAAACAGGTAAATATATTTTAAGAATCGTTTGTGGTTGTCAACTTTTATGGTTTTATGTCTTTCTAATAATTGTTGTCCTTATTAACAGCTTTTTCTGCCTTATGTATCCGGCGACCATTTCGTCTTGTTTTCCATAAACAAGCAAACATCCCGTTTATATGTTTTGGATCCTCTACCTGAATCGATGGATTTAGAGACACAACTGAGAAGCGAATACTGTTTGAAACTGAAATTACTAAGAACTTCAATTTACCTAAACATGGCACTCAATCTAGCACAGCCTAACTGGGATGGTGATATTTTCTCATGGCCACGTAAATCACCAACTGGTATTCCAAAAAGTGCAAACAGGTGAATATCTATAAAACATAAAGGCATGTTGCTAACGTCCATTTACCATTTTTCAAAATAACAATTTGCCGTTAAGGAACAGGAATTTATCCGGTTATATTGTTTTTTACATGGTGATCTCGTGGAATGGTGAAGCATTCGTTCATCCAATATGCACGGTAAGTGTTCTAAATTTCACATTTGATCATTTGCAGGAGATAATCCGTGCTAATTCTATGTACTCTTTTTGTAGGATGGTTACATGCTGAGAAAGAATTTTTTGCTGCATCTGCTCAAGTACGAAAAGAATGAAGCAAAAGAGAACATCCCGCTCATTGTACGACATTATCTGGATAGCCTCAAGTAGTAGAGATTAGTCACAAATTTCTTTCATGTTTGAACGATGTCAAACATTTGATTAAGTTCCTACCACTATATTTTGCCCATGAAGTTCATCTTCGTTTACGACTTGTACAATTTGCGTGCATTATATATGTGTACGAAATGTGTTATCTCAACTGGATGATGGGCACAAGTCAAAGTTGATCTTTTATATTTTGATCTTACATGAATGGCGTTTATGTCTTATATTTCCAGATGTTACAGTCAGTCCGCAATATGCCAATATTCATGTTAGCTTTAAATGTGATCACTGAATGATATTTATTTAGATGCTTATATGAAGTGCATGTGTAGGACGGTAACCTACGTAAAAATTGTTCCAAGTCTTTTTGCTCTGGTTGTACTGGGCACAAGTCACACATTATCTTTTGTTTTAGCTACTTTCGATAAATATAACAAAAGGATAAGTGATGGGCTGCTATCCGGAAAATGTGCCATGGCAGTGAACAACAACAAGACTAAAACATCCTGGTCATTCTGACAGTAATTATGTATAACCTAAGAAGATCAAAACGTTACCTTGACTTCTATTTGGCACCCTTTTTTCCATTGGTTCCTTCTTCCCGCTTTCTTTTACTTCCTTCCCCTCATTGACACATTTGATATTGACAACATAAAAAATATAGACAACAGCATGAATGCATAGCCTGAACCTGACCAAATTAAAAAACAAGTACCATCAGAATTAAGAAGTCTGTCGAAACTGAGATTATATGGATTGTGCGAGTATTAATTATTATAAAACAAGTTTACTTATTAAAGACAAACAAATCTCGAGAAGTTCAATCATGTGACCGGTCAACTAAGTTGGATACTTGCATTGATACAATTAGATATTACAGATTCTGGGTTGCTACTATGTGTGAGTTCATCCCTGTTTGTTTTTCTTTATACTATTTTCTTTATACTATATTTATACTATATGTTCAAGCAACTGCAGCAAGGGATTCACATGGATGTCCTATCTTCACGAAGGAGTTGTGGCCTAGCTCTAAGAAACGTATGCATGGTAATAACTGGCCTGGTAATAATTGAGATGACAGGTCACCCTCCTAATAAATAGACAGAATAATTTTCGTAGTCACCTTCCAAAAGCAGGCCAATTATTCCTTTTTCAGATCGAGCCAACCATCAAGGGATAATTCCCTTCCATCACGGGGACGGAAGGATTAAGGAAAACTGATTCCCTTCCATCACATCCGCCAAACAGGCGAACTCCAGAAGGCGCCGTACGACGCAAGGGCGTCGCCGACGCACAGGCGAACCTGCCAAACGCCGTCGGTAGCCTGAGCTGCACCGTCCTAAGACGTACGCTGACGGTCGTCTCGCCCCCTGCGTCCGAGTGCCAGTTGTCCCAACCTCAACGACAGCGTCTCCTTCGTCCGCCTGCAACGCCGGAAAAACAAGGTAGTCTTTTACGCTGGACGCCAACACCTTACGCCGACAGCCTGCACCTCCGCTGCGTCCGGAGTTCGCCCGCAACACCAACAGTACCGCCTTGTTATTAATTTTTGTTTGTACCTAATCGCCGGATATAGTTTATGCAACTCATAATAGGGTGTAGTTAAATAAATATTAAACAAGCAACTACTTTCTGCAACTTAGGAGCCAAGTTAAGCAACATTTAGAGTGTTCATTAATCATTATACAAACATGCAAATTAGCATGGAATCAATTGTTTTTAGCAAGCATGAAGATTTGGCTAAGTACAAGCTCATAATAATTGCACCCCCAAGAGAGCCCCATTTTTTTTACACAACGGGAGCTTGAGCATCTCGAATTCTTGCTCATTGATTAAGCTAATGCCAGTAATATTCTGTTTGCGGATTACATGATTTTATTCTTGCGCAAAATGAATACTAATATGTTTTCCCTTGCAGATGGATCGTACTCCTTTCAAAGACTTGTCCAACACCATCAACACAAGTAAAAACGATGGTATGTGTAAGATTAATGTTTGATGCCCAACAACTGACTATATTGTTTATTTTAATAGGTGCCGTGGACACCAATAATGGAGGGAAACCTACTGATGCGAAAGAACGCATTAGGCAACGTGCTCGGGAGCGATATGCGCTAATGCCTCCCGAAGAGAAAGAAGAGCTACTTAGAAAGAAGCGTGAGGCCTATCACCAAAAGAAAGCTCGGCTGGCAGTTAATACACATGGGTCACGAGATAGTTCATCTACACTCTCCCAGCTACAGCCCACGCCAGTTGTTACAGGTGCAATTTATCAACATTCACAATTACAATTATGTATATTATTATTGATTTCGTGTTTTTAATCTAATGCTTTTGTGTTTACCAAGTAGACAGTAATTGGAACAAGGAAAATGTGGCGCCTGTTGATAACGACGCAGAGGATAGGCAATCACTTCATATGAGCTCTGAAGTGCAAGAAAACCTCCTATCTGGTAAGAAGACAACTATTTACCTAATAAAATGGATGTAACAGGATTAATAATTCTGAATGAGCTCTGTAGGTAATGTTGACATCAGCAATAGTGCGGAAACAAAAGAAACACAGAAACGCCAACTTGAAGCCCATCAAAAAAGCATATTATCGACATGTAACAAGGAGAATGAGGTTATCGCTAAAGATGATGAATGGCTAAGCAGGAATGATAGCTACCAGAGGCAGCAAATTCATGTGCCATTTCAAGAGCAGGAAACAATCATGGCTGGTATGAATGCAATGTCATAGATAACTAATTGTGTGAAGTAGTTTTGTCATACATAAATGAAATTACGTATATTAATAATTTATCCCGAGAGGATCTATTAATGTGATTGGTTTGTGCTATGTATATACAGTTGACATGAACATTTGCAGTACTGATGTACCCACATCAGCCCTCATTCAGCCGCAACCTATAGATCGCAAGGAGCGGAGGAGGCAACAGGAAAGGACACGATATGCACAGATGAGCGATGACAGGAAAAATGGAAAACTATCAAAAAGACGTGAAGTCTATCAACAAATGACCCCATTAGCAGGTAAAAACCCTAAACCTTTATTTAAACAAGTCAGATGATATCTACACACTAATATGGACTCTTACATTTTAAAATTACCCATTTTCTTTTATCAGAGACAATTGAAGCTAGGCGTGCAAGGGATAGGCTCCGTTATGCTGTTCAGGGTCATAAGCAAAAGAGTTCAAAGAAGGCCCTTCGCGAGTTACGACGTAACAGTCTGAGCACAGAATCCATAGCCATGGAGAACCCATGTTGGACCCCTGAGCCTGTTCAGAGTAATCTGGATGCATCTGGTACTCTTAGACCCATACCAACATGTGATTGGCATATTCCCGAGTTCAACGGAACCCCTATTTATATCCAGTCTGCTTCGGATCAAACGTCAGAGGAGCACACTCCGGATATGGATCTTAGTAACATATCAAGGAGAAAACACGTAACGCCTGGAGAAAGGAATGCGTTGCTAGGTCTCCAAAACGAAACTTTCTATGCAAATAGTAAGAAGCGTAGAACTACATCGGATGATGAAAACCCTGATGTGACCATGGAAGGCGTCAATGGTTCTGAACTGACAACACAATCAGTCGTCATTAACAATGGTAATTTCACAAATTTATTGTTATATTGGTCTAATGTAAGTTGTTAAATTTTTCTGACTATATTTTTCATGTATTCACAGAATCGCCTGATCCTCTTCGAATAAATCAAACACGCTCACAAGCCAATGATGATGGTAATATTTTTTTTCTCTTACTCTTCCACGACATATTTGAAACATGGTCTCATAATTTTCATGTTACATTCACAGAAACTATGGCTCCAAATACCGGGACTGTTCAGATGCATCAAACACGCTCACAAGCGAACGATGATGGTATTATTTTTGCTCTTAGTCATTCCACGTCATTTTTGAAACATGGTCCCATAATAAATTATATATAGGTGAGGAAGATGGTGTCATATTGGAGGACGACTCGGAAGATGAGGAAGGCTACGTGTTTGCTGGACAAGGTAAGTTTGTAATGTTTACCCAATATAGTGTGTGTCTATATTATGCATGTTTTTGGATTCATGTTGTTAGCTACCATTTCAGAAGTGGACACTGATGAGGAAATCGAAGTAGATGAGGACAATGATGATTCTGATTCAACTTCAAGCGTCCCAGATCCATACGATGAGGTGTACAACAAACTGCCAACAAAAACACACATGTTGAAGCCTGTTGAGGACTGCAAATGGTGCGGTGCAAAGAAGTTCGAGCATGAGACCCCTGGGTTTTGTTACCGTAAGGGAAATATCAAACTAGACAACTTGGATACACCACCCGAGCTCATGAGGCTTTGGACCAGTGCAGACCCTAATGCTAGGTATTTCCGTGACAACATCAGTTTTTTCAATGGTCATTTCTCGTTCACGTCACTATACTGCAATCTTGATAGTGATACCACTAACACATCAGTGCATCCTATCTACACATTTCGTGCCCATGGACAAATGTACCATAACATACGGTCATTTGGCAAACAGTTTGGTTTGGAGCAAAGTCACCTTGAGCTTTACTTTTTTGATGACGACCCGAGATTAGAGCACAGGTATCGTAGTTGTCGCAAAGAGCAGCTAGAGAAAGACAAAGAAGTAATCGCACATCTTGTTGAAATTCTTCGTGATAACCCATACTCTGAAAATCTCCGGAGTATGGGACAGGTTGAGGATATTAATGACTATCATATCACACTTAACCTTGACCCAAGGATGGATCAGAGAAAATACAATGCACCTACCACCTCAGAAGTAGCCGCTGTGTGGGTGGAGGGGAGCGAACGAAGAAGACAGTTCGAGCATAGTGTTGTCCTCCAAGGGAAGAACAGAGATATCACTGGTATCAAGTCCTATCATGGATGTTATGATGCTTTGTCCTACCCTCTATTCTACCCTAGAGGCGAGCTTGGGTGGCATACAGATATCCCCAAGGAAAAGAGCACTTATGATGATGTGATGAAAAAACGTGCTGCTCGTCTAGCTCGTCGTGATAACGTTCAGCCCTCCCAATTCACAGCTGATGAGACTGGCGCTGATGATGCAGGTTAGTGTGTTCAAAATAGTTAGTTCATGCAACTACATGAAATGCAATGTAATCTCCCCGTCTGGCACCACTCATTTTCCGTTCTCTATGCAGCTGCAGGAGGCAGTCTATGTGTGTCTGTGCGGGACTACTACTGCTACAAATTCCAGATGCGTCCTGGGATATTCAACCCATTCCTGTACGGCAAGCGCCTTTTTCAGCAGTTCGCTGTCGACACATACATCAAGATCGAGAACTCTAGATTGGACTACATATGGGGTCATCAAGATAAGTTAAGGGCGGACTTGTACCAAGACTTAGTGGACAGCTTGCATGTCGGTGAAGGCAGAGCGGACGCTGTTGGGAAGCGTACAGTGTTGTCTACGTCATTCATTGGTGGTCCACGGGACATGAGGCGTCGCTACATGGATGCTATGGCTTTAGTGCAGAAGTACGGCAAGCCAGACATCTTCCTCACAATGACGTGCAATCCAAACTGGGATGAGATCAAGCGCGAACTCTACCCTGGCCAGACACCTCAGGATCGTCCAGATCTTGTTGTCCGGGTTTTTAAGGCGAAACTGGAGGAACTTAAGCAAAAGTTGTTGAAAAAGGACATCCTGGGCAAGGTTCGAGCCTATGTGTATGTGGTGGAGTTCCAAAAGAGGGGCCTTCCCCATGCACACTTCCTGCTGATCATGAAAGGAAAATACAAGCTCACGTGTCCTGAGCAGTATGACCGTCTTATCTCAGCCGAGCTCCCGAACAAGAAGAAGTACCCAGAACTATATAAGATGGCCGTGAAGCACATGATGCATGGGCCATGTGGTGCTTTAAACCCTAATTGCCCGTGCACAAAGGGTCGTCCTGCTTGCAAGAATCACTATCCTCGGCCTTTCAATGGGGCTACCACACAGGGCAAGGACTCCTACCCTCTATACAGAAGACGTCAAGATGGTCATACCGTGATGGTTCGAAAGGAATGGCCAGATAATAGGTGGGTTGTCCCATACAATCCTAACCTCCTACGTCATTTCAATTGCCACATCAATGTTGAGGCATGCGGGAGCATAAAGGCTGTCAAGTACCTTTTCAAGTACATATACAAGGGTCATGATCGGGCATCTATCTCAATGACCGAGGCTAACAAGACAAATGCGATGGAGGCATAGATGAGATCAAACAATATAAAGACGCGAGGTGGGTGACTCCTCCAGAAGCATTATGGAGGATATATGGCTTTCCATTGAGTAAGATGAATCCACCAGTGATGCAACTGCAGCTCCATCTTCCAAACATGCACATGGTGTCGTTCAAACAATACCAAGATATTCAAGGTGTACTTAACCGTGAAGGTGTTGAGAAGTCCATGCTTACAGAATACTTCGAGCCAAACAAATTTCACTCTCAGGCTCGCTCTATCTTGTACATGGACTTTCCTGAATGGTATACCTGGCAGACAGGTAAGGAGAAATATTGGAGAAGAAGGAAATATGACACAAGTGGACAAGTTGGAAGAATTGTGTCCGCTCATTGATACGTCCAAAACGTATCTATAATTTTTGATTGTTTCATGCCATTTTTATGCTTTTAGCACTTGTTTTATATTAAGTTTATTATTTATTTGGACTAACCTACTAATAGTTGCAAAAGTGCACAATGTTCTTGTTTTACTCTTTGATGTGTAGAAATTATCAAGAATACAAGAGAAACCTTGTTGGAGTCGAATTGGGACTTTCCTGAAATCTGTCTGAGAACTTTTTACGAAGATTGCCAGTTTGACCCTCGAAGATGATGTTATCTGGAGACCAGGCTGTTACGAAAGTTGTCACAATTTTCCATACGAAGATTTTAAGCCCGAGATCAGCCCAATCGGAGTTCGGACGCGGCCTGGAGGCCCGTTTTGGTGGAACCCTAAAAGGGGGTGACGGAAATCCGAGAAGATATATAAAGGGAGGAAACCTAACTCGTGGAGGACTCCTCCACCCACGAATTTCAGCCACCAAAAGCCACATTTTTGCCTCCCCCATGGATCCCATCTCCATGGGGGAGGGCTCCCAAGAAGCCATGAAGGAGGGAGGCTAAGGGCGGCGCTCCCCAAGCTTGCCGGCGGCGGGGAAAGGAGTTCCCCGCACCGCCGGCGGCGCCGCCGCCCTGCGCCGCCGCGCTGCCCTCTCCACCATCTTCACCGCCATCTCCATCACCATCTCCTCCTTGTATTCAGTGGTTCATCCTCCCACAAACCTCTGTACCGTCCTATGTAAACATGGTGTTTGATGCTATAATATTTATCCTATGATCTATGTCATGTTTATGTAGTATATTTGTCTTTTGATTGCTTTGTTGAATGTCTATGGTTCATTAGAGTTGTATGTTGATATGGTACTGTCCTTTGGTGTCCATTATACTTGTGCGCGCATGGATCAACACCATAGGGTTAGTAGTATGTGCAAAGGAAGGGGGTAGTCCTGCCGGAGTGACAGAAACCTGAGGGCTCAAACCGGTTAGTTGCATGTATGGGAGTAAGAGGACCATAAACTTAAGGCTATGGTTGGGGAAACCTTAATGCATTGTTAGTATTTACGGATGTTTGCTAACAATCCAATCATATAGTACTTGTAATCCCAAGTAGTGGAGTGCATGTATATTTAGCCTCTCCCACATTGAAAACTGCATCAAAGACAATGAACTAAATGTCTTCACTAATTAATCTTGGACAAAGCCACCACAATTACCACCACTTTTCCACACTCATGGTACTGTTAGTATATGGTTACTTAGTGTACTTTATTGCTGCAGCACTAACTTTTACTTTCTTGTATTTATTATCTTGCAAAACTATCTCTCATACCCGTATTGCTACCGTAGTTTAGATAATGCAAACGTTTAGTGCGCGTAGAGTTGTATCAGTGGTTGATAGAACTTGAGAGATACTTATCCTACCTTTAGCTCCTCGTTGGGTTCGACACTCTTACTTATCGAAAAGGCTACACGCGATCCCCTATACTTGTGGGTTATCAAGACCTTTTCTGGCGCCGTTGCCGGGGAGCCATAGCGTAGGTTAATGTTCTTGTGTGCACTTGTTTGCTTTATCTCTAAGTAGTTTTTATTTTCAGTACAAGTTGTTCTTTATCTTACTATGGATAGGGAATGCGAATTACAAAAAAAATTAGGTGTAGTTGTTATCTAAAAACGTTTTCAAAAAGAAAAGTGATTGGAAAGATGAGTAATGGTTAAATGGGGGTCGACCTTGAACACTTGTGTTCATGCCTATGAAACCAAAACAAATCTTTCCATGGAAGCTTTTCATTAAAAACATGTAAATATTGTAAATATTGTGTATATACCTCTGTACATAAAAATAAAATGCTAATTATAGTCTTAGTTAATTGAAAGTTGATAGTTTTACTTTGCTGTCCAGAAACAGATTTTCTGTGCTCCACCGTATTAAATGTTTAAAATCACCAGAACGTGATCTTGATCTGAAATTTCTTGAGTGCAAAGTGATGCTTATTAGCTTTCTTTCATTAGACTAACTTTTTCTGATTTAAGGTACGTAGATAGGTCGAAAAATTCGATCTTTACTGACTGTTCTGTTTAGACAGATTTTGTGCTTCTCTGTAAATAAAATCGTGATAAATCTCAGAATAGTATTTTGACTTGAAAATTTTTGTGCATAAACCTGAGATTATTATCTTTCTTTCATTAGACTAAAGTTTTTCGATTTGAGCTACTTAACTATCTCGTTGAATGCCATCTTTACGGACTGTTCAGTTTTGACAGATTTCTTTGTTTATTCAATATTGTACTTGGTGTTGTTAGTTTCATTAGTTTTTCGACGGACAACGGAAATCATGAACACCTTAGTATATACAGTGGCTAATGTTGAGTAAAAATTATAAAACTTGTCAATGCTTGAACATGAGTGGATTTTATTTAATGAGTACTAACCCTACTAATGAGTTTTGTGAAGTTTTATGTGGATGTAGCTTATAAGATCTAATCAATATGGTGATATGAGATGAATAAGAAGACGCAAGAGCTCAAGCTTGGGGATGTGTAGGTGCATCCCAAGAACATATTCAAGAAGATACAATCATCTAAGCTTGGGGATGCCCGAGTCATCCCCCTATTCATCAACTAACATGAGGTTGTCTCGTTCATACTCTATATTACCCGTCCACATGATATGTATTGTCTTAACTTGTATTATAATTGCTTTTATATGTCTTGGTTTTACCTTCTTTAGTTTTATTAGGCTCCTTATTTGGTTTCATTGCTTCTTTACTTTCACTTATAAATTCAAAACAACAAATATTTTCTTTTGTTTTGCTTCTTTGTTTGGTTCTTTATTTGGTTTTACTTTTGTTTTTTTTAGAGTTTTCCTTGCTGTAGCTAGCATGTTTAGGTCTTGCTTAGCCTCTGGTTTCTTAGTTTATCAAAAATAAAGTACCAAGTTTTATCCATTTAGCTTAGTTGATACATATGTAAAAAGTGATTTTCTGTTTTCGGTATCTACTGCTTATTGCGCGATTTTTCATATTTTACTGGAAGCTCTAAAAATCACGAAAAATTACTGATGTTGTAGCACCTAATCCTCTGCATGTACAAAAATTGGCTAAAATTTCGGGCATGTTTAAGTGCACCTAAAAATTGCGTTTTCCAGCTGCTGTTTTTCTGGACAGATTCTGACTTTTGTTGCAAGAGTGGCCTCTTTTCGTTTTCATTTGATTTTTAATGGTTCTTACCTTTCATTTATAAGTTGGCCATTTAAGCAACCTTTCTGTAACTAAAAACAAAATTTTATTTGGTTTAATAGCAGCACTTGGAAATATTATCTATTGTACTAATGTCTAACCGCAGAAAAGAATGGGAAAGTTTTTGTGTTGAAGTTTTTTCACAGAGAATGAAGGAACACCAAATTGTGAAATGTGAAGAATGGCCAAAGTCATAAGCTTGGGGATGTCCCCACATCCCTCTTCATCAACAACCCCTCGGTTTGCAAACCTTCAAACTTTGTTTTTTGAGCAACATATGAACTTACTAAACTTGAAGCGGCTGTATTTATTATCTATTTATCTTAGCATCAAACACCAGTTACATTAATAAGTGGATCTCACATATTTTATTTATCTCTGTTTTCAACATTTACTTGGTTAATGGATTATTGTTGAAACTTAAAAATGATGTGTGAATGATATTGTTTAGTGGTTATATTTTCTTATGGTTAGTCTCAACTAGCTAATAGTGTATATTATGTTATTTTGATGTTAACATGCATTGTTGTTCATAAGATGGTATGGTATTGTGGTATCCTCCTCTGAATAATTCATTGAATTGACTTGGCACATGCTCACGCATGCATATGACTGAAAAACAAAAGTCAATTAAGCCTTGATGATTTATTTTGCTCAGAGTTCTTGTATCACTTTTATGCCTTATTAATTTTGTTTTGTCGCAAGCATGATTATGACGGTTATTGCTCTCTTGATTGTCGCTTCCCAGTCTATTGCTAGCCTCACTTGTACTGAGCGGGAATGCTGCTCGTGCTTCCAAATCCATGAAAACCAAGTTATCCAAAGTGTCCACCATAAATACCTATGCATGGCATTTCAAACCATTCAAGTAAATTTTCATGTGCTACCTTTAAAACCTTCAAATTACTTCTCATTTGTGTCAATGTTTTATAGCTCATGAGGAAGTATGTGGTGTTTTCTCTTTCAATCTTGTCATTTACTTATGACAGACTTTCACCAATGGACTAGTGGCATATACATCCGCTTATCCAATAATTTGCAAAAAGAGCTGGCAATGGGGTGCCCAGTCCCAATTAATTACAACTTTCATTAATAATTCTCTTCACATGTTTTGCCCTGATTTATCAGTAAGCAACTTAATTTGCAAATAGACACTCCTCCATGGTATGTGAATGTTGGAAGGCACCCGAGGATTCGGTTAGCCATGGCTTGTGCAAGCAAAGGTTGGGAGGAGTGTCATCCATAATGAAACTAAAATACATGTGTAAACAAAAGAGAAGAGGGATGATCTACCTTGCTGGTAGAAATAACGTCCTTCATGGGAGCCGCTCTTGAAAGTCTGGTTGACAAGGGGGTTAGAGTGCCCACTGCCATTCGTTGACAACAACAAACACTTCCCAAAACAATTTTGCTTCTGTTTTAAAAATGAAAAGCTCTAGCACATGATAATCCCTGCTTCCCTCTGCGAAGGGCCAATCTTTTATTTCATGTTGAGTCACCATCCTTTCTTTGAGCACTTCTCGAGAGCATAGTTGTCATTCTTAGTGTAATGTGCTTGTCCCAAATGCGGTTAATTGTGGTATAACTTTGATGCTTTTATCTTTGATATCTTTACTTCTAGTCTTCACTTGAACTTCAGAGGTGCCTGGGCATTTATGTTTTGCTGTACAAATACGGGCAAGCGAGATACCACTCTACCATGCTTTATTATGGTCATTACAATCTTGTTGATGTTTATAAATTTCATGTTATAAGCTCTTAGTTCGTTGATACTTTTCATTAGGTAACATGATTGCTAAGTTTTATTATCCATACATCATGCAATTGTTAAAGACCTGATCATAGCATTTACAATCAAAAATTATTTTGTTATCATTTACCTACTCGAGGACGAGCAGGAATTAAGCTTGGGGATGTTGATACGTCCAAAACGTATCTATAATTTTTGATTGTTTCATGCCATTTTTATGCTTTTAGCACTTGTTTTATATTAAGTTTATTATTTATTTGGACTAACCTACTAATAGTTGCAAAAGTGCACAATGTTCTTGTTTTACTCTTTGATGTGTAGAAATTATCAAGAATACAAGAGGAAACCTTGTTGGAGTCGAATTGGGACTTTCCTGAAATCTGTCTGAGAACTTTTTACGAAGATTGCCAGTTTGACCCTCGAAGATGACGTTATCTGGAGACCTGGCTGTTACGAAAGTTGTCACAATTTTCCATACGAAGATTTTAAGCCCGAGATCAGCCCAATCGGAGTTCGGACGCGGCCTGGAGGCCCGTTTTGGTGGAACCCTAAAAGGGGGTGACGGAAATCCGAGAAGATATATAAAGGGAGGAAACCTAACTCGTGGAGGACTCCTCCACCCACGAATTTCCAGCCACCAAAAGCCACGTTTTTGCCTCCCCCATGGATCCCATCTCCATGGGGGAGGGCTCCCAAGAAGCCATGAAGGAGGGGGCTAAGGGGCGGCGCTCCCCATGCCGGCGGCGGGAGGAGCCCCCGCACCGCCGGCGGCGCCGCCGCGCTGCCCTCTCCGCCGTCTTCACCGCCATCTCCATCACCATCTCCTCCTTGTATTCAGTGGTTCATCCTCCCACAAACCTCTGTACCGTCCTATGTAAACATGGTGTTTGATGCTATAATATTTATCCTATGATCTATGTCATGTTTATGTAGTATATTTGTCTTTTGATTGCTTTGTTGAATGTCTATGGTTCATTAGAGTTGTATGTTGATATGGTACTGTCCTTTGGTGTCCATTATACTTGTGCGCGCATGGATCAACACCATAGGGTTAGTAGTATGTGCAAAGGAAGGGGGTAGTCCTGCCGGAGTGACAGAAACCTGAGGGCTCAAACCGGTTAGTTGCATGTATGGGAGTAAGAGGACCATAAACTTAAGGCTATGGTTGGGGAAACCTTAATGCATTGTTAGTATTTACGGATGTTTGCTAACAATCCAATCATATAGTACTTGTAATCCCAAGTAGTGGAGTGCATGTATATTTAGCCTCTCCCACATTGAAAACTGCATCAAAGACAATGAACTAAATGTCTTCACTAATTAATCTTGGACAAAGCCACCACAATTACCACCACTTTTCCACACTCATGGTACTGTTAGTATATGGTTACTTAGTGTACTTTATTGCTGCAGCACTAACTTTTACTTTCTTGTATTTATTATCCTGCAAAACTATCTCTCATACCCGTATTGCTACCGTAGTTTAGATAATGCAAACGTTTAGTGCGCGTAGAGTTGTATCAGTGGTTGATAGAACTTGAGAGAGTACTTATCCTACCTTTAGCTCCTCGTTGGGTTCGACACTCTTACTTATCGAAAAGGCTACACGCGATCCCCTATACTTGTGGGTTATCACTCATCCAGCCGAGGGGGAACGTTACTACCTGCGTGTCCTTCTAAACAATGTCACTGGTGCCACCTCCTGCGAGGATCTAAGGATGGTTAATGATGAGATACTACCAACCTTTCGTGAAGCTGCAGAGAGAAGGGGATTGATCGAAGGAGACAACACGTTGGATGACTCCCTTGCTGAATCCACATTGTACGAGATGTCGTCATCTCTACGAAGGCTCTTTGCAACAATACTGGTATTTTGCGAGCCTAGCGATGTGCGCGGACTCTGGGAAAAACACTTGGAGGCTATGTCAGAAGACTACCACCGCAACAATCCTTCCGAACTTGTAGTTGAGCAAATGGTTCTCATAGATATCAGGAATATGCTTCAGTCAATGGGCAAAGACATAAAATCATTTTCTCTTCCTGATATCGATGAAGAATTTGATAGTGCCACCGGTGTGACAAGGGAGATCTTCGAGGAGTCCACCATCGACATCAACGATGAGGACATAAATCTATCAGACTCACTTAATATGGATCAGAGGGCGGCATATGACAAAATTATGTCTACTGTTGATGGAGATGAAGGTGGTGTCTTCTTTGTGGATGGACCTGGAGGCACTGGAAAGACTTTTCTATACAGAGCACTGCTCGCAACGGTACGTGGGAAAAAAAAGATTGCTGTGGCAACAGCAACTTCTGGTGTAGCAGCTTCCATAATGCCTGGAGGGAGAACAGCTCATTCACGGTTCAAGATACCGTTGAGCATTGATGACGGTGGTTTTTGTAACTTCACTAAACAAAGTGGGACTGCAAAGCTCCTAGAGTTAGCGGATCTCATTATTTGGGATGAGGCTTCCATGACAAAGAGACAGGCTGTGGAGGCACTGGACAACAGTATGCGCGATATAATGAGCCGATCAGACAAGCCGTTTGGTGGAAAGACGGTTGTGTTTGGTGGAGATTTCAGGCAGGTCCTCCCCGTTGTTCGTAAGGGATCAAGGGCTCAGCTAATTGATGCATCGCTACGTAGGTCTTATCTTTGGGACTGCATGTGTCACCTCAAGCTGGTACGAAATATGAGGGCACATAGTGACCCATGGTTTGCGGAATACCTATTGCGCATCGGTGATGGTAAGGAGGAGACCAATGGTGATGGTGACATCCGCCTTCCAGACGAGATATGTGTGCCGTCTACCGGGAAATCCACTGATCTTGATACATTAATAGAGAATGTTTTTCCTAATCTTGGTGCAAACATGTCTAATCCAAACTACATCACCTCGAGAGCAATTTTGTCAACACGAAATGATTGCGTGGATAGGGTCAATTTGAAGATGATCAACATATTTCAGGGAGATGATATGGTGTACCATAGCTTTGATTCCGCGGTGGACGACCATCATAACTACTACCCATCTGATTTCCTTAACACTCTGTGTCATGGTGGGAATCATGCAGATGCCACAGGGTGGCTTATTCTGGGGCCGAATGGACGCTTGAGGATTCAGGAGAGGGTTGGTGCAGTGGAACCGCACACGAAGAACACGAAGTATATGAAGAACAAGAGCAATAACCGCAAGAACACAAGCAACCACAAAGACACCACGATGTACCCAGGTTCGGGGCCTTCGTGAGGAAGTAAAACCCCTACTCCTGCCTTTCCTGTCTCAATATATCAGTGTCGTTCTCAGGTACAAGGTGCTCCTCGAGCTGTATGATGCTGCTCAAGTGAGAGCTCTAGATAGAAGATGAAACTATCAAGGGGGAAATGAGCTAGGTTTCTTGCCCCCCTCTTCCCTGGAGGTAGAGATGCCGCATATATACACAGGCCGAAGTACATTTTTACCCCTGCCTACAACTGACAATGGCATGGCCAAAAGGTAGAAGACAAGCCTCTGCCTCCTGCCAGCTCAACGGCCGGACTGTCAGGCCAGCCAGGCCTAGCTTTCCTCTTCTGGTCATACTTCAGTAGCCTGCCGAGGTCTAGCCTGTAGACCTTTCCCGAAATAGCCAAGTCAGCTCCTAGGCCCCCGAGCTTCCGGGAAACCTGTGGACGGACCTCGCCGTCCTCTGAAGCTTCGGGCCACGAGCTTTGCGACGCCCGTGACCTCTCTGACATGCCTCGATCCTTGCTGCCAACCTCGGATAACACTCCTGATCCTATACCTCGGTAGAGAATACCTTATTCCTGTGGTAGCTAGCTGACTACCCCGAGGTTGATATCTCGGAGGATATACCTCAGACGTACGCCTTACGTCGGATGACGCCTCCTGCGTCCTTGCTCAATCGTTACCTCGGACAGCTTACTGCCTTAACCTTACATGTCTTTACCTCATCTTTACCCTACCCGGGGGTAACCCCCCGACAGTAGTCCCCGAGGCTGTGGGGGACTCGCAGAGTCGCGCACAGACTTACAAAAATAAATAAGCATACCAAAACATCTCCATATGCATAGCCTCCTGCCTGCATGGGCGCCTTTGTAATTTGGTCGTCTTCACCATGTCCTCCAGGCCAAATGCGACATCCGGTTGATCGAGCTCACCCGAATCAACAACGAGATGGACAATTTGCACCGGAAATATGTTGCCTGCATGGGCACCATTTTATGTCGGTTCTCAGCCCTCCTGGCCTTTACCAGACTCGGATGTCGCCAGCATCGGTTAGCCCTCCTGGCTTTTACCAAACTCGGATGCCGCCAGCGTCGGTTAGCCCTCCTGGCTTTTACCGAACTCGGATGCCGCCAGCGTCGGTTAGCCCTCCTGGCTTTTACCGAACTCGGATGCTGCCAGCGTCGGTTAGCCCTCCTAGCCTTTACCGAACTCGGATGCCACCAGCGTCGGTTAGCCCTCCTGGCCTTTACCGAACTCGGATGCCGCCAGCGTCGGTTAGCCCTCCTGGCCTTTACCGAACTCGGATGCCGCCAGCGTCGGCTAGCCCTCCTGGCCTTTACCGAACTCAGATGCCGCCAGCTTCGGTTAGCCCTCCTGGCTTTTACCGAACTCGGATGCCGCCAGCGTCGGTTAGCCCTCCTGGCTTTTACCGAACTCGGATGCCGCCAGCGTCGGTTAGCCCTCCTGGCTTTTACCGAACTCGGATGCCGCCAGCTTCGGTTAGCCCTCCTGGCTTTTACCGAACTCGGATGCCGCCAGCTTCGGTTAGCCTTCCTGGCTTTTACCGAACTCGGATGCCGCCAGCTTCGGTTAGCCCTCCTGGCTTTTACCGAACTCGGATGCCGCCAGCGTAAGCTGGACCGACATAAACCTGCAAGTATGTATCTGAAAAGTCTCGGTACCTCGGCCACTCTGGGCATATCACACATGTCTCGATACCTCGGCCTCTTTGGGCATATCACACATGTCTCGATACCTCGGCCTCTTTGGGCATAACACACATATCTCGGTATTTCGGCCTCTTTGGGCATAACTCATATGTCTCGGTATTTCGGCCTCTTTGGGCATAACTCATATGTTGGTTCTTAGCCACTCCGGGCGTATACCGACATAGATGTCTCCAGCCACTGCCAGACTCACCTAAGCATATCTCGAATGCCTGTTTTAGCCACTTCGGGCGTATACCGACATAGATGTCTCCAGCCACTGCTAGGCTGACATATAACTTGCATGAACATATCTCAAAGGTTGCCTCTGACTAACCAACATAGACACTGATCTGGTATACAGGTAATGCCATGATACATTGGCAAACAGAATAAACAATGATTTGGGACAAGGAATGATGTCAGGATATTGTGACAAACCGAAGTAAACGGTGATATGTGATGCAGAAAGATGCCGTGATACTATGGCAAACCGAAATAAACGGCGATCCCGGAGGTGGAGTGATGCCGTGATATTGTGGCAAACCGAAATAATCGGCGATCTAGAGAATACTGATAATGCCATGATACCTTGGGTAACTTGAGATAACTAACATAACCATGATACGTCGGATTTCCATTATACCTCGGATTACCAAAATGACCCGGATTACCAATATGCCCCGGATTTCCAATATGATCCGGATCTCCAATATGACCCGGATTTCCAATATGACCCGGATTTCTTGAATACCTCGGTAGCAAACATTTTCAGCAAAACCGAATTCCCCTTTCAACGTTAGTCCAGCATATAAATCATGAAGAATATTTGACGGGAACAACAATTATACTAACCGAGGCAAACTAGCTATAGCACTTGATAGAAAACGAATCTAACAGCAGTTACTAAGCACAAAGATCCAGACTCGGTTTCGACCGAGTCCCCGAGTTACTTTTCTTATCTAGGAGAAGGTGTAAAACAAACTGGCTACCCAGTCCCTGGGTTAAGACATCTTGTCCCGGGGAGAACACTTAGACCAAAAAGCGAGGTGGGAGTCCCCGAGTAACTTTTGGGACAAAACATAACTGGACTGGCGATCCAGTCCCCGGGTCAAAACACTCTACCCCGGGGAAAACAACTAATCATAGCAAGGTAGGAACGAGGGGGCAGTCCCCGAGTACTATTTGAGACTATCTAGAAGCATGTGAAGACACATAAATGATACTTACAAGGCCAGGTTGTTGGAGAAGTCTTAATTCAGATTTCCAAGTCTTAAATCGGATTCTCCCAGGATACCTCAGACTTCAGAACACCTCAAACTTCAGAACACCTCGGATTCCAAAACACTTTGGATTCTAGAACACCCCGGATTCCAGAACAGCTCGGACAGAACACCTCGGATTACAGAATAGCTCGGGCAGAACACCTCGGACAGAACACCTCGGATAACAGAACACCTCGGACAAAACACCTTGGACAGAACACCTCGGATCACAGAACAGCCCGGACAAAACACCTCGGACAGAATGCCTCGGATTACAGAACAGACCGGACAAAACACCTCGGATCACAGAACAGCTCAGATTCCAGAACAGCTCGGATTCCAGAACAGCTCAGATTCCAGAACAGCTCGGATTCGCACTGCAGCCAACTCGAAAATGAGTCAACTAACGGGGATGAGGCCGAAGTCGAGTCCCCGCGTTGATGACGAAGGTCCCATCCGAATTGATCCAGCAAACGCCACTATCAGCCCCACGGTGGGCGCCAACTGTCGTGGTGGGAATCACGCAGATGCCACGGGGTGGCTTATTCTGGGGCCAAATGGACGCTTGAGGATTCGGGAGAGGGTTGGTGCGGTGGAACCGCACACGAAGAACACGAAGAACACGAAGTATATGAAGAACAAGAGCAAGAACCGCAAGAACACAAGCAACCACAAAGACACCACGATGTACCCAGGTTCGGGGCCTTCGTGAGGAAGTAAAACCCCTACTCCTGCCTTTCCTCTCTCAATATATCAGTGTCGTTCTCAGGTACAAGGTGCTCCTCGAGCTGTATGATGCTGCTCAAGTGAGAGCTCTAGATAGAAGATGAAACTATCAAGGGGGAAATGAGCTAGGGTTCTTGCCCCCCTCTTCCCTGGAGGTAGAGATGCCGCATATATACACAGGCTGAAGTACATTTTTACCCCTGCCTACAACTGACAATGGCATGGCCAAAAGGTAGAAGACAAGCCTCTGCCTCCTGCCAGCTCAACGGCCGGACTGTCAGGCCAGCCAGGCCTAGCTTTCCTCTTCCGGTCATACTTCAGTAGCCTGCCGAGGTCTAGCCTGTAGACCTTTCCCGAAATAGCCAAGTCAGCTCCTAGGCCCCCGAGCTTCCGGGAAACCCGTGGACGGACCTCGCCGTCCTCTGAAGCTTCGGGCCACGAGCTCTGCGACGCCCGTGACCTCTCTGACATGCCTCGATCCTTGCTGCCAACCTCGGATAACACTCCTGATCCTATACCTCGGTAGAGAATACCTTATTCCTGTGGTAGCTAGCTGACTACCCCGAGGTTGATACCTCGGAGGATATACCTCAGACGTACGCCTTACGTCGGATGACGCCTCCTGCGTCCTTGCTCAATCGTTACCTCGGACAGCTTACTGCCTTAACCTTACATGTCTTTACCTCATCTTTACCCTACCCGGGGGTAACCCCCCGACACTCTGACCCCTAATGGGCTGCCCCCACATTTGTTGAAGCTCAAGGTTAACTGCCCGGTCATATTGCTCAGAAACATTGACCCCGCGAATGGACTTTGCAATGGCACGAGGCTGGTGGTCCGAGGATTTATGAGAAATGTGATCGATGCAGAAATTGTGCTGGGTCAACATGCTGGAAAGAGGATCTTTTTGCCAAGGATTCCGCTTTGCCCCTCTGATGATGAGATGTTCCCTTTTCAGTTCAAGAGGAAACAATTTACTATTAGGCTCAGCTTCGCCATGATGGTTAATAAGGCACAGGGGCAGACTATCCCGAATGCCGGAATTTACTTGCCCGAGCCGGTGTTCTCTCATGGGCAGTTGTATGTCGCCCTATCTAGATCAACCGCTAGAAACAATGTGAAGATTCTTGTTGTCCCGGATGTTGGTAACAAAAAGAAGAAAACAGATGATAACCAAAACAAGAGCTCTGGTCGCCCTATTGGCACGTACACGAAGAATATCGTCTACAGAGAGATCCTTACTTCATAGGTGAGATATTTGTCACTTAAACAACAATCATACTTTTTTTTAATTATGCATACTTACATTCTGATTATAACTTGTTTGTTTGTGCAGATCCACTTTTACTGGAGTATATCCCATTAGTTGCCAATATTACTTTTTGGTACTGCTTATCGTACTTATGTGAAGAAACGTTGGTGCAAGCATGATGTTATTTCTGTGTATGGATCAGTTGGCCGAGAAGGGCATATTCATGAAAGATGGATCTACAGAATACATAGTGCATGTTCTCAAATAATGATATCACGCCACTTCAATAAAATGCATTTTCAAAAGAGATCAATAGTAACTAAAATTCACACATGTCACACATACCTTAAGAGCATAGATGTCTTCATTATTATATGACTGTTGGGATGACAAATGAGCTATCCACTCTGAGAATGAAGCTTCCTCGTAAGCATATTATACTTGTGCTTTGATGTGCTTCTTACTTTTAGCAAATCTGTTAATGAAAAAAAAGCATTAGTGTGTCAATTGGAAAGAAAATAAACAAGAACAACTGCAGTATATCCCACAAGCCGAAGTTCATGTACTCATGTCGACCAAGACCAAGACTTAGGGTTCAGTTCAGTTCAACCACAAGCCGAAATGATTGGATGCCTTCAGAGGTTTATCGAATATTCAGTCACATGCAGCCCCGCTGTTCTTAATAACAATCTAGAAATGTCCTGATAGATTTTATGCACACTTAGAAGTACTAACAATAGCTGAAACGGTTGATGTCCTGCCAGTAAATATTATGACAAGTTACACAGAACACTCACACAAGTATGCCGAGTAGGCTTATCCGTGAGAGATGAACACGATGGTGGTGTGAGATTATTGTCTTATATGTCTTCTAGCAGATATATAAGTCAGATATGGAGGAGAAAAATGTGCGGTGCTCAGGTTTTATGCTAAAAAAATATTGTTAGGTAGAGCGTGCCGCCAGCAGTAACCAGATGATCATCAAGTCTGAGAAATGACATGATCACAAGAGTATTTTGTATGTACTACTTACATGCATACAAAATGCATCGACTATTGACTGTTTATTCTGCACCAATTGGTTCTTATTTGTGATGGAACAAACAAACATGTAGGAAAATGTTAAAATTTGAATTACCTTCAATCAGATAGTGAGAATTAGCACATTTTGTAAAAGCGAATACTATCTCTGATTTGGATGATGTGATGATCCAGAGAGCTGCATATCATGTTCATAGCTTGGTTGGACTGCGTTGGCGTCTTTTGTACCTTCGCATGACTCCGACTTTCGGTAACTAAGCAGAGATGCCACAGAAGTTTAGTTTGCAACATAGTAAGTTAAAACTAAATTTACTACTGGCAACTCTCCTATAAATCTTAATTCATTTAGGCAGTAGTCAAGCATAGACATCTGATATAGTTCCATAAGCACATCATTCAGTAGATCAATTAATAGACCACCGATAACCACTTCTGAACCAATACCTTGTTCTGGCAGCAGTTAATCTCCTAACAGCGACATTGGAAGAAATTTGTAAAGTACACTACATGATTAAGATTAGGGAATCATCCATACTTGAACATGACTTAGGATTCAGTTCTGTTAGTCTGAACTACTCCAAGTTTGCTATCTCACGAAATAAATTTTGTATTCTGGTCACATGACCTGCATCAAGTGTGTACTGTGCACAATACAAACTACATGGTTTTCTTATGTTAGTATACAATTATGTTTTATCAATAGTACAGACACCATGGTTGTTCTGAGGAATTTCATGTGTTACTTACTGCCTGGAGATCGCGTAAAGAGTCACGAAGCCTCATCAACTATGGATTTGGGGGAGTGACTGACATGCTGAGGAACATCTCGCTGCCAAGGTCTCCTCGATCGCTATGAGCCTCAGCCTGACTACGAGCTGCCGTCGTCCCTAGAAACATCGCCGCTGAAGAAATCCAAATCCTCCAGCTACTGGGACTTGCTATGGAAGACATACAATGCCCAACCATCATGTAGGAGAGCTGGAATAAAGAACTGTCAATCAAAAGGAAAAAATAATTGTCTCTTAGTATCACACACACGAAGCGTGTTAGAATTGTATAACAAGATGTTAACCGACGAAAGTATGGAGTATAAATCTCACCATTCTCTGCATCTTCTACGAGCTGGACTTTGTACTGAGGCGCCTCTCGCACGGCTCTCCTAGGCTCCTCGGAGATTGCGGCCAATCAGGCTTCGATGAGGGGTTGCCGCGGAGCCGCGGAGGTGCTCCTCGCAGAGGGTCGCGGAAGAGCCTTCGAGATGGCTCTCAGGGAACCTACAAGGACCCGAGCAACGGGAGCGACCCTGCCCCGTGTGGCCGTACACGCCGGCGCGGAGGAGCGAAAATCCATGGCGGCGTGAGCTCGACTGAAATTGGCGACAAATCGCGATAAGAAGCAGCACGAATCGCCAATCAAACACCAGTAACAGACGGCGCGCTGCCTTCGGCAACAATTGGCGCAAGCAATGGGGAGGAAGAGGAGGCGGTCGGGCAGGGAGCTCGACAAGGGGGGGAGTGAGCTCGACAGGGAGCTTTAGGAGTTGGAGAGTGAGCGGTGGTGCCTGTCGGCGAGAATTTTTTCTTAACCTCATAGCGTCACACGTCGGATAGCCGAGCAATTAGTAGCGACAGAATAATAGCTCAGCTTGTTGCTCGCACCGGCGCCTAGCGGCAAGGATGATTGCGTTTTTTTTTTCTAAGCTCAAGTGCTAAGTGTCCCGCGCTGTACTCTTTTTCTGCTAAGAAGAAGTTTATCTTGTTGAGTTAAACCCAATTTCTTTACCCTAACAATAATCCAGTTCTGTTCACGTTTATTTTTTTTCATAAACCAAACGGGAACTAAATACTACTCTATTCAAAACAAATAGAAAATGTGCACAGTGTGAACTTTTTTACATTTATTTCAGCAATGCTGATTTTTAAATTATAATGATTTATTGTGCTCTTTTTTGTGTATGATATATTTCGATTGTGTGGATCAGAAGCGAACGAAAGATAAAATATATCGACAATCCAAAAAAAATAAAAGAATACAGAGATATTTAGCTCCAAGCAAACTTCATTAAATAACTGGTCCCGAACATGATAAAAACCTCACCAAATGATTTATCTCAGAATTGGTACTCACCTTCTTAACTTCTATTTCATTTCTCATTTTCTCATTATTATTTAATGAGATAAAGTTTATTTTTCTGAAACGAAGGCAAAGCTTTTATCTTAACTATTAATTAAGCAAAAGTTGTCTCGTTTATCAATGGAAGAAATCGGGCGAAAAGCAGATGAAAAAAACCAACCCTCTCGGGAGTCTCGACGACGAACATCACCAAGAGCAACCTTGTCGCCCACGCCCTGACATCCAACTCTCCATCACGCCTTGCACAAACCATCTGGACCCCCTTCCGGGGCCACCGCCTCGACAAATTTTATCAATGATATTAAATTGTATGTGTTTTTTTTTTTAAAATTGATCAATTTCTTTTTGGTTTCGTGATTTCATATCTACACGACTAAATGTCTGTTACAACTTTATATCTCGTAACAACGCACGTGCTTGCGTCCTTCAGCTTGTGAAAAATTTAACAACATATGTGTATTAAACTGATGTATACACGCTCAATATACACGCTCCCGTAGCAACGCACGGGCATTGAATACTATGTCAAGTTGATTATCAATTTATCTTATATGTTATTTAAAATCTTGCATGCTTTCCGTTACTCATAGATGTTTTGGCCAAGTAGATGCTTGTAACTCCAAGATGGAGTATTTATGCTAGATAGTGGGTTCATGCCTCCATTTAACCTGGAACAATGATAGAAAGTTTTAAGGTTGCGGATGTGCTTTTGCCACTAGGGATAACCTAACGACGCTATGTCCACGGGCATATGTGTTTGTTTACATTACACGCTTTATTTAATGCAATTATCCGTTGCTTGCAACTTAATACCAACGGGGGACTCGGATGACAACCCGGCGGTGGATTATTAGTCATAGATGCTGTTGGATAACGGTCTATGTATCTTGTCGTAATGCCCAATTAAATATCATAGTAGTCAACATGTCATATATATGCATTGTCATGCGCTCACTATTCGTCAATTGCCCAGCTGTAATTTGTTCACCCAACATGTTAGTTATCTTTTATGGAGAGACACCACTAGTGAACTGTGGACACCGGTCCATTCTTTTACACTGATTAAACCACCACAAACTGCAAACTGTTCCTTTTTCATTCTCCGCAATTTAATACTCATTTTCCACACGAGACGTTTAATCCTTTGTTTTTAGCAAGCCGGTGAGATTGACAACCTCACTGTTTCGTTGGGGCAAAGTACTTTGATTGTGTTGTGTGCAGATTCCACGTTGGTGATCGTATTGCGCCGTGCGAGCCACCAACAACCTTCTGAAGAGTTGCTGCTTCTACTGGTTCGATAACCTTGGTTTCTTTCGGAGGGAAAACTTGCTGCTGAACTGCATCATACCTTTCTCTTGGGGTCTCCCAACGAGCGTGTGATTCACGCCATCAGACTCCACCGTCTCGCTGCTCACGTCAGACCTCTCCGCCACCCCAAAAGATGCCCCGTCCTCCAGCTCAGGCTCGCCCCTCTTCCGCTTCCTATGGCTGTCCGGAACAGAAAAAATGCTGCCCCGCGGTCATCGACCTATCCCATCACGACCTCCTCGACGGTGGCCGCGTCGATGCGCACCATGATTATCCAATCTTTCGGCCCAACCATGGTAGTAGACCGTGTCCCCCGCTGCCGCGGGTAACCAACTAACCATGTTGTCGCCGCCGTGCCGCCTTGCCCCTGTCGGACCTCTACATCGGCCTCCTGGTGACACCCTGTCCCTTTTCACCTTTTCCGTCCTTTTCTGCATGCTATCAATTTGATTTATTCCGTTTGAAAGAGTTGCATGTATTTTTGAATTTAAGAAAGAGTTGCGTGTTTAGCGCTTTGAGTGTTTCCTTCCCTTTTATTCAATAGTGGCCGATTGATTACCGTTGATTGAGCGTGTAATTAACTGCTGATTGATCGGGGAAAGAAACCTGCAGGGATAAAATCAGTGCGGGACCGACGCCTGGGAGGCTTGACGAAAAAATAATAAACTCAGGATCGGGTAAAAGGTCCACGCAAGAATTGTTGCAGAATATTCAGAAAAAAGTGGCAGGAATTTGAATCAGCGTTAATAGTAGAATTTGTTTAACGCTGATTGGCTAAAATTGAGCGTGTAATAATTGTTGATTGATTATTGATTGATGCATTAACGTAGGCAGTTTCCTTGTTGGGGAAAATCCATTAGCAGGATTTGACTAAAAAAACCAACATAGTTGTACACCATGCGGGAAAAAATTCGGAGTGGGTAACAGCACGCGGGAAAAAAAACGTGTTGACGAAAGGAAGGGAGGCTTGACGAAGGAACAAATCGTTTCTTTTAGATAGTATATATAGTATATATATATATAAGAGATAAGAGATAGAGAGTAGAGAAGATGTAGAAAAATCACATTGGTTCTTGCGTTGTGTTTTAGAGGTCATGAGAACAATTAGGTCCTTATTAGACAAAATAAATTAAAAGCTGGGGTGCAACAATGACCGTGAGGTCTAGATGTAACATGAACACGTAGCCGGGCGGAGTTTCTGTCCGTCTGATGCCCATGGTAAACCCGGTCACTTGTGGTGCCTCCTCCACCCTCCGATTCGATCGTACGGTCCATACGACACGGAGCATGCTATATATGTGCATCCCACCAGCCGTCCGAAAACCCTAGCTTCCGCCGCCGGCACAGCCTTCGCTGCTCCGCACTCTTCTCTCGCGCCTCCGGCCGCAGTCTCCGGACCACCGCCGCTTCCGAGATGGTACGTTCTCTATCCCTCTCGAATCCCTCTATTGGAGCCCATGAATTCACCGCAGCTTGATAATCTGTTCGCATCTTCATCTCCCTGTCCTATCCCCAGGCCCCGAAGAAGGAGAAGGCCCCGCCGCCGTCGTCCAAGCCGGCCAAGTCTGGCGGTGGCAAGCAGAAGAAGAAGGTGATGTTGTCTCTCTTTCTGATTTTTTCCACTTTCTGTTGGCCATCCGGATCTGCGAGGTTTCTTACGGTGGATTTGTTGGCTCTTGCAGAAGTGGAGCAAGGGAAAGCAAAAGGAGAAGGTGAACAACGCGGTGCTGTTCGACCAGGCCACCTACGACAAGCTGCTGTCCGAGGCGCCCAAGTACAAGCAGATCACACCTTCCGTCCTCTCTGAGAGGCTTCGGGTAATCCCCGCCTGCCCTTTTTTCTGCTCTATATGTTCGAACATAAAAAAATCGCTGTTCATCATTGATGGATGTCATGCCAATTTGCGTTGTGTGGTTAATATTGTCGTTCTTCTCAAGTTTGTAATCCGTAGATGTCGCATTGCTAATTTAGTGCCTGCTTAGTTCTTGTTGCAAATTCCTAAAGTTTATGACGTGATGTGAATTAGAGCTATTGTTTCTGTCATGTACTATAAAACGATGTTGGAATTATTGTCATGTTTGTATGCAAGTTTCTTATTCTTACTTGTTGGTCAGCATTACTTCTGCTTCGTATCACATCACTGCCACTAGCGTCTATAGGTTTTTATCAGTGTTGAATTATGTGCTAAATGTTTCTAGTGACATGTTTGATGTTTCGTTGAATAATGATTTGCTTAATGTTACTAGATGGTTGTTTAATTTTGGATGTCTGGTTATAATTAGTATGCCATCTGTAAACCTGGTTCGTTTCTCCCCGATGTTAATTGTAACAATGTCCATTCCTCATGGAATGATCAGGTTATAATTGTATGCCAAGACTAATAGACGTGTTTGTAATCTGATGTCAATATACACCATTCTCTTAGGATTTTATTTGTAGGGCAGTCTGTACCTTTCGGCCAGTTACCAGTTCCTGCTCATTATTTTGCCTAATGTTCTGTAATTTCTACCAGTTGCCAACAAGCTAATTCTTTTTGCCATTGCGGTTGCAGATCAATGGTTCCTTGGCACGTAGGGCTATCAAGGATCTTGAGGAGCGTGGCCTCATCCGCATGGTCTCGATCCACTCTAGCCAGCAGATCTACACCCGTGCGACCAACACGGTGTAATGTTGTGAACTCTTATCGATGCCCCGTGTCTGTGATTCAAGTCTGCTTTAGAACAGTTATCTTCTTTCGAGTTCGCTAATGTTTTGTTGAACAAGGCACTTAAAAGCATTTGAAAGATTTTGGTGTTGCATTGAGTACAGTGCTGCTTTGTGTTTTAATCCCTTTCTGTAGCTCATTTTCTTTGATCGATTCGTCTCACCTTTAAATGATCATATATGTGGATGAAATGTTATGTATGTTTTCTCTGTTGTTGCTTAGCTGGCACCTGGCACACCTGCTCTCTGAAACAATCATGATTAGTGAGTTGTTTTCTCCCTTCCCAATCGTTAAGGGCATACCTGTTAGACAGTTCGTTGATATGCAGTTCACGTTATTCAAATTTGCTGTAATTGGATTCATACTCGAAATATCTTTTAGTAGACCACATGCACCATCCGTTGATGAAAGCCATCGTCTGTTTGGATCCAATAGTCTTTATAAGACTCCGGTTGTGGGAAAATACGTTCCATACATCCGACGAAGATATGATGAGACAGGGCAGAATTAAGAACGCATGGCAGATGCCACAGACAAAAGGACTTAAACCTCGCTCTTGGCTGCTCTTTGACTGAATTGATTTTCCTCGACAAGTTCATGTACTAATAACTTTGACCGAATTGAATTTGCTTGACAAGTTCACGTACTAATAATGGATTATACTCAGTTGCAAAGGTAGACTCTTTGGTGTTGCCAAGATAGAAGATATCGCAGATGAAATTCATCCCACCGAATGTACCAGAGAAGTTCACAGTTCCGGTAGCGGTATGGAAAGCTTAACGGGTGTAGAGCTACCCTAAGTATAACTGCTCTTGGTTGATGGATCAACGTTGTTACCAAGTTACATTGGAATTTGTACAGAAACGATGCAATTAACTGTCTCATGCAAAATTGCAGAGTAATTGTCTGTTTTTTCCCTGCTATGTGGAACATTGTATTGTTTTCAGACGCATAAATTTGCTCTCGCCTTCAGATTTTTCTCTATGTCTCCTAACGTATGCGGCAAGCCATGCCTCAAGAATGTGTTCTGCTTGTTGTTCAATATGATGAACAATCAGGGCCAAATACTGATATTCACGGAAGAACTTGGAGAAAAACGGATTTGTGGAGTCCTCGTCTTAAGTTGCAACATAAGAGAATGCCAATCTTTTATATTTTCAAGAACCCACAACAATACATTGCACAATTAATCCTTGCATACTGATTGAATAGAGTATTTTTTTACAAGCCACAACAACCAGGGCCGGTCCTGAGATTTTGGGGGCCCAGGGCGAAACAAAACTCAGGGCCCTTAATATAGTCAACATACCAATAATAATGAATATACGCGTAAAACATATGTTTCCAATATCACTTAAATGTGTCCAAAAGAAGTAAAGTATTAAATAAAATTATACAAATTATCTTAGAAATTTCTTCTTACGTTTCTCGATGCAAATTTACTTATGATGGAGTCGATGTCAGTAATTTCAACTTTGAAAAAGCTTTTTTCAGCTGATGCCACCGTCACAGTGAATAGGATGCGATAAGCAATGGAGATATTAGGATAACAATCAACTTCTCTCACATGCTAAAAATCTCTATAGCAGACTTTACAACATCTGGCAATATGAATATGATAATCTTTAATTCGAAATAAAATCATATATGTCAGACGAACCACCATGGGAGAAAGTTTTTGCAAATTTTGTGCAACCCGCTTCAAGTTCATTATCATTTAATGACTTCAAGGTGCCCGAGCTTAGTAAAAAAACCGAATATATTTATAGACACCATCATTTGTTCAAATCTATCCATCATAGAAGTGATCGCCATATCAACCAAAACAAAAAATATTGAATATGAATGGTACAAACTATACAACATGTATGTGAATTTCAATTTAGAGAAACTGATTAGAGAATAGTCATACTATATACCTCGCATTGGTCAAATCAATGTGGTGTATTCTCACAACCGGCTCCCCCCGGAATTGAAATCGACCAGATGACAAACTGACAATCTTTATTAGAGGAATTTAGGAGAAAAAAATACGGATCATGAATTGTGAATTCACAATTCACGCCGTCACGCGTCACTGATTTAAAAAACAGTGGAATTTTTTACCGTATCGGCGGCTGTTGGGGCCGATTAATACGGCGGCGGCCTGGCAATGGGATCGCTTCGAGACTGTTCGTGCGCGATCACAAGAGAAGAACAGCAGGAGGGACATCCGCGTGTGCATTAGTGCAAAGCGATGCGATCTGCCTCTTCTAGTTGCATGGGCCACGTCTCTATAGCCTGGATGGCCCATTGTTTTTTTTTTCATGCTGAATACGTAAAGTATACCGTATACTCTCTATAGTACAACGTATTTGGGGTGGGGCCCCTGGATTTTGGGGGCCCAGGGCGGCCGCCCATCCTGCCACCCTCCAGGGCCGGCCCTGACAACAACAAAAAGGCTACTCCCCACTACTGCACGGCGAACACCATTTTTTTTGCCGACCTCTTCTATGGCTACTTCTTGCACTATTTAGACTGCATTGTTGAAATGAGTTGTCTTACGCTCTAGCCAAAGTTTATTCCTGCCCACAAATTTTGTAATACCCTGAATTTTAGATAGATTAATTAATTTGATTAAAATAAAATTAGCTTTTGATCAGTTTAATTGTGTTAACCTCTTGTGTTTAAGTCGATGTTAATTTGTGCATGCAATTGAAAAGTAGAGAAATTGAATTGTTTCTGCATGGTCGATGGATTAATGAGAAGCTAGCTACCTAGCTAGTTCTACTAGTATGCATGAAGTTTATGTTTGGCCAAGAAGATACGGTGGTAGCACAAAAGCTAGCTTTGTAAGTGCATGCATAAGATCCATCGATCGGCTCTCAGTAGGCTTGCATGCATGCGCATGCACTGACGTAGCAACGTCGTGTGGCTTTGTAATCCAAGTTAGCACTCGGCAGATATTTCTCAAGTGTGGCCCTGCCGCATGCTTCGTTGGCAGCCCAAGAGTGGCCAGGATGAAAGACTCCTGCGTGGACACTGCGCATGGGAAGTCAGCTATTTGACGGAAGTACTTGGTCTTCCCGATCTTTTCCGATCAGTGGCAAAGCGGCGGGCGGCGGCCCAGATATTTTAGCTAGCGCTGCCTTATTAATAGACGACGCTCCTGCTAGCTGCTGCCTCTATACTCTTCTCAATCCTCACTCTACACAACATCCCCACGCGATAAGGCCTCGGCTGCTCCGGCAGCGGGAGGATGGGGGAAGCCCGTCCCACGGCGTGTACATAGGGTAGGGTTTGGGTGGTGGCCGGCCAGTGGTGCTCGGGAGGTGGCGGTGGTGCTGGCCGTGTTTTTGGTGTCGGCGTGGTTCCCCTCCGGCGGTGGCGCTCCATGGAGCTTCGTCGCCTCGCGCTCGACTTCCGGGAGCCGGGAAATCTTCGGATTTCCTTCGCTTCGCTCGAGGCCAGATCCGGGTGCGGCGGATCTGGGCGTTCTGCAGAGAGATGAAGAGGAAGCTGCTGCAGGGGTTCGTGGTCAGCGGGCGGAAGGTCTGGGGCGCTCGCCCCAGAGCTGGAGCGGCGGGTGCTTGGGGGCTTCCCCCGGCCGATGTTACTCAGTGCGTAGCAGATCCATCTCTCCGGGGATGGTGGTGGTTGCGGCTCGTCAACGCCTTGTGGCAAGGAGTTCCCCCGTTCTCCGGGTAAGTGGCGCCGGCGGCTGGTGCCTTCGTCGTCGTCGACGGTGGAGGACGGCTGCGTTTGGTGTCATCGAGGAAGAAGATGGTTTGGAGCTGCAGTGCTTCTTTCTGTTTTCGCTCTGTATTTCGCGTTCCTTTGTGTGTGTGCTTGATCTTGTTGCTGCTTGTAATCTTTTTAGTTTGATCAATATATGCACATTATCAAAAAAAAAAAAAAACATCCATCGAGAGAGCTAGAATAAGAAAGGGAGTTGAGTACGGATAGCCATATGGAGACGCTGCTGAAATATAAACTAGAGTCTAGAAGGCGATGCTGGTACGGCGAACGCCGGCGCTGGCGATGGTGGTGATCCTACGACGGCGGTGATGGCGAGTGCCGAGTGGAGGGTTTGGCGTCGCACCGTCCGTGTTGGTGGTTTTCTTCTGTCCATGGTGCTGGCGTATGTTGGTATGCCGAATCCTAGCCAGTACGCGGAGCAGCCAATCGTATCAGAGCTGACCAAAGTGGATATTACTTTTTGCTACGGCATAGTTTCTTGAGGCAAGCTTTTCTTACCACTCTCGTATATTTTGTACGATATGCTTTGATGTTAAGATGCGTGATACTCTGAGTGGTACGAGTTTTGTGTTGATATACGGGGCTAATGCGCTGGTGTCGTTACGGTGATGGATCCGTAGGAGCCACCGGTACGAGCCGGGCTTGGCACGTATAGTTGACATGGAAATCAACTGAAATGCTTTTATAAAATAAACTTGGTGCTACGAAGGTGATCGTATTGTACCGGTCACAGTACAGGTATGGGACTGTCTGAGTTCTCCGCGAGGGGCGGCCCTTGAATGGAAAGTATCGGTGATGGATCCGTAGGAGCGATCGACATGAGTAGGTCAGGGTGTCCGGTGTCTGAGCGGGTCAAAGGGCTCTGCTCGTTCTGGAGCCTGTGTGGTTCTGGTCGAGGCTGTCGATGTCGGAGTACACCTCTTAAGAGTGTAAAAGCGTGGATATTCACCCCTGTGATTCCCGGGTAGGGAAACTCACTTTCATGTGTGGCACCATGTGTTTTTGACCTGCTTAACAACTTAATCACACAATGGTTGATTTACTGTTATTTTGAAAACCTAGTGTATTTTACAAAGTATATAAAAGTATATGAATTGTTTGCTGAGTACGACTTGTTTGTACTCACCCTTGCTTTCTTTGTTTTTAGTTGCAGTTGTCAGGTTGATCAGAGTTCGCATTGGAAGCCGATGTCATCCGAGGAGTAGGCTGGACCAGTGAGTGGGATGCGACTAGAAAACTTATCTTGTAAATGTAAATAATCTTGTAAAATAAATAAAAGAGCTGCTTGAGATCTACTGTGCTGGTTTATGCCTGCTTTTCTAGCCTTGCGCGTGTATAGACTTTCGGGTCTATAGGTGCGCGGCGGCTGTCATTCTACCGGGCCGGGTCTCGGGGCGTGACAGTTAAAGTGGTATCAGAGCTCAAGGGTTTAGGTTACGCGGGACACTGATGGGTAGACCGGTAGTCTAGTTTTGTCGACTAACGTTGTTTGATGTTGTTTCTGATTGACACCGATGCATGTTTGTTTTCTGGTTTTAATACTAGTTATATTTCTTAGATTTGTGTGGTTTGATTGCATGACTTAATCTTTTGTTTTGATTAGGTAAAATCTTTCATGTTAGTTTAATTTGTAAGTTTGTTTTTGTGGTGAATTTCGGGGACGAAATTCTTATAAGGTGGGGAGGATGTAAAAACCCTGAATTTTAGATAGATTAATTAATTTGATTAAAATAAAATTAGCTTTTGATCAGTTTAATTGTGTTAACCTCTTGTGTTTAAGTCGATGTTAATTTGTGCATGCAATTGAAAAGTAGAGAAATTGAATTGTTTCTGCATGGTCGATGGATTAATGAGAAGCTAGCTACCTAGCTAGTTCTACTAGTATGCATGAAGTTTATGTTTGGCCAAGAAGATACGGTGGTAGCACAAAAGCTAGCTTTGTAAGTGCATGCATAAGATCCATCGATCGGCTCTCAGTAGGCTTGCATGCATGCGCATGCACTGACGTAGCAACGTCGTGTGGCTTTGTAATCCAAGTTAGCACTCGGCAGATATTTCTCAAGTGTGGCCCTGCCGCATGCTTCGTTGGCAGCCCAAGAGTGGCCAGGATGAAAGACTCCTGCGTGGACACTGCGCATGGGAAGTCAGCTATTTGACGGAAGTACTTGGTCTTCCCGATCTTTTCCGATCAGTGGCAAAGCGGCGGGCGGCGGCCCAGATATTTTAGCTAGCGCTGCCTTATTAATAGACGACGCTCCTGCTAGCTGCTGCCTCTATACTCTTCTCAATCCTCACTCTACACAACATCCCCACGCGATAAGGCCTCGGCTGCTCCGGCAGCGGGAGGATGGGGGAAGCCCGTCCCACGGCGTGTACATAGGGTAGGGTTTGGGTGGTGGCCGGCCAGTGGTGCTCGGGAGGTGGCGGTGGTGCTGGCCGTGTTTTTGGTGTCGGCGTGGTTCCCCTCCGGCGGTGGCGCTCCATGGAGCTTCGTCGCCTCGCGCTCGACTTCCGGGAGCCGGGAAATCTTCGGATTTCCTTCGCTTCGCTCGAGGCCAGATCCGGGTGCGGCGGATCTGGGCGTTCTGCAGAGAGATGAAGAGGAAGCTGCTGCAGGGGTTCGTGGTCAGCGGGCGGAAGGTCTGGGGCGCTCGCCCCAGAGCTGGAGCGGCGGGTGCTTGGGGGCTTCCCCCGGCCGATGTTACTCAGTGCGTAGCAGATCCATCTCTCCGGGGATGGTGGTGGTTGCGGCTCGTCAACGCCTTGTGGCAAGGAGTTCCCCCGTTCTCCGGGTAAGTGGCGCCGGCGGCTGGTGCCTTCGTCGTCGTCGACGGTGGAGGACGGCTGCGTTTGGTGTCATCGAGGAAGAAGATGGTTTGGAGCTGCAGTGCTTCTTTCTGTTTTCGCTCTGTATTTCGCGTTCCTTTGTGTGTGTGCTTGATCTTGTTGCTGCTTGTAATCTTTTTAGTTTGATCAATATATGCACATTATCAAAAAAAAAAAAAATCCATCGAGAGAGCTAGAATAAGAAAGGGAGTTGAGTACGGATAGCCATATGGAGACGCTGCTGAAATATAAACTAGAGTCTAGAAGGCGATGCTGGTACGGCGAACGCCGGCGCTGGCGATGGTGGTGATCCTACGACGGCGGTGATGGCGAGTGCCGAGTGGAGGGTTTGGCGTCGCACCGTCCGTGTTGGTGGTTTTCTTCTGTCCATGGTGCTGGCGTATGTTGGTATGCCGAATCCTAGCCAGTACGCGGAGCAGCCAATCGTATCAGAGCTGACCAAAGTGGATATTACTTTTTGCTACGGCATAGTTTCTTGAGGCAAGCTTTTCTTACCACTCTCGTATATTTTGTACGATATGCTTTGATGTTAAGATGCGTGATACTCTGAGTGGTACGAGTTTTGTGTTGATATACGGGGCTAATGCGCTGGTGTCGTTACGGTGATGGATCCGTAGGAGCCACCGGTACGAGCCGGGCTTGGCACGTATAGTTGACATGGAAATCAACTGAAATGCTTTTATAAAATAAACTTGGTGCTACGAAGGTGATCGTATTGTACCGGTCACAGTACAGGTATGGGACTGTCTGAGTTCTCCGCGAGGGGCGGCCCTTGAATGGAAAGTATCGGTGATGGATCCGTAGGAGCGATCGACATGAGTAGGTCAGGGTGTCCGGTGTCTGAGCGGGTCAAAGGGCTCTGCTCGTTCTGGAGCCTGTTTGGTTCTGGTCGAGGCTGTCGATGTCGGAGTACACCTCTTAAGAGTGTAAAAGCGTGGATATTCACCCCTGTGATTCCCGGGTAGGGAAACTCACTTTCATGTGTGGCACCATGTGTTTTTGACCTGCTTAACAACTTAATCACACAATGGTTGATTTACTGTTATTTTGAAAACCTAGTGTATTTTACAAAGTATATAAAAGTATATGAATTGTTTGCTGAGTACGACTTGTTTGTACTCACCCTTGCTTTCTTTGTTTTTAGTTGCAGTTGTCAGGTTGATCAGAGTTCGCATTGGAAGCCGATGTCATCCGAGGAGTAGGCTGGACCAGTGGGTGGGATGCGACTAGAAAACTTATCTTGTAAATGTAAATAATCTTGTAAAATAAATAAAAGAGCTGCTTGAGATCTACTGTGCTGGTTTATGCCTGCTTTTCTAGCCTTGCGCGTGTATAGACTTTCGGGTCTATAGGTGCGCGGCGGCTGTCATTCTACCGGGCCGGGTCTCGGGGCGTGACAAATTTTAGGCGGTATCGTCGTCGTTCTGAAGCAATTGGGTGAGGCCGCGGGCTCTAGAAACCATGAACCATATATACCTCACGCGCGATAGGGCACTGGAGCATGAGATGGTCGATGGTCTCCATCACTTGGTTAGATAGGGGGCACGACGCCAACCCACTAGTTCAGGGCAAATCAGTCGGTTTGAAGTTCGACATATGGGGTCCTCAGGGAAACACAAGTGATCATGTGTTCTTTTAGCGCCAACGGTGCCCAATTCTATCACATAAGTTTTGCTTAATTCAGCGTGACCAATCCTATGAAGAGGTTTGTAGGAAAACTTTAGCGGCTTGAGGCACTAAGACACCAATGGAAATTTAGCAATTGCATTACATATAGCTTTGCACACTTGTTTCGGTATTTCAAAAACTGACATGACGTACGCCGAACTGGCTTGAGCCACGGCCTTCAACAATATCTCCTTCCCTCCCGTCGAGAGAAATTTCTCGTTCCAACCATTAATAAGGCTGCAAACCCTCTCAATTAGATGCTGAAAAAAATCATTGCGGTCAGCTCCCACTAGAGATGGCAAACCAAGGTATTTATCATTCGGAGATTCAGTCCAATATTCAGCTGTAAACATATTTCTTCTCTGATCCGCACATTAGTATTCGGGCTAAAGAAAATACTAGACTTTGCATCACTCACCATTTGGCCCGAGCTTGCGCAGTACATATCTAAAACATTACGGAGTCTTGTGGCGTTAGACGAATCAGCTTTCATCAGGATCAGAGAATCATCGGCAAAAAGAAGATGTGACACGACATCAAAAAAGAAAATGCACTGGATGGCTTGGTGGAAGATGAATATCCCAAAACATGAATGAGGAATGGGTTTTTGAGACCTCCATTGCTTCAATCAAGCTATGTTAGCTAAACAATGTTGGCGTTTGCTAAGTAAACCTGATTCACTATGTGCACAGGTTCTTAGATCTAAGTATTACCCTGATGGTGATCTTATCAATGCGGTGCTAAAGAAGAACTCTTCCTTTACTTGGAGGAGTATTATGTCCGGGTTGAAGACATTTAAAAGGGGCTGTATTTGGCGCCCTGGTGATGGTTCAACAATTGATATTTGGTCGGATCATTGGGTTCCATCGAGTCATACCAGGAAAGTATTAACACCGAGAGGATCGATTATGTTGACAAAAGTATAAGAATTAATTGATCCAGTAACCGGTAAGTGGGATGAGGAGCTTATAACAGATAACTTTCTACCAGGTGATGTGGATCGCATTCTGCAAATCCCCTTTACTACCATGCAAAGCACGCCAATTAAAGATCTGTACCTTCCGTGCCACCTTTGTGTCCCAAATCTTCTTCCAAACCTCAGGAGGCGAGGCCCTATCTGATCCATCAGCTCGCCTTCTATATTCTGCCCTCCATTCTGCATGGTACGCAGACTTAACAGAGAAACAACCAGTCTTGTTAAATTGCCAAGCAATGAAATCCGGTTGGCCATGGTTAGTGATGGGTGGGTGCGTGCGTGTGTTAGTGGGCTAGGGTAGGTGGCTTGGTTTTGGGCCGTGCGTGAGTGTGGGCTGGTGCGTGGGGAGTAGGTTAGGTGAGGTTGTGAGAGATTTTAAAAAAAAGGTGAGGGTGCAGACCTAGTCGGGTATGCGGGTTCTTGGGGCCGGGTTTGGCACCCCATATCCGCCTCCGGTAGACCCGGCGGGTCTGGATTTTTACCGCTAAGCAGACCCGCGGGTCCAGATCGCCGCCAAACCCTCCCCGTTTAGTGCGGGTACCCGTCGGGTTAGCGGGTATCGGGTACCCATTGCCATCCGTAGTACCATGTTTATGTACCTTGGCAAATAGACACGTCGGATCTTCAGTTAACTGTCAGTATGTTCTGTCGATGCGGAGGATATCAAGCATATGTTGTTTACTTGTCAAAGAGCTCAACAAATATGGAAAGGCTTGGGTCTAGGGGACGTTGTCAGAGCTGCTTCAACAATGGATAGATCTGGGTCAGTTATTTTGGAGGAATTACTCTGTTCAACGCAACCTGGTAGAGTGGCATGTAGTTTGCAAAATATGACATCTACAATAATGGTTACGAGTTGGTATATATGGTGGTCTCGGCGACAAATCAAGAACAAAGAACCGGTGCCAACGATGGAGAGGACAATAATTAATATAAAAGGTATCCTAGCTAATTATTCGAAGCTTAAGGGTGCTGGAAATATGGCCCGGAAAGACATGTGGATGAAACCTACTACATGTGTTTTGAAACTTAATGTGGATGCTTCCTTTTTGCCTAACACTGGAACTGGTTCCATTGGTTTTATTGTTCGAGATTCTGGAGGCAATTTTGTGGCACAGAGTATAGGGGAACATGTGCGGTGATTACTGATGACTGCCGGCAGCTTATAGCTACGCCCGACAAGGCGACCATTCAACACGCGCTTGCTCGCTATGGTGCTACTCAGAATGTTGGGGAGTTCTGGTTTGTAGATCCTCCAGATTTTCTTATTCCTATTCTTGTAAATGACCGTATCATTATTCAATAAAGTTGCCTAAAAGTTTTAAAAAAAGACACCAATGGAAATAATTTGAGAAAATAATTATTTCTTGAAAAAAAGACATAAAGTGAAACACGATAAAATAGGTCCTAAAATGGTCACCGAAATGTTTTAGGGTTATTAGGGTTGAGAAATCCTAGAGAATCATTTGATGACAAACTACAAATCCATTTTCTACATTTTTTCCAAAATAATCAGTTCATAGTCACTTTCTATAATATGCTTGTTTTCCCTACTTCTCTTTGTTTTTCACATCTCTATTTAAAAAAAAAAAACCCATTTTGGTTCTCAAACGAGTTATAATTATTATTATCTTCTTCTTCTAAGCCTTTTGTCCCAAACAAGTTGTCTAGGCTAGATATGAAACCCTTTCACGAGAACTAAACAGGAGGTCACCCATCCAAGTACTACTCTCGCCCAAGTGGGTTTCATACTGGCTAGTTTTTACGTTGTCTCACCAAGCCTATCACAACCCTTAGATATGAAACCTTTTCACGAGTACTTCCCAGGAGGTCACTCATCCCATTACTACTCTCGCCAAATGGGTTTCATACCCATGGGGCCGGCTAGTTTTTACGTTGGCTCGCCAAGCCTATCACAACCCTCCTCATTTACCTGGGCTTGGGACCGGCTATGTCTATAAGACATATGCGGAGTTACGAGTTACAATTATTATGATAAAAAACCCAGTTAAACTAAAACTTTTAAACAACTATTCACTGTCGAGGCTAGACGTTACCTAAATAACTACAACATAAAATAAAATAAAATAGGTTGTTCGCTAAATATGATAAGCAAGTATAAATAACATAACAACAACACGGTGGATTTCACGTAAAATCCATTTTTGAGAAATATGTTGGAATTAAAAATCTCTTAGTTTTAATGAATTTTGGTCTATGTTTAAATTAGTTTGAATTTGGTCTTAGGAATCAAGGTCACAATGTGGTGGATTCTGAAGCAAAGACATTAGTTTAGATTTTTTCATGTACGAAAACATCACAAAGTAGTTAGAACTAAAAAAAAAGTTCCTCAGCATCGCAGTATTCTGAACACAATTTGCATCTAAACGGGTTTTGATAATTTCATTTACATCGGATTACCTTCTTTAGGCAAATAGTCCGTTAAGAAGACAATTAAAACATGTTATACATTTGTGTTTTTGTTGGTGTTTTCTCTAGAAATTCATATCCATAGCAAAACGGTATGACATGATCAATATTAAAAGGAAAACGTGTGTTAAAAGGTAAAGCGTTTTAGTCGAACGGGAGAAAATAGTTATCATCTTTTGCGACTTTCTCTATTCTTTGTCTCATTTCCATTTCAGAAAAGGACATTCATTACTCCCTGAATGCCCACTGCAGACACATAAATTCCACATAAAGAGTTGCCGAAAACTGCAGATTTCAGCCTGGTATTTTGAAAGTTTGAAAGTAGGTACATTATGACACCACCCGTAACGAAAAACGGAAAGGAATAAAGCGAAAAACCCAGAGGGCGTGGCAGGACTGGCAGGCGGCCGAAAGACATCAGAAAAAGGAAGCCGCACTCAAGTCCAGCCCATACCAGCCCGGCCCGGCCCGGTTGCAGCACCAGCTGGTACAAAAGGGCCCTGAGCTCAAAGCCAGCGCACGCGCGGTGAAAGCGTAAAAGGGTAGGAAAAAAAGTCAGAAAGAAAAAAGAGGGGCCAAAATACCACTACTGCCTGCGCTACGTTCCCCTCTCCTTCCTCTTCCACCTCGCCGAAACCCTCGCCGCCGCCTCCGCCTCCGCCGCCGCACTCGGAGGCGATCACCGCTCCGCCTCTCGGTACCCGGGCCGGGGGCACGGGACCTTCCTGCCACGCCATGATCTCGCGCCTCCCTGCTCCGGTGCTCCGCGCCGCCCTCCAATGTGAGCCCCTCCTCCCCCTTCCCCGTCGCGACGGGTCTACCTAGGGTTCTCGCTTCTCGGGAAGGTGAGCGCGCCTCCGTGCGTGCTGTGCTCCCGCTTGATTCTTTCACTTCGCACGCCCTATCTGGCCGCGATTTTCCTTGGCGTGCTTGTTCTTGGAGGATTCTTTGGGCGTGTTCTGATGGCTTGCTTGCGTAATTTCGTCATTTCGAGGCTAGGGTTATGGAATTTGACCTCTTGTGTTCTTTCCCTCCCGAGTTTCTCGCAAAGAAGCCGCGACTTTTAAGCGCAATTTAGAGCAAGTCCAAAGTCTGGTCTTTTTATAGTCTTTTCGCATTCTCTCCAGATTCTTTTCCCTTTTCTCGATGCGTTTCCCGTACGCTGGTACTATATGCAGCTCAAATTCTTGATGGCATTTTTTCGCAGAAAAAGTGGGAAGAAGGCGTCTCTCTCCCTCTTTCATGGGGCAGCCAGGGATGGAGCCCCTCGAAGGGAAGGAGAGCAATGATGTCGTTCCTGCCTGCAACGGTGCTGCTGCTCCCCCTGTGAAGCAGCAGCAGCAGCTGGAAGGGGCAGATGCTTTGCGGTATGCCAACATCCTCCGCTCACGCAACAAATTCGCGGATGCTCTCCAGTTGTACAGCACCGTGCTCGAGAAGGATGGCACCAATGTAGAGGCCCTTATCGGAAAAGGGATTTGCCTCCAGGCGCAGAGCCTGCTCAGACAAGCCTTGGAGTGCTTCACCGAGGCTGTGAAGGTGGACCCCAGCAACGCGTGTGCTCTCACGCATTGTGGGATGATATACAAAGATGAGGGGCACTTGGTTGAGGCTGCAGAGGTATGGAGCAAGATTCATTATGTTCAATCTCCCACCTATCTGTTGGCTTGCTTGTTCTTGTGAACTGTGAAGTCTGGCCCAGAAATAAACCCTAAGGGCATCTCCAGCCGTTCGCCCCCCAGGCCGAAAAACGGCGCCTTTTTGGACGGCCTGGGGGAGCGCCGGCGCAATTCGGGCTCCTGGGTTCGGCGTTTTCCCAGCCATCCCCAAACCCAGACTTGGGCCGATAAATTAAAAAAAAAAACCAATTGGGCGAAATTCATCGAACACGTTAAACTTAGGCGAAATTCATACTATATAGGCGAATTCCGCATTGTTCATTACATAATACAAACATAAAACTTAAATTTAAACTAAAACACGGCGATCTGCATGCCCAGTTGGCTGTAGAACGCCGTGTAGTCGCCGCCGTCGTCGTCGTCGCTCGGCGCGCCGCCGCCGAAGGTGCTCGGCCCCGCCTCGTCGTTGTTGGCGCCGGCGCCGAACCACCCTCCGTCGTCGTCGCTGTCGTCGAGGACGATCACCTCGCCGCTCGCCTGACGAGCTGGAGTAGGAGGCCGGCGTGCGGCGGCCTGGCGACGGCAGTTGGCCGCTGCCTCGTCGAGGAGGCGCTGCTGGCGCGCAATCTCCTCCTGGGCGTGCTGGCTGCGCGACCAGGCGAAGATGAACTCGTCCGGCAGCTCCTCAGCGGCGACGGGCGGCGCGGCGTCCTACAGGGAGGCGGTGACGGCGTTCTGCTCGCCGGGGAACTCCTCGTCGTCGTCCGGCGCCTCCGCCTTGATGGCCGCCCGGACGTACTCCGGCGGCGCCGCCCAATCCACCGACGCCTTCTTCTTCTTGGAGGTGGCGCCGCCCGTGCCAGGCTCCTGCTTGGGCCTGACGAGGCGAAGGTGGCCTCGGGGAGGCGACGGCGCGCGGCTTTCGCTGATGCGAATGCCGCCGCTGGGCCTTCTTGGCGGCGACCGGGCGCGGCGCCCGGAGTTGAGGACGACGCCGCACGGCGTGTCCTCCGGCTCGGGCTTGACCCGAGCGAACGCCGGCGTCTGCGGGGACCCGCAGGAGGGCGGGCCAGAGGAAGACGACGAAGAAACCGTCCCCATCCTCCTCGGCAGCCAGGAGGTGAAGCGGCGTCGAGGCGTCGGCGGCTTGCGCGGCGGCATGGTGAGCCGGGGTTGGTTCCCGCCGGCGATGTGCTCGAGGACGTACGTGAGCGTACGCCCTCGACCGCTCCACCACTGCTTCCGCCCGCCGGCGTTCTTCCGGCCGGAGATGGGTCCGTTGTTGTTGGTGTCCTCCAGCTCGCGGCGGTGGCGCTCGACGAAGTACGCCGTCCAGAAGGGAGCGTTCGCCGGATCCCAGCGCGGGTCCGCCGCCTGCTCTTCGGTGAGGTCGGCGAGGACCTCCTGGATCGCGTAGACGCGATCCGCTCCTTCTGGCGGCGGCGGAACGGGGACGCCGCCGGCGCTCAGGCGCCATTCGCCGGGGACCCGCATGTCCGGCGGCGTAGGGTACCCGGCCTCGTACAACATGCGGGCCTCCTCCGGGTGCAGGAAACGCCGGCCGAAGCCGTTCGCCGCAGCTTCGTCGCCGGGGAATCGTTCGGCCATTGCTGCTGCTCGGGGAGGGAGAGAGAGGGAGAGAGAGATGGGAGATGGCGTGCCTTGCCACGGCGAGATGGGGAGATAAATAGGCCCAGGCAGGCGATACGGTGGCGCGTCATTACTCCGGCGCGTGGCAGCCGATTGGATGCGTCGGCCGCCGCTGAACGGCGCGGCAGTCGGAGGCCATTACTCCGGCAGGCTTTTGACCAGCGCGGGAGCCGAGGAGATGACGACGAAGCGTTTTTCCGCCCGTGATTCCGCGCCATTTCGCCTATCACGCTGACATCGCTGGCCCACACTCTGTTTCGCGCCAATTCGCTCCCCCAGGCCGAACCCGGTGGGCTGGGTTTGGCCTGGGAACGCCGGCGCTAGTTTCCGCCGATCCGGCGCTTTTTGGGCTCCTGGGGGGCCGACTGGGCGAAAAACGGCGCTCCCAGGCCAAAACGGCGCCAAAATCGGCCCTGGGGGGGGGGGGGGGGGGGGCGGCTGGAGATGCCCTAAGCTAGTATGTTTGTTTAAATTTGAGTTTTTTTTTGGGCAGAGAATACAAGTTAAATTTAACTACTATTTAGTTAATATGGTTATTTATAAACTTCTCTTAAACCCTAAGTTTATCCAGATTAAACTAGTCATCATTGGGTCCTAAGTATAAACTCTTGTGTGACGGAATTGATGTCTAGCAGTCTACTACTCTACTGATGGGTGTAGGAAGTGGGATGGTTTCTGTAGCAAAAGAAAAGTGGGATTCTACTCGGAAATGTCCATGTTTACCGTCCCCCTTATAGAACAAGAGCCTCTTGTATTTGGTTAATCTAGTTCGTTAGATTAGTATGTTAAACTGTAAGAAACTATTAATAGGTACTGTAAAAAATGCTCTTAAAGTTTTTGTTGCTTTACTGTATTTATTGTGTTCTGTATGTTTTTTAATGTTCTAATTGAGAAAACAAATCTGGAACAGGCATATCAAAAAGCTCGAATTGCGGATCCTTCCTATAAAGCTGCTGCCGAATTCCTTGCCATTGTATTGACCGATCTTGGAACTAGCTTAAAGCTGGCAGGCAATACAGAAGATGGGATTCAAAAATATTGCGAAGCTCTTGAAGTCGATAGCCACTATGCCGTACCATCATCAACTCAAATTTTATCTTCATATCTCTATTTTTCCTTTAGCATTGTGCTAATGTATCCATCTGATTTCTGCAGCCTGCTTATTACAACCTTGGGGTGGTTTATTCAGAGATGATGCAATTTGATGCAGCTCTTACATGTTATGAAAAGGCTGCATTGGAGAGACCCTTGTATGCCGAAGCTTATTGCAATATGGGGGTTATTTACAAGAATCGGGGAGAACTAGATGCAGCAATTGCCTGCTATGACAGGTAAGCTTGCCATTTGTTTATATCATTATATGAATTATGTTGATGTTCATAAAGTAATCTACTACAAGAACATGTTGAAGTTCATGTGTGGCATAACTTTACTGTCCCAGGTGCTTGACTATATCCCCGAACTTTGAGATTGCTAAGAATAACATGGCAATAGCACTAACCGACATGGGTACAAAGGTGTGAACTTGTCCACTACTACTTTTAAGTAAATTCTACTGCTTACCATCATTCTCCATTTCCTCTTTTCTTTGCCTGACCTTAAAATGGCATTCAACGCATGCATCATGTACTACTAGTTTTTACATGTTTTCTAGTACTTCATGTTGTACAGAAGCTCACTGCAATTGTCATACTTTTGTTATACATTCGATAGTCCATAGCACCAACACTGTTCATGATTGATTGATTAAAGGCAAGTCTATTATATTTTCGCTTATTAATTATCATTTAAACATCTGAAATGCTCAGGTAAAGATCGAGGGTGACATCGATAAAGGTGTGGCATATTACAAGAAGGCTCTTTTCTATAATTGGCACTATGCTGATGCAATGTATAATCTTGGCGTTGCGTATGGAGAAATGTTGAATTTTGAGATGGTGAGTTGCAAGAAAATTCCATCAATTTGGTTCTACTATTGGCATTCACCTTTTGCTGACATAATCTACTTATGAGTTTCATGAAGGCTATTGTATTTTATGAACTTGCTCTGCACTTCAATCCTCGCTGTGCGGAGGCATGCAATAATCTGGGAGTAATATACAAGGATAGGGATAATCTCGACAAGGCTGTTGAATGTTATCAAGTAAGTGAGACTAATAATGCACTTCTGCTCAAGTATTTTACACCTGTGTTTACGCATTGTCCATTCTCTTCTTTTCTCGTGTTTTGTAGATGGCGTTGACAATTAAGCCAAATTTCTCTCAGTCATTGAATAACCTTGGAGTTGTCTATACGGTTCAGGTATGTTCCTATATTATCATCTTTGTCTTGCTCACATGCTTACTGTGGTTGGCTGGTTACATTGCGCTTTTGGTTTATCAAAATACATTTCTCATATGCAGGGCAAGATGGATGCTGCTGCGAGCATGATTGAGAAGGCCATACTTGCAAATCCCACGTATGCTGAAGCATATAATAACTTAGGTAATGAACAACAAACCTCTACCATTTTGGAATTCCAGTATGTGGAAACGGCATGTTCCAGCTCAGAATTCAGAAGGGCTCTGTGACCAGTAAGCATCTTTTATAATTGCAACGACACACAACAAGGATACAGTGAAACATCTAGAAAAAACAAATACATCATGTATATAGTATTAGAGGATGAATGTTGCACAAATCAGTAACACAATCGGCTATAAATAGTAAACGAGGGGCAATGGACATTCAGATCTGACATGAGATGGCCATCAGGGGTTTGCTAGGGTTTTCCTTTGAAGGGTTTCTGGTGCGGAAGTGTCGAGGAAAATCAGAACTTATTTCATACTCCCAATATATGTCAGTATATATGATATGTATCTCCATATATCAACAAGTAACAGATACAACAATGACAGTATTGCAAAAATTGTTTGTTCGTCTTTTTTTTTCCGCATTTGCTAGGAGTTTTTATGTAACTGACAATTCACCATTGCTTTATCATAGGTGTTCTTTACAGAGATGCAGGAAGTATCACATTATCTGTACAGGCTTATGAGAGATGCCTTCAAATTGATCCTGATTCACGAAATGCTGGTCAGGTAACTTTTCAGGCCCCGAGCTTTGATTATTTGACATTTCTACAGGAATCGATAGTTCATTTTCCCGGAAAAAAACTTTCTTGAACTGTTAGACCAATAAGTGGGCTTAAACGGCGTGCCGTTTACATCCTATGCACCATGTCCTATTTCGTTTCAGCCCTTCTGTTGCTTGCGCATTGTATCTATAATTTTACTGGAACACTGGCTTATATTTTTCTAACACCTTGCCCATTTTATACACTGTATAGATAACGATCTTTCGTGACGTGGTCAACTTAACAGAGTAATTCTTTTGCAGAATCGATTGCTTGCAATGAACTATATCGATGAAGGCTCAGATGACAAGCTTTACGATGCTCACAGGTCCTTTAATGCACTATTTGCAATGGATGTGCCATTTTTATGTTAGCATGATTTGTATTTCTACATGGTATTAATACCATTTGTTACTTGCTCTCTTTCTATATTTTGCAGGGAATGGGGGAAGCGCTTTATGAAATTGTATACACAGTATACTACCTGGGATAACTCAAAAGTCGCTGATCGTCCACTGGTTATTGGTTACGTGTCTCCTGATTTTTTTACTCACTCGGTGTCATACTTCGTTGAAGCCCCCTTGCACACCATGACTACACAAAGTGCAAGGTGGTCGTCTACTCTGGTGTTGTAAAGGTAGAGATAACCTGTTCATTGTTTCGCTATTCTGAATTTTTTCCACACCATGGCTATCAACTTATTTAGACTGCCTTGCCTCATTTGGAATCATAATTTCTACGGAAATAAACATGTAAAATGATCACTTCACCAAAACAAAACGGTAATCTAGTGGTCGATTCGGTAGGCAGCTTGGGATCTATTTGTCTTCAAAAAAATAGTTCCATAACACAAGAAATACAATTTAAAAAAATAATATGCAAGATGAAGCTGTCTAGTTGGTCATCTAGGGTTATCTCGTCATTTGTTACCTTTCCACACACTTTGCTCTTTATTTTCTGATTATATTTTTTCATATATGATTTCTTAGGCAGATGCCAAGACCCTTCGATTCAAGGATAAGGTGTTAAAAAAGGGTGGGCTGTGGAGAGATATATATGGTATTGACGAAAAGAAGGTTGGTAGCTTGATCAGAGAGGATAAAGTGGATATACTTGTGGAACTTACTGGTCATACAGCAAATAACAAATTAGGAACAATGGCGTGCAGGCCTGCTCCTATTCAGGTATTTTGTGTTCCATGAGGTATTTGTAGGACATAATTTTGTTTCCAGAACTGCTTGCATGTGAGCAGTATTATTCCTGTTATTATGTTCTGCAATCTTCAGTAGATGTTCAACCATTCAAATATTTCATGATCATTGATATGTGTGTCTATACAGGTCACATGGATTGGTTACCCTAATACGACAGGTTTACCTGCAATTGACTACCGAATAACAGATTCATTGGCTGATACACCTAATACAAACCAAAAGTATGCTGTATGCTTTTCCTGTGTCTATATTCTGTGACGTAGTTTCTCCCTATGCATGTAGAACCTCATACTAACAACTGTCTGCAGACATGTTGAAGAGTTGGTGCGTCTTCCTGAAAGCTTTCTTTGTTACACTCCTTCCCCTGAAGCTGGGCCAGTTTGTCCAACACCAGCAATTTCAAATGGTTTCATAACGTTTGGAAGTTTTAACAATCTAGCAAAGGTACATGATAGATTTGAATGCTTTAATTTATCTTGATTAAATCACTCTGTTAATTGAGTTATTTTTGGCAGATTACACCGAAAGTGTTGCAAGTTTGGGCTAGAATATTATGCGCAGTCCCTAACTCGCGGCTTGTGGTTAAGTGCAAACCATTCTGCTGTGACAGTATCAGACAGAAATTTTTATCAACACTTGAGGAGTTGGGTTTGGAGCCATTACGAGTTGATTTGCTGCCACTCATCCATCTCAACCATGATCACATGCAGGCATATTCCTTAATGGACATTAGGTGAGAAGTTGCATCACATTTAGGATCTTCTAGGTTAAGTTTTAAATGTTTGTCAGGGTAGCAATTCCTTATATTTCACGTGAATATTCAGAAAATGTGTTCTCCATTATCAGTGTTCCCTCTGAAAGATAACTGAACTTTGCCTTGTTTTCGCAGCCTGGATACGTTTCCGTATGCTGGGACTACCACAACATGTGAATCCCTTTACATGGGGGTTCCATGTGTTACAATGGCTGGTTCAGTCCATGCTCATAATGTTGGTGTTAGCCTACTTACGAAAGTTGGTATGTGACAGTGATCTGTGTATTCTAATAATGGGTTGACATACATTTTAATTTGCACTGCTTATTCATTGGTTTTATGTTCGTTTCTGCTGCATGGTTACTTGTAGGAGCTACATTTTATTCCATTATCTCCTCTACCAGTGACATATATCTGCCATGGAACCTACACAAAAATATGATCAGGAATTAGATAGTTTTAACATGTGATGCCACTCCCTTTTTTCTAACTGTCCAATCAGATATATAATCATGAGGAAAATGGTTGATTGATATTTATTTCTTGCAGGTATGGGGAGGCTGGTTGCCAAAACGGAGGATGAATATGTTGGCTTAGCATTGGATTTGGCATCAGATGTCGGTGCCTTACAAGAACTGAGAATGAGCCTCCGAGATCTGATGATAAAATCACCAGTCTGTGATGGAGAGGGCTTCACACGGGGCCTGGAATCTGCATACAGAACCATGTGGCGCAGGTACTGTGATGGAGATTCACCAGCTCTCAGGCGCCTGGAACTGTTGGCTGATGAGCCAGGCTCCAACAAGGAAGACTTGGACAACAGGGCTGTGAAACTTGCAGATCCTAGAGCGCAGAGTGCCAATGCCAATGGAGAGGAAGATAATCAGGCCCCAATAAAGGTTAATGCTACACCGGAGGAAGGTGAGCAACCCCAAATAATGGTGAATGGTGTGAGTTCACCTGAAGATAACCAGGCCCTTATAGTCACGGTGCAGCAAGATAAGCAGCCCCAAATAATGATGAATGGTGTGAGTTCATCTCACTCCCCTTCTGGGAGATGCGAAGTGAACGGGCATAGCAGCCGATGACCAATGGGAGGCAGGCAATGCTCCATTGATGCAGGCACACACTGATGTGGAGATGCGCCATTGGTGTGGATGATATCATCAAGAACTCGCTGTGGGGGCACCGATACTAGGAGCCCCTGTTGACATCAGGAATGGATAACAGCACGTATGTGTGCCATCTAGTGACCCATGACTTGTAGCAGGTGTAATATAACTCGTGGGGGGATGCTTATAGAGTCTGAGTTGTAGAGCTTTATCCCCCCTTTAGGTGTACAAGAGTGAGTATATGACAACTTGAGTTGGCATGTTAGAAATCAAGAAAGGCATTGGTTGTATATGTAGAAACAGCTTCTAGATTCAATTTAACTGAGGCAATTTCAACAGTTGGTCTTTCATTCTGTTGCATTTCGTGTCTAAGCCCGCTGTGTCCAAGTCTGCAACCTTCTCAGGTTGCCTGCTGGCAGATGACGAGATTTGCTTGGTAAAGCTATGACCATGATTTTGTTTTTGTTGGCCTTTCTGATATAATCTTTTCGACAGGTTTCTGATATAATTAAGAGTAGCCATTGCAATCTGAGAGTACCTTCTTTCTATTCACACGATGGGAACAAAAACCTGTAATTTCTCAAATAAATTAGCGTCGGCTGAACCTGCCCGGGACGATTGTTCAGGCTTAGCATGTTCAAATGTAATGAAAAGGCAAGGTCCATGTTGTGGTGGCTCATCAAGGTTTGACTGGCTGTGGGCGCGGGACATGGGAGAAGAAAGATAAGATGGGTATTCTACCTTAGAGGCTGTTATGAGGCGACAATTCACAGGATCTGGCGATGCCCACGCTCGGCACAAAAATGGAAAACTGATCAGGAAGCAAGCTTCTGTTAATCTGGAGGCCCCACCAGTTCAAGTTGCATTGGTGGATGCTGGAGTGCAAGTGATTGGGAAGCTGGAAATTTGAGCTTGCGGTTCATGGCTACTAACAATGGCAAGCTCCTCGTACTCCACCTGGTGCCAGAAGAGCTGAAGGAACGGGGACCACGCCTGAGAGAAGAGATCAAGGGGATGCTGAAGAGCTTTGGCGAGATCAGCAAACCTAGTAGCGCACAAGTTAGCAAAAACATGGCTGGAATTAAACTGGCTCAGTGTTTCACCTGAGAGTATGTACCTAGTGAACCTCTTGGCGGCTGTGTGTGCCGTATTTGATAAAATCACGCAATCGATCTAAAGAAATAGGATCACACAATGCACAGGGAAGATAGCTCCTCACACATTTTCAAGAGTTATTTTTACAACCGATCAACGATCATGCAGATACATCAAGAATCCATCCGTTCTTAAAATGGAACACCAGAGCAAATGGCAATGACTGGTATCTGTTCTACAAAATGTATTACATTAGAGGACCTGGGAATCAAACACAACCAGATCAGAGGTCATGACAGCACGTAGAACCGGCGTGCTTCAATCTTTGACAATGGTCTTCAGGATTTTCACTTCATGGATGGGCCTGGACCAACATAGTAATAAAGCTGAGTGAGATTCAGCACCAAGGACTGAAAAATAGAAACTACACGAACTGCTTGCAGGTGAATACATGAGTTGCTATAATGCCACACAAGTATCTGGTTTGCTCGTGTAAAGCTATGGATATATTTTTAGTGTTACCTATCGTTCTTGTCTGTCTGAATACTTCCAAGGCGCTTGACGATTTCCATTCCCCTGCATACTCTCCCAAAAATTGTGTGCTTCCCTGCAACATTCAAATTAGGTTAATTGAGTGATGATGTATAGCTCAAAATGGAAAAATTCCAGAAGAAAGAAAGACGGCAAGGCAGTGATGGCAGTGACAAGGAACACAACTATGCTAACATCATATTCAGGGACAATATGCATTAGACTTAAACAATAAAGTGATCCTCCACAATGCTCTTAAAAACTCGAGCCATCTTAGTTGCACTTCCTTGTAACCATCAGGACATCCAGTTAATCAATTCATCAAAAACAATTGCCATGTTTCCAGGTAACAACCAGAAAAAAGGCGTCGATGAACCAATGTGTGCAGAATGTACTGCGGGGTACAGTGAGCAAAAACCCCAGCTCAATAAAGCAAACAGGCAAGAACAAAGACATAGTGTGGAGTGCGGGAATGCTAGTCTCACCATCGAGTGACTGACAAGGTGCGAGAGTTATGAAGAACTGGCTTCCATTTGTATTTGGACCAGCGTTTGCCATTGATAGAATCCCAGCCCCGGTGTGCTTCAGCTCTGGCCTTATCTCGTCCTCAAACTTAGCTCTGCAGAGAGAGCCAATGTTAGATCCAAACATCAACCTATACAACTTCACCAATCTTACTATTCAACAATCAAGCAATACAATTTCATCTTATTACTGATGAACAACAAACATACTAGTATTAGCTTCTTGCACCAAGCAATACGTTAGGACAGACTGAAAACAATGGTATAAGCCACCGACATATTAGTAGTTAATTTCTAGCACATCGTTAACGCTTATCCCAGACTCGAGGGAAAGTCAAGATAGTTAGATGGATTCGCTGGCTCACCCGTAGATGGATTCGCCGCCCCTGCCCGTTCCAGTAGGATCCCCACCTTGCACGATGAAATCCTGCATGAAAACTACCACCGGATGAGGAACACCGCTCGCCGGACTGAACGAAGCGCAGAGAAGTGCCAAACGAGTAGGACGGAAGGGAAGCAAGCACGGAACCTTGATGATGCGGTGGAAGACGACGTTGTCGTAGTACTCGCGGCGCGCGAGCTCGACGAAGTTCCTGCATGTCTTGGGCGCGTGCTTGTGGTACATCTGCCGGGTCAGGACCAAACGAAGAAGGAACTATCAGCAGCAAGAAGAGGAGGACGAGGACGAAGAGAAAAACCCTGACTTTCGGTACCTCGACGGTGAATTCTCCCATGGAGGTCTGCAGGGTGACCTCCGGCGTCCCTCCGTCGGCTCCGCCCAACATCTTCAGCGCGGCGACAGGCGGCGGCGGCGGCGGCGAGACAAGGGAGGAAGGACTGTCTGGCTAACACGATGGAGACCAAGTACTGGGTCCGGCCCATCGGTAGAGAAAAGCTCAGAGAAGCCCAACTGGAAGGCCCGGCCCAATACGAGCACCGAGGCGCCATCTTCTAGTAGTCTCTCCACTCGTCTTCTTCGGTTCTTCCAGTAAAGAAGCGACTTCGCTAGAGAAAAATAGCAAGAAGCAACCTGGGATCGATGGCGCCGATGGACCCGAGATCGGAGAGGATAGTTCGACGGACGGCGATGGTCGGTGCAGTCACCGCCACCTACCTCCTCCTCACCGCCGACTACGGCCCCAACTACCCCAACCCGGTCTGGCGGCGGTTATCTCTTGTCTCCTATTACTACATTTTCTTGCGCATTTCGTCATGAAATTTCTTGGCGTTCTGGTTATCTTAGTTTGTAATCTAGGTTCGTAGATTATTCGTAATTCAGATCCATCAGGCAAAATTAACCAACCTTTGTAGTTAAACTGTAGTGTAGCGTGGCCCTTACTGTTCTTGGAAGCCTCTGTCCGCTCTCCTGGGTTGTTCATGTACTTTTGTTCTTATTTGTTACTGGCACTGTTAATTGTATTGGTTTAGTGTAATTGGTTTACTACAAGTTAGCTTGTTCGATCTAGGCCATCTAGTGAACAGGTACTAGAACGTCTGTGATGGATCTTGTTTTTCTTCGGTATGGTGAGCTTGCAATCAACTTCATGGAGTGTATATATCTTCTCTTCATGGATGCATGGGGTGATTAGTTTTTATTTGTGGTAAAAGTTGGACTCGCGAAAATTTGGAATGGATGTGAAGTGAAGCAGACCTCAAAACATGTGTTGCATTCTCTAGATTATGCACGTTTAGCCGAATATAGCCACCTTTTCTAGTATTTGTGTTGCCTTTTTTAATAAGGGGTCAAGGAGGAAACTAATAAGGCCTCTTTGGATCGTAGGATTGAAAAATGTAGGAATTGGAAAAATACAGAAATTCACAGGTTTACCTATGCAAAACAGAGGATTGTTAAACGTTTTGATGAAATACAGGAAGAACACAGAAGAAGTGCCTCGATCCTACGCAGTTTAGTCTAAAAATAGGTTGTAGTGGATGTTCAAATTTCTATGGGATTGAGACATAGAATCCAACCCATAGAAATTTGGGTAGCACCATTCTTTTGATCAAAATGTAACGCCTAGAAAAAAAACTAAGGATTAGAAATTTAGAATCCCTACTACAAACTTACGAAATTCCTACATCCAAAGAGGCTCATAGAGTTCACTACAACGTTTTCTCTAGGAAGTAGGTCCAAAGGGGAATACCCTCAAACCTCCTCACAGTTGAACTGCTATTGTGTGGGTGTATTTCATTGTCGAATTGCTGTACATAACATGTACAAATATGCATTCTGACTAGCATGAACTTGTTATACAGATAAAGAAAGCCATGGAATCCTCACAGCTATCTTTCAAGGATCTTATATTCAAAGCTGGTAAGGATGGGCATAGGAAGGAACAAGAGAATTCAGAGTTCGATGGTAAAAAGTAGCAGATTCAGAGTGTAGGTACTGAAGATCGTGAACGATAAATAAGTCATCTTCTCTTTTGTGTTTCTTTTTACCTCATTGAGTCATTGTGTATCCAAGCGTAGCTATCAGCCTATCACATCAGACCGTAGCTTAATGTAAGTTCCATCACTGAAATGTTTAACCAAAAATGAAATCATTTTTGGTTTGCTAAGTGCACACACCCCGCACAGGTTAAAAATATGTTTAACCATGTTCATCACTCAACCTACATGAGTGAAATAAATCATTTATTGACGGCAAAGAACTGTTACCATATCTGTAAAATTACTCTCATCGTTTTCTTTTGAGAAAATAAGCAATTAGGAAGTTCAAGTTGATTTGAGTGTTGATAAAATAAAACATGTATAGGGATAAATAGTACTCCCAATACATATATGTGCAACATAGATATATGCATAGTCATGAGTCATGACATAACCATGCACCAACACGTTATTGATTAGGGACATACATAGCTCATATTCCTCCCAACTAAGTTGGTAAGAAAGTGATCAACTAGGTCTAGGATGGCTTTGGGTCAAGCTTAGGGCTAGTAAGTATATCCCTGAGATCACGACCCTTGTTTCCCAGTGTAGCCCTCAGGAATGGGATACTTTGGTGTGGTGTTGGTGAGTTGATAGCATAAAACTACCACATTTCACAACTCAATTGCAGTTTGGTATCACTTTTCGTTTGAATCGTAGAAACGTACCACATTTTTTCAAAGAATTCGCAAAAAACCCAAATCCTGGTCTAATCGCGAATTGACACCGGTTCTGACCGGGGGACCCACCAGCCAGTCCGACGTAGCCAAATTAACACCTAAACTGACAGTGAGCCCCACTTGTCAGTTCAATAAAAAAATAAAAAATCTGAGAAAATAAAAAACTGAAAAAAAATATGAACACTCGTGCTAGTCGCATGTCATGCACGATCCCTTTCTGCCTTTGTCGCAGCGTCGTTCCAGCCTTTAGCCCTTAATTAACCGAGTAATGTGTGATTTTCGGGTCCGTTTTCCCTATAAACTTGATCAATTCTATTCTTCTATAATTCAATGCGGGAACTCTCCTCCCTCTGACTACTGACTAGGTTCCATAAATAAAGTGAGGACCCACTAGCTCAGGGTAGAAAATCAAGAATCTTTGGTTGGGGCACTTTGAGAAAGGCCACCTTTAGAGTATCTTTTAGGAGATTTTCTGAAATTACCCCAAATAGTATGTTTTTAGAGCATTTTTAAAAGATACTCTAAATAAGATTACCACGTTAATTTGGAGCTAATTTTCAAAAGTGTCCCAACTAATACAGATTTTTGAGACACTTTTCAAAAGTGGCCTAAAAGTTAGTGATCTTTCAAGGCACTTTCTAAAGTGACTCCAAAGTTCAATTGTCATGAAAGACCATAGTATACATAGTTCGAAAGTAGGGTGTGTTACAGTTACATGGGCTGCTATGCTAATATGCATAAGTAGACAAACACAAGCAAAATCACTAGGTTTTTAACTGTAATAGCTAGCTACGTAACAAGTACATGAGTGCAGTCGAGCACCAATAAAAACTATCACAACATCATAAAGGTCTACACAAGTAACAGCTGGTTGTGTTCAAGATCCCACTCCAATATCATAAAAAATATACATAATTGTTTCAAAAAAAGTCTAATGATTGTTTATTGAAAAAGTTATGGAGTTGCACTACGCAATTAAGACTTCTAGTGCCCATCTGCCAATGACTCTGAGAACAAGGGAAAGTATGAAAGATAAGGATCACATCCAAGAAAACATATATCATTCAGCTCCCTACCATCCATGTCGTATGACATTAGTTTCCTGGGTGATTCGAGGCGCGAGTACTGATCTATGCATGGGCACTGTTCCACACCTTCTATATATATATCACATTGCATTCAGGGTGGATTGAGATAACACTATAATCACCCTGAAAGCATAAATGCTCAGTTCCAAATAGTTGCAGGTGGGAGATATTGTGCTTCAGTGCCCAATTTTCACCATTAGAATCTTCAAGTGCCCAGATTGATAGTTCAGAAGCACCATAATTCACCAAATACAATTGTCCCCGCAATACATAAACATCAGGAAAGACACGAGCATCATTTGGCGTAGGAATAGGAATGACCCTGCAGTTTCCTTCAACATCGACGACTGCTACACCCAAATCATCATAGAAAGATAAATACAGCACCCTGTTGGAAAATGCGCTGCCTGAATAGTTGCATATGGAAATCAGACTGTCCCAAGCGCTTCGACGCGTCCAGTCTCTGGTTTTTTAAGAGTAGATCCCTAATTCTTTGATATGTGTATCAACCTCCGCTATATCACCATCGACAACGTTAGCAGACACAAACACGAACACATGGAAGTGGGAGGAGACGGCAGGGTCGAACCCTAGGAACGCCTCTGGCTCCAGGTTGCACCAGTCAGAGGCAGGAACGATCACCCATCTCTTTGCACACCACGTAATCCAGTTTACTGGGATAAATCTCCGGAAGAGGAGGAGGCCGTTGCAGCCGTCCAACATGTGAATGCGAATCTCAGAGCTGTTGTATTCGGGCAGGAAGCAGAGGGAGAAGCGAGGACACGAGTTCCCTGTTATGCTTTTGTATTCATGGCGCGGATTGCGTCGATCCTCGGTTTGGTAGAAGAAGCCGGCAAGGGTCGAGCTTGGCAGCTTCTTACCGTGGTCGGGGTGGGAGACGAGGTCGCGCCACCGCGTGGAGACGCACTTGCAGCTGCAGATGGACTTGTACGGCAATCGCGAGATGATCTCCATGAGGACGTCGCCGGGAAGCTCCGACACCGGGCTCCTCCCCTTCTCCGAGCCCAGCACCATCGTCGGACAGATCGGGGTTTGCGCGCACGGTGGTGTCGCGGGCGGCCGTCTCTAGGTTACCTTAAGTTTGGCAGAGTAAATTATGTATACTCTGCACGAACGTGTAGCAAACTATCCAAACGCAGTCCTAATCTTTTGCATACAAGACTCGTAGAAGATCGAGTCCCAGCAACAAACTACCAAACTAATATACTCGCGAATTTGATCAATTCGGCAAAAAGATTATTTTTTGAGAATCTTTATTAAACTTACAAGAGAACGCAAAAGAATGGCTACAACGCCTTTCGGCAACTCGCTAAACAAAAGATTAGCCACCACTCACACAACGTCAACAACAAAATAAACGCCAAGCCCAACATGAGCATCAAGACCGCGTCTCGACCTACACCGGCCAACTCCGAAGAAACCACAACATCTAGACTAAACGCGCCGACGTACACTCCACCCTTGAATGCCTAGAGAGTCGGCAGTCGAGAGGCAAGGCTTAGCTAGTCTTGAGGAAGAGGCCAACTTGGAGATGCCGGGAAGGCAAAAAGATTATAAGCAGTGCTCGAAACATAGGCAAATTTGTCATCCATGTGCTTTACTCATGACAATCAATCTCTGTCCGGAACTAATTCAAGTGTGTATATAGGAGTGTCAACCAGTCTCAAATATGAACTCCTTCCGTACTTTTTCTTTGCTAGAAGCTTTCTCCGGATACATATCACTTGACTGACAGATACGATGAAAAGTCTGACGTGGAGCGAACAATAAGAGAGTCTATATGATGATAAATCTAGAAATCATATATATTAGTGACTTGGAATTTACTTGACATATTTTCTAAATTTACAAGTGAAGTTTCTTGTTCACATTTTTCTATGCTACGTCGGCCGGGTGTACTTTAATTAGTTCGAGTAACTAACAAAGTCGGATCGTTCGCTAAAAACACATAAATCAAAATATTTTCTTGCAAAAACAAATATGCTTGGCTTGGTGCTCAAGAACTCAAAAATATTTTCTAAATTGGCTTGGTGCTCAATGAGATTTGCACAGTATACAATTGTTAGGGACAAGTGGCAGATTAGAGGAATTATTCTATCAAAATATTGAGGATTATCCAGTTTTAATGAGGATAAAAATGAGTGTAAAATCCACTCATCAAACACGCTCTATTGTAGAGTATGGCGATGTTTATAGCCTTGGTGTCTCGCTGCTTGAGATGGTTAAGGGAAGAAGACCAACAGATGCTATGTTTAGAGGTTTTGATCTTCACAGTTTTCAGGAGCCGCTCTCCCTAACAGAATCTTGGAGATAGCTAATCCAACGATATGGATGCACAACGACACCAGTAATAGCATTATAAGAAGAAGGACCCGGGAATGTTTAGGTCTCTGTCATTAAGGTCGGCTTATCCTGCTCAAAGCAGAAACCGAAAAAGCGAATGCTGATACGGGATGATGCCAAAGAGATGCACGCAAACAGAGATGCAAGCCTGAAGTTTACCAGTTATCTTATACTGTAACATGTAGGAGAAAGAGAAGACATAATGAATTGAGTAAGATTTTGCATGAATGAGACAGGCAGGAAATAATTGGATATGCCATATGGAACGCGAATCATTGGGACCGGGCGGCGATCGCTGCCGATATCCTAGCCGAGCAAACACGCGATACGCGTGTAGTACATGTGCAGGGAGAGGCAGGCGGGGTAGCTTGTACCCGTCTCGCGTTAATGAGCAAGCTTGTCCAACCGCACAAACTCGCTTTTGGTAGGAAGGAAGGAATCAAGGAAACACGAGCAGCCAATGTGATTCACGGTTTTCATTTCTAGGCTGTACAACACAATCTTTGGACCAACAAAAATAAATTCAAATACATAAATGTTCCCAAAACAATAGAATGTTCCATCTGTCAAATATAACAAGATAAAGTATGCAAAATGTTGGATACAAAAATGGGGGATTTCTTGTTTGGAGTCTTAGAATGTTCGGTTCAATAGAAAATCATGCTTGAACTATTGGGGAATGTTTCTTTTGAAAAATACAACAAAATGTTTTTTTCAAGTTTTGTTCAGAAACAACATTGCCACTATTGAATGTTAAAGTTAAGTTTTGAATTTCGTGTGAGAGAAAATTGCATGGCTTTACGTTTATCATTTATTAGGAAACAGTTGTATTAATTGACTGATGCAAAACCTGACCAGAATTAACTATCATGGTCAATTTTGTCAACATGTTAGGACCCAGCTCAATGAATAGAGAACTGAAATACACAACCTGTTATGCATTGATACGTAAAATATACTGATGATTAATTTGTGTACATTTCCAATCGCTAACTGCTGGTTGGCACTGATATAGGGTGCGAGCGCCACCAGGTTCTCCTCTGTATTTCTCATGCCATATGCCCATACTATAATTATTATGACGCTCAATGTCATGATGTGGTCCCTTCCTGTAACACCATGTTTCATGCAACTATACACTGTTGGGTGAGTGTGCGGGCTGCACAGTGAGATACAATCGAGATTTTTTACATACCAAAAGTAGATACTACTTCCTCCGTTCGGATTTAATTGACACACATTTTGTTACACATGGATGTATCTAGACATCAAACAAATATAGATACATCCATATTTAGACAAAATCAAGTCAATTAATTTGGAACGGAGGGAGTACGTTGCACCACTTTTTACGATAGTCTACAGAACTAAGACAGTTGTGTAAACTCAAGTTGTTGACCGACGAAGGTGATTTTTTTTGGGCTTAACACAAATAGATGTTCGTGAAGTGGACCAGATTCTTTGAGTAAATCGCAAAACGGAAGATTTTTCAATTGTAGATGACATAAAAAGGTTCAAATTCATTAGTTTGGTGTTTATCTCGCCGAACCATTGCCGATCCTGACTAAAGTTGCAGAAGCATGCTAGTTTCGTCCTTCTGAAATACTTATATCATTGAACAAGTAAAATTAAATAGGTGGGATTTAACATGAAGTTGATAATGTGCTGGCAAGGCGATGCGAACAAGATATAGCAGATGGTACCGGATTAGTTTGAGAGTGCACGACAGGCCACTGCAGCCTCCGGTGCTTTGATGCCGATGAGTCATTGCTTGATCAACTCCCTCTGGTCTACTAAGTCTAACCCGTAGATAATAATTGGGAGCCAACTAATGGTATATAACATCGTCTGGGTGGTGTAGTTGGTTATCACGTTAGTCTCACACACTAAAGGTCCCCAGTTCGAACCTGGGCTCAGACATAATTTTTGGCAGTTATTCCGGTATGCTGTAGTTTGCCAAACAGCAAACTTGAACCCAAAACCTTTCATCCACAATTTCACGTTCTAAAACAGCGTCACCATTCAGCAAGTAGAGCATGAGAGATTCGAAAAATTCACCAAATATAATAAATACTCCGTAACAGTTTCCATGACAGCCAAACGGTACATACTGTTTCCTCTTGCGAGAACAACATGGTGCTTAGATTACTACTAAGAGACCTATCTATCTTATAAATATTCTCCTGGACAGATTCTTCTTTTAGATTACATCATAGGAGGCTTGTAATTTTTATGCCCATGTTGAACCATCTCAGACCTCCAACAAATGAGCTTTGTCGTTCACAGTTCCACCGGATCCTTCCCACAGCTCCCACAGATCATTCCTCAACCATGACACGTACATGACGGGGCCGAGCGTCGAGGGCACCTGAAGCCAGAAATTCCATCAGAAAGAAGGTCATGCATACCATTCCTAAAGCTGACTAGCAGTTTAGCAATTCGATGCTGGCAAATTGGCTCAACCCAAGTCAGGAGAGCATAGCATGGTGGGACAAACAAAATGATAGTGATGTCTGAAAACCCAGGACTGTACTACCAGGCAACACCTACCAGGTAGAGTAGAGCAGGCTGGGGAGACTGAGACAAGATCCCAGCTGCCAACGCAGTTACCAAGCCAACACCATAACCTGTTAGCGCATACCATACATATTTCCGCCAGTTTGAGGAGGGAGACGTGTCTGATGCAAGAGCCACGTCTTTGCTCTTCCGGTGATCAAAAGAGAGTACAAGAGCTAGAAGCATCCCTGGAATGGCCTACAGATGTCACAATAACAACACATAATTAAATTTTCACAAGTTGGTGTACAAGATCACTAAAAGCATGAACAATGTAGATATACATGGATGGTTATTTAGGGTTCCAACTTGTGTTATTCACAAGTTGGAACCCTAAATTGGCAGTTCCATCTAGCCAAAACAGTGTGCATGCAATCAACAATATACAACTGATCTGGATAATAAATTACTGTGGAAAACAAAACTGAGTGCAGTGAAGCAAGATGGGGAGAGAGTAGAACAACACAAGTTTGAAACCTTTGAACACGTACTATTTCTTTGCAGGATTAAATGATGAGTATAAGAAATCATATTTGCATCAGTGGCAGTACAATAACAACACCAAGTCTGTGGATGGAACATTGTGATATAAGTAACTTACCATGTCTCCAAGGCCAAGCATCATGTAGTCACCAGGAGTGCTTCCTGGAACAATCCCGCCCAACAAATTCCTAGGGAACACAAGCTTCACCGGAAGCTCTATCTTCTTCGTAATCAGCTGCAACCCAGGAAGGCTGAGCTTGTCCACTACTGTGTGAACTGGGTTAGATGCCTTCTGAGTGGCGACAGAGACCATAACATTTGCTCCGAAAAACCTCTCTGAGAAGAAGACCCAGAAAACATCGTAGACAAACAGGCAGACGAGAAGCAACGAACAGATCTTTATGTTGGGCAGCCTCACATGGCTGACAAATGCTATGCATATGGAAATCCCAAGTGTGTTATTTAGCAACCAATGCCCTGTTACTAACCACACTGCCACCGTGCTTATACAGAACATCAACAGCAATCCTTGCAACCGGGTAAATGATTTGGAACAGCACCTCGACACAAAAGGATCCATTAAATTGAGCCGCGACTTGGCGTAGGCGATGTATGGAGACAGACAGAAGAAGAGCGCCATCACAGAGGCTACAGTGGTAAAGGCGGTGACGAGGTGCGATACAGATGAGAACAGATAGAACATCAGCAGCAGACTGCATGAGCTTGCAAGGGGGATCATGAGAGCCTGCGATCGATCCAGTGTGATTGACGCCTCCGAGAAGTCCAAGTTCCTCTCCATCTCCTTGCCATGGTCCAGAGCACGCAATGCTGATGCATAGGCAACCGAAACAGCCGTCGTGATGAGGGCAAGAGAGGCCGGCTCAAGCAAGTAGGACAGCTTCCACAAGGATTCCATTCTATGAAATATTACCACCCCACCTTTATTATATACTGTCTTCCACCAGCTATGCCCAAATAGTAGACAGTAGTAAATAGCAAGTGCGATAGCAAAAACATGGCATACATAAAGCACAAGTCGTTCTTCCAATTCTTATTGTTTTCACAATTTTCCACAATTTTTCAGTTAGCAGTTTACACAAAATGAGCAACTTAGACGGGACAGGGGAGAACTTAGTCCATTTTTTTTCTGAAAACTATACTCTAATTAGGAATAACTTTTGGATAACAATCCTATCAACCAGGGGCGGATCTAGATGGTGTGCCGGGTGTGCACCGGCACACTCAGAAATTGTTGAGGCCAATGGGTTACTTTCAAATAAATCACTGGATGAAAAGAATCTCATACCTCAAGACCAAGTGGCCGAAGATTGTGGACCTGCGCGATGTTGCGACGAGGAACGGACGGGGACGGCGATGGCAACGACGCGCGCGAGAGGCGTGGGATTTTTGTGGGGAGGGCAGCGGCGGGATTGATGCGTCCGCGGTGGGGGTAGCAAAGGCACAGCGACAGCGGTGGGGAGATTTAGAGCCCCGTTGGTAGGTTGGGGGACTCAGGTGGAAGAGGGGAACAAAGGTAGGATTCGAACCCCTCCTCGCCAGTACACCTCTGCTGGCAGCGACGCGAGGCCGCAGATGGGAAGTCGCCGGCGGCGGACCGAGAAGATGAGTGGCCGGCGGCGAGTTTCCCTTGTGAGGTTGATGTTGGGGGTAGTGTTGTAATTCCGCGCGGGAGGTAGCTCTGTCTTCGGTGCACACCTGAGTGGTGGGACCGGCTGAACGGCGGGCTATATGGGCCCCCGTGTTGGGTGGAGAGATGCCAACTCCTTTTTCTTTTTCTTTTTCTTTTTCCCAGACTCCTAGCTTTCACGATTTTTTTAGCTTCAATTGGTCGATATCCACCGTTCTATACACCATTATGATCCACTTTATAAAAGAAACCGTTTCCAAAAACCATATAAACTATGTATTAAAATCTACTCCCTAAACCATAAAAGAAAACTACACTAGCTAGTGGAACTTTATATGAAAACAAAAGATTATAGTAAAATGGAGTGGAGATTTTTGACTCCCAAGATCCAGTGCTGTAAATCTTTAAGCTAGACATTTTGGAAATTTCTTAAGTGGCTACATATAAAAGACCACGTAATCTCGAATAGCAGTTAGATGTTTTTCATCATTGCTAGAAAACTCGCTTATTTGGTTGAAAGTTAAAACGATTAAGAATAGAAATACTTATGTGTTCGAGTCGCACATGATTTAATATTGTAATTACAACACACGATGGTACGGTCTGAGGTCTCATAAACCAGACGGCTAAACAAAGATGATATGAACAATTGAATTTCTAAATTAATCAATGACGTGACAGTTGGATACACATCATCATGCATTGTTACAATCAAACTACCACACGCGTTGCTGCGGGATCCCTCCTAGCCACACTACACAACTGCTCGTCGCTAGTAGCCGCACTGCACGACTACTAGCCACACTTCGAAAATTAGCAAACAACATGATGTTTGAACTAACGACACTACACTACTAGCCACACTACACCGTTACTAGCCACACTACACTACTCCCTTGTCGCTAGTCAACTTGAACCAGGAGCAAGAGGAAGACTCCTCCTTGATCACCATCAAGGGGCCAACCTCGCCTATATTCTTCTTTACATGTGCTTACTTCGCCCAATAGAACTCCAATTCATGTGGCGCACATATTTGCTTGTGCGCCACAGGTAATGTGGTTACCAGTGGCGCACGGCCCTGTGCGCCACAAGTAACTGCATTACCTGTGGCGCACAAGCATGCCTGTGCGCCACTGGTAAGCTGGGTTGAGCCACCCCCATGGATCGCCTTTTTAGTTTTGCAAACAAGAAAATAAAATGGTAAGAAATTTAAAAAATAAAATATTTTGACATGTAGTTAGGTTTTAGTGTCTAGTTGGTACAGAAATTTTGAAATATGAATTTTGATCTTTTTTGCAAAAAATAAAAAACAAATTCACACGGCCATAACTTTTGCATACGACGTCAAAAATATGCGTTTAATATATAAAAAAAACTAGAGAAAAATTCTAGTTCGATTTCACCAGGGTTTACCCGGTCAGCAATTCTCACATTCTCCAAATTCCAAAAGAAAAAAAAGTTATTTCAAACAGAATTTTTTTCTACAAAATAAAAAAATTCAAAAAAATCATAATTTCAAAAAAAATCAAAAAGTCCAAAAAAAAGACACAGAAATGTATAACAAAGAAGATTGTTGAATTATTTGGCTTTTTTGATTTTTTTGAAGTGTTTTGACTTTTTTGGATTTTTTGGATTTTTTTGGATTTTTTTAAGTTTTTTGAATTTGTTGAAACTTTTGAATCTCCTTTTGAAACTTTAGAAGTTTTTGAAAATTTTGAAATTTAAAAACACACATATATAACACATACCACACATATACACATACAAGACTTAAGTGGGTTCAAATGATATATATATCAATAAGACTTGAGTAGCATAGGGTAGCTTCAAAAAAATTCAGAAAAAACAAAAAATGAAATAATATGGAGATTCCTAATTATTTGATATTTTTTTGGATTTTTTGAACTGATGACTTCCCGCTAGGTCACCCATCCTTGAAGGGGTATCTGTTAGAATTTGGGCCCATTTGTGGGCAGCCTAAATAAGCAAATCTGAAAAATCTCAAAATGGCCCATGTGCATGGCAGAATTTGGAGGTGCAAGGTGGTGCTATAGTTTAGTCCCACATTGCTAGTTGGAGGAGAGTTGCACCAACTTATATAGTGGAGTATTGTGCTACTTGGTGTGCTTATGAGAACAAAAGCCTCTCTCCCGCGCCTCCTCCTCCGCCGCCGCCGCTCGCTCGTCTCGTCACGACACGCCGCGGTTTGCGGGAATGAGCCGAGCCGATGCCTATATTTTTGCTGTTTAGGAAAATCGAATCGTTAGTGTACGCGTACAGATTAGCCAGTTCGGGTCGCTCCCGAATTGTGGGCTGCTGTAACCGATTCAAACGTGTGCGACGTGGCCGGCCCATGTTGTACCCGTTTAGGGTTTCCGAACCGCACTATATATTGTCGTGCACTGCGTGCGCCGTCACACACCGAACCAATCTAGATTTTGCCAATCTCGTGCCTTGCGCCGCCATCGTAGTCTACCCATCCCGAGTGCCGGCGTGCACCGGCGTTTGGGAGAGTAGGTCTCCCGAACCAGTCGCTCTTGTGATCCTGTACGGGAGAGGGCGAATTAGATTTTTGGGAAGCGCTTCACGCGACTGCTCGCTGCTGCTTCCACCACGGGTCGTCAACCAACCGACTTTGCGGATTGCCGCCGCAAGTCTGTGGCGACAAGCCTTCGCCAAGAATGTCGTATCTCTCCTAGTTGGATCAACATGTTTCCTGTTTACATGTTCTGTGATTTGCTGCTACTGTTCATGTTGATTAGTACATCTAGTATGTTCATGTTTCACATGTTAGTAGTTGCGGTTGTCATGTTTGATATTCTGGAATTAATCATGGAATTATTGCCTAATTATCCAACAATCTAAAAACCTAATTTTAGGCAATTTCGTGATTTAAATATGGCTGGTTATACCGATGCAATGAAATTGGACAAGTTCACCGGTGTGCGCTATAAGACATAGTAGGTGAAGTGCCAACTCTGGCTCGAGGCCATGGGTGTCTGGGAAATTAGTAATGGTCTTCCTGAAGGAACTATGTCTGAGGAAGCTCAGAGTAAGTTCAAGAAAGACACTACTATTTTCCGTGGATGCATTCTGAGTGTTCTTATGCTCGTCTGTGTGATGTGTATTTGCACATAAAAGACGGCAAGGAGCTCTGGGATGCACTGAACGCTAAGTTCGGCGCAACCGATACAGGCAATGAGCTGTATATCATGGAGAGCTTTCACGACTACAAAATGGTGAATAACCGTAGCGTGGTCGAACAAGCTCATGAGATACAGTGCACTGCGAGAGAGCTGGAACTCCTCAAGTGTTCCCTACCTGACAAGTTTGTGGCTGGATGCATTATTACAAAGTTGCCTTCTCGTGGAGGAACTTCGCCACAACTCTCAAACACAAGAGAACGGAGATATCGGTTGAAAACCTGATAGCGTCTCTTGATGTTGAGGAGAAGGCTCGGGCTAAGGACACTGTGAGAGAGGTGAAGGTCAGTCTAGCGCCAACATGGTGCAGAAAAACTTTCACCACGGCAAGAGCAAGGCAAAGAGCAAGCCTTCCTTCAACATGCCTACCAAGACTACTTCTTTCAAGAAGAAGAAGATGCTGAACAAATCTGAGCTAAAGTGCTACACTTGTGGAGAGCCCGGACACTTCTCTGTGGACTGCCCAGATCGTGCAGACAAGAAAGGGAAGACGCCAAGCATGTCAACGTCGTGACCGCTAGCAATGCTGATGGGTACGGTAATTTACCGATTGTGCTTTCAGTATTTCAATCTCCATGTTGGTGGATTGATACGGGTGCTAATGTTCATGTATGTGCTGACATCTCTATGTTCACTTCTTATCAGGTCGCAGATTCAAGCGTCTTAATGGGGAATGGATCACATGCTTCTGTTCGTGGTGTTGGCACGGTAGATCTGAAGTTTACTTCGGGGAAGATCGTGCAGCTGAGGAACGTGCAGCATGTCCCTACTATGAACAAGAATCTCGTTAGCGGCTCCCTTCTATGCAGAGATGGGTTTAAATTAGTCTTGGAGTCCAATAAAGTAGTTGTGTCAAAGTTTGGACAATTTATTGGTAAAGGGTATGAGTGCGGAGGCTTGTTCCGCTTTTCATTATCGGATTTTTGTAATAAGTCAGTAAACCATATTTGTGGCAGTGTGGATTCGGATGCTAATGTTTGGCACTCTCGTTTATGTCATGTTAATTTTGGTTTAATGAGTAGACTTTCCATTTGAGTTTAATTCCTACTTTCACCATTGCCAAAGGTTCTAAGTGCCATAGCTGTGTGCAATCTAAGCAACCTCGAAAGCCTCACAAGGCAGCCGAGGAGAGAAACTTGGCACCTCTAGAACTCGTACATTCGGATCTATGTGAGATGAATGGCGTGTTGACAAAAGGTGATAAGAGATATTTCATGACTTTAATCGATGATGCTACTAGGTTCTGTTATGTATATTTGTTGCACACTAAAGATGAAGCTTTAGACTACTTTAAAATCTATAAAGCTGAAGTAGAAAATCAATTAGAGAGAAAGATCAAACGTCTTAGGTCAGATCGTGGTGGCGAGTATTTCTCCAACGTATTTGATGAATTCTGTGAGGAACATGGTATTATTCATGAGAGGACGCCTCCCTATTCGCCCCAATCAAACGGGGTTGCCGAGAGGAAAAACCGCACGCTGACCGACTTGGTGAACGCCATGTTGGACACTGCTGGTTTATCTAAGGCATGGTGGGGGGAGGCTTTGTTGACTTCGTGTCATGTCCTGAATAGAGTTCCTAACAAGGATAAAGAGAAGACACCTTACGAGGAGTGGTCTGGGAGAAAACCATCACTTTCTTATTTTCGTACTTGGGGATGTTTGGCGAAAGTCAATGTTCCAATTCCTAAGAAACGTAAACTTGGACCGAAGACAGTGGATTGTGTCTTTCTAGGTTATGCTCAGCGGAGCATTTGCTATAGATTTTTAGTGGTTAAATCTGAGATACCTGATATGCATGTTGATACTATTTTGGAATCTCGTGATGCAACATTTTTTGAGAACATGTTTCCTATGAAGGATATGCATAGCATTGCTAGAATTTCTTCTGAGATATTGCTGAACCTAGTACATCTGTTGATCATTCTGAACAACCACATGTTGAGGAAGTCCTTGAGAAGGATGACAATGAATCAGCTCCCAAGAGGAGCAAGAGACAGAGGACTGAAAAATCCTTTGGTGATGATTTCATTGTGTACCTTGTGGACAATACTCCCACGTCCATTGCAGAGGCATTTGCATCTCCTGATGCTGATGACTGGAAAGAAGCTGTCCATAATGAGATGGACTCGATTCTTTCTAATGGAACTTGGGAATTATCTGAACGACCCTACGGCTGCAAACCTGTGGGTTGTAAGTGGGTGTTCAAGAAGAAGCTAAGGCCTGATGGTACTATTGAGAAGTACAAGGCACGGCTTGTAGCCAAGGGCTACACCCAGCGCGAAGGCGAAGATTACTTTGACACCTATTCACCTGTTGCTAGACTCACCACCATTCGAGTACTACTTTCCCTGGCTGCCTCCTATGGTCTTATCGTTCATCAAATGGACGTAAAGACAGCTTTCCTTAACGGAGAGTTGGAAGAGGAAATCTATATGGATCAGCCTGATGGGTTTGTAGTAAAAGGTGAAGAGAGAAAGGTGTGCAAATTGTTAAAATCTTTGTATGGGCTGAAGCAAGCACCTAAGCAATGGCATGAGAAGTTTGACAGAACTTTAACTTCTGCAGGCTTTGCCATTAATGAGGCTGATAGGTGTGTTATTATCGCCATGGTGGGGGCGATAGTGTTATATTATGCTTGTATGTTGATGACATACTTATTTTCGGTACAAGCATGATAGTGATAAATGAGGTCAAGTTTTCTGTCAAAGAGCTTTGATATGAAAGATCTGGGACAAGCTGATGTGATCCTGAACATTAAGCTGATTAGGGATGAGAGTGGGATTACGTTAACGCAATCACACTATGTTGAGAAGGTCTTGAGCCGCTTTGGTTATATAGACAGCAAGCCTTCTCCAACACCCTATGATCCCAGTGTGACACTCAGAAAGAACAAAAGGAAACGAGAGATCAATTAAGATATTCTCAAGTGATCGGTTCACTCATGTACCTTGCGAGCGCGACGAGACCTGATATCTCTTTTGCTGTGAGCAAGTTGAGCAGGTTCATGTCTAACCCGGGTATTGATCATTGGCATGCACTTGAAAGGGTCATGCGCTATCTGAACGGTACAATGAGTTATGGGATTCACTATTCAGGGCACCCTGCGGTGCTTGAGGGATATTGTGATGCGAACTGGATCTCAGATGTTGATGAGCTCTACGCCACAAGTGGATATGCATTTATTCTTGGAGGTGGCGCAGTGTCATGGAGGTCTTGCAAACAGACCATTTTGACGAGGTCAACCATGGAAGCAGAACTTACTGCTTTAGATACAGCTTCTGTTGAGGCAGAATGGCTGCGTGAGCTCTTGATGGACTTGCCGGTGGTTGAGAAACCATTACCGGCCATCCTTATGAACTGTGACAACCAAACGGTTATCATGAAAGTGAACAGTGCTAAGGATAATGCGAAGTCATCAAGACACGTAAAAGACGTTTGAAGTCTGTCAGGAAAATGAGAAACTCCGGAGTAATAACTGTTAGTTATATTCAAACAGACAAAAACCTGGCAGATCCCTTTACGAAGGGACTATCACGTAATGTGATAGATAGTGCATCGAGAGAGATGGGGTTGAGACCCGTGAGCGTTACACCATAGTGGTAACCCAACCTATGTGATCGGAGATCCCGTGAATTAGGACCTGGGAAGAACAAGCTAGTGGTTTAACAGAGGAGAGTTATTTTATAACCCTCTCCGTGGGAAGATGCATAACTCTCACATTCTGTAAGGCAGGTTGGCAATATGCCTTAATGTGTTTCTGTTGGCTATTCGTAGCAAAGGTGCTATCCTACAGAGCGACCTTGAAAGAACACACCTATATGAGTCCGACTGTTAAACGTCGCAGTCTATGAGATTTGGGTGATCTCTAGTAAGCTCATGAAGAGACCAGGGAGTATGACGCATATGCTCCACCCGCGGGGTAGGCTACTGGCAGCCACGTACTGGTTATGACTTTGAGTGAAGTCTATTGGCACCAAACTTGCAATTCAAGGTTCGTCCATTGTTCAAGTTGCTGGTAGATGTAGCTTGAAGCTCTAGGCGGAAGTTCAACTTAACAGTCTCTGCTGAAACACTGGTATATAAACAAGAAACGAGGTTTGGCAAAATCTCTAAATGGGAATTTGAGATCTGGTGGGGGATTGTTAGAATTTGGGCCCATTTGTGGGCAGCCCAAAAAGCAAATCTGAAAATCTCAAATTGGCCCATGTGCATGACAGAATTTTGGAGGTGCAAGTGGTGCTAAAGTTTAGTCCCACATTGCTAGTTGGAGGAGACACCAACTTATATAGTGAAGTGTTATGCTACTTGGTGTGCTTGTGAGAACAGAAGGTTTTCTCCGCGCACTCCTCCTCCTCCTCCGCCGCCGCTCGCTCGTCTCGTCACGACACGACGCGGGTAGCGGGAATGAGCCGAGCCGATGCCTATATTTTTGAACGTGTGCGACGTGGCCGGCCCACGTTGTACCCGTTTAGGGTTTCCCGAACTGCACTATATATTGCCGTGCACTGCGTGCGCCGTCACACACCGAACCAATCTAGGTTTTGCCAATCTCGTGCCTTGCGCCGCCACCGTAGTCTACTCCATCCCGAGCGCCGGCGTGCACCGGCGTTTGGGAGAGTAGGTCTCCCGAACCAGTCGCTCTTGTGATCCTGTACGAGAGATGGCGAATTAGGTTTTTGGAAAGCGCTTCGCGCGACTGCTCACTGCTTCCACCACGGGTCGTCTACCAGCCGGCTTTGTGGATCGCCGCCGCAAGCACCGTCTGTGGCGACAAGCCTTCGCCAAGAAAGTCGCCAACTAAATCGCTGCATCGACCACGGCTACTACGGCTTCAATCGTTCAGTACGTGTGTCGTATCTCTCTTAGTTGGATCAACATGTTTCCTGTTTACATGTTCTGTGATTTGCTGCTACTGTTCATGTTGATTAGTACATGTTCGTGTTTCACATGTTAGTAGTTGCGGTTGCCATGTTTAATATTCTGAAATTAATCATGAAATTATTGCCTAATTATTCAACAGTATCTGGCTGAAAAAAATAGCGCGTTATAGCAAAATAGCGCCGGCCTTAAAATACGCTATAAACGTGTTATATCACGATATAGCGTGCTATTAGCAAGACATTGTACACTAATTGATTTAGTGAGACAATTCTCAAAACACTATAGCATGCTATTAATAGCACTATAGCGTGCTATTTTTTTTTCCATGGTATCTACCCGTAGCTTTATTCTGTCACTTGTGGACGAGTCAAGTTACAATATCGGTGGGAAAGTGAAAACCTCAAGTGCAAATCCGCTTGTGCCTGTCCAACCCTTTTTGAGCTCAAGTTGAGCCTCTAGCTCATATCTGAGTGTTCATTCCTAAATGGTCATGTTCCTCACTCTTTTTTTCAATTACCTATATGCTTGCTTCTAATATGATTGTCTGTTATTTGATTAAAACTTCTTTGTATGACATATCCTGTCCCTTTCCATGCGCCTATATGCTTAAAATGGAAGATTCCATCCATCATATCAGTCAAGTCGAGGAGATCAATGTGCCGCATTGGAATTCAATTTTCATGAGAGCCTGTACGTGATATGATAGACAAATCTTATTTCTAGCCAATTTTTTCTACTTTGTTTGTTTCCGAATTGAATTTTTATAGACGTGTTTTAATTAATATGTTCACTCATTTCAGTCAGTATTTAGTCCACACTAAAATTTCTAAAAGTGCTTGTGATTCGGAATTCCGAATGGAGGGAGTATTTTAATAAAGTAGATAAAGTTTTTGGGAATCCCTCCAAAAATTTAGTTCAGATTTCGATTACACTGGAAATGTAAAAAAGACAAATTTGGATAAACAAAACTTCAGTTTGCACATACTAGTATTGATCTGCACCGTCAGCTTGGAACTTGTGCACATCTTGGAGCAAAACAGCGGGGTCGGCCATGTTTTGAGAAGAGAAGGGCCGGGCACTTGTCGCTCATTTTCCCCCTCGGTCGAAAAAAAATCAACCCACCTAGCCTCAAGCCCACGCCATGTACTCACCTGGCGGAATCCACCGGGGCTCCCGGGGGAATTGATGATAAACCCCTTTGTTCGCGGATCCTTGCTAACAGGCCCCTTTTCACTGCACTGACATGTGGGGTTTAAGTGAGCTGGGGGGTTATCATCAAATCTCCCGCTCCCAGGGGCTTGAACTGAATTGTCTATCGATGGGGGGTGATTCCTTGGGGAGGGAGGTAGATGGATGATTATTCCACTCGGATTTCGGGCCGGCAGATCGAAAGTTCCCGGTAGTATTCACTTTTTTTCTTATAGAGAAAGCCTAAAGATGTTTTTTATTTTGGTAGAGCTCTTTCAATTTACTGTTTTAAATAGCGGGCTGTAGAAAATAGCGCCAACCCTCAAAAAGAGGTATAGCCGGCTAAATCGGAGCTAAATAGGGCTATAGCGGGAAATTGTACATGGATTCATTTAGCGCCAAGATGCTCAAAAAGCTACAGTCGGGCTATTTAAAACTATGAATTTACCACAGCAAGATGCTAAGATAAGTTGTTCTTTCTACTCATCGAGCTCTTTCCAGTTCAGGTGTGAGGAGAAGCGGCATGTGGGAGGCACTGCTGAGCTTGCATCTCCTCATCCACTGCAAGTACAGGGCTCGTCCTTCACTGCCACTTCCTCGCCCTCCCTTCATGCCGAGGCAGTTGCTAATGACACTATTGTTGTCTCGCCAACATCAAGACACTCTTCTACTGGGTCAACCTTCTGGGCCTGGCTAAGACAAGATTGGGGCTTGAAATTTTTCATCAGGGTTGATCTTGAAGGAAATTTCCATGAATACCCTCATGTGGGTGGGCCATTTGCCCATTTCGGAGCTTACATGAAGCTGAGAATGCTATCGATTGTCATCTTCAGAGCCGCCGCGTTAAAAGTGTTATAAACGATAGCAAGAAAACGACGAAGAGCGGAAAGATCAAACCAACGGGGACACGAGATTTAACGTGGAAAACCCCTCCAACAATGGAGGAGAAAAAACCACGGACGCCAGCCAGCAATATTTCACTATATCGGGCGAGGTTACAAACGCCGTGGGTTTACAATGTATGGCTTATCCCAACAGGCGGCTTACAAGATGTATTTATAGTGGTGCAAACCCCTAAGTCAGCTGCAGTCTGACTCGGAAACGACGTGTACCGTACGGCCCAAGCCTCCCGGCGACGGGCCTTCGCTTCACTCCGAAGTTAGCCACTCACTTTATATCTTCATATGAATTTGGAACACATCAAAATAACAAAAAATATGTAAGTTTATCTGCATCCTTCTTTGTAGATTTTTTATCTGTCCTGTTCAGTTCGTTTGCACACGTGCAATTGATTATATGCAAACAAAGATATTCATTGTTTTGATAGCATGAATATAAAAAAATGGCCCTTAGTTAGAATGTAGAAAACCCGACAAGCTGATATAATATTCAGCATACATTATGTTTTAAATTTTTGTTCTGGATCCGATTAAAGTTAGTGGACATTTTAACTTTTTTAACTGTACTTGTCAGAGTGTTGTTGAAATAGCGGATACATCACAGGCATACCCAAAAAACTAACCAAGTTTGCATAGTTGTATAGATGCTCTGCTACCACTTTTTATGTAGGTATATTTTTCTCTTAATTCTAGTAAGCCATACCCCCACAGTTCTGTTTCCTCATGTACTAACCGTGGTGATAGTCAGAACCATAAGCTGGTAAAAACAGTGTCTTAAGAGCGCACTGGGTTGGGGATAAAAAAAATGAGAGATGTATAACATGAAAAATGCATCAAGACCTTATAGGCATGTAAGCAGCTCAGTTTTGTCTTATTTTCATTGCTACAGTTAGCTATGATAGAGCTAACTTGGGAGCTATTTGATCCCTGTTCCACCTATTAAAACCTTCCGCACAAGCTTGTTCGCCCTGTGTTCTCGAAGTTTGAGAAAGCACAATGTGCAAATCATATGGAATGCTCTGATCTTAACTAGGTGCATGGAACAAGCTGGGGTTTCTACCAGAACACGCATAAGCCATGCGCGTCTTCTATTATTAAGGTAGAAAGGAAGGTGTTACATCAGTTTTTTACAGCTTGGAGGCAGAACACAAGCGAACTGCCTCTTTTCCACACACTCACCCAAGGAAAACCTCTAGGGAAATACTCCTGGAAGCCCACACAACTTTGCCCTAAGCCACAGCTCCCATTCCTCCTTGATCTTCCGACACACCTCATGCGCCATGGTTGCAATTTTGTCAAAAACTCGGCTGTTACGTTCCAACCACAGGAGCCTTGCAGTGAGTGTGATCAGAGCATTGACATCACGACGGCGTTGCTTGGGTAAAGCATAGCCGCCGCCTAGTCCCCCGCCGCCCCTCCCTCCTTCCTCCCCGCTGCCACCGTGGGTGCGGCCAGGCTAAGCCTCGGCGCTCCCGGCAGCGGGGGGGATCTCCTTCGTCCTCGCGCGAGATGGGGCCGGCGCGGGTTGGCTCCTCCGAGCTCGGACATGGCGCTGCGCTGGGCGTCATGGCGTCGTCGTGGTTCCCTGCGACGGCGTGGCAGACAGCGAGGGCCCCCGGCCCCTCAGGCGCACATCGGCGACTCCGGCGGCGCGGCCCTTCTGGTCGGGCACGGAGTGGATCTCGGGCGGCAATGGATCTCGGCTGGCTGCTCACCTCCTGGTGGGTGCTACTCTCGACATCCAGCCGCCTCTCGGAGAAGATCTGAAGGTGAAGATGACGGCCGGTGAGAGCCGGGCTCCGATGCGGTCGGGGCCGACGATGGCGGCGTCCGTGGGCGTCGTTACCTTGTTGAAGGTGTCGTCGCGGTGATTCTTCTGCCTTCAGTCAGGATGTTCCGGGGGAAACCCTAGATCTGGTTATATCAGATCGGACGACGGCGGCACTTTTTGTGTCGTTCTCCCTGTTGAGGGCGTCGTTTTGGAACATGTGTTGCCTGGAGGGCCTACTGGTGGAGCGGCGTGCTGTTCTCCGCGTCGACGATGGTGGCTCGGCAGCATGGTGCAGTGGAGTCTCGGAGTGGATGCGTGTGAATGGACGAGGGCAGGGCGGCGGTGCTGTCTGGCTTCATGGTGATGTCGACGGCTGGACTTGCAGTCTGCGTTGATCTTGTCCTGAAGAAGGGTTCGTGGAAGACGGCGGGAGCGACTGCTGTAGCGCGCGCATGCGGTGCGCGTGCAGTGTTTGCTGGACCGGTGTTCCGGTTTTGGATGATGTGTGTGGGTGGGAGGTCAAGGCAAGCGGCTTTGATCTTTGTCACCCCCATCATAGTGGTAGCGTTTCTGGACGGACTTCGGTTTGATCGATGTTGTACTTTGTAAGACTTTGTTGAATAATTGCGGATGGCTGTGTGCATCATTTTGATGCAGAGGCCGGTAACCCGCACCCCCTTATCTAAAAAAAATAGGCCACCACAAGGTGCAAGTTGATTCTGCGTCAGGGGTGAAGTGTTGCAAACCAAATGAAGACAGAACCTGAAACCACACCTGTCGAGAGAAGGAGCATTGCAAGGTTAGGTGGTTTACTATCTCTTGTTCTTGACAGCACAGTGCTCAAAGGAAGATTATGGACTGCGGATCGGCTGAGTCGGAGAAGCTGGGGTTTCTCGAGTGGAGATGGCTATACGAACCTGTCTTCACTGGCCTGATGGAACTAGGAAGAAGTGTTCCCAGTCGCATGCAATTGAGAAGTGCCGTGAGGAAAGGCGCCTACTTGCTCAAGTTTTAGTGGACAATTATAATAAGGATCACAATCTTGGGGTTTGCTCTCTCTCCCTTCTTCCTGCTGTCGCCCTGATACCAGAGTTGCACTTTGTCTTATTGACCTATTCATGTACAGCTACTGATCTGATACATGCTTCTTATGTTAGGATACTGCGTATAAACTCAAAGATATCGTGCATTACAAATTAATTGTTGAAAACTACCAAAGGTTGTACTATCATTTCAATTTCATTGCGAAGACTAAAGGAGCTGATGATTGTGACATGGACAATCTATTATTTGCTGAGGTCAAAAGCATGCGACAAGGAGAACATGAAGAGTTGGTGGTTAGCTGTTTCCTCATGCTTAAGCCCGGCGATAATGGTATTTTATATTCGTATCTTAGACTAAGTGCTTTTAAAACACATCTTGTGGGTTGCACTAGAATGAACTTTTCTGGTAGATATAACTGTAAATGTGTTTCTAGCTCTTGTATATGATCTTTACTTTATTGACCTGTTTGTCTCATCCATTATTGTTGAGCTTTACTTCTTCAACATCTCAAATTGGTCCATGCACAGCCATGTATAATGACATGCACGCTCACACACACTCACAAACACACTTGCATGCGCACACACATTTTATTCGGCGGTTATTATTTGTTTGTACCTGATTGTTTATTGGCTTGTGATTCCATACACCCCCTACCTCACAATCGCATAAACGTACCGAGCCGATTATGTTTTAAGCCATTTTTTGTTCGGCTCGAGCCGAGCGGAAATATCTATTCGAGCTCAGAGTTTGAAAAACCCGGTCCCGAGCATACCTGACCGCGCGAGAAAAATAAACGTCAAGCAACAGGATTCGAACCTGCGTCGGAACGCAGCGCAAGGAGCAGAGCTTTTTAAATACTTTAGTTTCTCGAACGGATTACTAATATAATACTTTACTATTCTGTTTTTAAAAACCAGCAAGTGAAGTGCGAATTAAGACCGTCGCCGGTTTGATTGTAGGTCCGGTTTTCTAAACTATGTCCGACCTGTAAATATCTAGCTGAGTCGATCGCTGGAAAAGAAAAAAAGAATCATGAGGCCGCACGGATTTTGAAAACCACAGGGTCACGTATTGGTTTGTTATTTGAACATAATGAGTGCTCATCTTTCTAAATACTAAGCTCCTTAGGATTGGAGCCCTCTCCTTCTTCCACATGTCAACATCATGGTAGACCCCACATAACTCATATTATTTATTTATAGTTAATAGTTCTATATTCAGCTTGAAAAAAATATTGGATATATACATATGTTTGTACTTATCGGCTAAATTTTTCGTGAAATAAAAAGGATTCCCATCTATAAAAAAACAAAATTGTAGTTGTAAAAAAGAAAAAATAGCACTATTTTTCCTCAAAAATACTCTTTTTGGGTAGACTAAAATACAAAAAAAAACTTCTAGAGTGTGTGCAATACGTACACATAGTTGTATGTTTTGTTTCAAAAACTTGAAACCTAAACATGTCGTTTCGATTTTTTAGAAGGAGATGCGGTGAGTCCAGAGCTACTGGTGCTACCGACAACGCTCTCTCTCTCTTATCTCTGCCGCCGGCGTCCACCATAGCGTCGCGTATTTTACCGAAAACGTCTTTATATTTGGTGGTGTACTCTATTTTCCCTCAAAAATACTCTTTTTGGGTAGACTAAAATACAAAAAAAATCTTCTAGAATGTGTGCAATACATACACATAGTTGTATGTTTTGTTTCAAAAACTTGAAACCTAAACATGTCATTTCGATTTTTTACAAGGAGATGCGGTGAGTCCAGAGCTACTGGTGCTACCCCGACAACGCTCTCTCTCTTATCTCTTCCGCCGGCGTGCACCATAGTGTCGCATGGCCTGTGCCACGCGTGTGTGAGCCGCCGCATCGGCGGCGGCACGCAGAGTAGCAGGGCGCCGGCCTGGTGGTTCACGCGCGCCTCCGGTTATCTTGGCCGTCACAGTACCTGGCGAAGTGCGTAGAGCTTCCGTTCCGGTGGACCGTGGACAGCGTAGGCAACGGAGGCCAAGTACCTGGCCAAGTGCGTAGGCAACGCCGCAACGGTGGACACGGCACAACGTCCGTCATGTCGACCAGCTCCTATGTGCCGGGGTGGCCTAGAGGGTCAGGCCAGTGAGCTAGCTGGTAACAGCGTGGATGCATCTGCGGTGCAGAAGCGCTCTTCCAACAGCACGTCGGCATGCATGACTACAAGCCAGGGCTCTTATTTACCGAGCCCTTTGCAGCCGTGCACCATGTCGACCGCGGCGATCTCGCTAAACCTGTCCGGTGTCTCGGCGTCAACAGTGACGAGCGACAGCAGTTCTGGTGTTGGAGCCCGGTCGGATACAGTGATCGTGGCTGGCCCGGCGGGAGCGACATCATGTAATCAAGTGATTTTTTTGACATGCTAGAAATAAGCAATAAGAAAATACACGAGATGGTCCACATGTACTAGGTCCACATGAAGGCAATAAGAAAATACACGAGTTGGCTGATTGATTACATCTCGTGGGTCCACATGTCTCAGATGTGCCAAATGAAAATGGTTAGGGGTGTTGCATGTGGATCCACACATGTCCCAAAGATGGTAGATATATACCTATATGTCCTACTAGATATCTTGACCTACATTTGTAAGCAAGTGATTTTTTACATGCAAAGATAATCCCAACGATGGGTCCACATCTCTAAACCTGACATAGGTGGGTCTAGATGGCTAGTTGTGGTGTCTATGGGTCCAGATGTGTCTGATGTGCGTCGTTTACCCCTTGGATCGACATGTTAACCCATATGCAACACGTCTATCTATGATGTATGTTGTGGGAGTAGCAAAATCATTTGAGTTGCATGTTATCGCATATAATGGGTAGGGTTGCATGTTTTAAGTGTAGATGGTTATTCTATCACCTCTGGGCCATGTAGACCCACATGAAACACACATGTACCACATCTGGACCACGTGGACCCACATGCAACACTTCTATGTGGCCATATCGGTCTACCCTTACAACCCTTGTGACATCTGGACCCACATGCAACACTCCAGACCCGCTAGGTTTACATCCATCAGTTTCAGAACATGTAGACGCACATGGATCCAGATCTCTAAACCCCTACATGGGTGGGTCAAAATGGATAGGGGCGGCGTATATGGGTCCAGATCTCTAAACCTGACATAGGTGGGTCAAGATGGCTAGGCCAAAAAGTGTGGTGTCTATGGGTTCAGATCTGTCAGACGTGTGTTGTTTACCCTTGGATCGACATGTGGACCCATATGCAATACGCCTATCTATGTTGTATGTTATGGGACCATCAAAATCATTAGGGTTGCATGTTGTTGCATCTAAGGGGTAGGGTTGCATGTTGTGAGTGTAGATGGTTATTCTACCACCTTTGGGCCATGTGGACCCACATGCAACAGTTCTACTCAATGTGATAGATATACAGCTAGATGGCTATGGGTGTTCCATGTGGGTCCACATGTCCCAGATCTACAACCTTTGGGGCATATGGATCCACATACAACACTCTTGTCTAAGTTGCATTTTATGAGACCCACATGCTAGTTTTAGGTCAAACTGTCTAGGTATCGTGCATGTGGGACCAGATCTCTAATAGGTCATATATGTATGTATCTAATACTTCTGGGACATGTGGACCTACATGCAAAATCCCTAGCCATCTTTACCTAGAACTATATGGCATACTAGACAACTTGATCTAAAACTATCATGTGGACCCATCTTGACCTAGAACTATATGACATACTAGACAACTTGACCTAAAACTATCATGTGGATCCCACGACATGAAACATATCTAGGAGTGTTCCATAAGGATCAACATGTCCTAAATGTGGTAGATATACAATTAGATGGCTATGTCTATGAGTTTCGCATGTGGGTCCATATGTTCTCGAGATGTGCTAGATAGAGATGGCTAGGGGTTTTGCATGCATGTGGTTCCACGTGTCCCAAACGTGGGTCCACATGTCCCAAAAGATTGTAAATATACAACTAGATGGCTATTACTGTAGCATGTGGGTCCACATGTCCCCCGGATGGACGCATCTTGACCTAGCACATCCGGGGAACATGTGGATCCAGATCAAACTCGCAAGCCGAAGAGCCGGTCGATGTTGAAGCCGGGCACCATACACGACCCTCGGGTGCTCGATTTTGAGGAGCCGCCCATGACACCGTCCAACCCGGCCTTCTTCGATGATGTCGCCAATGACGAATGTTTCATGGACGACATGATGTTCACCGGCCCAAACTTCATCAACACCAAAGACGCCGAGACACAAGACCCAACCGGCCTTGGTGAGACACAACCCGAAGGTAAGACACAAGCCGAGCGTGTCTCAATTGACGATGAGCCTCTCGACTTTGATGAGGAGCACGCCAACCTCGTCGCCAACCTCAAGAAGAGGAATGCCCGCACGGCGTCATACACGGACATGGAGGATAAAGTCCTTTGTGAGACATTTGGACGCACATACATCTATCAACTTTAGGATATGTAGAACCACATGGATTCAGATCTCTAAACCCTGACATGGGCGGCTCAAAATGGCTAGGGGTGGTGTATATGGGTCCACATCTCTAACCCTGACATGGGCGGGTCAAAATGGTTGGGGTGGTGTATATGCCACAAAGGTGATAGATGTACAACTATATGGTTAGCAGTGTTGTATATGGGTCCATATATACCAAAGGTGGTACATGGTAGACCTAACACCTTACCCCTACCACATTTCATACATGTGGACCCACATATAACACCTCTAAACAACTAAGTCTGTCCCTACCACCTTTGGGGCATGTGGACCCAAATTCAACATTCCTGACCATCTAGGTACACATCTAAGTATTGCAACATGTGGGTCCACATGTCTCAGAGGTGTTAGGGGTAGACATAGCTTGCAAGGGTCCACATGCAACGAAGGGTGGCATGCGTAAACCTAGCTAGCTAGAATAGATGAATGTCGGTTCACATGACCCAAATGCGGCAGATGTACAACTAGATGGGTAGGAGTGTCGCATGTGGGTCCACATGCCCCAAAGGTGATAGATGTACAACTCTATGGTTATGAGTGTTGTATATGGGTCTATATATATACCAAAGGTGGTACATGGTAGACCTAACAACTTACCCCTACCACCTTTCATACATGTGGATCCACATGTAACACCTCTAAACAACTAGGTATGCCCCTACCACCTTTGGGGCATGTGGACCCAAAATCAACACTCCTGACCATCTAGGTACACATCTAAGTACTGCATCATGTGGATCCACATGTGTCAAAGGTGGTAGGGGTAGACATAGCTTGTAAGGGTCTAGATGCAACCAAGGGTGGCATGGTTAAACCTTTATGGCTAGGATAGATGAATGTGGGTCCACAAGCCCCAAATGCGGCAGATGTACAACTAGATGGCTAGGAGTGTCGCATATGGGTCAACATGCTCCAAAGGTGATAGATGCACAACTGTATGGTTAGAAGTGTCGTATATGGGTCCACATACCAAAGTTGGTACAGGGTAGACCTAACACCTTACCCCTACCACATTTCATACATGTGGACCCACATGTAATACGTCTAAACAACTAGGTCTGGCCATACCGCCTTTGGGGCATGTGGACCCAAATTCAACACTCCTGACTATCTAGGTACACATCTAAGTATTGTAACATGTGAGTCCACATGTCTCAAAGTTGTTAGGGGTAGACATAGCTTGCAAGGGTCCACATGCAACCAAGGGTGGCATGGTTAAACCTATTTGGCTAGGATAGATGAATGTGGGTCAACATGCCCCAAATGCGGCAGATATAACACTAGATGGCTAGGAGTGTCGCATGTGGGTGCACATGCCCCAAAGGTGATAGATGCACAACTGTATGGTTAGAAGTCACTAGTACAGAAAAGCCTATATGTGGGGGCACAAAAATAGCCTATCTGAGCAGTGTTGTATATGGGTCTATATATACCAAAGGTAGTACATGGTAGACCTAACAACTTACCCCTACCACTTTTCATACATGTGGACCCACATGTAACACCTCTAAACAACTAGGTATGCCACTACCACCTTTGGGGCATGTGGACCCAAAATCAATACTCCTGACCATCTAGGTACACATCCAAGTACTGTAGCATGTGGGTCCACATGTCTCAAAGATGGTAGAGGTGGACATAACTTGCAAGGGTCCACATGCAACCAAGGGTGACATGGTTAAACCTAGTTGGCTAAGATAGATGAATGTGGGTCCACATGCCCCAAATGCGGCAGATGTACAACTAGATGGATATGAGTGTGGCATGTGGGTCCACATGCCCCAAAGGTGAAAGATGCACAATTGTATGGTTAGGAGTGTTGTATATGGGTCCACATATACCAAAGATGGTAAAGGGTAGACCTAACACCTTACCCCTACCACATTTCATACATGTGGACCCACATGTAACACCTCTAAACAACTAGGTCTGCCCTATCATCTTTGGGGCATGTGGATCCAAATTCAACACTCCTAACCATCCAGGTACACATCTAAGTACTGCAGCATGTGGATACACATGTCTCAGAGGTGGTAGGGGTAGACATAGCTTGCAAGGGTCCACATGCAACTAAGGGTACACACACGATTTGAACTATACTCAACTTTTTCAGAGAGGCCCTCTTTACCTGTACTCCATATTTCAAGCAAGCTTGCAGGAAACAGTATTGAGCAAACTACACTTGCAAAAGAACCTGTACTACTCCATGACTATGAATATTTGTATGACAAACCTCTTAATCTGATATCTACTCCATGACCAAAGAAAAATCGCTTGGCCTTCTAATCTCTCCTGATGCCCTCGCTTTTCGAATACAGCGACCGGTCTGATGCAGGAGCACAAGCATGAGTACAGAGGCACAAGCAAACTGAAACATGCAAGCAAGTTTACTTCAGTTCCTAATGTTGCAATAAGAAGTGATGCCAGCCTGATGCGAAGTGGAAGATTATTATTGATTAAATAGGCTTATTACAAGACTTAAGACTACTGATTACAGACGTAAGATCGACTGGAATAGCCAAATGTTCACATACAAAATACCAGCGAGTTCCTATAAAAAAATAAAGTAATTAATCGTCAAACATGTAGTGAAGTACATGCATGACTCGGTGTAATTTATTTTGTTACAATCATTCCATTGAAGAAAGTTTGAAGGTTCATTTCCATCCTACTAGGCAGCACACCTTGCTGGGGCTAGCGTGCTATAATGTGAAGCCCTTTAATCACCTGTTTTTAATCAGTCTTGAACTCCAGAATGCTCATCACCATCATGATCTCTCCTGTTAGAAAATTACGCCAAATGGATGTTAAAAATTGCAAGCTCCGTCAGAAAGTTTAGATTGGACATATAAGATCATTTTTTTAGTAATATGTGCAAAATGTAAGAGTTAGCAACCAGTGATTTGTACGATAAGGAAACGGTTGTATTTAGCATTCTCGTAAAAAGAATGTAACAGATCCGACATGTAATAACTAGATTTAGTCAAGTCCATAAGAGCTGCATAATCCTGGTATCTTGACAGATCAAATCCATGATTCTGGTCACCACAGGGCAATGTTAGTAATACGCCAACATAAATGTAGAGAGTATAAAATCATTTTCTTTGGGATAAAACTGGATGAATTTTCTTTGGGACATTGCATAATAAAGCAATTATATCTACACATGTTTTGGTTCATCCGTAACCATTTTGTAAATAACAGAATCTGTATAGCTTCTACCATTTTGCGTCAGCATGATAATAACCAGGGAGTGTACAATCATTTTATTTGTCCAATCCCAACAGAACATGCAAAAAAGCGCTTGCACGTCTTTTAATTAAGTTCAGGAACTGACGGATTTATTTGACTGCTCCAGAGCATTTTATGGAGCTATAACACATACATTTTATTGTTTAAGTATTTGACAACAAAGTTCCTTGCCGTGTTAAAAAAATAGTTGCGTGTAGTTCCTACCATAAAAAGGTGCGGGCTAAAATTATATTGATGTTTTGTATAGCAATCTACCCTTGTTTGTATGACCCGTGGGTTACTTCTGTGTTCAGTTATCATCCATTGCTTCGGATGCTAATGTAATTATCTTCTCTTAGATTAATTCAGCACGTACATAAATCCCTAGTGGATATGCGAAGCCCCAATGATACAAGAACTGTAAGAATAATTTCCTTATGTCATAGTGATATTACATTATCAGAATACCTACTGTAATTCATTTACAACACTAGATTGGAGATACCATTGGGAAGCTAAGAAGCAATTCAAAATCATCCATACTAGAGCAGAGATATCACAAGCACATGCTAGAAATATCCTACAGTATCATTACCTTGATGCACTCGGCACCAGCAAGTAGATAGCTCTGCTGCCTTTTCTGAATCGTTTTAACATGCTTTTACTCTACCTCCGACAATACGAAATCAAGGTGAACCCGCAAATAATGCATCATACCTGCAGTGCAAAGTTCACTTAACTTTAGCCTAAAAAAAAGATCACACCGCATCCAAATCTGATAACAGGGAAACAAACAACACTGGAATCAATTCAGTGAAAAACTAAACAGTGAATGGATCCATCAGATCGGGAGTGGCATGAAAGTAAGAGAGAAGGGGGAGTAAATCCGCGGACCTCAACGCTTGTAGGCTGTAGCACTGGGCGAACTTGGAGTCTCGAGGTCACCCTCTGGCGGTCGCAGTACGGCTTGATGGTGCTGCTCGGTAGAGTTCCCTCGGCCTTGCGGCGGAGGGGCGCTAGCGACGGAGCCGGAGGTAGTCGACGGAGGGGATCTGGAGATGGAGCAGAAGGTCGATGTCGTGCCGAGAACACCCGCCGTTCGCCGCTCTCCGCTCGCTGCACGCTGCAATCCCCAGCTGCCGCCGCTCGCCGCCGGCATGTCCGCTCGCCGCCCGCGCCCCGCCTCCACCCGTCAAAATTTCAGAACCGCACGCACGCACTCGATTAGAAGAAGGTGGGCTAGCTCCCCACGACCAAACAAAGGAGAGCTTTGACCTCAAACTCTCTAGCGCAGGCGGGGTACGAGGAGGATTAGGGGTGCGAGACGAATCCGTCTGGTGGCGAGCGCGGCGGTGGCGCGCAGTGGAGTGACGGGGAGCGAGGTCAGCCTGGGAATGGGGCGATTCCCGCACCGTTTCCAGCCTAGACCGCATGTCATGCAGATGCTTCCCCAACCCAGGCCAAACCAAAGATTTGTTTTATGAATCCGCCCCGCCCCGCACAGATTTTGCACCCGCACCACACCGCCCGCACAAGAAATTCGGCCTGAAACCGTGGACCCAACCCGTGGATTCTAATTTAAAGCTATAATCGTTGGCTGCTACTGCTAGCTTGGTGACTGAAGTTTCCGTGTACTGCAGCTGCTAGCTATAGAGTAATGGAGTGTGGAAAAATATGGAATATACACCTGATTAAAATCTCAAAAGGCTCATATTTCTCCAACATCTGATTGCTACTTTGCAATTAAAAATCATAGAAAATTCGTAGAATAGATACAAGCAAAATATACATCAATACATCTTGGAAACCATGAACAATACCATGAAATATAGATAAATCATGATTCCACGAATATCCCTAAGAACTTCTCCAAAATTAGATTACAAGTTCCATATAACAACAATACTGCTTGTCCAAGATTAGATGCATAAGAAACATAAAACTTCAAACTGTAGCATCATGCTCTGAACTTGGACCTCCGGCTGAGCTGGGATCTTCTACTGAAATTTCCTGCAGTTAACTGTCGTGAGTACTTAGCCATCACAGTAGCAATTATTTTTCAGATTTTAGAATATAGCAGAGCATAGTAGCTGACTGTACTGTACTTGCTTATGAAGTACTATACAAAAACAAAGGCTGAGCAAGCAGAATAACAGAAAGACATTTCCCCACCATTCTCACTAGAAGCTAGCTCCAGAAAGACACCTTTGTCACTTCAAAGACTGTTTATAACTGAATAACGTACCAGCAACTACTAGTGGACATTAGGAAATGACCCAGCATCATGCTCTGAGCTTGGACCTCCTGCTAAGCTTGCCCCTGCACTGAGAGAGCACTCGCCCGATATTTCTGGAAACCACCTCCATCTACAGTTCCCAGAGGCGATCTCGGAGGCGACTCCGTATTTCCCGGCGGCCGCCGGCGTATCCGTGGGATTCCTCCCCCTCCGCCGGCCGCTACGGCGGCGGGAGGGTGGGGAATCCCCGGATCTGCGCTCCGGCGTTGTAAATAGAGGGCTTGTGGGCGGCGTTGGCGTGGCGGGGTCCTTTTGGTGCGCTGCGGCTTCCCCTTTCCGGCGTCGTCGTCGACGGCGCGGCCAAGCTGCAGGTGAGTCATTTTTCTGCCGCTGCTCTCTCCAGCGTCGGCGGCAGATTGGTGGCGAGTGGGTTGGAGGCCGGAGGAGGAGGTGCGAGACGGCTGTTGTGGAGGTGTGCGGCGTGCTGGTGTTGGATCTGTGGCGCTGGCCACAGATCAGGGCCGGAAGGTGCTCGGGGCGCGTCCCCGGCCGATGGTTCATCTTCGTCTGCAGATCCAGCTCGTCGGAGCTGGTGGATGTTGCGGTCCATCAACGTCTTTGGACAAGGAGCTCTTTCGTTCCAGGGTTGAGGACTCCGGGCGGTTGCTGCCTTCGTCGTCTCCGGCAGTGGAGGTTGCGCGTGCTGGAGGATCTCGGTGGTGAAGACGGCGTGCTGCAGCAGCGGCGATCTTTGTATCCTTCTTTTTGTTTCTTTGCTTGTATCCGGCTTTGTAATCCTTACCTTTACATATGAATACAAGTATGATAAATCAAAAAAAAAAAAAGCTTGGACCTGCACATGAAAAATATACAGTAAGCATCAAAAGATAGATTTATGCTAGACATACCTGTCACTAGTCTCAGCCAGGAAATAATCCAAGGAACCAATTATCACTAGCTCATGAGAATTGCAAGCATTACTGGCGCTAGTTCAACAAAACCTGCAATTGATCAGGTGCCACTGCAATTCAAAAAAAGAAGAAGAATTAGTATAGCAAAAATAGGACAATCAAGGGCCACTGCAAAATATACAAGCAAACTCCTTTTATATGGAATAGACAAGCAAAATATACAAGCAACATCCTACTGTGAATTTTAGTACTGCATCTATACGCCAACTAGGTTCTTTGTATAACCAACTATTCGTTCAACGAATCAACGATCAAGAAGTACATCAGTTTAGCTCGACATGGAGCATGAACCTCCGACCACAGCGGCTTCTCTACTGAGATGGAAGGTGAGCTCGACATGGACCTCCGACCACGGGCGGCCACGATGCAGGCGACGTTCTTGTTCGCAAAACTAGTTTTGAAAACATGATCCCCAACGCAAACAGCATGCAGGCGCTCAGGCGCGAAACAGAAGGAAAAATTAAGAACACTTTCGACCATGGCAGACTGGCAGTGGTAAAACAGGGGGAGAGGAAGGGCGGCGTGATCCAGAGCTCACACTCCGACGACGGGGAGAGGGACAGCTGGGAGGAGGGGGTGACATGGGAGAACAAGAGGGAAAGAACCTGGTCCTGGAACAGCTTACCGGGGTGCCCGTCCGTGATGCAGATCCGGCCGCAATCGCCGCCGTGCGAGCTCCTCGCGCGCTTGCCGCCGGTGGAGGAGGGCCGCCGACGCGTCGCCAGGCGAGTTGCCTGGCGGTTCGCGAGAGCCCATCCTTCTCCCCATCTGGTTCACTCCCAGCATATTTTACTCCAGATTCGTGAGGCTCACCTTGGTGAGAAGGGCAGCGCAGGGGTCGTCGGAGAGGCGGACAAGGAGGCGGCGGAAGTCCGCGACGGGGCAGGGGTGGCCGTACCTGTACTCCTGGGCGGCGCCGCGAAGTCCGGTCGGCCAAGAATGTCCGCGCGCACGGCGACCCGCTCCACGGGCCCGCTCTCCTCGCGGACGCACACCAGCACGAACTCCTGGACGCGTTGGGCTGTGCTGCTGCTGCAGGTTTACGGACGGACGGCGGCGGGAGGCTACGCCGCACGAGCCCTACGCGGCGGCGGAAGAAGGGGAATCGGGGATCGGGGAAGGCGGCCGCGACGAGAGCGGTACGAGGAGGATTAGGGGTGCGAGACGAATCCGTCTGGTGGCGAGCGAGGCGGCGGTGGGGCGCAGTGGAGTGACGGGGAGCGAGTCAGCGAGGGGGAGATGGCGGCGATGGGGAGCGAGACGGAGACGGAGACGTCAACGCGATACCACTGTCAATAGAGAAGAATACTCGGCTCGGCTCGGCTCAACACAACTCTAGCCTTTCAGACTCAGCTCGAGCCGAACTGAGATTAAATCCTGGCCATACTTGGTTTTCTGCTCATGATACCTCTTCGCTCTTGGGGGTGTATGGAATCACAAGCCTTGTTTATTTGCTGTTAAACGACAAGTTCACTTCTCTATTTTTAAATAAGGGTTAATTGGATCTATGCCATTGTCCAATTCACAGATTGGACTTATGCCATTACAAATACTAAAGTTGGAAATATACCACTCTAAACTCTTCATACCTCTACCTATGCCATTGTCTCCACTAAATAGAATAACGGTTAAAAGAAATACATGTATTTGAGTGTATAGTGCCGTATTTAGCATACTACCCCTATGCCCAACTTTTTGGCAGCACTGTAGCATCGTCCGGGCGCCCAAAACTTCAAAAAATTCAAATGTTTGCACCAAGCCAATATCGAAGGCTCTGTTTAATGGTCCATATCCGCCCTGAATTGGCTCATGTTTGAACAGTAGGCTCATATTACCTTTTTGATTTTCTATAATTTTGTTAGAGTTTTCTGAGAAAGTCAAATTTTGGCCAACATTTGAATTTTTGGGCGCCCGGACGATGCTACAGTGCTGCCAAAAAGTTGGTCACAGGGGTAGTATGGTAAATACGGCACTATACACTCAAGTACATGTATTTTTTTAAACCGTTATTCTATTTAGTGGAGACAATGGCATAGGTAGAGGTATGAAGAGTTTAGAGTGGCATATTTCCAACATCAGTTTTTGTAATGGCATAAGTCGAGTCTGTGAATTGGGCAATGGCATAGATCCAATTAACCCTTTTTGAGGTCACTGCTATGGTTGTATGACTGATGGCATGGTTGATATGAAGCACCCCAACAAAGCTAGAGCGTTCATTGGTGGACACTTGGATATTCATGTGCCATTGACGCGTAGTTACAGAGAGTGGAGCGACGAAGATGTATGATGATTTCTTCCCTGCGAGCTGCTAACATTCTTGTCACTTTGTTTTTTTAACCTATCTTGTCTCGTTGTGAATTGTGCATCTGTATGTTTTCCGCTCACTCACAGGAAGAAGCTGAAGAGGCTAGGATAAGACATATGTACAAGGTAAATTAATGACATCTTGTGTGGCATTTTCTCATCTGGTCAGCATGAAGTTGGTTACTTTACTGATTTTTTTTACCGGTTACTTTACTGATTTTATTTTCCTTGCTTGTGTATGATGGTTCTTTTTAGGGCCTTGAAAAAACAGGTTATGTGAAGAAACTCTTGAGCAAGCTCCCTCCAGACGTGAGACGAAGGTGCATGAAAAGAAATCGCAAGAGTAGTGAGGAAAAAGGTGCCAGAGTAAAAGAACAGGGATGCAAAGAAAGCGGAAGATTAGTGGAAAAAAAGGGGACAGTCTTCTATGCAGTGCTCGGGGATGCAAAGAAAGCGGGAGAATAGGGAGCAGGGAGGGACGGCGCTGCCCCATTGGAGCTCTTATGCAGTGCTCGGGAGGCGCACCACGCCGCTCGCGTTCGTGGTCGGGAGGCAGCACGCCACACTGGAGGTAGCGCAACACGGTGCCGCCGTCGCCCTCCCACAAGACAACACCATCACCAACGCCTGCTGCTTGGGCGGGTGAGGTCCGGCCTGTTGCCTCTGATCCGCCGTCGCACTCGGGATGGAGAGGCGCTCTCCCGTGCTCTTCCAGTGAGCTGGAAACAAAAGAGGAGGAGGAGGAGGGGATCAAGAAAGGATGGAGGGGATCGGGAGATGGATGTGCGGTTCGCTGGATGAGGGAGGAGGAAGACGCCTCCACGAGGCCAAGGGCGTTTTCCTTTATTAAAAGCCGATCAAAGCTGTGGTGTGATCGTTGTTTGGGAAGACGCTGTGGTCTGTGGAGGGCTGCTCAAGCCTTTGTATGACAGCACCAGAAAAAGTACGCTAGGCTGCCTTGAAAGCATATTCTTTTGCGCAATCACAATTACTAGCTGAGTGCCGAGCGTTGCCACGGGATATAAATATGTCGCAGATAACGACATGTAGTTTCTATTATACAACGAAAAGTACCAAATCAAAAAACTGGCCCCTCTTCTGTTCTCCTAACTTTTAAAGTTTACCAAATCAAAAAACTGGTCCTCACATATAGCGAGAGATGTCCGTGTATTAAATATATAATTTACAAATACTGAAATATGAGGATAGTGCACTGTTTGTGTCTCATCATTCTTCGACAACAACAAACCATTCTTTTGTGAGCTCAATAATCATAAAAAACAAATATGGTGTATAGATTTTTTTAACGTAAAAAAAAATATGGTGTATAGATGAAACATTAAGATTTAAAATAAAGATTTCCCCATCATTAAACTTCTCGCACAATTAACATATATTTTATTTTTTAACATATATTGCTAAGAACATGCTGATATTTTGTCACGTAAGCATTGGCATTGCACTAATAAACTTGGAAAAATTGGCGCCATCCACACCAGCTAATCATAGTAGGTGCTCCGTATGTATACAACCAGCTGACTATGTTACCTCCAACCGTAGGCTCTAGCTAGCTAGTTCATCCATCACAGCATACTGGCTGGCATGTCGATAATTTGGAAACCAAAACCCCTCCTCCTCATCACTGTCTCACTCTGCGTCATGGCGTCGTGCACGGTGGTCGGCGCCGGAAAGCTGTAGGTATTGGCGATCCAAGGATTTGGATTTCGTTTTGCATTTTCTATTGGACCTGGTGGAAACTGCCAATATTTGGAATTTGGAACATTTTTAGAAAACTCCAAAGAAAAATCAAAAACAAAAATAAATAAAATTGGAATAAACAATGACTGAAATTTGAGCAAAATGGTCAAAAATTCCCGAGGAAATTTTAAATAAATCAGAACATAAATATATACTCCCTCCATTCCAATAAGTAAGGCGTCCTCGTTTTACGTGTTTTTTGTTTGACCAAGAATTACTCCAAATATATAAAGATTATAGGTATAAAATTAGCATCATTAGAAAGTATTTTTCAATACGAATCCAACGATACTAATTATGTAGAATATAATCAAGATATTTTTGCTCAAATTCTTCAGTCAAAGTTCGTCTTGAAAAGCGCGTGCGCCTTATTCATTGAAACGGAGGTAGTACAACATTTTGGAAGCTTCGGTAATATTTTAGTTTTATATGGAAGAATCATATAGCAAGAAAAATGAATCATCAAAATGATATATAACAGACTTGAACCGAAGATTTACACTCCGGATTTAACGGTCCAGAAATCACAGATAGGTAGAAAGTGTACATCATGTATTTTTTACATGCAAATAGTAAAACATGCATGCACTGGCCTATCACCCTGTAGGTGGAAATGGGAGGCCCACGGCGCCGTGGGCCGAACCCATTTACTTCGGCTTATTGGACACCCACGGGTAGGCGAAAAAAAGAGTCGGGCAAAATAGGGTAATCCACTATCGCCGCCACGCCGCCGCGGGGCTCCATGGCGATGTCGTCGCCACGCCCTGCCTCCATGGCGACGGCGGCGAACTCTGCCTCCATGGCCGGGGAAACTGTTGCGCCGCCGCGCCGCTCCCCCGTCCCCCCTGTCCGCTCCCTTTCTCCGGCTGTCGGCGGCGGCATGCCGGTGAAAGCAACGGTGGAGCAAGGTATCCAGGCGGCCGGCCATGCGGAGCAAGAACTGGTGGTGAACCGGCCATGCGAGGTTCCCAGGTCGCCGGCGTCCAAGAAACAGCGGCCCAAGGTAATCCGTCTCACTTCTCTCTAGATCTGGCAACCGCAGTGATGAATTCATCGGTAGATCGAACTCTCGATAGCTCTGCTCCCCTCCCGCCGGCCGCCGCCAATTCCTCGAGCAGACTCCATCCACGGAAGCGCAGGCGCGATGGCCGGCAAGAAGAAGGCGGTCGCGGCGTCCAAGCCCCGCAAGCCGAAGCAGCTTGATGCGGTAAACAAACAGCAGACTCTGCTCCTCGAATCGGTAGATAGAACTGGATTGTTGCTACCCGCATCACCCCCTTGTGCTTCGCTGCATCGCCTGCTACCACATGCACCACGGACTTAATCAATGTGCTGCTGTTAGGATTTTCCAAATCTCTGAGGATGGTGAGTAGTACGGTAGTAGTGACAGTAGTGGCATACACTGCTCTGCCATGCCAATGCTCAATCCTGCTGCATACGGAGCACAGTGGTACTAGGAATGTTAGTTGCCTAACTGTATCATTGCAGCTTTGCATTGGTTCAGTCCAGAATGACACTGCAGGTAGATTTTCATGTTTGTCAACTGGAGTTTTGTAGCACATCTAGCTATGTCAATTGCGGTTTGTACTTCCTGCTAAAATATATTTGGTTGCTAAACATGGTTACTATTTCTATGTCAATTGCAGGTTGCAGAAAGAAATTCACAAGAAACGTCTCAGCTAGCGGGCAGCAAAAGGCCACTTTCACATGCAAGTGGTAGCTCAAGCTTAAGAGCTACCAAGGCTGCAAAACTTATCAATGCCAAGGTAAGCACTTGTTCTTCTTAATTACAGTCATCTTATTTAAAGTTCTAGGACCATGAGATGCTATGCTAATGTAGTCCTCTTATTGTAAATGCAGGTTGAGATTACACAGCTGAAAGAGAAATCTAAAACAGCTCCAATCAAGTGTAGGTCTCCTGGGATAAATATGATTGCCAGAAATAGGTCTCAATCACATGCAAGGTCTTCACCGGCCACTCGAAGTGGTACTCCAAAATCTCCATCATTGGGAGATCTGTCACCTGCTGCACCACATGGTATAAATAACCTTTGTCATCTGTTCTCAAATACGACCACTAGTACTTCTGTAGCTAACAACACTTGGAAATTTCACACTTGTAGGCTCCAGACGCAGACTACGCAGGTTGACAACCTCTGTCATATGGAATGATGTTGATCCCATATACATTGATGGACTGTTAATGGAAGGAATGTGCAAACATTGCAAACAGGTCTTTCCGGCCTCAAAAGTGTCGGGTAGCAGCCAACTTGGTAGGCACCTGAAGGTATGTGATGTAAAGCTTGCAATGGATGGAGCTCTTGAGCAAATTAGAACTTCTGATGAGATAGACCCGAACTGGAAATTTGACCAAGAAACTGCAAGAGCTCGCCTTGTTAATTTAGTTGTCATGCATGTCTTGCCATTCACATTTGTTGAGTATGCTGGTTTTAGGAAATTCTGTGAATCACTTAATCCTTGGTTCAAGTCAGTTAATAGAGTAACTATACAAAATGATTGCATGGATGCTTACTATCGGTCCAGAGATGTAAATCAAGAGTTCTTCAGGAATCTCAATTCTAGAGTATCACTAACTGGTGATATGTGGACTTCAAACCAGAAACTTGGGTATCTTTGTATCACATGTCATTGGATTAATAGTACATGGAAAATTAGGCATAGAATTATAAGGTTTTGCCTTATTGAGACACCCCACGATGCATGGAATATTTATACTGTGGTTCTAAAAAGCCTTCGTGATTGGAATATCGAGGACAAGCTGTTTAGCTTCACCATGGATAATGCTGAAGTGAACACAAAAATGCTTAAGCATCTGAGGAAAAATTTAGTTGATAGAAAGCTGCTCCACTATGAAGGGCGTCTATTGCACGTTCGTTGTGCTGCCCATGTGCTAAATTTAATAGTGCAAGATGGTCTGAAAGCGATGATGACTGTTATTGACAACATTAGAGATTCTGATAAGTACATTAAGAGCTCTCAGTACAGGAAAAAACAGTTTGTTGAAGTTGTTTCACAAGAAGGAATACCTTTAGGGAAAAAACCTAAACTAGATGTTTCTACTCGCTGGAACTCCACATGTCGCATGCTGGAGACAACAATACCCTATAGGAATGCCTTTGAGACCTTGAAACAGGAGCCTAGTTATACGTTTTGTCCTTCGCATGAGGAGTGGAAAATGTCTGAAGACATTTGTGGGCTATTAAAGGTGTTCTGTCGTGCCACCGATGTCATTTCTGGATCAAACTATGCAACCTCTAACTTGTATTTCCTTGAGATATGGAATGTCAAAGTTGTCTTGGAAGAACAAGCAAAGAGTAAGAATGACACAGTCAAGATCATGGTGAAAGAGATGCAAAAGAAATTCAACAAATACTTCACAGAGTCATATTTGACTAACTGCATTCCAGTGATACTCGATCCAAGATTCAAAATGGATCATGTTGAGTTTTGATTGAAGAAATATTTTGGAGGTAATGCGGATAAATACTTGAAAGAAGTGCAGGAAGCAATTGAAGTCCTTTTTAAGGAGTATGCTGCTAAATATGAAGATAAGGATGCTGTCTTGGCAGGAGAAGGAACATCTGATAATGTAGTGGTGTTGGCTGATAGTGCCCTGTCGGACTGGGACGAGCATGTGAAGCTTAAGAAGTCTAAAAGTTGCAATGAGCTGCAGAGATATCTAGAAGAAGATTTCCATCCTCGTACAGCCGATTTTGACATCCTTAACTGGTGGGCCATGAACTCTGCACGATATCCTGTACTTGGCAGCATTGCTCGTGATGTGCTAGCCTTCCCTGCGTCATCGGTTGCCTCTGAGTCTGCCTTTAGCATATGTGGGAGAGTGATTACTGATCATAGGAGCAGCCTATCAGCTGAGACCGTGGAGGCTTTGATGTGTTTGGAAGATTGGATAGCGTATGCCAAGTGAAGGTACATCACTTGTTTCAGCTCTTTATTTTTTCTTGTCTTGCACACTGTACTTTTGTAGTGATTAACTAAAGCTCATGACAGCAACATTTAGCAGTGTTTTCTTATTTACACTAAATGCAGTTTCGTTTATCTGAATGAGCTAGTCTAGAAGCAATTGGTCTAGAAATGCTTGTGTTACTCAAGCTTGAGCTCGTTCAGCAAGCAATAGTATGCTATTTCCTGCCCTTAAATTAATCAATTGAAAATGTTTGTTAACCAGTTTAGCTTGTTTGGTATTGCAAGCTTCTCATGTTTTCTATTTGTAGTTGTAATGCATTATACACTTGATGTGATGTAAGAAGGTGATGCCATGTTCTGTTTTATGTCACATGTCATCATGAGTTCGAATTTTTCTTATTTGCATTCATTACTTGCAAGCATGGAACTGAATATTCTTTTGTTTGCAGGCAACCTTTGACTGCTTGATGAAGACCTATGGATTCCTCACCCCTGACTTCTGGAGAGAGACCACCTTCACCAAGGCACCCTACCAGGAGTTCACCTATCTCTTGGCGAAGCCCACCAAATAGCTTGTCGCTTTGTTCTTGTTTATGCTGCAAGTGTTGTTCATGGATTTTTGTATGGTGTGCTCATCTCTTTTTAGTGTCAACTTTCCCTTTTCTATCGGTCAAGCTTGTTTGAGATGATCTCATGATTTTTAAGGTATCTCTAAGCTGGATGGAGAAAGTATGTTGGTCCCTGAAGCTGCTTAGCTTTGTTTTGTTGTTCCCCATAACTCTGTTTCTGTTTTGCCGTTTTTATGTGTTTTACTGTTGAATCAAAAACCACACAGATTTTTTTCCTAACTTGGTTAGTACACTAGTGGAGTACTGTCAGCAAGCAAAACACACTTCAATGTGTGGATCGTGGAATTTTTCTGGTGATCGATAATTTCTCTTGACATCGCACCAGTGCAATGAATGTACTGTAGCGAGTGCTCCGCTCTGCCCAGGTGGGTTTTTATGGGACTCACGGCAGCCCAAATAGCTGGTGGGTATAGGTGGAAACAAAACCATGTCCCATTACGCTAAATGGGCTATGGTGGGGCGATGGTGGGCCTCCGCTAGCGTGCCCACTTACAGGGTGACTGGCCTAGCTCCGATCCCTGAATGCTTTGGTTAAACAAGCAAGATAGACCACACACTGCGAATCTGGCCACAATTCATTCAGGAAATACTGAAGCTCTCGTCATGGTCAGTACGTACTCATGTTGCACTGTACAGGTCATTATTAGATTGGAACCTTCAAATCTCGATCAGTATATAGGCCGGGCACCGGACGAGAACGTTTTCATTGCAACTGGCGAAAGTGTGGAAGCCGCCGCCACAGCCCTTGAGGGCTGCCGTCGCAGCTGCCGCACAGAAGGAACGTAGCGCTCGCTCGCCGCCGCACGGGCCGCAAGCAGCCAGGGTGGTGTGACTTCTCCAAAATCGCCGTTCGCCGACGGGCTTATCTCGTTGGTGCGCCGGACGCCGCCGGTTGCTCTAGGAGATCGGACAAGGGGACCGTCTCGATTTACTTCGCCGAGGCGACGGCCGGTGAGGACTGAGGAGGACGAAGTTGTTGGCTTGGTTGCCCACGTCGCGCGTGCTTCGATAAGTACTGGTTGTTGTATCTCACGTGAGAAACTCAGCTGAATTTCCGACGCTCCTAACAGGTTTGAGAAACAAGTGGTTGGATAAAGTTTGTTATGTATTGGTTGTTGTACATCGGGTATTCGGGTGTGAAACTCCACGCGAGATGGGTGTGGACTATTAGTGTGGTGGCATAGTAGTCGTAATTTGTTGGTTAGACGTGTGACACTAGGCATTCACCAAGCCGCCTTTAATAGTAAAGATTTCAGCACCAGCCATATATATGATTCCATTCCATCATTGGAGCAAACAAAAGCAGTTCGCAGTTTCACATAAATTTGTGTGCAGCCCAACTACAGATCAACACTAATCATTATTGGCCACCATTTCCCGCCACCATTGCTTCACTACGTCACTGGAAAATGACTTCTTATTATCCCACCTCTACCATTACAACAGAAAAAATAACATTCTTACAAGGAAAAATGCTCATCAACCAATCAACTTCCCCTCGAGGAACCCAAACTTGGCTCAACCTAGCAATATAGGATGGACCCTACTCGTCGGTGACGCACCCGCTCGAGGCTGGAGATACCAGCTTTATGTACTGCAAGAATTAAGAGGAAATGAGACATGTTCAGAAAATATCGACATTGCACTATCAGGAATCCTGTTGGTGCTTGCGCTTCATGGTACCTTCCAAAGTGCTCCGTCGGTGACCTTGGGTGGCGGCGGGCTCCATTTCCTTCGCCTTTCTTCAAGCTGGTCTTCCGTCAAGTCAACGTCAATGACTTTCTTGCTGACATCGATCGTGATTGTATCGCCGTTCTCAACAAGACCAATTGGGCCTCCTTCCTGAAAACAGTTACTTTGTGAATAACACAAACAGTTACTTTGAACAATCATTGACTGTACTAATAAAAGTTGAATTGCCACAACCACAAGAAGAAAGTTGAAAAAGCACAGTACAGATTGATCTTGTAGCCAATGGGAGTACTACAACACAGTACCTGTGATTCAGGACATATGTGGCCCACAACAAATCCATGTGATCCCCCAGAAAATCTACCATCAGTCAGCAGGGCACACTCCTGCAATGAAGATGGAACAAGAGCTAAGTATTGCTCAACTATCACAAAAAATATCTACCAGGTTATCTAAAGAAAGCATGATAATTAACTTCATGGCATGAGTGCTGCACGGCATTGGACAGATCAACGGAGAAAAAAGAGGTTAAAGGAAGCACGAAAACTTCCAAACGTAAAGAGCAAATCAATGTCAAGATTTTGAAAAGAATGGTAATTGGGTATAAGGAAGTTCAAGATTTGTCATCCTCGAAGTTTTGAAATTTCAAGGAGTTGTGAACAATGTTGGAAAGAACATATGTAGCTGTCCTAATGGATAAAGTATGTCATTATCCTGTTGAGAAACAAAATAGCAGTACTTTTATGTTATTACAGTTATTAAGCGCAGCTAAAAACCAAAATTGCAATTCTGACAATGCCATGCCATGAGCATTACCTTCCCAAGACCAGCCCCCATTATTGCACTTGTTGGAGTCAACATTTCAGGCATCCCGGGGCCTCCTTTTGGGCCTTCTCCTCGGATCACTACAACCTTCCCTGTTTTAACCATCATGGCAATGGAATACTTCATCAGAAATTTAGAACTTGCCCTAGTGAAATCTTAGTATATTCCAGTACCATTTGCTAAATTATGCATTGAACCTAGGCTAGATAATTGACAGGAAATTTTGAATGTCACTAACTGTCATGCCCTATGGGTCAAGCCCGTACTCCCTATTGGGCTTTACCACAGAAGAGTTTATTGTCCTTGGGCTGGGCCAACTACAGGAGGGTGGACCGATGCTTATATACATGGAGACCAGCACACGAGGAGGGGATCGAAGAATTGAACCGTCTGTAACCTTCTCTCCCCTTGCTCTGTTTCCCCACCTCCTGCTCAAGTTTCCTCATCTCCATGCTTCTGCTATTTCTCACCCAAATCTCTTTGTATCCTCAGCTTGTACTCGATTATTGGTACTGAACCAGTTGTTCGTCACATCCTTGTGATCGGGTCGTGACAATTGGTAATCAGAGCCTTTAAAATCCTCCAAAATTCCTACGAATTTGGCTTCCAATCAATCCGATCTGCCACCAAGTTTCATTGCCCTTGATTCACTCTCCATCTTGGTCGCACCCCTACCCAGAAGCCCACAAAAAGCTACAGGAAAATCACCACCCCACTCCCTGCCCACCACCTGTTCGATGAAATGTCGAGCTCCATGAAAGTGTTCGCCGGTGGCGTTCTTCGCGTCACCGTGCACTATGTGTATCATCCCGTCACTGAGGAGGTGTTGCATCAGGTCTTCGAGGCATATGGGGTGGTGCAGATCTTCGTTTCCGAGAGAGCCGACCACGTGGAGGCGGAGGTTCAGCTTCGAACCAGGAACGGAGCAGCACAGGCTCTTGCCATGCATGGCCGTTGCATTTACGACCATTCCTGTCTCCTGGACGTTCAGGATGTTTCACCGGCTGCCCCACTGGCAAAGAGTGACATGGGTGAGCTATGTGACCTGTTCGACAAAATGTCCATGAGTATGTTCAACACGCACATGCGCTCGTTGCTTGAGCTGAAGCAGACCGGAACTGTGGTCGAGTACACCGCCGCGTTCTAGGAGCGTCTACACCCTGTGCTGGATCTCGACCCCAACCTCAACATCAAGTGCTTCGTCCAACAATACGTTGAGGGCCTACGGGATGATATTCAAGCAGCTGTGCGGTCGAGATCTCCTTCCAGTATCACTGGTGCATCGTGCCTTGCTCGGATAAGGGAGAATGAAATTGTGGAGGATAGGGCACTGGGTGCTGACAAGTTGAGCGTCAGCTCTGGCTTCATGCCTACGGAGACCCTCACCGACGTCTTCGCCGAGCTTGCTGCTCCAGTACAGTGCAGGGCAGGCCAAGACATCACCACCACAGACGCTAGCTACCGTGGTGCTCTGACACCTACCACGTGCTCGACGGAGCATCCAAGCTGTGATGTGACTGTCGACGTCTTTCCCAAGCTCATTGTCTCAGTGGAGAGCGACAAGGACCTTAACCACGACACCATCAGTGTCACTGCACTGGCACCCGCCACCTACACAAAGGGTGGCCTAGCACATGGTCGTGACGGCGACAGCCCTGTAGCGGTGTCAATGATCCTCTGGACCATGAGCCCATCATCCCCAACTTGTCCACATCCTTCTCCAGATAGTAACTTCTCTGCTAGCTGTGTGCCGCGCCCGCTGCCATGGCCGTCTTTTCCGTGTGATGGAGACGGCAAGTGGCTAACTTATTCATGGCCTGTAACTCAAGGTACTTTAGTCTACTTGCAGCCAAAACCCCCATGGGTGTACTCTTCCCAAGCTTTGTCAAGTAAAGGGCCAAGATGCTGGGAGCATTTGTATATCAGTCGTAACCAGAATCCACTCGCAAGTTGTTGGAAATTTCCCAGTCCTGAACTACCTTCATACGGGAATGGTTGGTTCATGGTTTACAGTGCTACTGACTTGGTTGTTCAGAAGAACTGGGATCCTGGAATTATACAGCGGCCTTTCCTGAATAATATCGACCTCCATGGGACATATGAGGTGAAATTTCAGTAGGTCCTTGCTATGGGGTGGTATGCTGCTTATATCACAGACAACACTTTTGGTAGTAACTATGCAAGCCGTGAAAATGCCGCGTATGTTGGTATTAAGCAGGAAGCTGAATATGAGACAATGCTTCACTTCTTCACTGCTAGTGCACAACTCCAACACATTGTGCAGGTTGTCAGGTCACTTATTGGAAGATTCACGCAGTTGGAAGCATTACAGAGTGCCTGCTTTAGATATCCAACCCCACTTAGTTGTTTTGTTCTCATTGGAATCGGTTCAGCATGTGCAATAATGTTCTCAGTTTCTTTCAATGCCCGGTGCTTTACAAGACAGGCTCAACGTGTCAATGCATTAAGCTATGGTAGCTCCAAGTGTTTCTTCCCTGAGGTGCAATGGGTGGTTCCTAATTGCCTCTGTACAAGTATGCAGGCTGACGGAAATCAGTGCAAGTGTGATTGGAGAAGGCGATGCTTACTGTTTGCAAGTTCAGTGGGAATTGCAAGTTACTTAAATGAGTCTTTTGGCAAGCTAAGGACATATCGCAAGCTCATGGCAAATAATTTTGAAAGTTGCTGGTTCAGCTCTTGCCTGGTGTCTAGCTTGTTCAGTTCACTTCAAGTTTTGGTCGGCTCCCATATTACTGGACCTGATGTGTTGAACAAGCTTATGGGGCTGGTAGCTAGAAAAGTTACACTAATCTGTCAGTACATGGGAATCTTTCACGTTCGTTGCCTTGAAAGTCTGAAACTGCTGGCAACTGCATTATACAAACCTTGTTCCTGTGCAGTCCGAGTAAATATCCCTAACTATTTGGCACATAGTGTTGCTGCCAATGTTGCTACTGGCTGGAGAGCAAATGCAGATATGCAGATGTTAGTGATCATTGATATATGGCCTTCACCATATTTGCCTGGTGGAACACATTATGATCAGCACCTAATGATTATGGGCCGTATTCATCATGACTTGAGTTTTGAAGGTTCCTCTCTGGGATATGACGGTGATTATGATCATAGTGGTTATGCTACAGTTGCTTCTGGATGTTTTTTTTAATAAGTATACGTATATATTAAGTCAAAGACACATAGGAGTACAGAACACGTACACACATAAGAGAAATGTCCAGAAGGACACGCAGACCCGTACACATTGCAGAAAGACCCCTCAAAAAGACAAAATTAGAACGAAGTCCTTGGAGAATTCTGCACCACCAGGAACCAACCGCCGCTCGACTCCGGCGCCGGCAAGCACGGCGAGAGAGAGAGACGGAGTCCAAACACACCCCTCCCATCTCCGACGGCACCGAGGCCGACGAAAGAGGGGAGGGCGCCGGAATCGCCGGCGGAAACGGAGTCGCCCTCTTTTTCGCCTCTCCTTGTACTGTAGCAAGGGGAAAGGGGAGACCACGCATACTCCGTTTGGCACTTGTCTGGACAACGATTGTTGCTTCTGGATGTTGGTCAGTATTTATTGCCCGACAAGTGCAAACACCATGGGATCCAGGTGGCTTTTGCTGTTCATTGGTACCTTATCATCGGCTTGAGGGCAAGCCGCATTTTAAGGAGGCGAGAATGTCATGCCCTATGGGTCAAGCCCGTACTCCCTATTGGGCTTTACCACAGAAGAGTTTATTGTCCTTGGGCTGGGCCAACTACAGGAGGGTGGACCGATGCTTATATACATGGAGACCAGCACACGAGGAGGGGATCGAAGAATTGAATCGTCTGTAACCTTCTCTCCCCTTGCTCTGTTTCCCCACCTCCTGCTCATGTTTCCTCATCTCCATGCTTCTGCTATTTCTCACCCAAATCTCTTTGTATCCTCAGCTTGTACTCGATTATTGGTACTGAACCAGTTGTTCGTCACATCCTTGTGATCGGGTCGTGACACTAACAAATTTAAAAACATAGTTGCCATAAATAATGTACACATTCCTTTGAGTGCAGTCATCGCGTCATGGCATTCTTCTTAATACAAAGATGTGCCAGCCTCATGTATGCTCTAGAGAGGAAAAGAAAAATGCTTGCACTCTTAACTCTTAAGAGCATACAAAGTACAAACACTTTCTTTACAGTTGACATGGCATGTACTTTTAGCACAGGTTCAGATATTGAACAGTCAGATGGTACAGTCTTAAATTTTTGTTAAGTGCACAATGGTGTCCAAGACACATCTTAATTATGATCGTAGAAAGCTAATCAAGCATTACCTTGAAATCTGCCGGGTTTTCTGATATAGCTGTAATCATCGATTCTTCACCGTCAAAAACTAGTGCAGGGCCTGTAATTTGATAAATAACATTCAAAAACTGCTCATTATATAAGGCTTCCCAGGATTGAAAATGGAGGGAGCAAGAAACACCTGAGAAAAACAATCCCTCTTTGCCAGTTATCTTTGCTACAGAACCTTCTGGTGCAAGATTGCCATAAAGTATTTGTATATGGCCAGTTGATTTGATAGGATTGTCAAGTGGCCGTATAATTTGCTGAGTGTCAAGTAAAATGTGCAAACGTTAGTAGTCAGGAAGTTGGAGAAGGCTGAAGAACTTAGAACTGAGATTTACCTGTCCTTCTGATAAAGGTGGGAATATTTTGGCATTTTCAGCTAGAGTTTTCCCAGTGACTGAACGGCAAGAAGAAAAAATATTTTTATCCAATAAAATGGAGTCCTACACAGCACGATGAATGATCATTGACTGTACTCACCAGTCAAACAATCCCCATCAAGAAGACCTTGCTCCAAAAGATAATGAATTACAGCAGGTGTTCCACCAATCTACAATGTTAATACAAAGACAATTATCTGCATGGTTGTGTATGAACATGATTCCAACAAGAGTTATAACAAGCACATGAAATCATCTTATATTTTCAGTTAGTGATTAATAACGTTAGCATTAGATTTCCTTGATTTGTTGGTTCATGACTTTAAGTTCTTAAATTTTTATGGTCAAACCAGAATGAAGTGAAATCAAGTATAGCACTAAATGTGTACCTTATGTAGATCCTCCATGACATATTTTCCGCTAGGTTTAAGATCTGCGAGGAAAGGAACTTGGTCGCTGATCTTCTGGAAATCATCAAGAGTTAATCGCAAACCTACAGACCTGAAAGGAGGAGACCATGAGCATTTGTCTATCTGAGCAATTAGAAATGAACAAAAAGATGACAACCCACCGGGCAATAGCAATCAAATGTAATACAGCATTAGTAGACCCGCCAAGTGCCATGATAATAACCATTGCGTTTCGCAGTGACTTGTCAGTTATAATGTCTCTAGGCTTCAAATCCATCTTTAACAACTCTAAGAGATACTTTCCAGCAAGATGGCATTCATCTAGCTTTAATGGATCTTCAGCAGGAGTTGAAGAGCTTTGATAAATAAACATAGACGGAATGATAATAAGTTTAGTCAATACAGTCAAATCAGTGAAATGATTTACGAGGAATCTATTGTTTTGCCTAGAAGTAATAAGAAGTTTCAAGATATTATTTGCACCTGTATGGAAGGCTCATGCCCATTGTCTCAATAGCGGATGCCATTGTGTTTGCTGTGTACATACCACCACATGCACCTGCCCCTGGGCATGAGTTGCGGAGCACATTCTTTCTTTCCTCGTCACTGATTGATCCACTGACGAATTCTCCGTAGCTCTGCATAGCCATCAAGATAAGTAAGCACAAGGAGTACATTGCTGCATATACAGCTACATGTAAATAAGAAACAGAGTTCATGAACAGTTCAAAGGTGATAAACTTACCTGGAAAGCAGATACTATGTCATATGAATTGCCCTGGAAGTGTCCAGGCTGCATTAACATAAGTCAGAAATATCAGTAAAACATAAAAACAACACTGAATCAATGCACGAACATTTGACAGATTATGAAACTGGTACGCAACTCCAAAGTCCAAACCGACGATTAAATTAACAAGCCTGCGGGCACACATGGTCAACCACACTGAACTATGTTTCAAGCACAAATAGCTTGATTCAATTGTTGCTTATGCGCATAATCATTTATAAGTCTCAGAAAAAGTTTAGTTTCATCATAGCTCTTGAGTCACATCTACAAACTAATCAAACACATTACTGAAACAAAGAGCATTACTGCATCAGTAGTCAGTACATTTAACAGCAAGAGAACAGGGGTAACATTACCTTAATAGTTCCACCATAAACCATGATACTTGGTCGATTAAGCCGTCCCATTGCCATTATTGTACCTGGCATCTGCAAAGCAAAGTGCCACTAAATTTAGATGGAAGAAACACCCAGATGTCATAGTTATCCTATAAGCCCCACTTGTTTAAAAGTAAGACATCGGATAAATTAAAGTACTGGAAAGGTACAGGGCTTGAGTGATTTCTTCTTCTTAAACATTGTTCCACTACTTTTGTTCACGATGCATGAAAAAATAAAGAAAACCCGTGATAAAACTCCTAAGAGACAAAACAGTGATTCTCAAGAGAGATGGGGCAATACATCCATTTCAGAGCAAAATCCTGAAATTATAATCTACTTTTTTCAGCAAGGCTTGTGATGTTCTCACATCTAGAAACCAAACCAATAGGATGGGTATAGCTCAATGGGATTTAGGTATGAATTGAGCATTGTAATATGAGCCGCAGTTTGAATTTCTACTGTCACAAGTAGTTCAAACAGTAAGATAGCAACATGCTGCAGATTTTCAATTGCTCTCGACTTGAGGTAAGAACTAATAATAAGACAGCAATGGCAGCAGAAGGGAGCTCGCTGGCTGAGGCAGACTCACGTTCTTGTCGCATCCAGGGATCGAGATGTTGGCGTCGTAGTGCTGCGCTCCCATGACGGTCTCGATGCTGTCTGCGATGAGGTCGCGCGACTGGAGGCTGTAGCACATGCCCCTGGTTCCCATGGAGATGGCGTCGCTGACCCCGACGGTGTTGAAGCGGAAGGCGACCATGCCGGCGTCCCGGATTCCGTCGCGGACGGCCTCGGCGAGCTGGAGCAGGTGCATGTTGCAGGTGTTCCCCTCGTACCAGACGGAGGAGACCCCGACCTGCGGCTTACGGAGGTCGGCGTCGTTGAGGCCGACGCCGTAGAGCACGGCCTGCGACGCCCCCTGCGACTTGGGCTCCGTGATGCGCGCGCTGTACTTGTTGAGCTTGGGCTCGTCGGAGACGGGGGCGGCGGCGGCGGCCCGGACGCGCGTGGCGAGGCGGCGGCCGGAGGCGGGGGTGGGGGCGGCGGCGGGGAGGGAGGGGGAGGTGAGCGCCATGGACTGCATGGCGGCGGCGGCGAGGTTTGGGGTGGGGTTTAGGGTTTTGGAATGGGGTGGCGACGAGTGAGGGGAGGAAGAGGCGGAGATGGATATAGATGGGGACAAGTGGACGGCGGCTGGCTGCGGCGGGAGGAGGACGACGACAGAAGCAGCACGAGCGCCGGAGGCAGGTCGGATTTGTTTAACTTGATGAGGGGCCTAGATTTGTTTGATTTGATGTTTGCTTGTACAGTGTTAGAGCATTTTTTTTTGAATGATGATAGGAGAGCTGCCAAATTTATTGATTAGACTAGTTAATTGCCCGTGTGTTGCTACGGGACATGCATCAGCATAGAAGAGAATAATGTCAATGTATAAAGTGGAGCATGTTTGATTTACATTAGATAGCTTGAAGCAATATAATTACTGATAAATAATGTGCGGCCTTTTTATTAATATCTTTACATCGGTACAAGCAGAGCTGGACCGTCGGATCGGTCAAAGACTGAGCGACGCCGGCCCCATGGACTGCATCACCGCTTACGTCAAGCCCAGTTAAGCCACAACACCGGCGGGCCGGCCCGTTAGAATCCCCGAAATCGGCCCACACGCACTTCGCGCTCATAAAATCAAGAGAAAAAAGAGAGGAGCGCGTTACTTTTTGCAAAACAACCCCCAAGGTCCTCAGAAATTCGCGCGCCGTCCTTCGAGTCGAATATCAACCTCAGGAAATTCCCTAAAGAGCCCCTGTACTTCTCGGAAATTACCACCAAGGCCTAAAATGATCAGAAAACTTCTAAAAAATCGCTATTTTGCTCTTAAACCCCTCAGTTTCTACTTAATAGCGTTGGAATTCCCTGAAATTAAATCAAAGGGCTTCCCCCTTGTTTTCTTGCATGGAAATTTTGCAAAAACAACCCCGTACTTCTCAGGAATTGCGAAGGGTCCAAAAAATTGGTAAAAATCCCTGAAAAATACGTGGCTGATTCCACTAAATTTCGGGTCGATTCCCTCATGAATAAAAAAAAAAATCCTAAAAGGTGTTTTCTTCCACGGAAATATGCCGACATGGTATTTTTTCACCGAACTCGAGGGTAAAACCTGGTTTGTGTGGTTTTCTGCCCACACGCTTCCTACACTAACCCCGCAGGTCATGATGACTCCCGCTCTGATGTACCTAATTCATCCATCAACAGCACCACGACTCCACTCCTCCATGACCCAAGCCGGCAACTCCTCCGGCCACCGACAACCCCAGAAGTCCCCTCCGATCAAGACTCTACAACTCTCCGAGAAGCGGAGAGATCGAGATGGTTGGTCCTCAAGCATCAAAGCTGCATGAAGACCAAGGGGGCTAATGTCGTATAATAAATAAATTATACTGGGCCGGCCCATTTTGGAGGACACGTGGCACCCTCGGTGGCGCCACGCAAGGGTACCGAGCCACGTCATGGAGGGGAAATAGAGAAAATTGAATTTAATAGTGGGTTGCCATGTATAGATTAGTGTAGGCCTCTCCACCTCCCTTGTTGTGCCAACCTTAGGCCCAGGAGCTAAATCGGAGAGGGCTAGTTAGGACTTTAGCCAAGGGGTGAGGGAGCTCTCCCACCCCTATATAAACCCCCGTAGGGTTGCTCATTGTGACCATCCTCACTTGAATACAATTCAAGGGAGAGGAGTAAGAAGCTTATTATCGGCTCGCTCCTTCTCGACGGGGTTGATGGCTGAAATCTCGGCCAAGCGGGTAGCCTTTGCGGCCCGCTAACCGAGATTAAGATGCAATATTCGAAGTCACGACCATGTTGTGCTCCCCCAGGACTAAGCACGCCCATGTGCGGCAGCCGAACCTGGTTAAAAAATATCGTGTGTCACCTTTTCCGAAGTGTACGGCGCCTTTGCCGAAAGGGTGTCATAGACCCCCTCGATTTATTTCACTAATGGTGCTCCCCACGTCGCAATCCTAGGGCGATGGGTACCCCCACCTAAGACTAGTCACAATGGGGAGTAACATAGAGTAGTAACATGGTGATGTTACTAGTGTATGTTACCACCTTCACAGTGGGGAGTAACATCATTGTGGTGTCATATAAGATCTTATTTATTGCACTATAGACTCATTTTGTCTTGATAAGTGTGATGTTACGGTAACTAGTTAAGTTACTCCAAACACCTCTCTCCTCATTAACTACATGCCACATAAGCAAAATAGCCTTGAGATGTGTGATGTTACTAGCTAAGTTACTCCCATTGTGACTAGTCTAATTGTGTTGTTTTACTACAACGACACGTGGCATTTCTAGAGCGGTCGTTTCTCTTTCAATCCCTGCCCATTTTCTGCCAAAATCCCATCGTCTTCCTCTCTTTTAGTCACATAGCAACAACGCCATGTTCTATCCGGGAAGAAAGGACCAAGGATGCCGGCGGCGGCTGGCGTTGTTTTGGGGCCGAGGTGGAGGGATCCGGCTGTCTCTTGCGAGGCGGCTTGGTACTCAGCCCGGATCCGGTGCGCGAGAAGCTCGGGGAGCGCTTCCATGTGGGAAGTTGCCTCCGGCCATGTTTTCCATCGGGATTAGATCCAGCTCTATGGAGTTGGTGGCTTCACAGCGCCATTGGGCAAGAGGCTTCTCTATCTCTAGTTGTGCTTCTTGCTTGTGTGGGTTCTCTTAGATGACTTTTGTTACGACGAATGGCTCCAGATGTGCTTCTTCCTCATGTGGATTGTATCATTTTCTTTTGTTTGTATTCTGAATCTGAACTCTATATGTTTTCCAAACAGTTTTCGTGGGTACATGGATTTTTGGTCCAAAAGTTGTTAGCTTATTTTGTTGAGGGAAGAGTTAGGCATGCGGGGCATTGTTGAGTTGCTAATTCACGTGTTTATTGATTTGGAGCAGCTTTAATAACTACCAGATGTGGAAGGCATGCGTGAATCAAATGCTGGTGCTAGGAGAGTGGGACATCAGAGTGCAAGATTAGAATGAATCCTGAACCTTCTCCAACTAAGCCTCTTTTTTCCATGCGATGTTCCATCACGTGATTTGATGTATTCAAGCAGTGAGTTTGACAAAATGTAATCTGAGAACAGTTTTGTCATATGATGTATATTTCTTGTCTATATGTAACTATAAATCTTTCTTTGTTTATGTGATCCTTCTTGAGTGGATGTCTTTTTGACAAACGATACAAGAAGCAACTGGGACTAAGATCGTTATCACAAGTAAAAGTTATCAATTTAATATTTCATTTAGGATCTTCAATGTGCTTGCCATGGAAGGTAAATAAATAATAACTGAAATAATAATGGCATTCTTCTTGCGTGACGAAAGGAAAATACCTGACTGCCTAGATGTTCATCTTCAGTCCGACGTGGTAAGTGGAAATAATCTCTAACTAATCGCGTCCTGTCAGGTGTGTATACTTCTAAAACAGGCTAGTCATAGTTTAACCAGCATCTCCGACTTATAATCTACAACGCAAGATCTCTAACAGGGACCTTCAGGCCAACATATCTCTGACTGGAAAGCTAGTTCCTCCGACTGTTTTGGCATGTCAGGAAAAATCTGAATCCTTGTAGTGTATGTGTTGTTTCTCCATATTTTTCCCACTGGGTTTTTAGGTGTTTAAGCTATATGTGATACAAAGATAATTGTCTAAGGAGGAGTGTTGTAAAACAGGAGTTTGTGCCTTGGCCCAACTAGCTCATGAAGGAGCTAGTCAAACTAGCCAGTAGCTAGACTTGGTCAAGTCCACACCAAACTCCCTATTTGTAGGCACTCATCCTTATCCCTCTCCTATTGACTAGGAAGAGGGGCCACCTCTTGGAGGGTTTATATAAGGGGTCAACACACTACTCATTGTACTACTTACTTACTCAATATAATTCCAAAGAAAGAGAGCTCAAGGCTCCAACTCCTACATCTCTTTCTCTTGTTTCATTTACTTTTCTGCACTACAAGCTGGTGAAGACCATTGGCAGAGATGCGGTCTTCATCAACATATAGGCTACGTGCTGAAACTCTTATTTTAGCATAGTAACATTCAAAAAAAAAGACCCTAACACATGTGCATCAAGGTAAGCCCATGTAGATCCGCCCCACTCATCACCAATATAACCGCCACATGGAACTGCTGTTGAGACACTATTGCCCCATCTTCCAGTCTCCGACGAGTAAACATAGGCCAGGGCCTGATTATGCGTATAGAATTCATATATTCCCACAAAAATGACCTTAAAGGGGCTCGAGTGACAGGACCCATGCACATGGCCCTGATCTTCGTTCGCACAGAGCACTGCTCCGGTGACGTGGGGCCATACACAATGACCTCCACGTCAGTGTAGTTCATGAGGAGGACGCGTCCATGGCGGCACCTGAGCAGCTTCCAGGAACCGTATAATCGTCAGCAGAAGCTTTCTGAGCGGATGTGGTCGGGGGGGGGGGGGGGGGACCAAGGTGAAGAAAGCTTTCTCATCCCGTTGCAAATACTGAACACGCCGAGGAGCGGGGCTTTCCGGTGGTGGGCACAGAAGCGGGCAAGGAAACCGTGGTCGGATAGGAGGCGTCGCCACCGCTTGCACTGTTGCAATTAGAAACGTGAGAGGCAGGAGAAGAATGGGTCAAGCAGAAAACAGTAAAGATGAGAGAATAAATGAAATCCAAACAAGTAAAGGATACAAAGGACACAAGGCACTTTTTGTTGACGAGGAAACCCCGAAGGGAAAAAGCCCAGGAGCACGATCGCTCCAACCTTCACTATGATGATAGGAAGTGTTACAAGCAAGGGCACACGAAGTGTGCAACGTTCAGCTCAAAGGCGTACAGATCTCAGCGACCACAGGACTATTTATAGTCCACTGAAGTGAACCGGCATCGGTACTACCGACACACCGGGGGCACCGGTCGGTAGTGCACTTATAACCACATGCCTCTACTGTCGGGGTTACAAAGGACCAGTACTACTGGTCGATCACCCTGTAAGTGGGCACGCTAGCGGAGGCCCACCATCGCCCCACCATAGCCCATTTAGCGTAATGGGACATGGTTTTGTTTCCACCTATACCCACCAGCTATTTGGGCTGCCGTGAGTCCCATAAAAACCCACCTGGGCAGAGCGGAGCACTCGCTACAGTACATTCATTGCACTGGTGCGATGTCAAGAGAAATTATCGATCACCAGAAAAATTCCACGATCCACACATTGAAGTGTGTTTTGCTTGCTGACAGTACTCCACTGTGTACTAACCAAGTTAGGAAAAAAATCTGTGTGGTTTTTGATTCAACAGTAAAACACATAAAAACGGCAAAACAGAAACAGAGTTATGGGGAACAACAAAACAAAGCTAAGCAGCTTCAGGGACCAACATACTTTCTCCATCCAGCTTAGAGATACCTTAAAAATCATGAGATCATCTCAAACAAGCTTGACCGATAGAAAAGGGAAAGTTGACACTAAAAAGAGATGAGCACACCATACAAAAATCCATGAACAACACTTGCAGCATAAACAAGAACAAAGCGACAAGCTATTTGGTGGGCTTCGCCAAGAGATCGGTGAACTCCTGGTAGGGTGCCTTGGTGAAGGTGGTCTCTCTCCAGAAGTCAGGGTGAGGAATCCATAGGTCTTCATCAAGCAGTCAAAGGTTGCCTGCAAACAAAAGAATATTCAGTTCCATGCTTGCAAGTAATGAATGCAAATAAGAAAAATTCGAACTCATGATGACATGTGACATAAAACAGAACATGGCATCACCTTCTTACATCACATCAAGTGTATAATGCATTACAACTACAAATAGAAAACATGAGAAGCTTGCAATACCAAACAAGCTAAACTGGTTAACAAACATTTTCAATTGATTAATTTAAGGGCAGGAAATAGCATACTATTGCTTGCTGAACGAGCTCAAGCTTGAGTAACACAAGCATTTCTAGACCAATTGCTTCTAGACTAGCTCATTCAGATAAACGAAACTGCATTTAGTGTAAATAAGAAAACACTGCTAAATGTTGCTGTCATGAGCTTTAGTTAATCACTACAAAAGTACAGTGTGCAAGACAAGAAAAAATAAAGAGCTGAAACAAGTGATGTACCTTCACTTGGCATACGCTATCCAATCTTCCAAACACATCAAAGCCTCCACGGTCTCAGCTGATAGGTTGCTCCTATGATCAGTAATCACTCTCCCACATATGCTAAAGGCAGACTCAGAGGCAACCGATGACGCAGGGAAGGCTAGCACATCACGAGCAATGCTGCCAAGTACAGGATATCGTGCAGAGTTCACGGCCCACCAGTTAAGGATGTCAAAATCGGCTGTACGAGGATGGAAATCTTCTTCTAGATATCTCTGCAGCTCATTGCAACTTTTAGACTTCTTAAGCTTCACATGCTCGTCCCAGTCCGACAGGGCACTATCAGCCAACACCACTACATTATCAGATGTTCCTTCTCCTGCCAAGACAGCATCCTTATCTTCATATTTAGCAGCATACTCCTTAAAAAGGACTTCAATTGCTTCCTGCACTTCTTTCAAGTATTTATCCGCATTACCTCCAAAATATTTCTTCAATCAAAACTCAACATGATCCATTTTGAATCTTGGATCGAGTATCACTGGAATGCAGTTAGTCAAATATGACTCTGTGAAGTATTTGTTGAATTTCTTTTGCATCTCTTTCACCATGATCTTGACTGTGTCATTCTTACTCTTTGCTTGTTCTTCTAAGACAACTTTGACATTCCATATCTCAAGGAAATACAAGTTAGAGGTTGCATAGTTTGATCCAGAAATGACATCGGTGGCACGACAGAACACCTTTAATAGCCCACAAATGTCTTCAGACATTTTCCACTCCTCATGCGAAGGACAAAACGTATAACTAGGCTCCTGTTTCAAGGTCTCAAAGGCATTCCTATAGGGTATTGTTGTCTCCAGCATGCGACATGTGGAGTTCCAGCGAGTAGAAACATCTAGTTTAGGTTTTTTCCCTAAAGGTATTCCTTCTTGTGAAACAACTTCAACAAACTGTTTTTTCCTGTACTGAGAGCTCTTAATGTACTTATCAGAATCTCTAATGTTGTCAATAACAGTCATCATCGCTTTCAGACCATCTTGCACTATTAAATTTAGCACATGGGCAGCACAACGAACGTGCAATAGACGCCCTTCATAGTGGAGCAGCTTTCTATCAACTAAATTTTTCCTCAGATGCTTAAGCATTTTTGTGTTCACTTCAGCATTATCCATGGTGAAGCTAAACAGCTTGTCCTCGATATTCCAATCACGAAGGCTTTTTAGAACCACAGTATAAATATTCCATGCATCGTGGGGTGTCTCAATAAGGCAAAACCTTATAATTCTATGCCTAATTTTCCATGTACTATTAATCCAATGACATGTGATACAAAGATACCCAAGTTTCTGGTTTGAAGTCCACATATCACCAGTTAGTGATACTCTAGAATTGAGATTCCTGAAGAACTCTTGATTTACATCTCTGGACCGATAGTAAGCATCCATGCAATCATTTTGTATAGTTACTCTATTAACTGACTTGAACCAAGGATTAAGTGATTCACAGAATTTCCTAAAACCAGCATACTCAACAAATGTGAATGGCAAGACATGCATGACAACTAAATTAACAAGGCGAGCTCTTGCAGTTTCTTGGTCAAATTTCCAGTTCGGGTCTATCTCATCAGAAGTTCTAATTTGCTCAAGAGCTCCATCCATTGCAAGCTTTACATCACATACCTTCAGGTGCCTACCAAGTTGGCTGCTACCCGACACTTTTGAGGCCGGAAAGACCTGTTTGCAATGTTTGCACATTCCTTCCATTAACAGTCCATCAATGTATATGGGATCAACATCATTCCATATGACAGAGGTTGTCAACCTGCGTAGTCTGCGTCTGGAGCCTACAAGTGTGAAATTTCCAAGTGTTGTTAGCTACAGAAGTACTAGTGGTCGTATTTGAGAACAGATGACAAAGGTTATTTATACCATGTGGTGCAGCAGGTGACAGATCTCCCAATGATGGAGATTTTGGAGTACCACTTCGAGTGGCCGGTGAAGACCTTGCATGTGATTGAGACCTATTTCTGGCAATCATATTTATCCCAGGAGACCTACACTTGATTGGAGCTGTTTTAGATTTCTCTTTCAGCTGTGTAATCTCAACCTGCATTTACAATAAGAGGACTACATTAGCATAGCATCTCATGGTCCTAGAACTTTAAATAAGATGACTGTAATTAAGAAGAACAAGTGCTTACCTTGGCATTGATAAGTTTTGCAGCCTTGGTAGCTCTTAAGCTTGAGCTACCACTTGCATGTGAAAGTGGCCTTTTGCTGCCCGCTAGCTGAGACGTTTCTTGTGAATTTCTTTCTGCAACCTGCAATTGACATAGAAATAGTAACCATGTTTAGCAACCAAATATATTTTAGCAGGAAGTACAAACCGCAATTGACATAGCTAGATGTGCTACAAAACTCCAGTTGACAAACATGAAAATCTACCTGCAGTGTCATTCTGGACTGAACCAATGCAAAGCTGCAATGATACAGTTAGGCAACTAACATTCCTAGTACCACTGTGCTCCGTATGCAGCAGGATTGAGCATTGGCATGGCAGAGCAGTGTATGCCACTACTGTCACTACTACCGTACTACTCACCATCCTCAGAGATTTGGAAAATCCTAACAGCAGCACATTGATTAAGTCCGTGGTGCATGTGGTAGCAGGCGATGCAGCGAAGCACAAGGGGTGATGCGGGTAGCAACAATCCAGTTCTATCTACCGATTCGAGGAGCAGAGTCTGCTGTTTGTTTACCGCATCAAGCTGCTTCGGCTTGCGGGGCTTGGACGCCGCGGCCGCCTTCTTCTTGCCGGCCATCGCGCCTGCGCTTCCGTGGATGGAGTCTGCTCGAGGAATCGGCGGCGGCCGGCGGGAGGGGAGCAGAGCTATCGAGAGTTCGATCTACCGATGAATTCATCACTGCGGTTGCCAGATCTAGAGAGAAGTGAGACGGATTACCTTGGGCCGCTGTTTCTTGGACGCCGGCGACCTGGGAACCTCGCATGGCCGGTTCACCACCAGTTCTTGCTCCGCATGGCCGGCCGCCTGGATACCTTGCTCCACCGTTGCTTTCACCGGCATGCCGCCGCCGACAGCCGGAGAAAGGGAGCGGACAGGGGGGACGGGGGAGCGGACAGGGGTTACAAAGGACCAGTACTACTGGTCGTCGTGGTCGACAAGTACTACCGGTCACTCCTGGCACCGGTACCGGTCAACACTTAGCATATTGCAGTTGATCAGGCTGCCACTGCTACTGGTGCCCACTACCGGTCCTCTGCTACCGCTACCGGTGACTGCAGGAGCTCTTCTACAAATGAGGGTGAATAGGGATTTGGAGCATGAAACATAACATGCACAAGCAGGACGTGCGTAGGAGCGAGGATGGCTGAGGGGCGAGGGCCCGGGATGGAAATGGGCCAGCCCAGGGACGACCCGGACCTGGCCCATGTGGCCTCGGGGCCAATTGCCAAGGCCATGGGTCGGCCTCATTTTGTAGGGGGTACAGCTCCGAGGGCCTTTGGGTCGGCCCTGGCTACTAGAGAGGACGAGATCGGGAAGAAGACGGGAGAGCAGCTGCGGCTTGAGTGGAGGGGCGTCGTTGCCGGGGCGTAAGGAGCTTGAGGCCGGAGAAGGCGATTCTCCGTTGTGAGGAAGGATCTTAGGGCCGGAGGGGGCTCAGCGCCGCTGCGGAAGGATCTCAGGGCCGGACGATGCATGAAGTGATTAAACTGAAAATTTGATGTCGTTTTGACATTATGCTCATCTCCATTGCCGGCAAGGCAAAGTCATCGCTTGCAGTTTCGTGCTCCGTTGATCCTGCGCTTGCCACCATCGAAATGGACTTCACTGCACCCAATTTCACAAGCCTTCCATGCTACCGTAGAGAAATTATCACAAGGGAATGGATTCTGTGTCAAATCAAGCGAAATCGCTGAAGTAATATCTGGACTGAAGCGAAATTATCTCAGGAAAGTGGACAGGAGATAGGGATTCACAAAATTATCAAATGAAATCGAAGGAAAGTAGGGAGACTTTGGAACTGGCAAGATCGCTCCTTCATTGCACGAGTCAGACGGCGGTGGAGGCGGATCGTCTCGATTCAATGCTTGCTCATCATGTTGGCGTGGATTCAACGGGGTAATTGCGATTGATCACTGGCAGGGCAGAAGCAGCAATCAGCGAGCGCAACATAAACACGGATACGGCTCGGGTTGCTCCGCTAAAGGGTTTGTCTCTCCCATTAACGGGATCCGCGTTTTATCTTTTTCCTGAACTCCTGTGTTTCCCCTGTTTGGCTTCGGATTCTCATATCTTTTCCCATCCAGGCCTGGGTCAGATCCAGGACTACATCATTTTTATCTGTTCGGTTAAGCCCAGTCTGAATTTGTACCCGGCCCACATGGATCGAAAATGACCTAAATGCTATCGGAAAAAAAAAAACCACACCTCGAGGTTCTGGTTCCGAACCAGTGAGGTGAGGCGAAAAAGGAGAAGTAGCGATGGCGGAGGCGACGGTGCCGGTGGCGCGTGAGCTCAGCACGACGGCGACGGTGTGGTAGTGAGTAATGAGTTCTATAATCAGTGGTAGAAGGTAATAGTGTTCTTCGATCTGTTGCGCTGATAATAGTGGTAGAATATCGACAGTATACTATGAGTTACCACAGGTTATCAACAGTGTTAATTTTTCGGTAACTGCCAATCGTCGCTCAGTTTGCATAGGCTGACTTTTTTATGATGGTAAGATTCAGTCTTGGACATTTAAATACAGTGTATTTTAGAGGTGTGTTGAGTATACGGGCAGTGTATCTTCACTTGGTAGATGTGATTCCTATGAAACAGTTATTGTGAAAAATTGCAGCGGGTCTGTTAATTAGCTAAGAAAATTGCAGCGGCCCTGTTTATCAGATAAGAAAAGGTGTGTCTGTTAATTCAATGTGATATGTAAGCTGTGATGGTTGATCTGTGAGTGTTGTCCTGCATGAAGTACAGTATAAATGTGCATCCCCTGAACTGACGAATTTTAATTGCTCCGTTAGAAATGTGCCAACTCGAATTTTAATTGCTCTTTACAAAGACTTCATAATAATTAGATGTAATATAATTTACCTGGACGGTTGCATACCTTTGATTTTTTTGTTTGTTTGTTTGTTTGTGAAGTAGTGCTATATTGGATGCTAGCAGTTTAACTTGTTGCTGTTTTTCACTGAATTGATTCTGTGTTTTTCTATAGCGAGTGCTATTTTCAGTTTTGCTACTTAATTGTCACTACTTCTTATCACTCATGATGTTGTTCCCATTTATTTGTAGTTGCAACATTTTATTTCTCTAAGTGACTTGCTTCTTCATTTTATTTTCAGAATGTTCCTGCCCTGGTGAGAGTAGGCGAGAGCGAGCCTCACCCCCTTGTGGGATCCGGTGCCCGACCCTTTTGAAGGTACCTTGTCAACCAAAGCTTTTTGTATGCCGAATGTTCTTGGATGAATTGTATGGTTTTTTCAACTTTGCAGTCAACTTGTTTACCATGTCCTACGTTCTATGTTTTGATGGATAAACCTTTTGCAATGTTCCTTTTACCTTTCCAATGGACATGAGCAGTAGAATTCACATTAGAAAGAGGAGGGAGGAGGATGATGATGACATTTTCCTTTTGATTCTCCCTTCTCTATTTCTTGTGGGTTCTCATGGAGGAAATGAAAGACAACCAAGACATACATCAATACTAACAAGGGAGGAAAAGGTTAAGGAGCTACTGAATGGCTATGTCAAGAACTGTAGGACATCATTTAGGATGGAACTATATATCTTCAGAGCCTTGGCAAATTATCTTAGAGTGGAAGGGTTGGTCAAGGACACTAGGATCAAGGTTGACGGGAAGCTTTGGTTCTTTTTATACATGCTTAGTCACAATGCCTCATTTGAGAATCTCCAGCTCTTCTTTGGGCATAGCAATGATACTTTCCATGTAGTGATCAAGCATTTCTTCATCAAAGTTATCCCAACCCTCACCATGCAATTTCTAAAGCCTCCATCCAATCAAGTACATCCAAAAATTCGAGGAGATAACAAATTTTATCCTTACTTTAAGGTGATTTCTTGTAACTCTTCCCTAAAAATTAATGTTTGCTTTTCAAAATATTAGGAATCATTTCTTCTTCATTTTATTTGCAGAATTGCTTAGGTGCAGTAGATGGAACCCATGTTCTGGTATCTATTTTACTTGACCAAGCCGCACCTTTCAGAAATAGGAAAGGGACACTTAGTCAGAATGTGATGGTAGCTTGTGATTTCGATCTCAACATCATCTTTATGTCAGCGGGATGGGAAGTATTTGCAGCTGATGCTAGGGTTCTTAGATCTGCAATGAGCAATCCTATAGGGAAGTTTGAAGTACCACTAGACAAATTCTACCTAGTGGATGGAGGATATGCCAATACAAGTTCCTGTCTTGCGCTCTACCATCGGGTGGGATACCATTTGAAGGATTTTGGCCTTAGGTGCCATAGGCCTCAGAATCCTAAGGAGCTATTCAATCATCGCCATGAGGTCTTATGAAATCATGTTGAAAGGGTTTTGGGTGTCATAAAGAAGCATTTTCCAATCCTCAAAGTCGCCACCTTTCACAAGATGGAAAATCAAGCCAAAATTTCCTTAGCTACTGCAGTCTTGCATAACATCATTCAATCACTCAATGGAGATGAGAAGTGGTTAGAGAAGGACACAGGAAATATCAATCCACATCGTTTTGTCAACCTACCAAATGGTGATCAAGGAAATTGTAAGGTCCAAAATCCATTAATCCAATTAAGATGAATAAATTAATATTGATAAACCATAATTAAGTTTGACCAAGCTTTAACACCAAAAGTAAGTTATGAAAAACCACTAAGAAATAAAACTTTTAACTAAATGTTTGAAATTATAATTTACATACCAATAATTATTTAACTGCTCCAATAAATGAGTTTAGACTTTGGCAAGCTAAAGTTTTTTTATTGATGTCCACTTGTCAAGCTGGAACTCAATTCGAGTATCATAATCCTGTTTTTCAACTTGGTAAAGCTTTTGTCATACCATGAATAGTGGATTTTACCTTGTTAATATGAAAATGGTGAATTGGCAATGGTTATCCACCTTGACATAGCTAGAAACCTTAAGTCCTATGTTTAGAATACCATTGCCATCATCTTTCATATAGGTAACTTTCCGAAATTTCCACTAAAGCAATGAATTGCATAGTAATCCAACTTATCACCCTTTCTGCAATTAATTTTTATCCTATCAAAATATTTTCCAAATTTTCCCTCAATTTTACAGGAGGTGTGGAATCTTGATTCTAAGACACTGTAAAATTTTCAGAATTTTTCGAGCAGCTAAACTCCCTGGACAATTCTTAGAAGGAGGCTGGATTTTTGAATTCCTGAAAAATTAATTCTGTGTCTCACCGACAGGCGGTTCCCGCTTGTTAGCTTCCTCCTTCCTTGTGGCAGCCAACTCCATTGTTGGCCACGGTGCCGCGCTCGGCGCCCTGGATAGCGCAGATGCCCATCCGACCATAGCCTCCTCCTATTTAAGCCGGCCGCAACCCCGTGCCCCTTTTCTCCCCCTCTCGCGACCCCCGCTTCCTCCAGAACCCTAACCCTAAAATCAGCCCGACGCCATTGTTGCCAAGGAGCTCGAACTGAGGTCTGTTTTCTGGATCGGTCCCGAGCAACTTGTGCAGCGTTTCCTCCTCTTTCGATTGCCCCTGATTCCCCTTCGTTTGCGCAGAGAATTTGGAGATCGGGCATCATCTTCCCCGGAGCCGGCAGCCGCGTTTGTTTGTCCAGCAGCTCGCCGCCGGTGAGCTTTTCCCTGTGCGACTGTGTCTGCTAGCTTCGGCTCCATCTTGTGCATCTCCCTGACACCATCCTCGTGCAGATGGAGCCATTTGTGGAGCTGCCGAGGTGAGCCGGTCTCCGCCGCCGCCGCCCGTCGCCGTCGACCCGGCCACCGCCTTCCCCGGCCTCGCCTTCCGCGCTCCAAGGACTCCTGGTGAACTCCACGTCCGATAGAAGCTAACGGCGCTCGAATCCATTCCCTGTAGCCCCTCCTTCGCCGTGCTCCTCCCTCCTCCGCCGCGGCCGCTCGCCACCGGCGCCATTCCCGGCCGCCCCGGGTTGTGCCGAGGTGCCAGACGGATGCCCCGCAGGGCAGATGATTCCCCGCATTGCGCGAACGAGGCCGCAGAACGAGGCCGCACCTCCTGCACCGCCGCCGCGCTCACCGCCGGCGATGGCGCGCCGCCGCGCCGCATTGCGCGCGCCGCCGCCGCTCTGGCCAGTCGCATGGCGCCACGTGGCCCGCGATTTAAACCAAGCAACTTAACCGGTTTTCGTACCCTGCAGTCTATGGCATGTGGTCCCGGGTGCGGTGATGGTTACATCTCACTGACGGCCGGGACCCACCTGCCAGCGTAATAGGGCAAATTCAAATAATCCCGCACTCTTAATTCAGGAAAATGCCAGAAAAAGGTTTAATCTTCAGAAATTCATAAGTATTTCATACTTTGTCCAAATGGAGTGATTCCAATTGCGTTAGAATCCTCACAATTGCATTTCATAAAGTATTAGAGATGCTCATGAAATTTTCTCATACACATTTAATCATGTGAATACAATAATCATGGCTAATCTTGTTAATTGCATAACTTGAGTTGAGAAACTCCAAATTTCATGATTCCAACGCCAAAATTCTTCAAATTAAATTCTTTACATGATGAAATAATTTTTGTTTAATGTTACTTGATGAAAGTGCTGAAGAATAATTAAGTCCTTTAATAGCCAATCTTAATTACCGGTGTCTTCTAAAATGCATGACTTAAGCTAGGAGCATCCAAAATTGTTGAAACCAATTGCTAAAATCTTATTTCCTTATGCTCTGCATTATCATGTAGGTTGCATCATATTTTTTATTATTGGTAAAATTAATATGTTCAATCGTGTATTTAAATTGCTCGGTAGACGATCCTTCTAAGAAGCCGTAAAACCGATAGTTAGCACTCGACGTAGCCAACCGGCTCGTGAACTCGCTACCACCGCTAGATATTATTAGATCGTCCATTGCTCTAAGATCGAAACCCCGTTATTGCTCTAGTTGCATACCATCGCTTAGAGTAATAATTTTAATCTTGTGTAATTCATAGTTTCAATTTAAATTTCATCGATCTGTCTAATGCATTCTAATAACTTCACTTAAGCATGCATCATCTAGTTGCACATGTTAGAGCATTGACATGGGTATGCCTATTGGGTACCCTACCGTGAGAGTACCTGGTGCACGTATCGACTAGGCCCAACTATCAGAGCCTACATGAAGCCCATGAAGGGAGGCCCAACAAGATGGAGTATCCTCCAAGCTGGCGAAGCCATAGTCGGTTTAGAGTTTCCTTACTTGTAAATCGAGTCGGTTACGAACACCCGAGACCCAGCCTATTATTTAAGGACTGGGAGGGCCATCGAACCAGACCACGTACTTTCAGAGCCACCAAAACCCTAGCGAGATCGACATCTCGCCGGGATCCTTGTAACCATCATATTCACAAAGCAATAACAGACAGGCAGGACGTAGGGGTGTTACCTCCACACGAGGGCCCTGAACCTGGGTAAAATCTTTGCCCTGCTTGTCAGCCGACGATACTTCCAGCTCTACCACGTTCTCTCCCCCATATTCATAACCTAGGGACCTTAACCATGGGTCTTGATGAGTCTACCCCTCGTCAAGTGGCGCCGTCTGTGGGAAAGAATAGCGCTGGACTCGAAGTTTCGCCGGTCCCAACAGCAAACGGCAAATCGCCGATCACACCAGCAAACGGCAACTCGCCGATCTCATCTGCAAACGGCAACTCGCCGGCCATGTCAGCAAACAGCAACTCGCCGATCCAGGCGACACACGGCGACTCGCCGATCCACTCGAAAAGCGGCAGCCTGCCCGCTTCACCTGCAAAAAGCGCATCTGCTCTTCCAATGAATTTCAATCCGCACTCGCCGGAGCTTCAGGAGGCGTTTTCCGGCCTTGAATCAGGTTTGAGTTTAACTGTTGGAGCATTCAATTTTTTCGTAAACAATCTTGGCACGCAGGACTCGACAGATCCGCAACAACTGGCGCTGGGCGCACTCGAGGCTCCGTCGACTGCGCTCGCCCCGTCGTCGATTCCTGAAGCCTGCTCGCCCGCAACAACCATGTCGACCGGCGAGATCGACAGGTTCATGATGACGGAACTCCAAGGCGAGGAGGCAGAATCAGCATACCGCACAAGCAACGTCGACTTCAACCTACCACTCGACGAGAGTTTCGACTGCGGGATCTCCCTCGATGACTTCTACGAGCCCGCGATTCATAACGACAGCAACGTCGACTCGGAGATCTTCACCAACACCAACCTCGACTCAGAAATCCATAATGGCTTCGCCAACACCGAGATGAGCATAGGCGATGAGCACATCGACAACGAGATTCGCCTCGAAGATCTACTCGATGAACATACTGGCTCTGACATGAGCCTCGACGGCGACGTCGAGTCCATGACTGGAATCGACAGCACATACACCTGTCCACGGGTCACGCCCCATCAGGTCTACGTGGCCTTCTCCGCAGAATCATCCGCAGACGCAGCCGCTCGCAGGCCTGCACAATTCCCATGCACGGTAACCATGCCGGATGGGGTCACAACCTTGACAATCACGGAGGAGATGGCAGCAAAAGCAGATAAAGTCATAAAGGAGTGCACAATGATGCCACCAAATTCCACCCCAGAGGAGATGTTGACCTTCCAGTACTTCAACTGGCAGGAGTCAATTCGACTGCAAAACTACCGAGCGACGCTCGAAGAGCGCAAAAGGCAAGCCAGCCTCTCGAGTGCCCGAAGAAGGGAGCAATCCCTCGGGTCCACAATGCAACCAACCCCACGACCTAGGTCGCGGTTGGCAAGCCTTCCAGAACATGAAAGGGTAGCAATCACCCGTAACCTGTCGTTCATGACAGAGGACGCTAACGGAATCCCAGTGCCCAAAACTGCTGCGGGTGCATTATTCTCCGTAGGTGCTTACCTCAAGGCAATGCAACCTCCGGCGAATGACCCTAACGCAGCCCTGCATCGCCAACAACTCAAATCGCTAGCTCTAGCGGCACAGGCTATACAGCCAGAAGACAAAACTCCAGCAAGGAATCGCGATCGCGACATAGTCGACTCACGACACGCAGCACATCATCGCAGTGGTCGCAGCCACCACTCGGATGAAGGAAGGAGAAGCACGCGCCGGCACAGGTCCAGCAGAAGCAGATCTCGAAGATCCTATAGCAGCGATTCATACTCTGATCGAACCAGAGCCATGCGGAGCATTGTGCTTCACTCGACGCATCCGTGAGACGCGGATGCCCAAAGGTTCAAGTTGACAGGCGAACAACCCAAGTACAACGGTCGCCAAGAACCTTCCGGGTGGCTAGAAGATTACAGACTCGCCGTGGCATGCCAGCGTGGCACGAACACCACGGCGATGCAGTACATACGACTCATGCTCGAAGGAACTGCCCGCGACTGGCTCAAGGCGCTCCCTCCATCATCATACGACTCGTGGGACGATTTCCGCAGAGACTTCATCAAAAACTTCGAGCCTCTATGTGAGCGCCCGAAGACATTCGAAGAATTAAGGGCATGCACTCAACGATCAGACGAGTCGTTGAGATCATACATACGGCGGTGGACCGAAATACGCAATTCGGTTGGCAAAGTGTCAGAAGACAGGGCCATGGATGCCTTCATACAAGGTCTCGCCAGGAAGGACTTCAAAGAGGCACTGGTCGTGAAAAGCCAACCTCCCTGGCTGACCTCATCAAAGTTGCGACTGAGTGGGCAGATGGAGAGGATTCTGTACGCAGATCCCGTGCTTCCCCACCACGCGACAACTACGAAAGCGGCAGTCGAGGCCGCAGAGATTCATACAGAGAAGATCGCAGGCGCAAACGTTCCAAACGTCCTTACGACGATAACAGACCCGAGTTCATGGCGGCTGGATACACACAACCCGGGAGGACCAAGATAGAAGCAATCGACGCTCGGATGATCGACGGGACAGTCGAGATCGCGAGCAGCGGAGCGACAGCTACAAAAGGCAAGAATGGCGCAAACGCAGCGACGCAAAACCCGAGCGGTCATTCGAGGAAAAGATGGACGACTGGTGCAGATTCCACCTCTTCAAGGGGGACGACGGAAAACTACGCTCCAATCACACCCTAAGGAACTGCAGGGAATTCGACCAAATGGCGACTGACTACATGATACGACTCAAAAGGTACGGCCCAGCACCTGCTCAGCCCACGCCTGCACCCGTACCACAGCCGAACGCTGTGCCCGCTCTCATGGCGCCACAGCCGCCACCGCAACCACCACCACAGCCTGCTCCAGGCGCAAACCTCGCAGGTGCCATACAACCCGTACTACGGGCGGAAGATGATCAATATCCACAGCCCCACGGGCAGATGTACATGATACAAAAGGGTCGCCCCTCCAACAGGCAGCAAAAGCTAATCACTCGACAGGTGAACATGGCTGTCATGGCACCTCCTGCCGTGCCCGAATTTCTGAAGGGATCGGAAACCATCATAAGCTTCAGTCGAGAGGATCATCCCCCAGCTGTAGTTCGACCAGGGCACGCGGCTCTGGTACTCGACGCGCAAATAGGAGGCTACGCCATGACCAAGGTCTTCATGGATGGAGGCAGCGGCATAAACATCATCTTCGCGGACACGCTCCGCAAAATGAACAGGTCAGTCGAAAACCTCCCAAAATCTTCAAATACCTTCCACGGTATCGTTCCTGGCAAAGCAATTAGCCCAGAAGGCACCATACAACTCGACGTTACGTTCGGGGACAAAAGCCACTTCAGGACAGAGTCGATTGAGTTCGAGGTCGTCGACTGGAAATCACAATACCATGCTATTCTTGGTCGCCCGACGTTTGCTCGATTCATGGCGGTGCCACACTACGCGTACCTCACGCTGAAGATGCCAGGACCAAAGGGAGTCATCACTGTCCGTGGAAACTTTCAAAGGTCCGATGCTTGCGACCGCGAGTTCAGCAAAATCTCCGAGATGTTCGGGGTGGAAGAATCACTCGCCGACCTGGCGATTTCCAACGACCGCACACTCCTTCCGGAGCATAAGAAGTTGGCAGTCGACAGATCCTTCAATGCTACAAATGACACAAGGTCGCATCAGGTGCACCCGACCGATCCGTCCAAGACAGTCAACGTATCTTCGAGCCTGCCTATCGCATAGGAAGGCGCGCTCGTCGAATTCCTCCGTGAGAACTGGGAAATATTTGCGTGGTGTCCAGCCGACATGCCAGGTATTCCCAGGGAATTCGCCGAGCACTCTCTCCAATTGTTTCCAGATGCAAAGCCAGTCAAGCAAACGATGCGTCGAATCTCCGGCCCAAAGCGAACCGCAGTCGAATCTGAAGTCGACCGGTTACTCGCAGCAGGATTCATTAGGGAAATCAAGAAATCACAATGGGTGGCCAACCCCGTACTCGTAGAGAAGAAGCATACAGACATCCTTCGGATGTGCGTGGACTTCACAGCGCTGAACAAGTGCTGTCCAAAGGATCACTTCCCGCTACCCCGAATCGACCAGATCGTCGACTCCACCGCCGGATGCGCACGACTCTCCTTTCTGGATGCTTACTCAGGTTATCACCAGATAAGGATGAAGCAAGAAGACGAAGAAAAAACGGCGTTCATAACCCCACTCGGGGTCTACTGCTACACAACTATGCCCTTTGGGCTCAAAAACGCGGGTGCAACATACCAGCGCATGATGCAGGACTGCCTCAAAAAGCAAATCGGACGCAACGTCCAGGTCTACGTGGATGACATTGTCATTACCACAAGGGAAGAACACACACTACTCGACGATTTGAGGGAGACGTTCGCAAACCTCAAACGCTTCCATATCAAGCTCAATCCTAAGAAGTGCACGTTCGGCGTTCCAGCCGGGCAGCTCCTAGGGTACCTAGTCTCTGCCCGTGGAATCGAAGCAGACCCGGAGAAAATACAGGCCATCCTCACAATGCAAAGGCCTTCAAAGCTTCACGATGTGCAGAAACTAGCAGGACGAGTAGCAGCGCTCAGTCGATTCATCAGCAAACTGGGTGAAAAGGCTCTACCATTCTATCGACTGATGAAGAAGGCGGACAAGTTCGAGTGGACGCCAGAAGCTGAAGCAGCCTTCACAGATCTCAAGCGGATCCTCACAAGCCCTCCGATCCTCGTCGCACCTAAGGAACGGGAACCACTCTACCTGTATGTCTCGGCTACAAACAGGGTGGTGAGCACCGTACTGGTAGTCGAACGCATGGAGGAGGGGCACATCCAAAGCATACAACGTCCAGTCTACTACCTGAGCGAGGTTCTCTCCATATCAAAACAGCGGTACCCGCACTATCAAAAGCTGGCATACGCTGTATTCATGTCCTCAAGGAAGTTGACACACTACTTCACCGAGCACCCGATCACCGTGGTAAGTAACTCAGCAATCGGTGATATCCTCACAAACCCCAATGCAACGGGTCGAGTCGCAAAATGGCTCATCGAGCTGGCTCCAAGAGACATCAAGTACGAGCACCCGAAGGCTATCAAAGCACAAGTCCTACCCGACTTCACAACCGAGTGGATAGAGGCCCAATTACCTGGAGCACCAGACGTGTCCAATTCCTGGACCATGTACTTCGATGGGTCCAAGAAACACGAAGGCGCAGGCGCAGGCGTCATCCTCATATCACCAAAAGGGGACAAGCTACGTTATGTTTTGCAGATGGGATTCAAACTACCCTCCAATAACGAGGCTGAATACGAGGCTCTGATCCATGGCATGCGGATGGCAAAAGCACTTGGGTGCACTCGATTGATGATCTACGGCGACTCCAATCTCGTGGTGCAGCAAACAATGAAGGCCTGCGACGCAATCGCGGACAACATGATCGCTTATCGCGACCTGTACAACACACTGGAGGGCAGCTTCGATGGCTGTGAGTTGAGGCACATAGGAAGGGAAAGTAACGAAGAAGCAGACATGCTAGCCAATCTTGGCTCAACTGGCGCACAAATTCCACCTGGTGTCTTCCTCGAGCGCATCGAACACAGATCTATCAAGGAGAAACGAGAGCCTCCTCCGTCGACTACGCCAGCCAAAAGCAAAGCGCCTAGCACAGAGGACCCCCCAGTCGAGGTACTCCTCATTGAGCCAACTTGGACTCAACCTTTTCTGGCTTACATACTCCGCGGCGAGCTACCAGATGACATAACCGAGTCCCGACGCGTGACTCGAAGATCAAAAGCATACACCGTTATCAACGGCGAGTTATACAAGCGCAGCATATCAGGTATGTTCCAAAGATGCATCGCATTCGAAGATGGCCAAGCCATACTTCGAGACATTCATGCAGGTACCTGTGGGCATCACGCCAGCAGTCGATCACTCGTAGCCAAAGCCTTTCGCGCAGGGTTTTACTGGCCTACAGCACTCAAAGACGCGGAGGACATAGTCAAAAGGTGCGTCGGCTGCCAGAAATTCGCAACAAGGCCGCACGCACCCGCATCGGCGTTGAAGACCATACCGCTGGCCTGGCCTTTCGCCCAATGGGGGCTCGATATGGTTGGGCCACTCAAAAAATCATCGCATGGCGGGCATACTCACCTACTGGTGGCAGTCGACAAGTTCACAAAGTGGATCGAGGCGGTCCCCATCACAAATTCGACTGCTACTACGGCAGTCAACTTCATAAAGAGCATCATATACCGCTTCGGTGTCCCAAACAGTATCATCACTGATAACGGCACAAACTTCACGGCTGAGGAGTTCAAAACCTTTGCAAAGAGCAGACATTACGCTCAACTACGCATCCGTGGCACATCCACAATCCAATGGCCAAGTCGAAAAGGCCAACGGACTTGTGACGAGTGGGATCAAGAAGCGCCTCCTGGTGCCACTCAAAAGAGCTGCGGGTGCTTGGGTCGAAGAACTACCATCTGTGCTATGGAGCCTACGCACAACTCCCAACACTTCTACGCAGTTCACCCCATTCTTCATGGTCTATGGTGCAGAGGCAATTCTGCCATCAGATGTAAGGTTCAATGCGCCACGAGTTGAAGCATACAATGAAGAAGACGCGAAGAAGCACTCGAAGACGCAGTCGACTTGCTCGATGAGGCGCGCGACACGGCCTTGGCCCGCACAGCTGTTTACCAGCAGGACCTTCGCAACTACCACAGCCGTCGACTGCGCACCAGGTCCTTCGTCGTTGGCGACCTGGTTCTTCGACTGAAGCAAAAGAAGGTGCACAAGCTCGCTTCCCCATGGGAAGGTCCCTTCATCATCACGGAGGTCCTTGGTGGAGGCGCATATCGACTGAAGCACGCGAAGACAGGCGAACTCTCTCATAATCCTTGGAACGTTGCGCATCTGCGCCGTTTCTACGCATAAAGTGCTCACACATACAATGTAATAGGCTATATGTCGGATGGCTGCAGGTTTCAGACGCGCTCTTTTCCTTACCAGGGTACCTAAGGGGACTGGAAGGTTTTTAATGAGGCGGCCTGCAGCCTAACATTCAAAAGAGGAATAAAATCAATATTTTCCTACTTGTCTGTGTTACACTCGCAAATTCATACCTTAACCACCCGAAACCCGGGGGCTGTGTTATCATCATAGCTCTCGCTCTTGCAGAAACATGCTTAGCGCACCCGAATGCTCGGGGGCTGCGTACAGATCCAAACAAGACACACAAACTCTGCAGCCGCACTCGAATACTCGGGGCTGCGCAGTCATTACTTACAAAATATTTCACAAACCCCACTCGATGACTCGGGGGCTCGACAAAAATCAAAGTATACAAACTATACAATATACAAAGAGTCAAAAATTACACTCGGGGGCTGCCCCTTACAAAAATTGCACTCGCAAACTATTCTAATCCTCAGGCTCGTCCTTTACGGGCAGCTCGGGACCAAAGCTGTTCGCGAGTGCACTCGATTAGTGTCTCCGCAGCTCGGATCGTGTCATCCAGGTCTCTTTGTTCGAGAACCTCTCCGGCTGCAGGTGTGCAACACCAACCTTGGTCTTCGACTGCGTACATACGCCATTGCAGCGTTGGCTCCAATCACAAGTCTCTGAGACAGCAACTCTCGAATGGGATTTGTTTGACGGAAGATGTTCAACAAAGCACGAATCCCTTGTGGTTGTGGCCCCGCAGGAAAAAGAGTCTCGTTCAGGCGAATAAACGCTGCCCGGCATAACTCCAGCAGTTCAGCACTTCGCCAGACGCGATCCTTCAGGTGGCGAGTATGCGGGCATGGTACCTATGAAGCCAAAAGTGTTGACGCCCAGTCGTAGGGTCGTCAACCACGCTATCCAGACGCTCTTCCACGCGAATTTTTCAGCCTGGAAGTTGTCGACAAAGCCTACAAACACGGGCACACCAGTCAGATCAAAAGGACAAAAGCTACGCAAAAAGCTTGTAAACAGAGCAAGACTCGAACTTACACCGAGTTGCCTGTTCACAAGATCCATCTCCCCAAGCACATATTCCTCTCGTTGGGTGGCCAACGCGGGTCTCGTCCTCATCGATTTAGCTCATTCTGGGCGTTCTTCAGCTCCTGCTTCATTTCCACATATTTGGTTTTCATATATTCCATCACCTTGGCATCGTTTGTCACCTGACCCTGTGATCGGGTGGTGGCTGGAGCCTGTGAGGAACCAGTCGCAGCAGCAGGTTCTCGTGACTGTTCAAAGAGCATAATCACAAACACAAAGTTTGTGTCAGAAGCAAAACTCATCTTAAGCATACAGCTCTTCGAGCATAAGGCACACTAGCAAAAGACTATTTGCATAAACAAGGTAGCACAAACAAAGCGCATACTCGCGCAGTTCAGAAGGTATCATTACAAGGCATAAAAAACAAAAGGGTACGGACACCCTAAACCTAAGAGGTCGATTTCTTCTGCAGACGAGCGGCAGTCTCGGCTGCCCGGCGCTCCATGGTGGTCATAAAAACCTCGGCCAGTCGCGTGGCGGCTCCGCTCACCCCCTTCAGAGACACGGGCTTACCATCTGACTTCCGAGGGAACTCAGACAGTGCTGCCTCGTAGTCGCAATCTATCCCATGTCCCATAAGAAGCTTGATGGTGGACTCGGATCCGCGTACCGTGTTGGCGCGAGCGAAATTTGCCATGGTGGATGTACCGGGGCCAAACACGTCAGCGAAGCCATCAGTCGACGGCACTACGCCAGTTGGGAATACCACCCCGTACACGGCCAAGCGTGTCGTCGATTTCGCGAGTGCGTCTTTCGCCTGGTCGCACATGGCGCTTAAGCCGCCCACAGCCTGCTCCAGCGAAAGGTCGTCACTCGCCATATCTGGATAGGCCGGTGTGCCAACAGCTTCTACACAAATTCACAAAAGGGCAAAAGTCATTTCATGACACTCGACAGCCATATCATAATATCACAAAGAGAAGGGAGTACTCGCCTCCCATGGCCTGCGCGAGTGCTGCGAGCTGGTCAGCATATCCTCGCTCGCGTGCAGCGGCTAAGTTGGTGGCGGCGGCCAGCTCTTTCTTCGACTCTTCGCGCTGCGCTGCGAGTGTATCTCCAGCTCCTTCTTCTCGCCTGGTTCGCCCAATCGCATACATACTCGACAGAGTCAGGCATTGCAAAAAAGAATTCAGCAAGCAAAGCAAAAAGGAGAACTCACGACAAAGCCGCTCTAGCTCGGCGCGCATGGTGTCCCTCTCCTGCTCCACCTGGACATAAGCCTTGGCGGACTCTGCCAAGGTGTGGTAGAAGGGCTGCGAGCACACGAATTCCGCAAAAATTCAAACTCTCACAGACATACAACTAAACGGGTCAAGCAAAAAGCTACTTACGTGGTTCATCCACGGCTCAGGAGCCGCGACTGATGTCCCGACATCTGGAGTTGCCGCCTTGGCTGTCTCAACGACAGCATCAGTGGCCATTGGCTGGGCAGCCTCGTTTCTAGTCGGTGCATAATTCGAGTGCTCCAGGGTTGGAACATTCTCGACTGGAGGAGTCCCAGGCTGATTGTTTTCAGCGCTGTGGGCAACACAACAAAGCAAAAAGACGGTCAGCACAAATATGTGACAGCACAAAATTCTCATATCATACTCAACAATCACACACCTGTGTTCCTCATCCTCCTCATCTTCGGAGTCGCCAAAAATTGGGCCTCCAAAAGCTGGGGTACCACTCGACTGAAGAGGAAGAGTTGAGCTCGTTGAGCACGCACGCAAAGGAGCGGCTTGGAAAACAGGTGGTGAGCCTGATTCCTCGTCATCCTCCAAGCCCTGCCCCCTCGCGGGTGAACTCACAGCAGAAGGCGCCTTCTTGGCCAGTCGACGCCGCTTCGGTGGCGCGGTATCGACTTCTTGGTCAGCGGTGGCCTTGTCTTCAGATTGGACCTCTTCTGCTGCTTCCTCTTCGACCTCCTCCACATGTGAGGTGGTGGCAGAAGGGATGGGCGACTGATCCCCTTTCGGGTCCACCACCTGTACCTGAGTTTCTTCAGTCTCGCCATTTTCAGGCAGAGGAGGAAGGGAGGCAGCAGTCGAGTGACCCTGCATAGCATAAATCACAAATTGCAAAGTTAGAATCAAAAATCGCATATCGCAGAACATATGAGTGGCAAACTCTTCATTGCAAGCAGGCTATAACACATGCATACCTCAAGCAAAGGGTTCTCCAACCCATATGGTTCAACAGGGCAGTCGACGTTGCAAGTGTCGGCTGCCGTCAGATTGGTGATGTGCCGCACATACGTCAGCAGCTCACTCCTTGACAGCTCCTCTGGGTTCATTCGGGTGATGTCACCCGCGCCTTCATACTCCCACATCGGGTGCGCTCGGTCACGGATGGGCCACACCCGTCTCTTCACAAAGGTGGCGATTAGGTGGATGCCTGTGACCTTGTCCAGCATGCCTCCGATCCGAGCCAGCAAAGGGCTTGCCTCCTCCATTTCTTCGGCTGAGAGCTGGTGGTCCCACGCCTTGGTCTTGGCAAAAGCTGCGGTCGAGAAGGCGGCGATTCCGTCTTGCTCGACACTCGCATAAAACCACCCTTTCCTCCAGCCTTGAGCGGAGTCGACGGTCTTCAGGCGAAAATAGCGGGTGTCGCTGCGCACCTGGATGCCGCAGCCGCCCACGGGTAGGTGCGACCACCTCCTCTGTTGGGTCGTACCATGAATATCGTCTTCCATAGCGCCCAGCTGGGTGCGACGCCAAGGAAGCACTCGCACAGCGTGATAAACACGCAATATGCATAATACCGTTCGGGGTGAGATCGTGGATCTGCACCCCGTAGGCAAAAAGGAGGCCACGAACAAAGTCGTGGAGGGGAAGCGAGAAGCCCCTGGACACAAACTCCGCAAAGCAAACACGCTCGTTGGCGCGTGGTTCGGGGCATACCTCCTTGGGCGACGGAGCGCGGACGGCGAGCTGCTCCGCGGGTGGCAGATATCCCTGCTCGCGGAGCTTGAGCAAATGGGCGTCCTTGATGGTGGACTCGCCCAATCCCCGCTGTTCTTCTTCAGGGCAGCGGTGGATGCAGATGTACCCGCCATGGTCTTCTTGCCCTTGGTCGCATCGGTCGCGGCAGCAGCAGCACGCGCTTGGAGCCCCCACCTTTCGCCATTGCAGCAGCGGAGAGTGTGGGAGGCAAAGAGCTTGGGCACAGAAGCAATGGAGATGGGCGCAAGGAAGAAGATGAGACAAGGGGCGGCGCAGGGAGCAAATGGCAAGTAAAAAACTCTGCCAGCGCCATCCCCACTATTTACCACAGAGCGCAAAAAACGATCGCAGCCGTTAAAACAAATGCATACGCTCCGCGCGAAATCTGGCCATACACGTGGCAGCCACGGAGAGCAAGCGTCGCCGGCCACTCCCCCACTACGCACGAGAATCCAGGAAACCATCATCACGTCCCGTGAAAATCGCGCCAGAACGGTCAAATCAAGTCCACGCGGCGTCATCCCTGGTCAGCTCTGCAGAAACGGGCCCACACAGCAGGGTCACGTCTTATCAAGCCTTACCAAGCACGCCACCGCTTGTCAGATATGGCAGTCGCAACATGCGTCATTGCTGACGTTGTTTCTTCTTTCACAACTGCATAAAAAGTCACTCGATGATATCTTCGGGTAGTCTCTCACAAGAATTTCGATTGGTTCTCAAACAAAGTCATAAACTCCAGTCGAAAGATTTTTGACTGAAGCATCATACTCCCATCGGGAGCGTATCAAAAAATTTCTTTGACTAAAATGTGCAGGATAAAAAAGATTTTGAGATTATCCTCCATTGCAAGCAATAAAGCACAATCTCGGGGCTACTCCCATCGGGAGCGCTGTCGCGCACCCGATAGAATAATGGCAAAAGTATGAGTCGACATATTATTCGACTCAGTTCATAAGCAAAATCACACTCAAAATATTCCCGAGTTGATCCGACGATCCTTGGATGCTGCATGCATAGTGCAAAGGTAAGACCCACCGATCAGTCGAGCTGGGCTAAGGACCGCTCCAGCAGCGTTATCCTTAAATTTTCCGTGTCAGCAGACATGATGAATTATCCCCGACGGACGCATTGGGTTGATTCAAAATTATACTGCAGTTCGATTCAATAAGACCTCAACGGCCGTTTCGAGTCTGTCCAGTTTGTTCCAGATTCGAGTCCGGGGACTCGAGTTTGATTGAAAGCTAGTATGGTTTTGCCCGAATGGTAGTTAATTGGCCCCGATCCGTCGTGTGTGCTGAGGCTGCTAAGCTAATATCCTTGACTATCATAAGCAAAAAATCATAGTCGATGAAACACTCGGCATAGCCAACATGTGCTATTTCATACAGGAATTCCAAGTTATATGATACAAACGAGCATAATGTATGAGTCCATGCCCGACTCTTCGAATCAGACAAGTACTTGGGGGCTACTGACATGGGTATGCCTATTGGGTACCCTACCGTGAGGGTACTGGTGCACGTATCGACTAGGCCCAACTATCAGAGCCTACATGAAGCCCATGAAGGGAGGCCCAACAAGATGGAGTATCCTTCAAGCTGGCGAAGCCATAGTCGGTTTAAGGTTTCTTTATTGTAAATCAAGTCGGTTACGAACACCCGAGACCCAGCCTACTATTTAAAGACTGGGAGGGCCATCGAACCAGACCACGTACTTTCAGAGCCACCAAAACCCTAGCGAGATCGACATCTCACCGGGATCCTTGTAACCATCATATTCACAAAGCAATAACAGACAGGCAGGACGTAGGGGTGTTACCTCCACACGAGGGCCCTGAACCTGGGTAAAATCTTTGCCCTGCTTGTCAGCCGACGATACTTCCAGCTCTATCACGTTCTCTCCCCCATATTCATAACCTAGGGAGCTTAACCATGGGTCTTGATGAGTCTACCCCTCGTCAAGCATGATAAATGAATTGTGCATATAGCCATCATAAAATGATCATCAGTTTTAAAGTGCATCATCTTGATTAACATGCCTAAGCATAATCATATTAGTTACTTATTTCCTTAGTAGTTTATTACCTGTTCAATGCATCCATCATCTGTTATCTTGCATTAGTAAGCATTAATAATTACTGTTATACCCAGGATTTTTTTGAGTTATTAATTATTCTGGGTAAACTAATATTTGGTTTTTATTATTTTGTTAGTGCTAATTTTTTTTGGTTTTAAAATCTGCATGCTTGAAAAATAGTTTGGATCGATCTGACTTGCTTGTGTTTTTCCCTAGCTAGTACTAGTGCCGATGCATTGAGCAAAGAAATATTTACTAGCTTGGCCTGAGAATAGTATACATGCATGCACCTGCACCTGCACCACTCGTGCTAGTAACGTGAGATGTTTTACTTTGAAGATGCTACGTGCCTTCTTACTAGAGGTTGATGGAGTGTGTTGGCACTAGTTAAAGATGGCTTGGTCAGCTTATCCTCTACGTGGAGTTTCACATGGTGTCCAGGCAGTAGATGACGACAGGGATGTCGGCCAGATTTTTCTCAGCGGTCAAGCGGCAGGATATTTTGGGCTGCTACGTAGTGCCCGCGTCCTATAAATAGCTGCTGCCGCTGCCCACCTCTCGCACAACACCATCGTTCAACTCGGAGACACACACAGAGAGAGACTACGCCAGCATAGAGAGAGACAAGGTTGTGCCGGCAGGAGTTAGAGAGAGCGCTCGGCCAACATTACGTGCATACATTTCGGAGGAAGCAAATTACAGAGCGGTGCTGCTGCTCTATCGTATCAGAAGAGGCGATCCTTTCTAGTCTAAATAGGCAGTGAGTGGAGTGTATGCTAGTGGTATTTCCTTTGGCTACGGTACTGCCGTATGAGCCATCCTAGCTGGTATCTGGAGTGGGCAATCGTACCAAGTAGCTGGAGTATTCGATGGCTACGGCTAGTTTAGCGAGGCAAGCTCTTCCTACATCTCTCGTATATTTTTGTAGAGTATGCTTTGATTGAATATGTGATACCCTGAGTGGTACGAGATCTGTGTTGATATACGCGGCTAATGCGCTGGTGTCGTTACGGTGATGGATCCGTAGGAGCCACCGGTACGAGCCGGGCTTAGCACGTATTTTTGACATGCAAATGAACTGAATGTTTTTATAAAGAAAACTTGGTGTTACGAAGGTGATCGTATTGTACCGGTCACAGTACAGGTATGGGACTGTCTGAGCTCTCCGTGAGGGCGGCCCTTGAATGGAAAGTGTCGGTGATGGATCCGTAGGAGCGACCGACATCGAGTAGGTCAGGGTGTCCGGTGTCCGAGCGGGTGAAAGGGCTCTGCTCGTTCTGGAATCCTGTGTGGTTCTGGGCGAGGCTGTCGACGTCGGAGTACCCCTCTTAAGAGTGTAAAAGCGTGAATATTCACCCCTGTGATTCCCGGGTAGGGAAACTCACTTTCATGTGTGGCACCATGATTTTTAATTTGACTAAGAACTTAACCACACAAATGATTTACTGGTATTTCGAAAACCTAGTGTATTTTACAAAGTATATGAAAGTGTATGAATTGTTTGCTGAGTATGATTTATTCGTACTCACCCTTGCTCCCCTCTGTTTTTAGTTGCAGTTGTCAGGTTAATCAGAGTGCGCAGCGGAAGCCGTGGTCGACCGAGGAGTAGGCTGGACCAGTGGGCGGGATGCGACTAGAGAACCTTTTTATTCATTGTAAATGTAATAATCTTGTAAAATCAATATATTGAGCTGTTTAAGATCCACTGTGCTGGTTTATGCCTGCTTTTCTAGCCTTACGCGTGTATAGACTTTTGGGTCTATAGGCGCGTGGCGGCTGTCATTCTACCGGGCCGGGTCTCGGGGCGTGACAATTACTACCGAATATAAGCATCTTTTAACTTGAAGCATGAGCATAAGCGCATCCATGTCATTAACTTAAAATGGAATTCTCTTGATTAACTAAAAGTGCCTACGCAATGCATGTATGCCTTGCATCCTTTAATCTGGCTTATCGTCTTCTTAAGCTATCTTGAGCATCCTTGTTTAGACACCTCCGATGTTAAGTTGTCGAACCCTCGATCGTTAGTGCTCCTATAAGTTGTAGCTCATGTATACGAACTCCGATTCAACTGAGAACCGTTGTGTTAGACATTAAATTGCTCATGCATATTTACATCTTGCATTTCCTTGCATTATTTCATTGTATGCTTCTGGACTTGTGCTTATGTTTGCCTTTGAATCTTTTTGGTGTTCTTGGCTCTTTCTGATAGGATCCGGAGATGATGTGAGATTCGACTATCAACTTGGCAAGGGATGTGTGGAAATCTTCATACAGACAAGCCGCCCTTAGGGTTCGCTAGGAACTTTATTTTCTGTTATGTAATGGTGATTGGTGTGATGTTGGGAATTCTACATTTGGATTCCTCTGTATGCTTAGTATAGGAGATACTAGCATGTGTAGGGTGAGAATATGGATTCTCTGAGTGTTGCCCAAGGGGGATTAGGCCTGGGGCAACATTGTCCTAGGTCCATCGTGTCTAGGTTGGGGAATACAGAGTTTGCTTACCATTTTATCGTCGGGATACGACCAGGATTGGGTAAGTAGTTCAGCTGTATTGCTCCATTGGAGTAGCTAGAGTGGGCTGCTAACACTGAGGGCCGACTCCCCCTCGACGTGCATGCACCGAGCTGGGTTAGGACTTAGGATAGCACCCTGCTAATAAGAAGGCAGGAGGCCTGCTGGATTTAAATGGAAAGTAATGGCAACTAAAATTTAAAAGGGTGTTGAGCGGTTACATGTGATTTGGTATCTGAGTCCGCTCAAACCAGTTAAGGACCGAGTTCTGGGCCGCCGACCTTGTTACTTATTCCACTACTAGAATATGTACTCCCTCCGATCCATATTAGTGGGCACAACTTTGTCTAGATACACATGTATCTAGTCTAAATATTTAACTAGATACATATGAATTTAGACAAAGTTATGCCCACTAATATGGATCGGAGGGAGTAGCAGTAACGACGAGTAATAAAAATTTCCCGTCGTTAGAAGTAGGTAGTCCCGGTTCCGCTTGAAAATTAGCCCCGCAACGTCAGGCACACGACCAAGGCAAATTCCCGTCGTTAAATCATGTTAGTTTGTGGTCGTTACTAGGATTAAGATAATATTTTCGCTAGTTAAAAGGAAAGGATAATAGCGATAACTAAATCGATCCTAAACATCTACTGGATCTGTTATTGCCTGACAACAATAAAGCCTCCACGTCCCTCATCTTACGCATATCCAGCGGGCTATCTCACATCTGCATCAAGATTTACTAAGTGAGAGATCGCGAGAAGAGGTGGAAGCAGCGACATGGATGCCTGGTAAAGAACATATGGGGGGTGCGGCAACAACACCAGCATGGGTCGACGGCTGCAGACTTCGGAAGTTGATACAGCGCAGCTTTTTCGACGGTGGTGGCTCCATCTTCTGAATCTTGCAGATGGTTTGTTAAATTTTTCCTTTATATTTTACTTATTCATTATTGATTTGTCTAACATGGATCCTCTGTTTGTATCGAAGCTTGTATCCCCTGCCGATTCTTCTTAGATCTATGAACTCATGACTTGTTTGTTGCATTCAGTTTATGAACTATATGTAGTCTAATAACTACATATTTGTTTGTAGGATCTGACGTCAAGTTCATGAGTAGGTCAATTCAAAGTCTAACGGAAGCAACAAATTATGTTCAAGTACGTGTCATTTTTCTTTTCGTTATTTCGCTCAATTAACAAATTAATTGTTGTGCGAATTCTTTTAGATCAAGCAGATAGACTATCAGATGATGGTCATTTGGGAGGTGAAATTGCTGAAGGCATCCATAATCTTGTCACTTCAGGAAAGCATAGAATGAAGCTGATCGAGTTTGTAAATATTAGGGCATTCAAAACTTGTATGTTGGTGTAGAATTTGGTCATGATAATGTCTGTAAATGATCAGGATGCGGTTGTATTAATTTTTTATGGATTCTGCTAATTCTCAGCTGTCTGTTTTAGTTTTCGTGCACATTCACTTTTGTGGCCGCTCGTTTCTCTTTGCGATTCGTGCTCATCTTCCCTTCTCTGTCCACGTCATTCCTTTGACCAGCAGGTCGTCGCGCCGTCGCGGATGCGGTCTGGGCTGTTTTCGGGTCTGGGCTGTTTTGCGTGCCCGTTACCCCTCGGTATCTTTGGTGGAACAGAGGAGCGGCTACTCCTTGTCTGCTTCCGCTGTCGCGTCATGGTGGCACTCCGAGGAGGGGATGGAGGGTAGGGCTGGACTAACGAGTTGCTCGGCTCGTTAAGGCTAACGAGGTAAAATATAAAGCTCGGCTCGGTTCGTTAAGTGTTCGCGAGCGCTCGCGAGCAGCTCGTTAAGAAAATAAATCTGAATATAGAGATGATGAGGTAATTGATGATTAACAAGAAGTAGAAGGGATTCGATGTTTCCTACATTAGTTGACCATAAATCTCGGTTGTGATATTGGCTTGCTAAACAATGTTGAGTCGTCACCTGTTAGGTTGCTAATTAGATGAGATCTACCCTTAAAAAGACATGAGATCCAAATTAAGGAGCTTAACGATCTACTCGCGAGTCTCGTTAGCTCGCTCGTTTAGCTCATTAGCAATAACGAGCCAAAATCATTGCTCGGCTCTGTTCGTTAGCATAACGAGCTGAACTAAACGAGTCGACCAAACGAGTGCTCGTTTAGCTTGTCGAGCATCGAGCTTTATGTCCAGCCCTAATGGAGGGTGAAGGCGACTTCGACGACGGACCAGGTAATCACTAGCGCAGCTCACGTCCCGCGCGGTTGCGCTCTTTTTCCATCTGTCTGGATTCGTGGGAGAATGTTGGTGTGATGCCGTTAGGCGTGGGGACGACGTAGATGCCGTCGCCGGCGGCGTTTTTGTTCTGATTCAGCGCATCCCGAACCTGCGGCGGCGAGCGATCTGCTCTTGTTTGTCTGTCTGTGTGCAGAATTGTGGGGTGAGCCTGTTTGTTGTGTTGCCGTTAGTCAGGGTGGAGGCGGAGGATCAACTAGCTGTCATCGTGAGCGGCGTTTTTGTTCTGAACCCGTGCAGCCATTCCTCGGAGGGCGACGAGGGAGCTGGTTGTTTTGCAGCGTCGAGCGTTTGCTGTAGCAAGGGGATTATTCTGGTCTCTGAATTTTCGTTGTATCGCGCTTAGGAATGTTGTATTCATGCGCACAGGCTAGGATTTTGTTGTGTAATCCCGTTGTGGAGTTTTGGTGCTGGGGTCGGGTGTGGGTTTTGTTTACAGGTGGTCGTGAATTGCGTTTGTTTGCAAGTGGATGGGGGTTGTTACTTGTTAGTACATTTTTCACCCGAGGGACACCAGGTGCAGTGTCGGACATCATAATATTACTGAAGCTCCACTACATGGAATTGTTTGTTTAGTCTTTGGATTCGCAAACTGGTTGGAGATGCATATAGGTATGTAGAGTGCTGTAGAGGATTTACCTGTCTGTTTTATTGTTAAGAATCACAATCGGAGCAGTATTGATGAGTAGTGTTTTTTTCGTGTTTTTTCAGAGATTTTTTCAGGTGAGAAATATTTTTGGTAGCTTGATATGTGTGTCACTCATATTATTTTTTACATAGATGTTTTTCATGCATTTTTAACGCTTGTGTGAGCATCTGTAACATTGTTTTTTATGTCTTTTGCAGAGTATACACCACACAAACTGAATCTGCGGACGATCATTTCAGTGTTGGTTATAGTGAAGGGCATAGTTTCTCCGGCGAGTGCAATGTCAGTGTGTCAATCGTTTCCTTGTTTCTTTTGTTTTCAACATTACAAGGGTATGTTCCAATATGTGAAAGTATCCTCGATTTTTATAGGGGGACGACTATGATAGAAGTGATAGGGACAAGGTCTTAGACGATGCACGGTTTGGTTTCTTCAGAAACAGGTTTTTCGCCCTCCTGTATCTTGTTTTTCTCTTGGCATTTATTGTCTCTGTTTATTTTTTGCAATTTTTACTAAGTTTTATGTTTGTGTTATCTTTTATGTAAGATGTGAATAGTCTCTCTCTCTCAATCTGAAGTATCTGAATCTATTACTTGCTCTCTCTCTCTCTCAATCTCTCTCACACACATTGGTAATCTATTTCTTGCTCTCTCTCTCTAAATCTCTCTCATTCTGAATCTATTTGTTGGTCTCTTTGTCCCTGAATCTATTACTTGATCTCTCTCTGTTAGTCTGAATCTCTCTCTGAAGTCTCTGAATCTATTACTTGCTCTCTCTCTCACACACATTCTTAATCTATTTTTTGCTCTCTCTCTCTCTCTCTCTCTCTCTCTCTCTCTCTTTCTCATTCTGAATCTATTTGTTGCTCTCTCTGTCCCTGAATCTATTACTTGCTCTATCTCTGTTAGTCTGAATCTATCTCTATCTCTTTATCTATTTCTTGATCTCTGAATCTCTCTCTCTCTCTGTGTAGATTCAGGTTTCTCTCTCTCCCCCTCTATTTTCAGTCACTCTCTCTCCCTGTCTCACTGATAATAGTCTCTCTCTGTGTCTATTAATATTCTTTATTTATTTTTAGTGCTTCATGCTTCTCTCTCTCTCTCTCTCTTTCAGTGTCTCTGTTTCTAGTTTCAGTAAGAGGTGTCCTATATATGTAGTTGTCTAAATTGCCTAGCTAAGTTAGACTGATTTATCCTCTTTTTTATCGAACTAATAATACATGAAGAGAGTGGATGTCCTATATATGTATTGTTTTTTTGCATGAGCTAATAATACACCTAGTTTCAGTTCTATGTGTCTCTCTTGTGATGTATATCTAAGTTCATGCTCAGCATACACTTGAGAGTAGAAATAGCCGATGTTCGGTATAAAAAAGGAGTTGCAACAGTCATGTATTTATTTCTTATATCTTTTGTCCCTTGTTTTTGCATAAACCCTGATGCGTTAGATTTCATGCATTTCAGGGTTCCGTCAGTTTCGTCAGACTTTGGTGCTAGCCTTGACCAACTTAACCATGTAAATAAGAAATCAGTCGTATTTTTTTATGATGTGTGAGAGAGCCATGTAGATAAGAGAGTATTACTAAATGTTGCACATGTACCTTTGGTCATTACTATATTTTTTTTCTTTATGTACACTGTTAATGCTTGTCCATCTAGTGTTGTCGAATCCATGCCATGATTTTACTTATATGTCTCTGTATTAGTTTATGCTATCTTATTTCGTGTATGTGTTGCCTCTTTTCTTTTTGTTAATCAGACCGTCCCTTGTTTCATGAAAGCTCATGTAAACAACATGGTGCACAAGTTCATGCTTGTTAAGTCATCTGAGCGAGAAAAGTATGTTTTTTTCAGCTGAAAAATGAACACAACAAGAGACTAGGATTTTTGGACCTGGTTACATGAAGCTTTTGAAGGACTCCGACATGAAGAGAGGCGACATGTTCAGGATTGAGCTTGATCATCCTTGTCCAATTTTCCCAATATTCCATGAAGAAGGTGTTGATGTCCCCAAGCAAAGTGTTTTAAGGTACTCTGTACTACTTTTGTTTTCATATCTGATCATGGCCAGCACCCTCTAAGGAATAAGATATATATTCTGATATATAACTTTTCCTTCCTTGTTTTTTGTCGAACACATTGCTGCTGGAGTGTGTCATCTTTTCGCCTGAACCTTTTTTCAAAATTGTGCAGAAGCTTATGTTTTCAAGGACAGTGCAACTGCTGTTGTGTTCTCAAGGGGGCTGAGAATGACTGCTGGTCAGACAACAAGGATGAATGTGTGCGTCCTAACACGTGGTATTCGTCTGGGAGCTGTTTTTGTCCAAAAATTAACAGTCACAGATGTTGTGCACAATGGATTGGTAATGCTTTTGCTTCTTCATATATCAATTTAGGTTTTCGTCTCCTTTTTGCATCTGTTCTTTTTACTTTAGTTTCTCTAATGTGTTTTTCTCTTGTTGGTTCTTTTGTTTTTGTAGCGCATCCCCAAGGAGATTGTCTCAATTCTCAGCATTCCTGAGGAGGGGGAAGCCGTTCTGATGAAACATCTTTTTGGTGTCAACCACATGGGATCAACATCCTACATGTGCAAAGACGGAAGGGTTTGTTTCAGGGATGGATGGTCAACTTTCGTGGATGAGAATGGATTGGGACAGGGGATGGTTGTGCTGATCCTCTTTCACAACGATGACGACAACTTCCTGATGGTCACGGTCACGTTTGATGTCCTCTAGAACTTCAAATATGGGTGGTCCTATCGAGTGCTTTTGTGATGGTATCTATCATTTGTCGATATGATGTAATGCCAGGTCATGCATGCTGTAGTCGTACTAGGAAATGAAGAACTCTATATGTATTTTGCTGGTTTGTATCTATCTTATGCGAACTCTCTATAATACGAGAGCTATGAAGTTGAACTCTATCTATCTTTTGCCATACTAGATGTGAAACATTTTTTCTGAGTGTTTGTATGTTACTTTTCTTTTCTCTACGGCATGTTTTCCTCAGATTTTTTTCCTGTGCATACTGAATCTACTATCTGGTTCAGCTAATCAAGCATAGTGAAGCTGCAGTGGATTTTCTAGGGGGAAAAGAGCAATGAAGCATGAAGAACGGAGCACATAGAGGAGGAGCTCGATCACATGGATCCTTGAAGTAACATCCAAGTTCGTACCGAAGATTTTGGCAAGGATTCTTTTTTTCCTGTTGTGCCGCACGGCAGCAAGTCGCAACATAGTGCAAAAGGCCTCACAGCAGAAACAGGCCCAGTTCAGTTTTCAGTTTCATCTATTATTCGGGTACGGGTTGGGCTAAAACTCATAAATGAATCCGTTAAGTCAAACTAGCTGGGCCGTGCGCCGAAACGAACTGGACGAGAGGGCGCGGACAGAATTGTGACTGTAAAACTGAGACGAGTCTACGTGGCAACGTTTGACTCGTCAAAAAAATCTGTCTGTGCACGAAATCAAAAACAGCTAGCTGACAGTTAGACAATCCTTTTTTTTATTGTACTTGATGCAACAAAGTTAATAAATACAAGTATTATTACTACCGCTTGTCTATGTTTTTTTGTACATATTTGTTAATGCCTAAAAGCTGCACAAAATGGCCATCACTGATCTTATGGGCGTGGGAATAATTTCTGGCCATCACAAAAGTGGATGGTAATATAAGAAATATGGTAGTTATTCATTGTACCATGAGCTGGGAAAAAATTTAGCGACGACAAAAGTGGTCATTGATAGAAAAAATGTGGTCGCTAGTACATCAAGAGTTAACGACCACAAATCGTCCCGTCGCTAGAAAAATAACGACCGGAAACTGCATGTGGTCGTTATACTTTTAGCGACGGGGCCGATAGTGACCACGTCTTTGTGGTCGTTATTGACTATTAACGACCACATTTGGAGTATCAACGACCACATAACCGGTCGTTTATATCCGTTTCTGTAGTAGTGTTCGTACGACCTCATGTGGCATATTATGGGGTGTCCTTGACTGACTAATTCATTATACAAGTAGCATCGTAAGCTGCAGGTTTATTTTAGAGTGTTTCCTTAGTTGGAGTTGATATTTTAGGCAGGTGCCTTCAAGCAGGGCAGTTTGCCAAGAGCTTTTTGTGTAACGGTAGTAGCTCACCGGACACCACATGCAAGGGTTGTATCCAGGTTTAGGAGCTTCTAGGCAACCTATAGCAACAGAATCATCACTTTCTAGGGGCGACCTTAGCCGGATTAGGGGCAGCTACCATGCTATGAGTCAATGTTATAAAGGTCTTGTCGGTGACTAGCCGTGTTCACCCGATCAGTGTGCAAGTGTTAGGAATCGTAATGTGAGGGTAAAGTCGTACCACTCTGCAGAGTTAGAAACTATTCGAATAGCCGCGTCCTCGGTCGTGGACAACCGAGTTGGAGAGTTAGTTCAGAACTAGCAGTTACTCACTATTGCTTGATGATTGAGGGTGCTCTACTCATGTCCTTAGGGAGTATTGCGCTCAATGTGTTTAGGTCTTTACTTTACTAGTAGTTTACTTTCCATTATACCCTGCTTATGTTGCTAAGTTACATGATTGAGTTGCTATAGATGTTGCTATCATTATGTTGCTTAAGTTACATGATTGAACTACTTATATATGAGATGATGTAGTCATAGCTTGTTTACCTCAAGTGCTTGGATAATTATGTGATGAATGAGATGAGATGGTTTGGGATTGAGCAGGAGGTAAGGAATGCTTATGACTTCTTGTTGCCGACATGAGGATGGGTTTGGGCCTCTCATGACCGATGAATGGGATTATTATTATGCGGGTGGGCTATGATGATGATATATTTTTGTATTGTGTATCTTGTGTCCCAAATGTCTCCCGGTACAGGGGAGACTATGCCGAAATTTCCTCCCGAACTGGTGGAAATGCCTTGTGCGGGTTCAGTTATATTGAATGGTTAAATGAGTCAACTAGTATGAGTAGGACTCTGGATGAATGCCTAGAAGTAGGTTTACTGTTGCGATGATTACTTAGGTGCGTGATGGTGCCTAAGGCCCTTCCACTTGGAAGGATGGTTGACCACTAAGATTGATTAGGATAAGAGATTGCTAGCGCCCTTCCTGATCACGGAAGCTAACCGAAGATGATTCGGGGAGCTTCAATTTGTTTGACTAGGTGGAATCACTGTGAATGATATTAAATCACCTAATTGCATGTATGAAACAAAAGAATTTGTTAAGGTTAAAGTAAGACTTGCTGAGTACCCTATGTACTCACCCTTGCTTGTGGGAACCTTTTTGCAGAGGACTTGGGACTATACAGGACAGCTCCCGAGTACCTTCCTGGAGATGTCGACGAGTAGGGTTTGGCTATCTTACCGGCAGACAAACCCTTGGGATGGGCTGTGCTTAGAGTTATTTCATTTGTGCCATCTTATAGCTAGTTGTCTTTTCTATCCGCTGCTATTTTTTTTAGACTTCTGCTGTTATTGATAATGTTGTGGTGTGACACTCAAATACCTATTCGAACATATATATTAACCTGAGTTTGTACTTGTGATTGATTGTTCGTAAGTGTCATGACCATACTTGTCAATTCCGTTCCGGCCACCGTTCCGTTTTGTCCCTGGGATGGAACGATCCGCAATATTCCGTATTCCGGCATTCCGATCAGGCGTTCCGTTTTGGAATTCGATATAATAATTTTTTCATGTAGTATATAATTTTTTCATACATTGATAGTAGTACATACAGTACATGTATACTTATATTACAGTTTCTACACCCGGTAGTTTTCAGCAGCAAAGGAAGCTGCCCCATAAGCCCATACACTAAGAAAGCCCAAGAGCCCATTTGGAAGCTGTGAAATATCTCCACGTTGAATCAGATAAGATCTCGTGGCTTATCCTTGCTTTGTGACTTATTATCTCTCTTCCTTGCGTGTTTCATCTCTCCCTCGCGACCGGCCGACCGCGTCCTTGCAAGCTCCATGGCGAGCTCCTCCCCTGGCTCCTCCCTTGTGTCCATGGTGAGCTTCTCCCTCGGCTCCTCCCTCGTATTTCTCCATGCCGAGCTCCTCCCCTGGCTCCTCCCTCGCCCTCGCGTCCATGGCGCTCCTTCTCTGGCCCGCATCCATGGCGAGCTTCTCCCCTGGCTCCCTCCCTGTACAGCCGGAACTGAGATGAGTGGAAGCCCGGAATGGACGGAATAGCCCGAATTCGCCGGAATCGGCCGAGATCTTCGCTGGTACGGGATGCAGTGTCCAGCGTTCCGTTTTGCTGACGGAACGGCGCGATTCGCTCTATTCCGGCCGAAACGAAACAGAATTCACAAGTATGTCATGACTGTGTGATTATTGTTGTATCTGATATGTATTCTCTAAAGGACTCGCCCTATCATGTCGGTCGTTCCTGGAAGACACGGTTGCGGAGCGTGTCCCACCACTCGGCTTATGCGAGCGGCATGGACCGCTTAATTAGGTCAATCACCGAGATTGTCCGGCGATTAGCTTAATCAATTGTGACATACGCTAATGCATAAGCGGGGCCGTGACAGAAATGATCAAGGAACCATGTGGGCTGATTACCAACAACAGAGAAATCAGTAGATTGTAATAGAAATCAGTAGATTGTAATATTGTTTTATGAAAGTGGATTGTAACTTAATATTGTTTCATCAAATGTTGTTTTATGACAGTGGATTGCAATACATTGTTTTATGAATAAATTCGTTAAGTTATTTCATATACCTTGTTATAGATATCATGTTCACAAGAGGTTCTCCCAAGATTATGGCTTTAACTCAGTCTTCTCAAAAGAAAGCTTCTCCAAAAGGTTCTAAAAGAAAGAAGACTTCTCCAAAAGGTCCTACAAAGAAAACGACTTCAAAAGGTTCTCCAAAAGGTAATGATCTCTTTCCTGTATGGTACTGTAATGATCTATTTCACACCCTGAATTTTTGTTTATCCTTATTAATGTAGAAAGAGCATCATGGAATGGAGAGTTGGAGCAAACTTTAGTTGACTTGCTACACGAGCACAACACACCACAATATAGGGCTCAGAATGGATGGAGTTCTGAGACTTGGAACAAGATCTTCAATGAATTTTACAGCGAACACACATATGTGAGCTTCGACAAGAAGCAAGTTCAGGAGAAGGAAAGGGAGTTGAAAAGGGATTACAATATGCTGAAAGAGGCGAGGAAGCAGAGCGGTTCTTCCTGGAATGCTAAGAGAAACATAATAGAAGGAGATGAGTTCCTGTGGAACAACATCATCAATGTAAGAATTAATTTGCTGCAATTTGAATGCTTATTCATGCATCTACTTAGCGTCATGATTTCCTTCTTTTCAAAATTCTTGCGCAGACATTTCCTAGGGCCAAGAAGTTCCGCAAGAAGTCTTTCCCTCTTTTTGATTCTTTGGGGGAGTTGAATGATGGTCACACAGCTGATGGGATATGGAATATCACCTCTACTCAGCCCCCAACAGTTCCTGTTATTACTATAACAGATAAGGGAGACCAGCCGAACAATGCAGGACATGGTTTGCTGATTTCGAAGAGACATTTGCTCACCAAGCTCAAGCTCAAGAAGAAGGAGATGATGCAATACTACAGCCAGATGAAGATACAACTGCTGAAAGGGATCAAAGGGCTGAACAAAGGCTTCCTTCAAGGGAGAAGGAACCAAAAAAAATGAAGAAAGATGGACCAGAAGGGCTTGTAGGGAGATACCTTGACGTAAAAACAAAACAAGCTCAAGATGAGGCTGCAATCTTGGCCAACCAAATGCAAACAGAAGCTACTGAAGACTTTAGCGTCAGGAGGTGCATCTCAGTTCTGAATACCATGGTTAGCAGAAGGGAGGAGAAGATAAAGGCGTCTGAGTTGTTTATGAGTTCTAATAATGGAGAGACATTTATCAGCTTCATTGATGATGATCCTGAGACTGTTCTACTGTGGTTAAGAGGGAAAATGACTCAGTTTTGAAGGTATGTTTTTTACAAACCTTTGAATTTTTAGTTAATGATATACTGAAGTATTTGTGATATAGTTGACTGTAGTTAGCAGTTCCCGTAATTATCAGAAACAGTACCAACAATGTGCATATGGTCGGGTCGATTTACTATCTCACGCATGTTCTTATGTTAGTACCCAAGGTGCGAACTGAGATAGCTGTTGAATAAGTTATGGACAGAACCTGATATTTATTAACTGTGTACACTTACGCCCTCAAAAAAAAAAACTGTGTACACTTACTGATTGCTTGTTCATTTATGATCTATACTTGTTGTTCATGTCAATGGGCAGATCAGTATTTTTCTTTGTATTCAAACCCATGTTCTTTGCAGAATTGATCAATTGACTATTACCAGTAATGGGCATATGAATTTAGTAGCATGTTGTATATGCGCCTGTCTATTGGGTTTATATTTTTGTTGATCACTTGACAGTTGATATATTTCTGTTGGGTTTACAAGAACTCTTTGATGTTCGGGAATAATTACTGCTGCTGAAACTGAAAGAATCGATAAAGGTTGGTGTTGCTGTGACGGTTGAGAGCAGAGTGATAAGAAACTATGACCGTTGAGAGAAAAATGATGAGGAAAAAAAGAACTCCGGGATATGTTCTGTTATTTTTGTTTCTGCTTTTGGTAGAGGATGGATGTTTTCTTGTGTAACTGTCGTACTAATGGGCTTGTCGTTGTGGTATATTACAATGATATTGTCGTATAAACACATGCTTGTATCCGTAAAATATCATTAGTCTCATACTATCGTGGGTTTGTCTCAATCCAAGCTTCCATCCCAACACTCAACCAGGCCTAACCCAACAAGTTTCAGGTTGCTATGGATTTAATCCAAACCTGAAAACCATCCAGTGCTGGATTGGGTGAAAGCCCTGGATGCACCCAATCTAGGACTGGATGAGTTCCAGACATGGATTCAATCCACTGCAACCGAACAAGGCCTCAGGTTGCAATCTTTTGAGGTTCGGTTGGTTATTTCTCCAGTGTATTTTCTGCGCTCCTATTGTCATCGAACAGTATTCTGTTATTTCCACTGTGTTTTCATTTCATGGTAATGAGAAACGAAGGGAATATCTTATTTGTGATGCTTAATTTTTATGTTTTATTCATGGTAGCTAACTTGCTTGTGTTGCGATTGTGTTTCGCTTTCTTTGGGATGGGTTTCTCTTTTTTTTCGATTGTGCTTTTATTTTTTCCTTCACTACAACAAATCTGGAGGTCTATGACGAATTTGTGGTGACGTTTTGGAAAAATGTCATAGATTGATGTAAATCCATGACGATTATGCGTTTTCCGTCATAGAGCAATGAGAGGGCCAGCTGACATTGTATTTTTTGTGACCGGCTGCTCCCACGTATCCTTTGACCTAGTATTTGCACATAGCATCATTATACTACATAAATGGGGAATATAAACAAAAAACTCAACCTTTTGCAGGAAAAATGGATTTTTCCAATTTTTAATCACTAAAAATGAAATTTATTAAAATCCTACTTTACAAGGATGCACTACTTAATTATTTGAAAAGTAGAAAAAACATCATTTTTTTGCATAACAAGTGGCATCGTAAATTTAAATTTCTTAATTGTAAGGTGAGGGTAATGTTGAGTAAAAATTTGAAGCCTATATGAGTAAGAAATGTTTGAACTTCAATGTTTGCCGTGAATAATGTGAAATATACTTAGAGATGCATTCATTTGTGAATCAGGTTTACCTCAAAGTTCTTAAAATCTTATGATATTTTTATGAAAGACTTTTGCACCCATAATATTATTTCTGGACCATTTTTGCATATTATGGTACTCACAAGTACATCGTTTGGAAAAGTTGGACTTCATTTGTGGCAAATAGTTTTATACCTTTATTCAAAACTAATTATCAACAATTCTATTTTTCTCTATTAGAATGCCATAAAATTTTATCTATGTTTACTCTGGAAAAATGGGTATCTCATCATTTTTAAATATGCAGCTGACAGCTTATATTGCAGACTGTAGTGTGGACCTGCATCAGATGGGGCCCAGCTGCAGCCACCCTGGACTTGAAAAATGAAAACAGAAGGTGTATTAGTAAAACAGAGCAATGCTTGCCGGCCGACCGCGGACAAAATCAAACTAGCAGTTTTGAGACTTAGGCGCGCGCGGGCTCATTTCGCAGCTGAAACTTCCAGAGTCCGTGCGTGGGCTTATATATGGGCCAGACCTTTACCCTAATCTCTCCATCCCCCACCGCAGTCCCCCACCCGTCCAACTCTCTCACAGGCGCCGCCACCACCACCTACATCGCCGCGTGCGATGGCGCGTCTCTTCTCTTCACATCAGGCATGGGTCGGCAGGTCGGAAGTACGGCTATAATAGATCAGCCACCATCAACAAGCTCTCTCCCTCTGTCGGCTGCTCTCTCTTCCTCAGATTTCCATGCTGCCTGTTGTCTCTTTTCTGATCTACATATGCGAACAGAGTGCCTGGAGATAAGTCATGAAGGGGGTCTTGTTTGATTCGAGTCCACTAAGGGGAAGCATGTCCATACAGCCGCTGCCACATGAAGTCATCCACTTAGCAGGTACAGGTAAAGATTTGATTGATCTAATCCCTGTAACTTTAATTGATTTACTTTCGCATTTGTCTTGACGGAGAGTGTGTCTGGATCTGATTTTTGTTAAAAACACTTGAGCCGCAGCTCAGTTCTTCTTTGAATTTTTTGCGCATGTTTCATGAATAAGGAGTTGATGCTAATTGCCCTCAAGAAAGTATTACTAATTGGCCGGAATGGTCCATACTTTCCTGCCTCGTTGTGTGTCAACAATGGTACATAACTTAGTTAAGCAGAGCTTTGCCTATGGTTAAATATGATTTAATGTAATTTTGCTGCCACCGTAGCTGTATGGCGGGAGCGAGTGAGTAGTGGAGCACATTAAACAAAATGTTAGAAAACATTAATCTTTCAGCTCAGCAATGCGTGATACAATTTTCAGCTTCTTGCGAGGCTGCCCCATTAAAATTAGTACTCATGTAGGACTGCAGTTAAACTTGATTAGTTGGAGGTTTTGGTTATCTCCGATATTATCTGCTCTGGGTTTCGCCACAGAATGCAACTTGCTCAATTATTACTTCATATGTTGCACCGATTTTTACCAGGCAAATTACTCTAAGTGGATGTTATTTTTTCATTTGCATTTATTGATTTGCTTGTTAATTATTTTTGCTCTGACTGACTTTCTCTCCCAGGATGTGATATCTTAACTATGCACATATAAGAATTTCGACATTCTATTATGCAAGGGGGAAAAGCGAAAAAGAAACAACATCTGAAATTAAATCTTATAAATACAGGTAAGCTGTTGTACGTGTATATATATGCTAAATTTTTTCACTTTGTAAAAGTAATAAGTGTGACTACTAAGCATGGATATTCTACGAACAAATTGGGGAATATGCACTTACATGTATATTGATTATTAATAAGGGTAAGTTTGATCAGTACTAATTATGTGCTATTTTCTTGTACTTGCAGGTTAATTTGCACGCTAAACAAATGTCGTCACATCTCACTGTCTGACACTGGGTGTATATGCTGCTGCTAGTTTAATATTAAGCTCTTTTGTGTGTGAAATGTTATTTCTCATAGCATATCTGAATTTTCAAAAAGAAAATGTCATGACTGTAGCCTGTAGGTTGTGAATTGTGTACCATATTTTGTTGATGAAATTTATTGAACTTTGTATGAAAAATGACAATTCTGTCAAGCTGTTTTTGTTGACTAGTACTTTGAATGGTTGAGGACTAATTGAGTTGAAACTACTGTGGTGAACAATTGTAATCGACTGAAAATTGAGTATTGGACTGAAGAATAATGGTTGTTTACTGGGCCAAATGACCCCAAAATATTATACTGACGTCACGCTTAATTGGCCTGGTGGGCCATACATCTGTCAATCCATGTTAGCAAATGACGTGGCAGGCCATGTCATATTTGACATGTGGTTTGCCATGTCAGAGTGGGCACGTGGCACCATATAAGGACTTGATGGCTCCTCCACTCTATGACGGATAGAAAACGTCATTATCTTGCCACAACCAAGTTTGTGACCAGAGGTACATGACGTTTTCTAGAATCGTCATGGATACAAACTTTATGACGATTTTCTCAATTCTATGATGATTATTGGACGTCATCTACCACCTAATTTTTTGTAGTGAGCTTCTAGACATTCAATGGTTAAAATATTCTATAGATCTAAACTCTGAGCCATTCTTTAAATATTTTATTAAACTAAATCTACACCGTCTTTTATAAGTTATTCATATATCCTACTTTAACTTTCCTTAAATCCGACCCATAGAAATTATACAACTTTGACGTTATCTGAGTTGGAGGCAGGGCGGTGCGGGTGCGGCGAAGGCAGAAGCCCAGGGGCTTAGTTCTAGTTTTTGCAAATGGTGGGGTGTTTTGTGTAAACATGGCAGACAGCTGTCCTTCCGGTCCCTTCCAGGGGTATACATGGGTATCTATGTATGTGTATGTGGTGATGTATGATGTACTCATATGTATTAGAGTTGTTGTACTGTTTTGAAGTATGAATACGAGTATGCTTTCTCAAAGAAATTATACAACTTAAAATCCTATAACGAGCTTGGACCGTTCCCCTCTCCCCGCTACAGTTGAGAGAGGCGATTTTCTGAGCCCCCGCGTTGACCACCTCGCCGCCGTCGATCCGCTCGATTCCCCGCCTCCGGCGGCCGCTCCGGCGGCGGGAGGTTGGGGAATCGGCGGATCACGGTGTGTACATAGTGTAGGTCGTCGTAGATTGCTAGCCGGAGGCGCTGTGGAGTTGGCGGCGTCGCCGAAGTGGCTTTTGCAGGTGGCTTCCTTCTCCTCCATGGTGGGTGCTCCGGTGGAGCTTCGCCGCGGATCTGCTGCCTTCAGCGCATTCCCGGCTCGGAGGAGCCGCCGAGTGCGCTTTCCCCTCGCCGGTGGCCGTGTGGCGGCGGCGCCGGAATCTGGAGATCTTGGTGAAGATGGCGTTGACCGAGTTGGTGCTGGTCGTGGTGCGGGGCGGAGGTGCTCTGGTCTTCAGGGTGCTCAGGGCCGTCGACTTCCTGGCTGCCGGAGGGCTCCTCCCAGTTCAAGGTCTTCTGGAGGAGTTGGTGGCGGGTTCCGCCGGCGGAACGTGCTGCGCGACGAAGAAGGTGCCGGAGCTTAGAAGGACCTGGTTGTAATTTCTCTTTGTTTCTGGGCTTATCTGTAAGGTGGTCGGTTGATGTATTTTCATCCGCAAAAAAAAATTTTATACAACTTTATAATACATGGCCCAAATATTTAGAGCTTATTAAGCACTGGAACATAAATCAAGCAAACAAACAAGTTCAGCTCTCGATCACCACACTTGGACGATTTGTAGTGTAAGCTGCTTACTGTAAGCACGGTCAATCGCTACTGTGCATACCTTGTGTGATGTATTTCACCAGCAGAGCAGCGACGGTGATGAGCTCACTGCCGTTGCTGAGCTGCTTGGCATGAGAGTAGGCGGTGCATCGGCTGCCCACGTAGAACAGCATCTCCAACCACACTTGGACGATGAGCTCCAGCATGTTACCGGTAGATGAACCTACTAACCGATCCTCGCCAATGAGCTTTACACCAAGTTCAGATCCTGTTTCCCACGCTGCCGCGTCATATCTGCCTAACACTGGAATAGTAGGTTGAAGCGTAACCGGAGGTGATCCAGTGCCCAGTGAGTTCCCAAGGCGCCGTAGAGAGCTGGCCAGATCCTGGGCTGAGTTGAACTGCAGAGCAGAGAGAGCATCATTCTTGCGTTTTCCTGTCGACGGCAGCATTGCGTGGGACATCTGGACATAGGCATTGCGGTCGGCGGAGGGAGGCAGCATGTAGGGACGTGATGCGAGGAGGAAAAGCATGTAATTGGAGAGCGCCTCGACCGCCTTGGAGAGATCAGCCCGTGCGTCGTCCTGCCGGCGGCCGGTGCCCTCCTCCTTATACCAATGGAGATAGAGATCAGTCGCGAGATGCCAAACGAGTATGCTCTCCTCTACACTCCAGTCCAGGTCATCGTACAGCCCCCATCTCTGCATCGCCTCCCGGCCCTGCGCCATGATTATATGATCCGGGCTCCATTTTTCATCTGGGTTCCGTCTGACATCCCTGAGCAGTTGCTTCACCATCATCTGCTCGATGAAGGCTGACATGGGGACGGACCACGAATATGCCAGCATGTCCCAAGGGTCCTGGACTCCCATCCATCTCGCAATCTTGCTGCTTCGGCTGGCCCTTGTGCGAGCACACAACTGAAGCATGTTGTGTTGCCCCATTGAGCGCGACCAGCAGCACCTTCTTCTCCAATCTGCTGCATGGACGAGCCGGCGGAGCGACACAACTACGCGGGCAAGCACATGCCATACACTGCATACTTTCTGCACCGTCCGAGGCTGGCCTACCGGCCATGGCTGGCTTACCGGCTTACTCCATCCTTCCAGGAGCACGCATGTTCCGCTGGAGAACATGAGCCGCAACACCGACGTGATCTCCATGATGATGGCCCCAACCAATAGGACATAAGTGACAGCAACATCTAATGCACTGTGCAAGTCCTTGTGATCACCTGATAGTTGAAACAGCACTAACGCAGTGACGGTGGCTGCCAGGGAAGCTACACGGATGCAGAGGCCATGCCATGTGTGCATCACTGGTGTCTTGGTGTAGAAGACGTCGTGCATCAGCGAGAGTTGCATCTCCACCACCTTGTACACCTCCGCCGCACTCAGATCTGTGCTTAAACCTTCAGTGGGTAACGTCCCCTCCAACAACAAATCCTTGGGAACTTCCAGCAGTTCGTGAGCTATTAGCAGGAAGGCTTCAGTATCGAGGGCACCACTAGTTGCGCCCACTACCCGCCCAAGGTAACTTCCATCGGTTTTAAAAATGAATCTTCGAAACACTGCATACCTTTCAAGACTCCGGTAGTTTGTGCCCGCTGGGTCGCTGTCCGCACACCTAAGCGCCCACACTCTCTCCCCGTACTTGAGAACACCGGCTACCAGTACAACAATGGTGGCCGGCCAGAGCAAGGACCGCCTGCCAAGCTTGGAAGACTCGTAGATGACATATGCAGATGCTGCCACCTGCACGGCGAGCGTCTGCAGGTGGCGCAGCCACAGTCTGTTGTCCTCGATGGCGTAGGCGGTGATGTTGTCCTGCCCGCCGAGGTGCAGAAGGAGGAACGGCGCCCAGAACGCCGTCAGCTCACCCTCCGGTGACCTGCTGGTCACGGACATATGGCCGAGCACGTAGATCGCCGTTGCGTCCGCAAACGTGTACGCTGACCAGACGAACACCCGTAACATGCCGGAGTCGACGCACCGCCGGAACTCCGCCAAGATGAGGAGAGTGACCTGGAGTGTGAAGCTTACAAGCACCAGCGCTTGGAGACCCCATTCTTTCCATGCACTCACCACGACCTCGGCTCCTGCCATGGATTTCTCTGCCTTGCTTCTGATTGGATTCACTGATCAATCAAAACAAGTAAAAGTTAGACTTTAATATCCCACCTTATTAATAAGATGGAATGCCACAACTATACTCTAGCACTAGCGAAAGCACTCAAAAGTCGTGGTAAAACCGGGCAGAGTACATCCACGACAGGCAGATCAATAAGATTAACAGAATATGACTCACAAAAACTGTAACCAACTCATCGGCCATGAGGGACCAGCCACAACGCAAACGAGCCAAAGCAGGCTCAACCAGCCATAGCACAAACAAAATCTAGAACTACTTGGGAATCTACCACTCAATAAATACTACAAGAATTCCGACGTATTGCAACGATTTTATTGCAACAAAAACCAAATCGTGGCAATAAGTAGACACTATTGCCACAAATTTATTTTCCGTTGCAATAGCTCCTTTTTATTGCCACGGTGAAATTTTCGTTGCAATTGCTAAAAAATCATTGCAATAGGTTATTCTATTGCCACAAATTCAAGTTGTTGCTATTTCTCTGGACTTCGTTGCAATAAATAGTATATATCGCCACGAATTCGTGTTTTCGTTGCAACTTCTCGCCGGAGCTGATTTTTTCACTCGTGCGCGCTATTGGTTCGAACTGCCCGCCCAACATTTCGCCCACGCACCCAACTTTTGGCTTGCCGTATCCCTGCCTGCTCGCGAAGCTTCTCGAGGGAACTTGCGCACATGGCCACGCGAACAGCCGAAATTCATTTTTTTTAATCCTGGATCGTTTTATAGCCTCCCTGCTAGAATTCTGAATGGAATCACTCTCGTCTTCCCCCTTTCCTAGACTAGTCAAACTTCTATTCTCCCGACCCCCAAATCCCAATCAACCTTTCCCAGTCGGTCTACACCAAAGATCCACCTCTCAATCCTCTGTTGTGTCACGCTGCGGCAGGAGACATGGATTTACTCAGCATCCCCGACCCGTCAAGTTGGGGCTGCCCTCGCCTTTGCAGCTGGCCGTCGGCTCCGGCGCGGCCGCCGGTGCTTTCCTCTTCTCCAACCAGTATGTCGTTACTCTGCTATACTCTTTCAATCTAGACTAGAGCGGTCAGCCTGATTCCGTATGCTGGTGGTGAAGTTAGGGAATTTAGCTAGGTTGCATTAGGGTTCTAATCGGTTAGGTGCTGAAGGTAGGGTAATTTTGGGGATTAGTTGTAAATATTATTGGAATGTAATCATAGCATAACCACGTGCTGCTAAAAATTTATCATCTAAGAAATTAGATCCAATCTGGGATACAAGAATTTTAATTCCGTACTATCTATTTCAAGAAACACTGGTCATTAGTCTTGTGTTTTTGGTTCAGATGTCTTCCTAACAGATACGCAACCTGCAATTGATGTTTGTATGCTCCCAGTTTTTCATGAATATCTGCTTCTCTTCTGTCCAAAAAAATTATTTACTGAATCATAATTGGGGACTTATGCTACTTCTGATTTTCATCGTGTTTGTAACCTCACTTTTCTATTTTTGTATTGTAACCTGCACATGACTCCATAAGATTTTCCAGCAGGTACGAGATTCATGTTGATTAGGGAAAAACTACTAGTGGTGTCAACTCATTCTATCGAACCAGGAGCAAGGCCCCATGGACACACTATTCTTCTCATGAACTTAGTTCCAGGTACCAACTAATTGTAAAACTTCTAATTGGTGAAAGTACACCATGTTTTTTAGGTTGAAAATGGCAAGTACATTTATAAAGCCGCATGCTGTAATTTGACTAAAGAGGAGAACACTATATTATGCAATTTTTTTGTCAGAAGTGAAGCTACCAGATGGTTCTGTCTCAAAACGTGAAGAGATGCATCGATGTCAAGAGTTGTAAGGTATCTGGCCTCAAAACTCATGATTGTCATGTGATATTTCAGAAACTCCTTCCTATTATCATACGTGGCATATTGCCAGAAAATATAGTTGTGCCATTGATTGAACTTAGTAAATTCTTTGCTGCGATCTATTCCAAGGAGCTGAGAGTTGAGGATTTAGATAAATTATGCAAAGAAATTGCAGAAATCATCTGTAAGCTAGAGATGATCTTCCCGCCTGCATTTTTTGACATCATGATTCATTTTCCAGTTCATCTTGCGAAGGAAGCTCAGTTGGTTGGGCCTGTATTCTATAGATGGATGTATGATGTATCCCATTGAGAGATATCTACGTACACTCAAAGGCTATGTAAGAAACAAATTTCAGCCTGAATGTTCGATTGTTGAAGGCTATATATTTGAAGAATGCGTGACATTCTGTAGTCAGTTTCTGCATCTATTAGCTTTCATCTTGTATCTAAGATATTCAACTGTGCACACTGAACTACCTTAGGTTTTCAGCGTTGCAACATGATGTTTGCAAGGTTTCAGTTTACCAATAAAACCATTGTACGAACCTTATTTACATGGACATTAATAGTTCCCTATCGTATTGTAGGTGATGTGGTGACTCTCGGTAGTGGACACACTAGATTGTCTCTCTTCAAGGTAACCTCTTTACTCAGTAATCCTCTCCCCATCCTTAAATCAGTCAAGTTCTATATTGCTTTCCAGATTGAGTTGCTTTTAGAAGCCCTTAGAGGCTGATTTCTGATCTTCTTGTAATGCAGGTGAGAATTCTACGTTTGTTATGGGAATTTTGCCAATGTCCAAGCGGTGAAGGAAGCTCTGAACAGCCGTGAGTGATATGCCAATATTAGGAAAGCTAGCTATGTTTTTAGGGTAGTTTATGTAGGATGCTCTCCTGAAACAAACTAAGGAATACTTATATGTACAAATTCCTAGGCACTTTAGATTGTGACCAGGGAATAGTGTATCCCAATGTTGTGATTTTTCTGTTGTTTTTGTCAATATTGTTAACTTAAGATCTTGATAATGCAGTATTCGGATTTAAAGTTTATGTTGATGTGCGCCTAAATATTTGTTATACATCTATTTGTTTGAAAATGCACTGACTTGTAATGCTAGATTATGGTTGAAATGGATGAGCTAATGTAATTGACGTAGTTGAATATTTTTTGTTGCAATAGTTTATTGCCACGATATTGGCTGTGGCAGTAAGCTAATGACACGGAAAATAGATTGTTGCAAAAGGATATTGCAACAAAAATGGTTGTTGCAATAGGATATTGCAATGGAAGTGTATCGTCGCAAAAAGTTATTACCATGATCTTTTTTTGTTGCGATAACCTATTGCCACACAAGCAGTTTCGTTGCAATAGACTAATGCCACACAAAAAATTCGTTGCAAAAAGTTATTGCCACGCTACACCAAAATCATTGCAATAGCCTATTGCCATGGAGCTTATTGCAACGACAGGCATTTTTTTTGCAACGCTGAATTTCGTTGCAATAATTAGCTATTGCAACAAAGTTTTGCCTATTGCAACAAATTTGACTGTTGCAATAGGTCGGAATTCTGGTAGTGAAATATTCACTGTTGAACATAGGGGGGATGAAATTTCTATGCTAGTATAAATGAGCAACCCATGTGAAGTGTGGGTTTAGGTCGTGCCATAGAAGCAAGTGCTACTCCCAAGTCACCCATATGGATGGAGCTATCCACTAGAACCTAAAAACAACAGCATTGCAAACGTGAGTTCGAAGAACTCCAAAAGCAGCAAGTACAGAGAGGGATAATAAGCAAGCATAATACCACCATCAAGGTTGGAGTGTAATTATTTCCTTCTTATTCCTCAATTACTATCACTGCCTCACTTATCAACATCATAACGGCACGATCGTCACGCATTCGTAACACACTGAAATGAATGTTTGTAAACTATAGGAAAGCAAGCAACCGTGCATCTGTCCTCGAAGCAACAATGGAAGCAATACTGAAATAGAATCATACATGAAAATCCAACCATTTCGAACCACATGGTGAACTGAACCAAAGGTGATGAATCACACCTTCACCTAGAGCTGTAGAACGCAAGCCTGTGGTCATTCTGAACTAATGAGCCACATCCTAGAAATCACTGACTAGTGATTACCCATCGTGAAACCCCACAGAAAACAAATAAAACCTGGCCTGGACTTTGAGCTATTGCCGGTAAAGCTTAAGGGGGATGACATCTCACCCATCTCCCTTTATTCATCACTCACCGTGTGAGCGGATCATCCATCACTCACATCACAATATGAGTGGACCATATGCAAGGATTGGTCTAAAGACGAATCTCTACTTGCAAAGCGATGATTCACTCCCAAAGTCGGAGGATAACAACCTCACGTATGGAATTTCGCAATGTGAACTCCAGAGAGCCAAACCCTATCCCATACCAGTGGTATGGTGTGCATAACTCACACAACGTTAAGTTTGGCATCTTGGAACCATGACATTGGAATTAAGTGATGTACATCACATGCCATGTACCAAATCTAATATTCAATAATGTTTTCTCCCTATATACTTCATTCCAGGGAAGTGACCCGTAAAGAACCATTACCGAAGACTAAGTCCAATATGTTTTATAAGGATGGACTATTCCTTAAAGTCACAAGATTGGTGAATATGTATAACCCATCATAAGTATATAAGATTATCTGCTTCCAACAATGGATTATTATGGCTACCAAGAGATAGCATTTAAAGGAAGAGTAATTAGTTGGCAATGAGGGATCATACGATGCCCACCATCCCAAGTTAGCCTTTACCGATGGCGGAGCCGTTGAATGGGACCAAACCCTGGTACCTATGGGCAAGGAAAACACACACGTCTCAATATATAGCACATATCAGAGAGACACAACGAGGTAACGCTCCTACGTCTCTCCCCAAGAAACACCGCCTTGTTGTTGCGCCATCAATAACTTCACAACTGGAGCTACAAAGCTCCATATCAAACAAATCATATATGCTATATATGGATTCATCGGGAAATTCTATAGAAATAAGTTCAACTAAGCAAAGTCAGATTATGGACTTAACTAGGCCTTGTTGAACCAACACTGTGTAAGGCCTGTACCGGTTCAAGGGTTGGACTCGGTCACCATCAACTGTGGGCCAGGCATGTCATAGACAGGAGGTCAGCAAAGCGTCAAGATAAGAAGGGGAAGCAGGGAACAGAAGCTATCGAACAGAACATGAACTGTATCAGAATCCCGGTGCCCCTGTGGTCTCTCTCCTTCCTCCTCCTTCGGTTCCGGTTGTCGCCACAAACAACCTCGGTGGCTGCTCTCCACAAGCAGGGTTATGCTCTTCCTCACGTCCGGCAATCGCCATGGCAACGGGGTCATTACACACTGGTATATATGTTGTTTTCAGAAATCAGCATAATAACTAGGTACCTTATCAATTTCGGTGCAGATAAGCTATTAATAGGAATTGCACAAACTAAGCTGATATGGAAACTAGAAGATACCGATGAGCTGTAGAATTTAACTTCACTATTTTTAGCGCAACCAAAAGGGCTAGAAGAGCTACAGTAAAAAATCAAGAACAATCTGGTTTTGCATCAGCAGGACAAAAACTTGTTTTGGTCGTGTAGAACAGACGGCTGTACCAAACCAGGCAAAATGGCAAATGACCACTCAAAATGAGCGTATGGAGATGAATTAACTTTCGTCTCATAGGTAGTTCCTCCGATTCGTCCGTCTAAGTTGTCGAAAAGGACTATGTCCGACGCTCTGCTCGCAAGAAAGGAAGAGCTTAACCCTAATCCCCACAAGACATTGCTAATCTCCTGCCTAACTCCACGAATTGACCATCAAAATCACATCACCAGATGCATACAGGGTGAGGAACCTCACCTTAATGTGTGAGGACAAGATATTGGACAGCAAGGTGAGGGAAAGCTTTTCTTCTTCTTCTTCTTCTTCTTCTTCTTCTTCTTCTTCTTCTTCTTTCCCTGCCTTCTTTTGTTCTTCCTTCTTCAGCACAAACTCAAAGGCTTGACTTGGAGGTGGGTGGTCGACCTGAAGCTACTGGAACGCAGGGGAGGAGAGGGGATGCAGGGGAGGTGGCGCCATGGAGAAGAAGAAGGTGCTGTCATGAGGGAGATGAAAAGGGGAGCTGCGCATGAGGCTGAAGGTGACGTATTTGGTGCTGAGAGCTGAAGAGAGAGAGAGAGGCTGGACTCCTCTCCCAGGACAGCTACAGGATTTTGAGGTTAAAGAATATTTTCGAAATTCGATTTAATAAAAACTCTTGGATCGAAAATGCGTCCGAACTCCGATTTGGACAAATGAGTAGTCTATTTTGAGATGAACCTGACACAAACATGGACTTAGATATTTGATAAAATGGTTGCTTTGAAAAGTCACTGAAGAAAACATATACTCCCTCCGTTCGGAAAAGTATGTCACAAAAATGAACTATAGATAGACCATTTTTATGACATCCTTTTCCGAACGGAGGGAGTAGAAAGATACAGCGAGACTATGAATAGAACTTCACAATATTTTCATTGAAGAGAATAATGGATACTGCATGTCGAACATCCCAATGAGGATCCCTCGCAAGTAGTTTTGAAAGCCAATAATACCTCTGTCCGCAGGGACGACGAGAACAATTGGTCGATGAGAGTACTGGAAGAAAATGCAGGGTGTTATTGTGACGCTCTAGCATTTTATAATATACCAGCATCTATCAATCTTTGAATATTTATTTGTTACCACGGAGTACGTACCTCAAAAGTAGAGAAGAGCAGATTAAGAAACATCCCAGATACGCAGGAGTATATGTATATGGATTGCCCTCTGAAACCGCACATAAGCTTGGCCTGCTAAGTAATTTAAGTGGTGCCTCCGTACTGGCTGGCTGAGACCTTTGCTTCTCTCTGCCCCTTTTTCTCTTTATTCATTACCGAAGCATGAAGCAATGAGATGCTTTGTTTTGCTTTATCGAAAGGAAAGATTATAGAAGACAATCTGCCGCTTCTTACTTAGAGATTCCGGCCACAAAGACCAGCTAGCCGCGCCGGAGTTGATTAATCCGGACCTTCGGATGCTGAAAATAAGAGGGTTCACGCTTAGCATCGCGCACACATTAGTAATAGAGAAAATTTACTGTACCGGGCAAGGGAGTATCGGCTAAGGGCATATTAGTCCTTTTATTCTTTCTAATAAAGTATAATATCGATTTTTGGCAATCTTATAGATGCAATAGCACTACTAATTTATTCAAAAACTATAATTACTAAAATATGCTGACATTTGATTACGACTATACCCTTGTTTTCGGATACTCCATGTTTCCTGACTTGGTACTCTCTACAACACTATTGAAGTACTAGGGAGTACCATTTAATCTGGACCTTTAGATAAAAAAATATAAGGCTCATATTCATTCTGGGGCACCATAAAAGAGCTCTAGTAATTAAGCATCAACCTCTCCATAATTTAAATTTGTGTTATTGTGCCAAAAGGCTGAACTTTATTCATTAACAATGCTCTTAAAAATACATTGAAACTTTGGTGGAGCCTGCAACCAAATTTGGCACCCTAGCGGTAAGGAATCAACTGTCTTACATGGCGCTTACATATTCTAAATCTTTGTGTATTGGCAAATGCGAACACAAAAATTCTTTGTCTACTTCATTTTTTAGGACATTGTTTTTTTAATTCTTGAAGCCAGACTGATACTGATGCGGATCACCCTGACAATGACAATGATCCTCATCATAATGCTGTTAGAAAGTTACTGTACTCGAAGCCAATCACAATATATCATCAGGTGATCTTGTTCCTAACACAAAACGCTTATAATTTAGTTGGGACAGAATACTACCTCATGGCCAAACGTTTGTTGTGCTCAGGTTATCAGGTTCGAAGAAGGAGGCGTGGGCCAAATATTGGGCCGAGCCAGCAGACCCTGGAGAAGGCACGTTGATTGTTAGGTCTGAATCGAATCGAGCAGCAGCTCTTCTTCCTCCCAGGGCTCGAGCGACGCCGCCGCCCTGGACTGGGAAATCCCCAAGTACTCCATCCTGCCTTCTCCCCAAGACTGCAGGAACAAGTGTATTGCTTGTGTACAACTCGATATCCAATTAGAAACTTCTTGTGTGTGTGTGCTTAGAGGGCTGGTGCATTGGCACTCTGTTATCTGAGGCAAATTCGCATAGGTTGTTTATTTACCCTGTAACCAACTGTGATGATCGGGCCAACCCCGGGATTGCCCGTATCAAGTGGTATCAGCAGCAAGGTTTCCACAATTGGTATGCATCCCTCTGAATTTTGAGTTTCTGAGTGTTCTTGCCTAAAACTGAAAATCCCCAAAATAGTTGCATTGAAATTTCTAGTGAGTTTTGGTAAGTTTTGATCCAATAGGAATTTGCTTCTAATCAGTTTGCCGGATCAGTTATGGATTACATCGTGAAAGCAAACCAAGCCAAAGGTGAAGAATGGTATCTCTTGGAGTTTTTAGCATTTAATTTGAACTTGTGTGAAACTTTGTCATGGCATACTCCTCTTCCAAACCAGTAGAAAGGTGAAGAGATTTAAGTTTCCAGATCATGTTCCATTATAATTACCTGTTTCCCTAAGTAATACAACATTTCAACTTCACCTGGACAATCCAATGACAATGCTTTATTATAAATCCGTTTGGCAATACATACTACATACCAACCTAAGCGGCAGCTTACTTGCATACAAATTCACATGGACGTTTCACCAAATACAGGAACATATCCTCTGCGCCCAATTGCCACTTAATGCCTCTTGATTCACGCATATGGCTTTATAATTTTTTTTATTACACAACCTTATGTCCCCTTGTTATTGTCCACTCTAAAAGTGACCAGTTTGTATACTTAATATATCCACCGGTGTTCAAAAAGCATGTCTTGAGTTCAACATGCTGCAACCAGTAACATGAGTTGCAGAGAATAGATTTGGCACTGATCCACAAATGACAAACCACAAAGAAAAAAAATCAAGGCTGACATGCCCAACGTACATCTAAACCATAATATTTACATCAAGTTATGCAGAGATGATGCAGCTAAGACCAATCACAATGAAAGCCAAAACGACACTGAGGCTGACGGACTGATCCATGCCAAATCTAGACACCCACACATCATTGCGAGAAAGCGCTTCTGAAGACGCTGACAGCAGCAGGTAAGCCAATATCTGCAATTAGGACAAGTCATTCAACCACATTCTCTCATTTGCTCGCAGTTGTTTGTTAATTAATCTAACACTACAACTTTAAATTTGTGTATTTAAGCAATTCGAAACATGCGTATAGACAGGAATTAAAGAACAGCCGCTACAAATTTATACAAGCAAAGGTCTTTGGATTGTAACAAAGGAAGAACTGAAGGATATAAATTGTAAAAAATAGGCGTGAATCTTTTTCACTTCACAGATAACATTTGTAAATAGCTTGTTTGGTCCGAGGCATTTTTCAAAAGGTTCTCGTACAATGAAAATTTACAACTGATTGAAATTTGAGGATCTTTTATCCCGAAAAAGAGAGTTAAAACTTAAGCTGTGAGTGCATACATTTCAGGTAAATGAATGGTTACCATTACTATTCAGATTGTCTTACTTCCCATAATCTTATTACTGTTTTGACAAAATCAACCTCTGGGTAAGGGTCCCAAACTTGCAATATTAAGCTACTGTACACTAAGCAAATAATCAAATAGATCTAATAAATACCATGAAATTTCAGTACAGCACATTCAGAAGTGGAGCTTGTTCATTCTTGCCTGATCCATTGCAAGATTGAAGTAATTGCCTCAGGGTCTCCAGTTATGCGCCTCCCCATGACAAGGGAGTGCACTTCTGCAACTAATTGGAACCCCAAGTATGTAAAAGCCAACACGGTCAAAGCAAGAGTGTAACTGCAATGCACAGACACATTAACCTACGCCTACATCCCAAGCGCAACAAATGATGTCCCTAAGTGAGGAAATTTTGATCCTGTGCTGCGGAGTTCAGAGCGCAACCTGTGCACTTCTTAGCAATGGCAGAAAATGAGGAATAAAGAAATCCCCTCCCCAATGGACAGTTTTCCCGACACACCATATTTATCTCCAGCGTTGTGCGATTCGGCATCATGTAGGTCTGAACATAACTAACCTTTTGACAAAGAAAGCCGAGAAGAGTAACTCATCTATCTCCAACCCTTCCATCATCTGGAAGTTCAAAGTAAGCAAATGAAGTTCAATGGTCATGCTGATTAGATAAAAGCAAAACTTTAGAAAGGAACAACATTCAGTACCTGATATTTATGTTGCGCGTACACCATAACCTCGGATCAAATTTCATCAGATATTAGATGAAAATATCTCATAGACCCTTTCCTGAACAAGCTGGATCCAAATGGCTCAATTTCTAGACCTTGGTAGATTTATGATTTTCAGTATTTTCGTGGCGCTAAAATACTGAACACAAATACCAGTTAAAAACCTAGAAATAATTAGTCTCACCTTATTATCATAATTACCAGAACCATGTACAAAATATTCAGACAGAGCAACCAGAGAACCATGTAGAAAATATTCAGATAGAGCAACCAGAAGCATGTTCTTGCAATTAACAAATTAAAGGTGTTACAAAATATAGTGCTAAACAGATCGCTTGGAAGCTTAATACAAAAGTTAAAACCAAGCAAAAACATGAAGGAACTAAACATTACGTAAAGGCCCGTAGTATTAACCTGTCGAGGAGCCATGAACTAACCTGTTCATGCATCTCGAAATTGCCTGAACGACAAGATAATTCAAAAAACATGAATTAAGGAACTGAAACGATCAGCAGAAGCACACATATCAAAGATTAATTGTTAAAATATTGCATCCGAAGTTGAACCATACACTGATACTCACCTTTTTGCTGTCAACTGGGAATTCGTATACTTGATCAAAGCCTCTTTCTCAGCAACCTGGCGTCTCAGCTCATGACTGGTCGAGTAGACCTGTTCATCTAGCTCACCGTACCGACCAGCTGCTTCTACAGGTTTTCAATCTGCTCCTGTAGTGAAATGATCTCACCCATGTCTCTAGTTTTGTTCTTAGCTTCCAGCAGAACCATTGGAGCGAAACTGAACCTCTGGAGCTCCATTATCTTGATAATGGAGTCCGGTACTCCCTACGGGGGTCGTTTTCAAAAAAGAGCAGAACCATTGGAGAGGCGAGCCGTTCTCTCTGTTCGAATCCGGCGTGCCCTCCTTCCATGCGTCTCCTTAGCCACCTCTTTGCGCTTCTCCAATCGTTGTCCTGCAGGAAACAAGCGTCCATCCCAGATTCATCAATCATGGAAACTTGTGACAGATTATTTATTTGATGGTAAATCATGACAGTATTTTGTTCTCACAAATACAAGTGATTTACCTATATGATTCCATCTAGTATTCTGAAAATCTTATTACGGGTATTAAAATGCCCAATATGTATCAAGAATTCATGAGCACAATATTTATCGCCATAATCAGATGGGAATCCTGCTTAGTCTGTACTTCAAAGTCTTGAGCAGCAGTAGCTGACGACTGGTCCTTGCCCAAGTGGCTGTGAAGGAGGTACACGGGGTGCTCAAGGATGTAGGCGGAGGCCACGCGTGCAGCCACCCTTCGAGCTCTGGTGCGGTTTCAAACGCCTAGCCTAATGCCTAAGGACCAGGAAGTAGTACAATTCGGATTTAGGGTTTGAGGCTGCGGTATTCATGGATCAGGGTGGTTGTGCCATACCTTAGTAGGAGGATCCGATGAAGGATGTGCAGGAGAATCGTCTCCGTAATTGGCGTGCGCTTGCTCGGCGATGTTGACTCATGTGTGCAGGGGAGGACAGGAGACGCCGGACCTCAACATCGACACCTACAGCAGGAGCGGACGCGCGGCTCCTCCTCCTCGACCCCTAACGCATGAAGGGGGCGCTGCTCCTTGTCCTCGGCGTGGTGGCTTTGCCAAGGTGAAGCCGGATCGACTGGCGCCCTGCCCGAAGGACTCATGCGCGCCGCCCCTGCTAATCTGGTGCAGCGAGTTCGGGGAAGAGGAGCCGCGCCTGGTGCTAGGTGGAGGAGGCCAATGGCGACGCGTTCATGTGGTGGAGGCCGGCGAGGGCGGCGAGACTTGTGGTTGAGCCCGGAGGGCGGCCGAGAGGGAGAGGTAGAGGAAGGGATCGACGACGTACGAGAGAAACCAAAATTTTCTTTTCTTTTAGATAGGACAGAAAGAAGATGGTACAAGGACCCGACCTGCTCGGATTATTGGTTAAATCCATGCGAAAACCTGTACAAAGGCAAAAACTACACCTAGCACCACAAAGCATACAAGATCGCCAATAGGCGGAACACACAACACCCACAGCCGAATACCCTAGTCTCTGCTACCAAAGTGCGCACCAAAAACCGTCGCGGCGAGCTGATCCAGCTCTTAACGCCAAACCTCGTCGACACTAAAGGGGAACGACAAGCTCAGAAGAAAATGAGGGCAAGTGCCTCTCCAACATAAGAGCAAAGACCAAAAGCTGCTCATTTGCCGCTCCTTGCATGCGAAGGATACTCCTATAGCCCACCATTGTATCACACCTGACAAACCACATGCCCCTTTGGCCGGCTCCACCTCCAAAACTGATGCTCCAACATGAGAGCATCTTAAATTTGATCCGGCATCACATACACAATTTGGATGGTGCCGGACACTTGCCAGGCCATTTCCATGTCGCCTCCCGCATCAGCACCCCTTATCCATTTTTTTGAATATGAATGAATTTCTATCTAAACAATGTAAAAATGAATGTATAGTCTAATGATAGTTTAAACATAGGAAAATAAAGTTACTACAACCATTTAAATTCAAATTCAATTAAAATTTGGTAAGTTTTACTCTGCTACATGAAGCATCAGACTGGGGTGCTCGACGCGCCCACAAGTGCACGACTAGATCACTCTGCAGTTGATCATGAGTTATTTCATCTCGAATCTCATGATAATTAGCGAGGAAATCAGAAAACTCGAACGACACTGCGATGTGCCTCGGTAAGGGAGCCGTAAATTCATAAGGCTCATTCATGACCAAGTTGACATTACGCTCGCTCTCGATGATCATGTTGTGCATGATGATACAAGCGTTTATAATCTCCCACATCTGCTCTAGGAACCAATATAGACAAGGATACCTGGCAATTGCGAACCGGACTTGAAGCACACCAAATGCTCGCTCAACATCTTTGCGGACACTCTTTTGCGTCCATGCGAAGAGAACGTTTGCCTCACCAACAGGGTTACAGATGGTTCTGACAAATATCGACCAACTAGGATAGATGCCCTCTGCTAGGTAGTACCCCTTGTCATACCCATGTTTGTTGATCACATACTTGCACTCGGGAGTTTGGCTGGTGGCAAGTCTCGTAAACACCGAAGAGCGTTGCAACATGTTGATGTCATTGTGAGAACATGTCATGCTGAAAAATGTGTGCCAAATCCATGTGCCATAATCCGCCATAGCCTCGAGCACAACACTGCACGCTCCAACATGTCCTACCTTGTACATACCCTGCCAAGCGAATGGGGAATTACTCCATCTCCAGTGCATGCAATCGATGCTCCCAGCTGAGATGTGTCTTCTGCATTTGGCTCTATCAGATACCTCTCTCCAAACACTACAGTCACTGCCTTGCAAAACCTGTAGGTGGCTTCAATGGCTATGGATTTGGACATACAGAGGTAATCGTCCAAAGAATCTGCCTTTCTGAATGGATGAGAACTCAAGAAGACAAGTGCAATCCTTTTTTAGCTCGAAGTAGTTATCATAGTCTCGAACACCATGCACAATGTTCATGAACACCTTCTGGTTCATTCTAAAGCGCCGGTGAAAGTCATATACATTGTTTGTCGGGTTGACGCAAAATGATCATTATAAAGCAGCACATGAACAATTGATCTGTAACGGTTCTTGTTGGCCCTCTTCCCTTTCACCGACCCGCCGCGTTTGGGCTTGGCCTCCACCACAGCCCATGTCGCCAGAAAAACGGCAAGAACAAGCTGATTCTCTTCATAAAAAAGAATCTCTCCTCTTCCATCATTTGGAATATTATTTCATCATTGCTATCCATTGCCTATTGAATAATAGTCAATGAATAATCATGCTACCAAAGAAATGGACACCAAAGAAATGACCTTGGCAAACAACCGAACACCTTGCGGCTGGGCGAGAGGGAGTGGCGCCGGTAGGGTAGAGCTGTGGCATCACGGAGAGTTGACTCGTGGCAGCGACGGTCGACGGGGACTCGAAAGGCGAGGGTGGCTGCGGAAAGTGGCGGGGGGTTGCCAAATGTCTACGGTAAGGGGTGATGGCGGTGTCGCGAATCGCCGGTTAGGGAAGCTGGAGGATGGGGTGGGGGTGCAAATGAATCACGCCTGCCCGTTATGTGTCTATAGCAGGTGCGTACCACATGTTGGAAGGCTTGTCCGGCCACTGTCTGGCACCCTCGAGCAGGCCCCCAAGTTTGGAGTGGGTGTCAGACATAATTTGCATCGGGCTAGACACTTGGGGGAGCCGGTGGGGCACATTTTGCTGTCCGGCCCCCAATGGGCCTTTGGGAGTGCTTTGGGTGGTGTTGGTGGAGATGCTCTTAGAACTCAGTGACATCATTACCAGGGCTGTGCCAACAGAAACAACGGCAGCGATACAATATATCTAAGACTATACAAATATCTTTACAATAAGAACTCAACAAAAGTACACGTTGCGAGATAAAAAAAAGTAGTAGTTCAGATTGTAAAAAAAGCGCAATTCTATGATGATCAAACCAAGCAATACCATTTTCACCAAGACCATCGTCACTACCACCCGCCGTAGCATCACCATCATCGGTTGAAGCACCACCATCACGACAGGCCAAAGCACCACTATCACCATCGGACAAAGCACCCACCACCGCCAGCCGAAGGACCATCGCCACCGCCAGCCATAGCATCACGAAGTTCTTGCCTCCTCCGTTGAATGATCTCCATTTCCATTTTTCTCATGTCTCAAAACTCTCCTGTCAACATGTTCATTGCATCATCACGAGCCGATCTTGTCGCCCTTGGCCTTGCGCTACTTGAGAGAGATTTTGCGCTCCTCATAGGTGCACCTTGTTTCCCACTTTGCCTCCTTAGGCCCCGCTTCGGGGTAATCGGGCCGAAAATGACGGGTATAATTCTACGAACCTAATCACGTCCGTAATATTCTGAAATATTCCGTTGTTTTTTACTGGGAAAAAAATACAAGTTGAACCAAGCGAGGCGTTATTTTTTTTTTTTTTTTTTTTTTTTTTTTGAGGGGGAATGCAGCTGCAAGTGGTTCCACAATTGTTGTCTTTTTTTGTAAATGTACCTGGGACTGGGAGTAGATTTGGACTGGGCCGTCTAATGATGGGCCTGTACGGACAGTGGCCGTCGGCCACTCGGGGCTATTGCATAATGCATAGGCTGCGGTTAAGCTCACAAAAACGGGCTCACGGTTTTGTTGACCTTACCCTCGCCGGCTCGCCAGCGTCGTCGATCCCGCCGGTCGCCGTCTCCCTCTGCCCCTCTCCATGGCGACGGCGGCTGTTTCGCCTGCCCCGCCCAAGCTCCCAACTGTTCCCGACCACCTACCTAGGTCAGTTACGCGTCCCTCTCGCTCGCTCGCTCGCTCGTGCCGCTGCCCCCCTCCCCCTCTCTTTGCTTATTACTGATTCATTGCTGCTGTTTTCCTTTTTGGCTGGAATTATGGTCGGCTTTTTCCCCTGTTAAACTAAATTCCTGAAAGATTCTATACTCTGATTCTACCCTGATAGCCAGACATTTAACTTGGTACGCTGGATTCTATACTCTGAATTTGGTTGGAATTTCGATACACTATGGTCGATGGAAAAAGAAAGATGTGTGCTTTTGCTTGAGAGTTTGCTGCCACATGTTTCTGTATCATATATATGTACTAGTAGTAGAGACTGGTGTGGTGATGCGGAAATTTCTTTTCTGTTGTGTATGACGCCAACTTCCTTTTCTGTGGAATCCTGCAGGCCAAGCGTGGCGATTTCATGGGATTCCCAAGGTAACATCTCTCTTTGTGGCAGCTTTACTAAGCATAGAGAACGAAAGATTCTATTTAATGTGCATCCCTCATGTTATGTTAATGGAGTAGACCATGGTGGAGAACGATGAGGCCATGTATCTCCTTGTATCAAATGATCACATAGAACTGTACTGCCTGAGATGCAGTTCAAAACAAAATCCCGTTACAAGGTCGGTCGTTAGGGCCTATCGGTCGATCATGAACCCCAACTCTATCCATTCTATGGGTGGTAAAGTACAGGTAGACATATGTTGTATCCTTTGAATTAAGAGGTGGAGCCAATAGCATACTAAAGTACCTCGCGAAACGAGGAAACAAGCCGTAGTAGGTTTAGTTATGTACTCCCTCCGTTCCAATTTAATTGACTTGCTATGCACCACATGTGGATGTATTAGGATACATCCACATGTGGTGCATAGCAAGTCAATTAAATTGGAACGGAGGGAGTAGTTGTTTTATTTCTCCATTTTCCTTTGTGCAAGTTATTCTGTAGTAACTTGTTTTTGTCGCTTCTGTCGACTTCCCAAGTAACGTCTCACTTAGCATTAAATTCCCAAACAGTTGGTTTGATGTTTCTTACCATACTTGCCACCTGGGGCAATTGGGCCTTCAGCTACATGATTTTCTATTTCCATGGGTATTGGAGATGATACTGTGTTATTTCAATTTTTTTATTACATGCAGCTCTATGCAAGCATGCAGAAACCTGCGAGTTGGAGTCGGGGGCCTTCTTGATTGATCCTGCTCTGCTTCCAACTCTAGAAGGTCTACTTCTGGAACTGTATGCAATGTTGCGCCCAAAGCCAGTCGACTATGAGCAAAGGCATACTATGATAGATGTCTTTAACAAAATTGCCAAAGACATTTTTGGTAAGCGATCTTTCTCTCTATTGAACTTGTTCTCATATTGAATTATGCCTAATGGCTGTTAACATGTTATGTAGACATACATACCAATTGAAATTGTCACATTCACACATGGTTGTAGAACACCTATGATCTTATCTATCACATGGGACATTTACATGTGCAATTAGGCGAGTTCACCGTCAGTCAAACTAAAGTGCAAATTCTTAAGTAACAGTGTCTTGGACCATGAGGTCGCGGATTCGAGTCCTGGAAACAGCCTCTTTCAGAAATGTAGGGAAATGCTGTGTACAAAAGACCCAAAGTGGTGGACCCTTCCCTGGACCGTGCGCAAGCGGGAGCTACGGCTGCCCTTTTCTTAACTAACAGTGTTTCATTCTTTCAGACTCCTAACTATTTCACAACGTCCCTCTTTTTTGGAATGCTTATGCCAAAAATGTTTTTTTTGTACATTGTAGACTATAGAGCATGCAAAAAATGTAAATTCTGAAATCTGAAATTATTCTTCTATCAATTGTTGGATTAGTGGTATTAGATTGGAGTTTTTAATTGTATTAAGTTCCAACTGAGTCAACCTCTTCTTCGTGGCAGTTGACTAGTTAACTCTAGCACGTTTTCTCCAATTTTTCGTATTCAGATATTATTTACTCAGAAGCTTTTGTTTCCGTCTGAATATTGAAATTTACGTTATCGTGTTAACTATTTTTCATGTCTTTCAGGTAAAGTAAATGGGTTTCCAGTTGTAGAACCGTTTGGGTCATTCACAATGGATCTGTTTACTGCTAAAAGTGACCTTGACCTCTCTGTCAACTTTAGCAGTGATATGGATGGTCAATATCCTCGCAAGGAAATGATTTCTGTTATTAGGAAGTTTGCAAAAGTTCTTCATAAGCATCAGAGTAAATATCGTCTTACAAAGAATTTCTTCATATCTCTCGTAGCATTTCTTTGTGTTAATTCAAGTTCATTAAATACGCATTCTTAAAATCTTATTCCATCTTAGTTAGAAATTCATGTATTGGAACTAATGGATTTGAACAAGGGAACTAGACTGGAGTGGCACAACTATTGCAAGTATTACATATGCATTCAATCTTGACGGGCCATAAAATTTAATAAAATAAAAGCTATAACTGCAGAGGTAGTTGTAGGAGAAGAAACTCGTCATGCAAATGCAGTAAAAGGAAATTAATCTTCACCTTAGCTTGCACTGACTTGTGAAGGCACAGTTATATCATGCAGTATGGCGCCAGAATTCAAGATTTACCGAAATTACCGACACAGGAACACTATTATGTGCATATTAAAATTGTTGTCAAGGTAAAACTAACAATCTAATATACTCCCTCCATTCCACAATAATCTACATTCTAGACTAGTATTTTGTTCTACATTATTCTACATTCTGGTGAAAGCTAGCTATCCATGTGCCAGAACCATGAGTTAGTTTCGAGATCTTGTGGGTCTCACCTCTAGCCTACCCCAACTTGTTTGGGAATAAAAGGCTTTGTTGTTGTTGTTGTTAGTGGATATTAATTGTCTCCTCGGTAATAAACGATAACAAAAACAAAGCAGCCTCTCTCTTTTTCTATTGGGTTTCAGTAATGCTAATCTGTTGTGGATTGGATGTTTGCATACTTGAGTAGTACTATTAAAGAGGTTGCTAATTTGTCTTAAAATTTATAGGATGTAGATTATTGGGGAATGGAGGGAGTATGGTATTAAAAACCTTAGTCTGGTGCCTACCCGAGTTCCGTATTTAGCCCTGCAAATGTTAACTGGATTTGCCCCTATAAGAGCCAAAATATTCTAAATGTCGTACACAGTGGTTATACGACTACTATTCCAACTAGAGAGCAGGCTGAATTATTTGGGCAGTTCTAGAAGTGGGGACACAGTGAGGGGAAGGTTGGTAACTTGAGGGTAATGTACGTATGTTATCCAATCAATCAGATTGGTTTGTTCCGTTCCATTAGCTGATCAGCATCTCTGTGATCTAACTATTTGGTTTCACTAATAATGACCACTCTATGGGTGTGACTACGATTTTGTTGATTGGGGGTTCATTTCAAATATTATTTTTGTTTCTGAAGGGGTAAATCTGTGATAAGATGGTTTTGAAGGGTGTATATGGAACTCCCTCAATTCCTGGTCATAATTTATAATGCCCAGTTTATGGACAAACACCGAAGATCCAAATTTGTATCCATTTCTTCTGTTGTCTCTGTATAAACTGTAAGATAGGACATGTACCAAATAAACTGAAAGGGCTTTAGTTTGTTATCTTGAACATGTGACGTTTAACGTGATGTTGCATGGCATTTGCAATTTAATTGCTTCGGCACTGCTTTGTTAGATGTCAGCAAATTGTAGATGTCCAATGGCATGTGATTAACTGCTTAATAGAAGCCTTTCGTTGCAAATGTCAATGTGTTCCTTGCTTTTTATCTTTCTTATATTGCTAATTTCAGGCCGCGGTCGTTGTTATGGGGTTTTACCTATTCCAAGTGCTAAAGTTCCTGTGCTGAAGGTTACTGATAAGGGAACTGGGGTTGAGTGCGACATTTCGGTCGAAAACAAAGATGGCATGTCACGATCAATGATATTTAAACTTGTTTCATCGATTGATGAAAGATTTCAGATTCTTTGTTTTCTGGTATTGCAATCCTCTGTCTCGATGTTCCTTTTTTTTGGAGAATCTAAGTAGCATGAAACTCCCCTTGAAGTTATCTATCTACAAGATATTACAATGACTTGTGTGTTTATTCTGCAGATGAAGTTCTGGGCTAAGACACATGATGTCAATTCTCCCAAAGATCGAACAATGAGCTCAATGGCTATTATCTCCCTAGTTGCTTTCCATTTACAGGTAAAGTGGGGTTGTTACTATGGTTTGATTTTCTTTCAAAATTCATGGTCAGGATTAGTTTTTGGATATTAGCCGTTATGTGGTATTTCTGTTAGAGGGGCTCAAGCTGAGACTTAATACTTAACTATTTTTCCGTTTGGACAAAGATAAAATAAGTGCACTTATTAATTGTAAAATGTGGAGTGCAGACCCGGCATCCTCCAATATTACCTGCATTTTCTGGCTTGTTGAAAGGTACTCCTCTATTGAAGTACATGTTATTCCTTTTGGCTCTTTGCTAGTTTGTTTTCTGGTCTCATATTTCTACCATCTGATTTATGATTAAAGTATTAAACTAACTGTAAGATATTCATGCTCTTTTGTAGATGGTGCAGACTTTGCAAGTGTTCAGAAGAACGTTTTGCTCTTCGAGGGGTTTGGGAGCAATAATAAAGAATCTGTTGCTGAACTTTTTGTATCACTAATGAGCAAAGTGAGTTACTTTAAAAAAAATCTTAAAATTTATGGTGAAAAGGTATCAAGTGCAAACACACAATTTGGTACAGCCATGCTTTTTTGATGATGTCTATGATAAGTCATTGTTTTCTATGCAGTTCCACTAATGGGTAAAGATAGTTATTTATAGTTTGTTTGAATTTATGATGGGAGATGTGTAGTGCAAAAGCACAATTTGGTGCAGCCATGCTTATTTTGACAATGATGTTTTGACGATATTTTCTACAGCTATAAGTGCAGCCTTTGTTGAAAAACAGGGCTAGCTCTGTGCAGCTTATGTCTTCACTTAATCTGAACCCCAGAATATGTCCACCCTCTAAACTCATCCTGACCCTGCTGGAACGGGATGGACATTGTTCAGTTCAGCTGTGATACGGTTGTCTTTTGTCTTTCAGAACATTTTCCACTGATATTTAGTGATTAAGTAATTTGATTCTTCAACAAAGTACTCCTGTTTTCGCAGAGAACATGATCATATCATATGCCTCCATCATCTAGTGTATAGCTCGTTCAACTCATAGCCGAGTTTTTAGTTTTTCCCTTCCTTTTCTGGCAATGGGGCTACATGCGGGCTCACTCACGTAACATAGTTTGCATGCTAATTTGATTATATAGTGCATGCCAATGGTCAACATGTAGCTCCTGCTGATGTTCACAGATACTTCTGACTTATGTCATGCAGCTACTGGCAGTAGAGGGTTTATGGGAACAAGGGCTCTGTGCCAGCAATTTTGATGGATTCTGGATCTCAAAGACCTGGGACAGAGGAATTGGTAACTTGAGCGTAAGTTTCCTACGAATTCGGGCAACAAATTGTGCAGAGCGTTGTTTATTAAATACAGCCATTTTTGCAGGTTGAAGACTTCTTGGACCGGTCTCAGAATTTTGCCAGGGCGGTAGGGAAGGCTGAGATGCAGACCATCTGTCAATGCCTAAGGGATACTGTTTCCAAATTGGCTGATTTCTTTAAGGGTAACATTGATGCACCGACACTGAAGATCCTTATTTTCGGTTCGCTAAATCAGGATGGGCCAGTCAGTCACCCCAGTCCGAAGCATGGTAAGAGTAAGAGGAAGAGGGACTCGCGATATGAGAAGCAGCAAAAGAAAGGGAAGCATACTGCACAAGCTGGCCATGCTGCTAATATGACTGCTCCTGTTTTACCAACCCCCACTGTATTCAGCCTCCTCATCCTGTTCATCAACTTGGTTCCGCCCAACAAATTTATCAGTTTGGGCCTCTATCCCAGCATCCAATGTCCTCCTCGGTTTGCTTACGGGTTGCCGCAAGCGCATTTGCATCCAGCTCCTCATATGATAGGCCAACCACAGGGCAGTTTCATCCACTCGAATCCCGGGAATCACCTGCAGCAGCAAGCCCAGCATATGTTTGTTTCTATGCTAGCCCACCAACGGGCGATTGATGGGTCGTTTCACCCCTACGGTTTCAACGGGGCTCAGCAGATCCATTCTGACGAGAATGGTCGGTTACCTTACGGAATCAATCCGAATTACTGGAGGGTATGACAGCATTGACAGGTGCAGCTCGGGGATTGTTGTAGCTTGTGTTGTTGTTGATCTGTTGTAAAAAACAGCTTTTGCTCTTTTTGTCTAAAGTAGCAGCGAAAAGGAAACCAAAAGTGCCAAAGGTTCCCCTGCGCCGGGCTGACTGTGAGGTTATTCTAGACCTGGTTAATTATGCCAAAGGTTCTCCTGCGCCGGGCTGACGAAGGTTATTCTAGACCTGGTTAATTAGTACTGAACCTTCAAATATTGTTGATTGGCAGCCTGGATCAAAATTTGAGATGCGCATAGTGCGTCTGTACCAGCTTGATAGATGTTGCTCATCATCATCACATTATTATTGCAGCCAACATATGTATTGAATGATTGCAATGGAGCCGGGAGTGACCTCCTGTTATTATTAACAAAAACATATATATTAATTGCATTGCCAAGAGATATGCTGTTGTTATAACATCTGCTGTTGGTCGATCGGGCATCTGAAAGTGACACGAGAATGGCTGCATCTGGAAGTGCCTAGCCTTCTGTTGGTATCAGATGCTAGGCTAGATGAAACAAGAGACTGTCGATCCGCCCATTGTATCGATGACCCGGCCGCCCACCGTAATTGATCTGCCGGGGGTGACGAGAAAACTTTACAAGGATAGTTCAGTTCATCTCACGTAGCCGAAAACATGGTGCTTTCAGGCGAAAGGGATCGATGCGTACGTTGCCCACTTGATTTGCAAATGCATATGATGACGAGCCCTCGTGGTACCTGTATGGCTGTATCATGTAAGTAGACACAGCAGGCGACAGATGCAGCGTAAGAGCATCTCTAGCAGATGCTGAATAAATTGTATCCGGTATGCAGGATACTCATTATCCGGTACGAGAGCTCCACGACACACGAAATCAAACCGGATATTCAAATTAAAAAGCAGGTTGCAAGTTCGCGCGAGATACATAGCTAGAACAGAGATTGAAACTACACTAGAATTGAAAAACAGCACCACGTCGTAGCCGGAATCTCGCGCCTGGGGTGTAGCGGGTGTAGGATGCCCTGTTCAACTGCTCGCTTGATGACCTTGCCAAGGACGTCGACGGCTAGCACAAAGAGCTGGGGCGACAGAGGATCGCCCTGGCGCAGCCCGCGGCGGTGCCAAATTGGCGGCCCTGCCTCGCCATTGATCAGCACTCGCGTGCTGGCAGAGGAGAGGAGGATGGCGAGCCACTCGAGGAACCGGTCGCCGAACCCGTACTGGCGCAAGACCTCGAAGAGGTAAGGCCAGGCGAGGGAGTCGAACGCCCGTGCGAGGTCGAGCTTCAGGAGTATCCGCGGCACACCAAGCTGATGCAGAAGTCGCGTGGATTGCTTGACTAGAACGAAGTTGTCATGCAAGCTGCGGCCCGTGATGAACGCGTTCTGGTTGCGGCTCACGATCGCGTCCAGTTTGGGTGCGAGCTGTAGCGACAGGACTTTGGCAAAGATCTTAGCCACCAGATGGATCAAGCTTATGGGGCGGTAGGCCTCGCATCTCGTACAGGCGCTGGAACACGGCCATGAAATCGTGCTTGACCGTAGCCCAGCACGCCCTGAGGAATTCTGCCGTGAAGCCGTCGGGGCCTGGCGCCTTACGGGCCGGCAGCCGTTTCACCGCGTTCCAGAGCTCCTCTTCGCTGAATGGTGCATCCAGATTGCTCAAATCATGCGGCTCGATCAGCTGCTCGAAAGTCATCGAGTGCTCACGCGCGACCTTGGTGCCCAAGAGTGCGTCGTAGTGCGCATAGGCAGCCGCCGCCATGTCCTCAGGCTCCGTGTATACTCGATCGTCCGCCGCTATGCTGTAAATTTTGTTTTTCTGTCGGCGGTAGGAGCACAGGCGGTGGTAGTATGTGGTGTTGGCGTCGCCCTCTTGAAGATTGGTAATGCGAGCACGCTGTCGTGCGATCGTGCGCTCCATCGAGGCCAGGCCGAGGTAGGTGAGCTTGAGCTGCTTGTGGAACCATGTCTCGTGTGGCGTCAACAGGCGATCCTCTTGTGCTTTGTCAAAACGTGAGGTAAGCTCGCGTGCAATGGCCATCTTCCCCTTCACGTTTCCGACTGTCCGTGCACTCCAACTGGTCAGGCGTCGGGCAGTGGCTTGGAGACGCAACACGAGGCGCTTGTAGGGGTCTGCATCATCAACCGAGTTCCATGCCGTGGTCACTATTTCTTGAAAACCATCCATCCGTAGCCAGAAATCTTCGAAGTGGAAGCGTTTGCGCGTTGCTAGTTGCGGGGAGCAGTCCAGCAGTAATGGACTGTGGTCTGAAACCACTGACGCCAAGCATCTCAGGTGGCAGTCGCGGTGCAAATCCTCCCAGTCCGAGGTGCAGAACACGCGATCGAGATATACCAGGGTGGGCGGGGACTGGTTATTTGTCCATGTGTATCGGCGCCCAGCCAGATAAACCTCCTTCAGCGCGAGGTCATTCAAGAGTCGTCGGAACCTGCCCATCATGCGCCGGTTTACGTTTACGTTGCCGTTGTTCTTGTCCTCGTCGTGGTAGATCAGGTTGAAATTTCCACAGATCATCCATGGGCCGTGGCAGCCGGCACGGACGTCGCGAAGTTCTTGCAAGAATTGGATCTTGTCCACGTCATCTTGTGGCCCGTAGACCACCGTCATCCACCAAGCATTAGCGGTGCCATTGCACGCCCTAACCTTCGCCGTGATCGCGTTCGTGGAGAAGGACGTGTCCGTGATGGTCACGATTCGACTTTTCCAGGCTAACAGAATGCCGCCGCGCGTTCCCTGTGCTGGCAGGTAGACGTAGTCGTCGTACTCAGAACCCAATGCCTCGAGGACAATAGGCGAGCAGATCAAAGCCATCTTTGTTTCTTGTAAGCATACAATGGGCACGTGATTACGATCTTAATGCCGTGATCCATAAAGGGATGAATCGACAGTGTGGAGCTGGCGCGTAGGGCTACGCCGCGGGGATGGCATCGACATTGGGTGAGGCTACCGACTCCGGAAGCGTGCGATCTACCAATTTGGCGATGGCAGCGAGCATCGATTGGGGAAGTGGCACAGCAAACACGCCGTCGTAGGCCTTCATCTCCACCGCCGAGATCTTCTGGTCGACTCCCACAATCCCAAGGGTGCGCAGCAACTGCACTTGCGCTTTGCGTTCGGCCGTGGGCGGTGCCGGCGTAGGTTTGGCGGCAGCGGAACGTCCACGACGGGCAGGAGCGAAGCTCAGGGGGCGGCGGACCTTCTTCCCAGGGGTTGGCAGCGCCGCGTTGAGGTGCTTGGTGGCCTCCGTGAGGAAGCTGCCAAGAGTCAGTGCGTGCGTTGCAGCAGTATGCTTCTTGGCACGGCGCAACGTGACCGGCGGCGAGTCGTAGCGGCCTGGAGCAGAGCGGGGGTCGAGGTGTTGGTCCGTGGCGTTTTGTGCAGCGCGGCTGGGCTCCGGAGATCTAGGCTGCTCGGTGGGCTCTGTGGGCTCTGGAGATCTGGGCTGCTCGGTGGGCTCTGTGGGCTTGATCCTGATAGCAGGCCCGAATTGGGCTGCGATAGCCCATCTTCAGGATCCTTCCGGGGGCAGTGGCGGGAGAGCTCTGCATGTGCACGTAGTCCGTGCTGTCATCGATCTGCAGCTGGGGCACGACAGACTGGACCAAGGAACCATCCAAAACGGCACCAGGAGTGGGCGCGGGCAAAGCATCGCTTTGCCCCGACCGGGTATCTTCGTTGGCCGCCGTGTCCAGCTGAGTGTCAGGGACCTCACTCGCCATGGAGAAAGTGGCCTGATCCCGATGGCGCTTTGGGCTGGATGCACCAGTATTGGCTCCAGCACTGCCTTCTGCTCTGTCTTCGTGCGAACCGGACGGCGCGAGATTTGAATTCTGGGCGGCCATGGTCGAGGGCACCTCCAGTATGGTGTTGCCATCTGTCCTTGCCAACAGGAGCACAGGAGCTGTCGGGGAGTGGGCTGCATCTTTGACTGCCTGGTCCACTCTGGGTGCGCGCTTTACCCACTTTTGGGTCATTCCTCTTTGGGAAAAACAACGAGGACGACGGGGCCCACATTGCGCAGGCCAGCCCAGCATCTCCCTCATCGGTGCTTGCACGGGTGGCGGCGCCGCCGCACGGCTCCGGCCTGGCCAGTGAGAGTTGACGGCCAGACCGTCTGCACTTGTGCTGCGCCCTTCGAGCCAGCCTAGGGACTCCATGGCCATGTGATAGCGTGAATCACACGCTCGTTGGGAGACCCCAAGAGGAAGGTATGATGCAGTTCAGCATCAAGTTTTCCCTCAGAAAGAAACCAAGGTTATCGAACCAGTAGGAGCAGCAACTCTTCAGAAGGTTATTGGTGGCTCGCACGGCGCAATACGATCACCAACGTGGAATCTGCACACAACACAATCAAACTATTTTGCCCCAACGAAACAGTGAGGTTGTCAATCTCACCGGCTTGCTGAAAACAAAGGATTAAACGTATGGTGTGAAAAATGAGTATTAAATTGCAGAGAATGAAAAAGGAACAGTTTGCAGTTTGTAGTTGTTTAATCAGTGTAAAAGAATGGACTGGGGTCCACAGTTCACTAGTGGTGTCTCTCCATAAAAGATAACTAACATGTTGAGTGAACAAATTACTGCTGGGCAATTGACAAATAGTGAGCGCATGACAATGCATATACATGACATGATGACTACTATGATATTTAATTGGGCATTACGACAAGATACATAGACCGTTATCCAACAGCATTTATGACTAATAATCCACCGCCGGGTTGTCATCCGAGTCCCCATTGGTATTAAGTTGCAACCAACGGATAATCGCATTAAGTAAAGCGCGTAATGTAAACAAACGCATATGCCCGTGGACATAGCATCGTTAGGTTACCCCTAGTGGCAACAGCACATCCACAACCTTAGAACTTTCTGTCACTGTCCCAGATTAAATGGAGGCATGAACCCACTATTTAGCATAAATACTCTCTCTTGGAGTTAAAAGCATCTACTTGGCCAAATCATCTACAAGTAACGGAAAGCATGCAAGATCTTAAATAACATATAAGATAGATTGATAATCAACTTGACATAGTATTCAATATTTATCGGATCCCAGCAAACACAACATGTAGCATTACAATAATATGATCTTGATCATGTAGGGCAGCTCACAAGATCTAAACATGATGGCACAAATTGGAGAGACAACCATCTAGCTACTGCTATGGACCCGTAGTCAAAGAATGAACTACTCACGCATCACTCCGGAGGCAGGCATGGCGATGTAGAAGCCTCCGGTGACGATTCCCCTCTCCGGCAGGGTGCCGGGAAGAAGTTCTGAACCCTCCCGAGTTAGGGTTGACGGCGGCGGCGTCTCTGGAACTTTTCGTGGATATTTGCTCAGGCTATTAGGGTTTTCGCGTCGGGGTGAATAAGTAGGCGAAAGGGCAGGGCAGAGGTGGGGCCCGCGCCCTAGGTGTGTGTGGCCACCTCCTGGCTCTCCTCTGTTGCTCATTTGATCCGTCAAGTGAGTTCTGGTAAAATAGGGACCCCCGTGAAGTTTCGTCCAATTCCGAGAATATTTCCAGACTAGCTTTTCTGGAATACAAAAACATCAGAAAACATGAACTGGTACTTTGACATCTTGTTAATAGGTTAGTCCCAAAAAATGTATAAAAGTGATATAAAATAGATGCAAAACATGTAGCAATTGGTATAAAACAAGCATGGAACATCAAAAATTATAGATACGTTTGAGACGTATCAACATCCCCAAGCTTAGTTCCTACTCGTCCTCGAGTAGGTAAACGATAAAAACAAAATAATTTTTGAGTTGACATGCTACCATCATAATCTTGATCATATAATATTGCAAGGCACATGTAAATGAATGAAGTGATCCAAGTCAATGGTATATAATTTGCTACCAAATAGATAATGAGTAAACAATGAATCACACAAGCTAAACATTTTCATGAATAGTACTTTCGAGACAAGTATCAAACAGTTTTGCATAAGAGTTAACTCATAAAGCAATAGTTTCTAATAAAAGGTATTCAATCAACACAAAGTAAGAATTAAGTTTCAGCATTTGCTTCAACTTTCAACATATTTATCTCCTGAGAGTTGGGGCGCCGGTGCCGTGGACGGGTGGAACTTGCTCAACAATCTCCAAAATCGTGCTGCGGCGGATGCTCGCAGGGTCATGCGTGCGTCTGGCAAGACAGAATGTGGCGAGGTCTTCATGGGAGCGTGTGCGAGGATGGAGGCGCTCAATCCAGCAGCTCGCGCCCAGGATGTGCTCCGCCGTCGCGATGTGCCAGGCATGGGTAGGGATACCGTGGAGCTCAAGCTCGACACAGTGTTCAAACCCGCCGGCGGCGGCATGGGCGAGCTTGCACCAAGGACGGATGAGGAAAGTGAAACGCGGGCCGCTGACGTTGTGGTCTCCGGATAGGCTGTCCTTGAGCGCCATGGAGGTGAAGAGGATGAGGAAGTCCTCCGGATGGTGGGCGTGGATCGTGAAGTCGCCGTCGACGAGCTCAAAGTTTCTGTAGAGTACGTCGGCTATCTCCTCGGCAGTGATGCGCGGCCGTGTCTCGGTGATGGTGGCCACCATTGCGTGGGCCAGGACCCCCTCCGCGTCCTCCATCTCAACGGAGCGCGACATGATGACCCACACAGGCTCGGAAGCGTGCGCAGCGGTCACCGGTGCTGCCGGAGCTGGGGGCGGAGGTGGAGGTGGTGGCAGTTGGCGCTGCGTGGCGCCGGGCGCGGCGGGCTGGGTTGCACGGCTTGGCACGACGACGAGCTGGCCCTCCTCGAGGGGGCCAAGGCGCGTTTCACAGTTGCGGGAGTCGTGGCTGGAGATGAGGCAGCGGCGACATCTGATGTCGTTGGTGCAGTCCCGGACGCGGTGGCGGTGGTCCAGACAACGGAAGCACAGACCTGCGAGCGCCTCCGGTGAGGGACTGTGAGGTCTCTGTGGTGGTGGCGCCAGATCCAGGCGCGGACGGCGGCGGCGGTACTTGCGGCGAGGGCGCTGGAAGCCGTCCTCGTCGATCTCGACGCCGGCGAGAGACGTGGTGCACCTCAGAGCGAGGACCGAGGCGGGCCTTGGCCGGCTGACGCTGAGCCACCGGGGCAGGGGCGCGAGGGGCAGGCGCGGTGGGGGGCGGCGGAGGGGTGCGGGTGACGTCGCTGTACGAGCGCGCAGAGGACCCGGCCTCCGATTCCATCCAGCGGTCGCCGGAGGAAACTCGGTCGTCGGAGGCGGTCGCGCTGCGGCCGGCGGAGCCAGCGTCAGAGAGCACCATGGCTGGGGAGGGGAGGTGGGAGGAGGGGCTAGGGTGGAGGGCTGCCGGCGGGGATCGACGGCGGCGTGGGCTGGTGGTGGTGGGCGCTAGGCCAGGCTAGGGGAGGGAGCGGAGCGGAGCATCGCCCTCATTCAAAAATACTCCAACCTGCTTGTACTCCAAGATGAATTCAGTACAAAGATCACAAAGGGACTTAGCCACTTAAGCAATAGGCACACCAACATGGGAACATAAAGGCCATGATAAACTACAGGAAATGATGTTCTCAGATCGATCAGTCACAGGCGCCATCTGCAATCTTGAAATCTAAATTTCAGTGTGTTCCTTACTTCTTATCTTTCGTATATTGTTAATTTCAGGTCGCGGTCATTGTTATGGGGTTTTACCTATTGAAAGTGCTAGAGTTCCTGTGCTGAAGGTTGCTGATAAGGGGACTGGGGTTGAATGTGATATTTCAGTCGAAAACAAAGATGGCATTTCACGATCAATGATATTTAAACTTGTTTCATCGATTGATGAAAGATTTCAGATTCTTTGTTTTCTGGTATTGCAATCCTCTATCTCAACGTTCCTTTTCTTTTGGAGAATCTAAGTAGCATGGAATTCCCAAGTTATCTATCTACAAGGTATGACAATGACTTGTCTGTTTATTCTGCAGATGAAGTTCTGGGCTAAGACACATGATGTCAATTGTCCTAAAGATCGAACAATGAGCTCAATGGCAATTATCTCCCTAGTTGCTTTCCATTTACAGGTACAGTGGAGTTGTTACTTTGGTTCGATTTTCTTTCAAACTTCATGGTCAGGAGTAGTTTGGATATTAGCCATTATATGGTATTTCTGTTAGAGGGGCTCAGGCTAAAACTTAATACTTAACTGTTTTTTCTGTTTTAACAAAGAGAAAATAAGTGCACTTATTAATTGTAAAATGTGGAGTGCAGACCCGGCATCCTCCAATATTACCTGCATTTTCTGGCTTGTTGAAAGGTACTCCTCTATTGAAATACATGTTATTCGATTTGGCTCTTCGCTAGTTTATTTTCTGATCTCATATTTCTACCATCTGATTTATGATTAAAGTGTTAAACTAACTGTAAGGTATTCATTGCCCTTTTGTAGATGGTGCAGACTTTGCAAGTATTCAGAAGAACGTTTTGCTCTTCGAGGGGTTTGGGAGCAATAATAAAGAATCTGTCGCTGAACTTTTTGTATCACTACTGAGTAAAGTGAGTTACTTCAGTTTTTCTTAAATTTATGGTGGACAGATATCAAGTACAAATGCACAATTTGGTGCAGCTATGTTTTTTTTATGATGTATATGATATGGCATTGTTTTCTATGCAGTTCCACTAATGAGTAAAGTTAGTTATTTATAGCTTGTTTCAATTTATGATGGGGAGATATGTGGTGCAAAAGCACAGTTTGGTGTGGCCATGCTTTTTCGACGATGCATATGTTTTGAAGATATTTTCTATATACTTCCAGCTACAAGTGTAGCCTTTGTTGAAAAACACGGTTAGCCGCTAGCTCTGTGCAGCAAATGTCTTCAGTTAATCCGAACCCCAGCATGTGTCCACCCTGTAAACTCATCCTGACCCTGCTGGAACGGGATGACATTGTTCAGTTCAGCTATGATGTTGTTGTCTTTTGTCTTTCAGAACATTTTGCACTGATATATATTGAATAAGTAACTTGATTCTTGAACAAAGGGCTCCTGTTTTCCTCGTTCAACTCATAGCCGGGTTTTTTAGTTTTTTTCCTTCTTTTTCTTGCAATGTGGCTACATACGGGCTCACTCACATAACATAGTTTGCATGCTAATTTCATTACATATTGGCATGCCAATGGTCAACATGTAGCTCCTCCTGATGCTCACAGATACTTCTGGCTTATGTCATGCAGCTCCTGGCAGTAGAGGGTTTATGGGAACAAGGGCTCTGTGCCAGCAATTTTGATGGATTCTGGATCTCAAAGACCTCGGACAAAGGAATTGGTAACTTGAGCGTAAGTTTCCTATGAATTCAGGCAACAAATTGCGCAGAGCGTTGTTAATTAAATACAGCCATTTTTGCAGGTTGAAGACTTCTTGGACCGGTCTCAAAATTTTGCCAGAGCGGTAGGGAAGGCTGAGATGCAGAACATCTGTGAATGCATATGGGATACTGTTTCCAAATTGACTGATTTCTTTAAGGGTGACATTGATGCACCGACACTGAAGATCCTTATTTTTGGTGCGCTAAATGAGGATGTGCTAGTCAGGCACCCCAGTCCGAAACATGGTAAGAGTAAGAGGAAGAGGGACTCGCGCTATGAGAAGCAGCAAAAGAAAGGAAAGCATACTGCACAACCCGGCCTTGCTGCTATTATGACTGCTTCTATTTTACCAACTCCCACTGCAAATCAGCAAAAGAAAGGGAAGCATACTGCACAACCTGGCCTTTGCTGCTAATATGGCTGCTCCTATTTTACTAACTCCCGCTATAAATCAGCAAAAGAAAGGGAAGCCTACTGCACAACCTGGCCGTGCTGCTAATATGGCTGCTCCTGTTTTACCAACTCCCACTGTAAAGCAGAAAAAGAAAGGGAAGCATACTGCACAACCTGGCCGTGCGGCTAATATGGCTGCTCCTATTTTACAACCTCCCACTGTATTCATGCCTCTTACTCCTGTGCAACAAATTTATCAGTTTGGGCCTCTACCCCAGCATCCGATGCCTCCTCCTCGGTTTGCTTATGGGTTGCCGCAAGCGCATTTGCATCCAGCTCCTCATATGATAGGCCACCCACAAGGTGGTTACATCCACTCGAATCCCGGGATTCAACTGCAGCAATATGCACAGCATATGTTTGCTTCTATGCTAGCCTACCAACGGGCGATTGATGGGTCGATTCACCCCTATGGTTTCAACGGGGCTCAGCGGATCCATTATGACGAGAATGGTCGGTTACCTTACGGAATCCATCTGAATTACCGGAGGCTATGACAGCGTTGACAGGTGCAGCTCGGGGATTGTTGTAGCTAGCTAATTGGTGCAGATTGTGTTGTTGTTGTTGATCTGTTGTAGAATGAGATGTGCAATTCTATTCATTTAACAGCTCTGTTCTTTTGGTCTAAAAGTAGCACCGAAAGGGAAACCAAAGGTGCCAAAGGTTTTACGTTCTCCTGTGCCGGGTGGACTGTAAGGTTATTCTAGACTTGGTTGTCGCTGAAGCTTCCGATCTTGTTCATGGAAATTTGAGATGCGCAGTAGTGCATCTGCGCCTGCTTGAGACTAGTCATAATGGGGAGTAATTTAGACTAGTAACATGCATATGTTACTAGTCTAAGTTACTATCTACATAGTGGGAAGTAACATGTGTGTAGTGTCATATTTTTGTGACTAGTCTGATATATAGATGTTGCTCATCATCTGACATTATTATTGCAGAAAACATATGTATTCATTGATTGCATTGGCAAGAGATATGCTGTTGTTAGTTACAACATCTGCTGTTGGCCGATCGGGCATGTGAAAGTGGCACAAGAATGGCTGCATCTGAGAGTCGAGTGCCTAGCGTGCTGTTGGTATCAGATGAAAGTATGAAACAAGTGACCGTCGATTCCGCCCCTTGTATCTATATATATATATGACCCGGCCGCCCACCGCAATTGGTTGGCCGGGGGCGACGAGAAAACTCGACGACTAACGAGAATGTGGATTTCAGTTCGTCTCACGTAGCCGAAAACATGGTGCTTTCAAGCGAAAGGGATCGGTGCGTTCCCCCACTTGATTTGTAATTAATGGATACGACGAGCACTCGTGGTATCTGTATCTGTTGCAAATGCATGTAGCTTGACTGACAATGAGCAGCCACTTGCATGTAAATTGACACAGCAGGCGACAAGCAACGGGGCCGATGCAGCGTAAGTAGACACACTTGTACGTTTTTTTTTTAACACAAGGGAAGGACCCCGAAGGGTCCAGAGCTGTCATTACTCGGTGGGATTACAATTTACATAGAGGACCTCAAGAGAAGGCAAAATTACAAACAAGTCCCTTGCTTTTACAAAAAGGACCCCATTGAAAATTGGAAAAAGCAATTGGGTCCCTCTCCACCGCGGAAGAAGGTGCTCTCTACGCCACGGCCGCTGCACCGACGCCGGGGATGAAACCACTTGGCATCAGATCAACGATGAACGCCGGGACGGAGTCGCGAAAGGGCCTCCAGCTTGGCACATCGGCCAGGAGGTTGAAAACGCTGTGTTGCACGAAGCAGCGCAGCACGGAGTGGCCCCGTTGACCATGGATAACAGCGGCGCATCTTCGCCTCCGTTGAGGAACTCCGTCAGAAGCAGCAGCTACCGATCCCGACCATGCAGGTTGATGCAGAACGTCGTTCCACCACCCCCTTCTCCATCCCCTCGATGGCTGAAGGAAGAAAGACAAACCGCAGCTCCCATCGCCTCCGCACGGCCACTGCAAGCTCCACCCCACCGTCGCAATAGAGACAAGCCGCCGTCGGACTCCAGATCCTTGCCACAATCCAGAGGAGACAGCCGAAGATTGCAGAAGGGGAAGCTCACCTGGATCTTATTCTGAGGGCGAGCGGTGGTTTCCTGCGGCGCCAGCTTCCACCATGGAAGCTTTCTCGCCAGAGAGAGAGGGACCGCATCGAATCGGAGGAGATCCAACGCCTCCGCTTCGAAGCACCCAAGGCTGACCTTATTAGGAGGGATGCCCGCTCTCCTCCACGCCACCAGCGCCACCGACTGCCACCATCGGAGAGCCACGGAGTAGAGGAAGAACCAGGAGCAGAAGATCTGGCCGCCGGAGATCTTCTTCCTACCCTCAGTCGCCACGGAGGGCAAACGCCATAAAGGCAAATCTACTCTAAACCTACGCCTAATATGTACATGCCAAGCTTCGCATCCGTATCCAGCCCAAGCGGCGGCGCCACCGGAAATGAACGGGAAGCGAGCCGGTGGAGGAGAAGGAGAGTTCGATACGACTCTCAAAACGAGAGCGGTGGGGAGAGGGCTCCGACACACTTGTACGTGCGGTGCGATGAGCCGACAAGCCTCAACTTGCTGGGACAATAGAGCTTCAGTTGGGCACCACTGCTCGCTTGCCCTCAGGCTTGTGGTGACCGGGAAAACTGGTCCCTGCATCCTTCACGCATTTTTTTAAACCTTTTTAAAGATAATTAATAATAATGCCCTTAACGGCCACATGATACAAACAGACATAGATGCTGGGAGCACCAGCTTACATTGAAAACACACGCTAAGATGCCGAGAAGAAGAGCAGACGAAGAAATACAGGACAATACAGGTGGACAAACCAAAAAAAAGAAAATGAAGCGCAACCCGTAAATGCCAAAATCTTCATCCACCAGAGCGCTCGATGACCTAGGCTGCAGCAAATGCCGAGTCAACCAGTTGGGTAGCCAGCCGTAGTGAGAAAGGTCTTCATCTACTTCGAAAGGGACAAATGTCGTCATATTACCATCCGCCCATCTTCGATGAGGGTCCACTGTCCCCTCGCACTGGGTCGACGTTGCCCGTCGAACGATAGATATCTCACCTTGAGCACCAAATGGCAACAAGAACTAAATTTTCACCGGAGCCAAGATGGAAGGGGTAGACCCACGACGACGTCTCCAATGAGGGAACGAGGATCGAGAGAGCCGTCGTTGGCGGCACCAATAGTTAGATGTTACCGCTCATATTAAAATGGATGTAAACCTAGCACTAAAAGATTCATCCATTTTAGCGACATCCTTTTTAACGGGATAGATGCAATATTTTTTTATTAATAAACAGTTAATGGAAAGTGAATTAGTCCGGTTAGGCAAGATATATTCTACTTGCATAAATATGTACTCCCCGCCTTTCAAATCAGATGACAATCATTTATTTATGTATCCAAAGTCATCTAATTTGCAATGGAGGGGTATATTGAACCGAGATCTTGTACAAGGATCGATCAAATTGACATGATGATCTTTTCTTTTCCAGATGAAGAAAGGGTCACCGAAAGCATACACTAATGTCGGACGACAAGCTTGCTAGCTAGCACGCACACAGAGGTACTTCCTTACGTGTAGGGTGGCGACGCGGCGCTGCAAAAGGCATTGCAACTTTGCAAGGCCACCACTGGTTCGCGGTGCATGCACGGACCCACACCCAATTATAACGTTCCACACACGTGTCGCCTCAGTCAACCGATCGTGTGCTCGATTGTTCGACTGTACGTACGTATACATGAATGAGTGGCTGGGCGCGAACTGATGAATCATGCAAGCCACCGATCGACCGTTCTGGCATCCATGCAAAGCTTATAGCTCCTTTGGATAGATATATGGCGGTCTTTTTTATTAGACTCAGAACGCCTGCACCCGGCCTCCGCACAATATCGGTGCACACAGCCGCAAAAGAAAGAGAAGAATAGATGACTAGGAAGGAGAATAGAATAACTCATAAGAGCATCTCTAGCAGTACCCGCAAAACTCGAACCCGCAAAACAATTTTAAGGGTCGGGTTTTTCGTGTTCTTGCGCGAGAAATCAGGCCGCGAAGAACAGAGCCCGCAAACGGAACTGCAAATCTGAATTTCAACATGCAGATTTTCGTGGGAACAAAGTTCAGTTCATACTAGATAGATGTTTTTCGCTGCAGATAGATTTCAACGTTGTTTCTACACAAAATGCAAACTCTAGATACTAGCCTAGAACTACACGTCGCCGCCCAAACCCTAGAACTACACAAAATTTGCTCCTCACCGGAGCCACGGGCGCGGCGGCGACGCAGCGGTGGAGGAGCTTCACTCCTCGTCGGAGACGAGGTCGATGACGGGCGGGAGCTGGCTGATGATCAGCGTCTGCTCCAGGAGGACGTCGTCGAGCACCTCGTCGCGCTTGATCTTGGCGGCGAACTCCACCGCCTCGTGCTGGGACCGCAGCACCGTCGCCGCCAGCGTGCGGTCGAGGTGCTCGTCGGGGATGAAGTCCTCCGGCCCGAGCGTGACGCCGTATTGCTTGGGGTCGTAGCCCTCCGGCGGAGGAACACCTGGCGCGGAGGAGGAGCTGCTGGCGCCCGCGGAGGAGCTGCTGGCGCCGCGGAGGAGCTGCTCGCGACGGCGCCGGTTGATCTCCCGCTCCCGCTCCCTCCGGAGCCGGTCAAACTCCGGCAAGTCGCGGCGCACCGACCCGCCGTGACTGTACTTCCGTGCGCCGCGCTTCCGTGCGCCGTCGCTGCGGACGACCTGCGCGCGCTTCTCGTCGGAGTAGTCTCCGCCGAACCGGTCGTCGCCGGGGAGCGCCGCCTCTGGTTCCCGCTTCGGCGCCATGGCTCGGCGTCGCCGAATCTGTTGACGGGGAGGCGCGATTGCTCGTCGGAGACGGCGGAGCGCACGGCGGATTGCTCGCCGAATGAGGTGTGGGATTGGGGATTGTAATCGGCAAATGCGGTGGGAAGCCACATAAATAGGGGTAGGCGGTGCGGATTCACGGGCCACCGCATAACGTTTGCGGGCCGACGCAAATATGCAGGCGCTGGTCTGGCCCAAAAATGGCCCCAAACCCGCAAACTCGCCGGAATTTTGCGGGTTCGGCCGTTTTGCGGGTACTGCTAGAGATGCTCTAAGACAAAATACATTATCACATCTGACAATGGAAAAAGATTATGGTAAAAGTGGGTCGATACGCCGATTATGCCGTCACCCATGTGAGATATAAATTAATGTCCTTCGCCACCTGCTCTAACCGTGAGTTGTGTTCCGGTTTTTGAAGAATAGACCACGCTCGGAGATAGTGATCACGCAGAAAAATAATCTGCATACGAAAGAATTTTTGGCACTAAAAAAGCTTATAATTTCCACATAGCCATAGGACCGTAATAAGGCAACCGTTCCCACCCTTAAGGATCATGTCCATGCTATCTATGTCGTGCAACAAGTTACAAAAAAATAGCAACGGAGCGTGGCGGGGTCGAAGCCACTTGGATGACTGACAACATAGATCGCGTAAATTTGCATTCGAAGCATAAGAGTTTTACATTCTCGTCATGATGACAGAAGCAACAATTCGTACTTCCTTGCCAGTTACACTTTGCAAAATTATCTTTCGTTAGGATTACCCCTCGACGAATATACCACGTAAATATTTAATTTAAGTGTTGCCTTCATCTTCCAAGTGTGCTTATTATTGATGACTGTCATATTAAAGTTAACTAATATGCTTTGTACATGGATTCCACTGATTTTTTTTTGCACTTTCGTGTAGATTCTAATGGAATTCATCAGACCCTTGCGATAGTTGGACATAAACCAACTGGTCTTGTAAAGCGTGCCATGATGCAAGTCGCACACCGATGTGATTCCGCCTAAATGACACGTTTCGTGGGGAAATTATTTTAAACTTATAAAAATTGTTGAATATTTTCTGGGAAGAAAAATTATTTGGAAAATTAATCCAACAAACCTTCAACAAAATGAACATTTCTTAGTTTATGTGAAAAGTTTGAAAATTTCTTAAATTTGAAAATTTGTTAGTTTCACTTTTGTACACAATGGATATTTGGTCCAACTTTGTTAAATCTACATTGGTTTTGAGATTATTGCGATTTTTTGAATATACTGTTAATTCATATTTTGTTGAATGTTCTGTCATTTTTATGGAAAAGGAAATTGATGAAAACTGTGATTTATGAGTAGAGAGAAAAATAGAAACTTCTAAAATGTTGGAAAGGTAAGGAGCATTCTAAAAAAATGCGTGTTATAAATTTCATCTTTTTTTGTATTATTAAAATTATGACAGATGGGTCCCGCATGACAGGGTTTTAATATTTATGAAATTATGTAATAAAATATTGGAGAGCTGACAGGCGGGCCCGCGGTGACGTCAGCACGTGACGTCACACGCCGGCAGCCATGCCCAGCCCTGCCGAGCTCACGCTCGGGCAGAGGAGCAGGCGCGCGGGCCTAGGACTACGCGGATCCGCTGGAGAGCGTTGAGGCGAGCCAGGCGGGCGGCGCCTCGGACCAAATGGTCGATGGAGCCGCCGGCGGCGACCAAATCCACGGCGGCGGACGGCGAGCACGGCGACGGCGAACCGGAGCGCGGGAAGGACAGCGAGGAGGTCCTACGGGGCCGGCGGCTCACCAGGAAGACGAAGGTGGGGGCTACGGGAGCTAGGGAGGCCGGTAGGCGGCGAATCGAACGACGGCGGCGGCGGCCGGAGAGTCGGGGAAGGTGCACGATTCATCGGCAATTTGGGCCGTCCCGGCTCGCGTAACTCGCGGAGGAGGTAGAGGAGGCGACGGCGGAGCTCTTGGCAGCCTTCTATTCGTCGGGGGAGGCCTGCAACGGCGGCGGTCCGCGTCGGCGCCGGCGGCGTCTCCGTCCGAGCGGAGGAGGAAAGAGGAGAGGAAGAGGGCGAGGAGGACCGGTTCAGAAATTTTGAAACACGCAGGGGCCTTTGAACAAAAATGCCACGCGGACCGTCGGATGATGAAGCGACGGCCCGGATCGGTAGCGGGGAACAGTGTTAGCTACAGTAGCCGAAACGCTGTGGAAGCTCAAAATCCGGCGTCCTTAATATAGTTAGGTAATATGGCGGTCTTTTTTATTAGACTCAGAACGCCTGCACCCGGCCTCCGCACAATATCGGTGCACACAGCCGCAAAAGAAAGAGAAGAATAGAGGACTAGGAAGGAGAATAGAATAACTCATAAGACAAAATACATTATCACATCTGACAATGGAAAAAGATTATGGTAAAAATGGGCCGATCCGCCGATTATACCGTCACCCATGTGAGATATAAATGTCCTTCACCACCTGCTCTAACAGTGAGTTGTGTTCCGGTTTTTGAAGAATAGACCACGCTTGGAGATAGTGATCACGCAGAAAAATAATCTGCATACGAAAGAATTTTTGGCACTAAAAAGCTTATAATTTCTACATAGCCATAGGACCGTAATAAGGCAACCGTTCCCACCCTTAAGGATCATGTCCTTGCTATCTATGTCGTGCAACAGGTTACAAAAAAATACCAACGGAGTATAGCAGGGTCGAAGCCACTTGGATGACTGACAATATAGATCGCGTAAATTTGCATTCTAAGCACAAGTGTTTTACATTCTCGTCATGATGACAGAAGCAGCACTTCGTACTTCCTTGCCATTTGCGCTTTGCAAGGTTATGTTTGATTAGGATTACCTTTCGATGAATATGCCACGCAAATATTTAATTTAAGTGTTGCCTTCATCTTCCAAATGTGATTATTATTGATGACTGGCGTATTAGAGTTAACGAATATGCTCTGTTCATGGATTCCACTGAAAATTTGCACTTTCGTGTAGATTCTAACGGAATTCATCGGGCCCTTGTGATAGTTGCACATAAACCAACCCCTCTTGTTAAGCGTGCCATGATGCAAGTCGCACGCCGATGAGATTCCGCCTAAATGACACGTTTCGTGGGATAGATCCCAGGACCTCTGCCCTAGTATCGATTTTGTTACGTGCAATGTTGTACAAAGCTAAATGATGTTCCATGAGAGGGACATTGCCAAGCCATGAGTCCTCCGGAAACAAAACTCTGAACCGTCCTTAATGCAAAAGGTGCAAAGTAAAGAATTGTTTTTTTCATCGCCATTAGACATGCCCAAAGGTGAAAATCCCCTAGTTTCCAGTAAAGTTGGGATACATATTTTAATCCCACATGGGTAGGTTTTGCTATACCACCATCATCAGTGAGTAGCTTAGAGCATCTCCACCGGGGGACTCCAAATCGGTGTCCGGCACCCCCCAATTGAGGCCCAATTTGGGGGGGTGCCGGACACATGTCCGGCCAATTGGGGGGTGCAGCCCACAGCGGCGCACCCCAAACAAGCACGCCAAACTTTTTTTTAAACATTCGTTCACAAACAATTCCGACGGAATTTAAACGAGATTTAACAAACTTACAATTTAATATCTAAACGAGATTTAACAAACTAAACCTAAACTAGGCGGAGAGAAGGAGGCCTATGCTGATGCCGGCGGCAGACTACAACTTCTTGCCAACCACTTTAGGAGCCGGCGTTGACGAAGATGCATGTCCCACGACCCACCGTCGGCGAGAAGAAGATGCCAATCCCGGTGCCGGATCATCAAGAAACTTGCATGCCTCAATGATCTGGCGGAGGAAGTTTCATCTGCTATCGCCGGTTGCGGCCTTGAGGAAGTTTCACCGACGATTGCCGTTGGGTACGGCCTTTAGAAACATAGACTCGGCTGAGCCGCTGAGACTTCTGGTTTCGTGGCCGGCGCGTGGTGGGATTTGATCTACCGCCATGGCATGCCGAGGCGTGCCTGATGGGAAGCCTCTCCGGGGTCGTCGTCCTCGTCCTCCTCGCCGTCAGAGCGGTCGTCGTCCGATGCAGACAACTCCGGCGTTGGCTCCCGCACGGCGTTGGGGAGGAAGACGCCATTGCGACGTGCATCGTACTCCGCATCCACCACGGCGTGCCAGTAGGGTGCCGAGATGGAGTACTTGGGGTCGAGCTTCTGCTCATATGGCATCTCCCTCCACTGCCGCATGATGTAGTCGACGCGCTCCTGCCCGCTGAGCCGCGGTGCCACCGGCACGTTGACGGCGTTCCTCACCCACCCATCCGGCAGGGTGGCGAAGTGCTCCACCGGCAAACTGTGGTGGCTGCACAGCCGCGCGGTCTCCAGCGAGAGCACGTACGGAGGCGCGTTGGCAATCTCCTCGCGCCATATATCGCGCTGAAACGCTTTGGCCATCTCCGCCTCCTCGTTGCGGCGGCGACGTTCCTCCAGTTGTTCGCGGCGTTGCTGGCCGCGACGCTCGTTGCAGCGGCGAGCACGTTCCACCGAGAGGAAGTCGTGATGACGCCAAAGCTGGCGCTCCTCCGGCGTCTCGCGGCTGCCCACCATGCTTGCCGACCGATCTGCTTGTGGCGAGTGAGAGGGAGAAGAGGTGGTGTGGGAAGAGGAGGGCTGCGACGCGCCGTGTTTTAAAGGCGACCGGAGGAGCGGGGTTGGGTGGCCTGCATTAACGCCTAGCCCACCGGCTCGCCTGGCCACGCATTGACGCAGACGACGCGTGTGCAGGGCGCCGCCGCTGAAACCCGCAGCGATGTCAACACGTGGACGGCGCTCGAGGCGTCGCTTCCGTCTGCGTAATGGGAACGGGCACGGCGTTATTGCGACGCGTCGCTTCGCTCTGCGCCCGCCAGGGGAACGGGCGCGACGTTATTGCGACGCGTGCTAACAGGTGTGCTGCCGTCTCGTCGCCTGCACAACTCTAATTACAAAGGGCCCCCGGGCTGTGTGTATGACGGACGGCCACCCCTGTCGGAGGGCATGTCCGTCCCATGTTCGGCACCCCCAAAAGGGCCTCCAAGTTACCCCGAGAGGCCTCCAAACTTGGAGGCCCTTTCAGGGGTGCCGGACACGATTTCACTTGGGACGACCCTTTAGGGGTGCCGCTGGTGTCGGTTTTTTACGTCCGGACCCAATGGGCCTTTGGGGTCCTTTGGAGTCCCCGTGGAGATGCTCTTATATAGACATTTACTTAGTAGTGCGGTGCTCTTTGCTTCAAGATCTTGACTCCCAAGCCTTTCCCTGGTGTTCTTGGGATAGACATATGTAGCAGTACAGTACTAGCTACATTATGCTTTTGCATGGGAATTGAGTTTGCCATGTCACCATGTCTGCGGGAGTGCACGTGTAGCTCCGCGGAAGCAAAGCAGGAGCACTGGCTGTGATGGGAGCAAAAGCTTACATTCGTACCAATGTGGATTGATCGATCGACTCGGATCCTTTCCAGCCTGTCCATCGATGCTGGATCGACATGGATGGATCGCCACGTCATGGGCTTTTGGCGCCAAACGACACTTGTCGATCGGCGTACCACTGCATGCCAGATTTCCCCGACACAAGATCCCGAGGCGGGCAAAGCTGATTCGTCCAACTGTTGCATGCCCAGGTGTTCGGGCATAATGGAGTACAGTTGTTGGTTCTCTCCTCTGTCATACTAGGATCCTACAAATATTACGTGTTTTTTTTTTGCCTGAAATTTGCTCCTGCATTGCGTTGCCCGGCTTATGTGGCATTATTGTAGGTATATTTTTTTCATTTATTTTCTCTGAATCTTAGCCCCCTAAAGTTTCTATACATGTCAGTTACCTAAAACAGAAAATTGTACTCTTTACAGGGTGTGAAACTTTGTTGACATGTTTGTGGCGCACTTCCTAGTTTACACTACTACTCCCTCCGTAAGACGTTTTAACTCTTCAACATATTGTCTACATGCATACAAAAATAAATGTATATACACACTAAAATATGTCTACATACATCTACATATATGTGAATGTGGACAAATACTTAAATATCTTATATTTAGGAACGGAGGGAGTATGTTATAAACAAAGTGAATCGTAGCTGGATGTTGTTGCAAAACCTTTGGTTGAAATACAAGGCAACTTATCACTAGAAAATTCCTTGAATTTGGGTGCTAGAATTATTGTATGTAATTTAGAAAAAGATGAATGATATATTTACCTTGCCGACAGTGAACTAGACATGTGAAATAATATAATATGGTTGCTTAATCGTTATTATTTGAACCAAAAGGTTCCGTCTCGATCATTAAGTTGAAACGAATTGCCAATGTTAACTAGAGAATATCAGAATAACCAAGCAAACATTAAGCGGTTCATTATTTCATTTGCCATGCTAGTTTCTACTTGATAGCTTCTAAGAGAAACCGATTTATTTATTACGACTTTTATTCAGTTATTTCTAAACGAACCGAGGAAGAATGAGAAGATCAAATAATCTCCAAAACTCGTTCCCACACTTGATTGAGCACAACATGCATCTTCGCTAATTGAGTTAGGCACCTCCACACCACCACTCTAACTTTGTTCTATTATTGTTAGTGTCGACTGAGAAATGACTATTTCTATGTGGAGTATATTATACCCGTTAAGAGTTCATACTTGGTAAGTGCAACTTCAGTTTTGGTATACGCAAAAGGATTGCTCCTTGACATTATTGTACAGAAATAGTACTCCGTACCATGCATGTATATGCATGCATAGCTCAGGCAGGTTTCAAACATATACTCCCTCCGTTCAGAAAAGGATGTCACAAAAATGAACTATAGATAGACCATTTTTGTGACATCCTTTTCCGAACGGAGGGAGTACATGTCTTTCTAGGGAAAATCTAGAGGGAGGCGCCGCAGCAGCGCGTCCTCCGTGCGGCGGCCACGCACCCGTCTGATTAGGTGGACTGCTGATCTACGCGTGAGCATTTGTACGTGTCTGACAAAATCGGTCCGTGCTGCTAGTACTTTTGAGTTTTGAGGCACGGTGTCACGGAGAACAAATCACTGCATGCTACAGTAGACACTGGATAATATGCTAGCTATATTAAGCACACAATGTTCCCTTTGGGTACACCTTACTGTCTATAGCTATATTAAATTTTCAAGTCATTTTTTTCGCGAAAATTATACATACAATTTTATTTCGAGTGCTGGTACGTACATAATAAATACTTTCATGTAATGTTAGAAAAACATGTTTTCAGTTTGACAACAATATGATATATTTGATAGGCTATTTCAAATCAGACACCAATTGCAATTCTGTTCGAATAATGTGATCGATTAACCAAAGAATCTGGCGGGTGCATTCGAAAAATTATAATTATGGACGAACAATCAATGTGGTAGCTAAACCGGAGAACTTGGTGGGTGCATTCGAAAAATCTGATGACTGTGTCCGAACAATGTAGTAGCTGAACCGGAGAACCTGACAGGTGCATTCAAAAAATCTGATAGCTATGTCTACACAATATGGTAGCAGAACCGGAGAACCTGGCGGGTGAACTAAAAATATCTGATAAATGTGTCTGAAACGATGTGGTAGCAGAACCGGAGAACCTGGCGGGTAAATTCGAAATATCTGATAACTGTGTCCGAACAATATGGTAGATGAACCAGAGAAACTAGCGGGTGAATTCAAAATATCTGATAACTGTGTCCGAACAATGTGGTAGATGAACGACAAAACCTGTTGAATGCATTCGAAATATCTAACAATGTCCGAACAATGTGGTAAATGAACTAGAGAACCTGGCGGGTGCACTCGAAATAACTGATAATTATGTCCGAACAATGTGGTAGCTGAACCAGAGAACCTGACGTGTGCATAAATATTTGACAACTATGTCTGAATAATGTGCTAACTTAACCGGAGAACCTATAACCTGTTTCTGGAAAACCCGATAGCCGTATTGAAACAAATATGACAAAATTTGTCAAAGAATCTGGAAAATTCCTTTTCAAAAATATGGAAAACATGTCTAAACCAGCTGAATACTTTTTCTAACAACATCAGAATTGTCTTAAAAACAAATTACTTAATTCACGGACAAAGATTTTTTAATGACAACGAAAAAAAACTGACACTTACGTGAAACTATCGCATAAGCCCATGAGACACTATTCAGTACCGCACAATCCCTACTTTATTTCCATGATTGTTAATTCCAAAATCTGCATGCATGCCGGTCTACTGCAACTAGCACTGTTGCCGCTGCAGCTTTTTGGGTCTGCGTGGTGACGTGCTCACGATGAGTACTACGGAGTACTGTAGTTAGTACGATACAAGGATTAGCTCGTTTTTGGCTCGGTCACACCGCGCGCAATAGCTGGCTACAGCCGCCGCTCGGAAGGACATTACGTGCGGCGCCGCTGCGTAGTCCGGTCCGTCTTTCTATACTATGGGCGTCCCCCCGCGTTAATCTATGCCGCACCTTTCCTATCACACATTTGAATCACGGGTGGCTGTGGTGGCTCCTAGCTCGCTCCATGTTATCTTGTGTATATATTGCATGTTTTTTTTTCTCTTGGCTGCATTTGTACCTGGACACACACTCTCTCCACCGCATAATATAATATATGATGTTATTACAACCATTTTATGGCGATGGAGTACTTATCTACTTGAATGTCTGCTTTGTTATTCACAAAAAAGAAACCATTTTCCTTACTGTTTTAATCAACATATGCGATGAACTTCCCGCCAAAAAAATGCATGTGACGAAATATTTATTAGCAACAGAGCTTCGTCGCACCTTCGTCCTGTCACTGTGATGGGGTGCATATGCATGCCCATTAATTGCAATAGAATACAGTGCTCCTGCTGCAGCAGATGACCCGGAAGGAAGTAAACAAAACCTAGAGCGAGGTCAAGGTGCATGCACATCCACGTGCCACCGCTGAATCGGCTCGTCTGACATGGCAACGGCGCCATTGCCACCAGTAAACTAGCTTAATCACAAGCTGGTCAACCGAATGCTGACGTACAGTACGCGCCAGGCCGAGCTCCGAGCTCAGTCGATGCTCTGCTTCATCCATGTCCTCTCTCTACCTATAAATACACTCGGCGCGCCGTGCTCCATTCCACACCCTCGCCATTGATGTGCATAGCTTGCTAATCCGACAAAAGCAGCTATAGCGCTTAGTATATTTTTAGGTTATTACGGCCATGGCGAGCGTTGGCTTGGCAAATAATGCGGTCGATCTTTTGCAGCAGCATGGCAAGAGCAGAGGCGCCGTTGACAACGACGCCGCTGATTACTGCCTTAAAGGCGTCAGGCACCTCTCGGACGCTGGCATTACCCGGCTTCCTGGAAGGTACGTCCTGCCCGCGTCCGACCGCCCTGGCCGGAGAATAGACGCCGGCGCCAGAGTCAAGCTCCCCGTCGTGGACCTCGCGCGTCTCCGCGTTCCAACGGAACGCGCGGGCGTGCTGTCGACGCTCTACGCGGCGTGCCGCGACTACGGCTTCTTCCAGGTGGTGAACCACGGCGTGGACTCCGGGGCCATCGCCGGGATGCTGGACGTGGCCGCGCGCTTCTTCGAGCTCCCCTTCCCGGAGCGGGCGCGGTACATGTCGCCGGACGTGCGCGCGCCGGTGCGGTACGGCACGAGCTTCAACCAGGCCAACGACGCCGTGCTCTGCTGGCGCGACTTCCTCAAGCTCTCCTGCGCGCCGCCGCTGCGGGACGTGGTGCCGTCGTGGCCCGACTCGCCGGCCGACCTCAGGGACGTGGCGGCCGCCTACGCGGAGGCGAACCAGAGGGTGTTCGTGGAGCTCGTGGAGGCGGCGCTGGAGGCCCTGGGGGTCGCAAACGGCGAAGACGGCGTGATGGAGGAGCTGGCCACGGCGGGGTCGCAGATGATGACGCTCAACTGCTACCCGGCGTGCCCGCAGCCGGATCTCACGCTGGGCATGCCGCCGCACTCCGACTACGGGTTCCTCACGCTCGTCCTCCAGGACGACGTGGAGGGCCTCCAGGTTATGCACGGCGACGAGTGGCTCACCGTCGACCCCGTCCCGGGTTCCTTCGTCGTCAACGTCGGCGACCACTTCGAGGTATACATTTACACTGCTAGCTACTGGCACTACAATTCGTACTGAATCTGGCAGCATATACGTGGAGCTGAATTATTATAGCAAAGGTAGTACAATCATGTACGTACATACGTACGCATACGGCATACGGAGGATTGACCTAGCTGGGAGGTCAACTTATGCAGCTAGCCACCATTGGCAATGGTTGAAAGGGCATCCATCGGTAGGCCAGGCCACGATCTAGCCAAACAAAAACGAAATACTCCGTATAGTATATTTAGTTATACATGCTGGATTGCTGGCCCAACAATTAAGGGGGTCAACGATGTGTGATCGATCGGAAGACACTGTTTACAGTATACAATTTGATGGTGATGACAAATAACGATGATTGATTGGTTTTTATGCAAGTCAACCAAGTTGATGAGCCACCTAGCTATAGCTTGCTCGCCAGATGCATCACCTGCAGTGTAGCCATGGGTGTGTGTATATATGTATTGATACTTTAGCTTATCCTACCATTAGGTATTGATAGGAGTACTGATATATTTTGAATTTAAATTTGAAGTGATAACTAACAGATTATTTGCAATATTTGCTGGCGTGCAGATATACAGCAACGGCCGCTACAAGAGCGTGCTGCACCGGGTGCGCGTGAACTCGACGCGGCCGCGCATCTCCGTCGCCTCGTTCCACAGCGTGGGGGCGGCGCGAGTGGTCGGGCCGGCGCCGGAGCTCGTCGACGAGGAGCGCGGCGGCGAGCCGCGGCGGTATATGGACACCGACTTCGCCACCTTCCTCGCCTACCTGGCTTCCGCCGAGGGCAAGCACAAGAACTTCCTACAGTCGAGGAGACTTGCCTGACGTCGACTTTTTGATTCCTCCATCGGTCGCGATTGGTGATTGACTTTGCGTGCGTGATGTATTATTTCCCGTAGGAATCAAGGGTACGAAAGTCAACACCCGCTAGATAGGCTCGGTTTGGCGTTGACTTGTACAGCTCCTGGTGATTTTCTACGTAAAATGAAGGGAATTTTGTGTCATTGAAGATATATGTATTGGATGCACGCAACATGCATGATTATCTAGGTTTTATTTTGGCCCGGCTCATACGTATTTCCGTCCGGAAACCAATGTTCACATCAGCGTGAGGGAATCAGAGAGAGGAATTCAACGCATTAGCAGAAAACAGGGAGAAAACCTGTTGCACCACCGCATATAGAATCTAGCTATTTAAGGAAAATATCTTGGCTGTTAATCGTACTAGTTAACCTCAGCTACCATGGATAGAAAAGTTTGATAAATTTTTTTTTGCAGATTATTGATCGCATTATTAAACGGATCAGCGGCTGGATGGGGAGATTACTCTCTTATGCAGCTAGGTTAACCCTTCTGAAGGCTTGCCTAGCTAGCATTCCCATGTATCTTATGTCTATGCTGAAGTTTCCAAAGTGGGCTATTCAAGCCATTAAATCCCAAATGAGTCATTTTTTCTGGGATAACTTGGGTGACAAACATCGATACCACTTAGCGAATTGGGACTTGGTCTCTCGAATGAAAGAATTTGGGGGGTTGGGAGTGCATGACCTCCGTGAATTCAACCTCTGTTTGTTGGCTAGCTGGATTAAAAGGTATAACCTGGCGGAAAATGAAATCTGGAAACAAATTGTTGATTTCAAATATAATACTGCAAATCCTAACCTTCTTTGGATTGATGACAAGAATACCTCTCCTTTTTGGAAAGGAGTTATTTGGGCTGTTAAAGCTGCTAAAACTGGTTATCGCTGGAATATCGGTAAGGGCACCCATGTGAACTTCTGGGAAGACATTTGGTTTGGCCATTGTAGCTTAGCTACACTATATTGGGATCTTTACTATATTGTCAACGAGAAAAATGTTATGCAGAGGCTTGGGATGGTGTTAACCTTAAATTTACATTTAGGAGCACTGTTGATGAACCTTTGATGAATCAATGGTATGAGTTGCTTGATACTGCCAAGGGCATCATCTTTACAGATGAACCTGATAAACCTGTTTGGATGTATCATCCTTCAGGGGTATATTCTGTCAAATCCTTTTGCGCTGTACTGAACAACCCCGGTGTGAAACAAGTGCACACCCCTGCCATTTGGAATATTACTATTCCACCGAGGATTCACATCTTCCTCTGGTTGTTTAGTAAAAATAGATTACTTACCCGGGATAACCTAACTAAACGTCGCCCTGTTCTGGACGCTTCTTGTGTTTACTGCTCTGAACCTGAGACTTCTCAACATCTTCTATGCTCTTGTTCTGTTGCATCTTTTATTTGGAAGAATTTATCTGAGATTTTGGGTCTTCCTATTGGTTTCGATTATGAGTCTATTGCTAGACTTTGGATTGCTCCAAAAAAATATGGCCACATTAATATGATTTCGGCTGCCACTTTATGGTGCCTTTGGACTCATCGAAATGAAATCTATTTCCAGGGCCGTCAATGGAAAAACGTTCAAGAAATCTGGGACAGGCTACTCGCCACGGTTCATCGTTGGGCGATTCTCTGCAAGCCTGCTCAAAAACAAGTGTTGATGAACTTCATCAGGGATATGGAGCGAAAACGCGAGGAACTGCTGCGGATCGCATGGTACTTACCTCACTCTCGGGGGATTGGACACCGGATTCTCTCGGGGGATTGGATGAACAACAACTCCTCACCACGAACTGGTTCCCGCCGGACGAAGCTCCCCCGACGCTGCTGTTCACCCATGGAGCGAAGCGCAAAGCTCTTGATGCTTAGTCTCTCCTAGTGGTGGCTTTCAAAAGGATTTCAACGCTTTGCGTTTTGTCCCCCTCGAAGGGCTGTAATAATCGCTTTACGTTGTTGACCCTTGAACCTGGGGACATGCGAGACATGCTGTGTTGTTCGTTGGTTTCATGTTAATGGAACTGGGGGGCAGCCCCTATCTTTCTATAAAATTTAGCAGAGAGCAGCCTTCTTAGGTAGGTAAGTAAAGTTGTTCTGTTGGTAACTCCAGTCTCCAGGTCTGGTGTGACCACACTACGATGATGTTTTATGGTGTTTGGATCTTGAAGGTGATGAGCCTTGGCCCTGATACTTGCGTCGGTGAAACCACTCAATTTTACATATGCTTGTGTCGGGGGGCTACCCCCGGGTAGGGTCATGGTGTGGTAAAAGCTATGCCCAGGTGTGGGCCGAGTTACAGTAAAAGCCGACATACCTGGACCTCAGAGTGCGGTGAAGGTGCAAACCGACATAGGCATACCGAGATAACCCGGGCCAGTAGGGACCGAGATACCCTGCTGGTGCCAACCGGCTTTTGCCGACCGAGATAAGGGATCCAAGATACGGATCCGAGACATCTTAACCGACATACATGTGTCGGTAACTTGTGTGTTTTCTTACGTGCAGGAAAGCTTATTCAGGAAGGGGAATCTGGCATATCCATGCCGGATTACCGAGATAAGGCGTCCTATGTCGGACAGAGGTCAGCGCTGCTGTCACATCCCATCTGACACGGGAGCGTCTGGCACGGAGGCGCCTGACACGGGCACGTGCAGGAGGGGCGAGGTGACCGGTCTCCCGTAGGCTGACCATGGACAGATAGCAGGCTATGGGACATACCTGCATGCTACGAGACAGACATGGGCGTGCCATGTCTTGTCTCTAGCAGAGGGTACATTCTAGGTGTGCAGGAGATGGGCGCGCCGCGTCTTGTCTCTGGCAGGAGTGTCATCATGACATATCCTTGGCGTGGCTACAGTGCGCCAAAGGGTACTTCGGTATCTCGGTTGGGCCTTTATATAGGGCTTCACCCCCTCCTGCGTGAGGGACGGCCAGAGAGAGAGGGAGAACGAGACCCAGAGATATCCTTCCACCCATAGATTCATCTTCTTCCTTGTGTTCATCTCCATTGCTGGGAACATACAGCTCGAGGAGCAACTTTGTACGTGTGATACCTCTGTATAGTAAGAGTGACTGGCAGGATTAGGGGTTTTACCTCCTCACGAGGGCCCCGAACCTGGGTAGATCTTGGTGTGCTTGTGTGTTCTTCGTGTGTGCTGCTTAGCGCGCTAGCCCTCTCCCGGATCCACCAGCGTCCATCGGCCCCACACTTTAGCCATCCTATGGCATCTGTCGTGATACCACCACGACAGCTTGAATCTGGTGAGATGATGATGCGATCCATCTATAATTGGATTAATTGCTTTTTCAAGATTGTGTCATCTTGCTTCTCGTTGTTACCCAGCCATTGTTATCGGTGCAAATCTCTTGTCCTTTGTTTAGGGGTTGCTTACTACCATGAAGGATTTTCCCTCAAAAAAATTCCATTCCAACCTTTATACGTACAAAAAGTTTTTTCCTCACAATAATGGGTGTACACTTGTACACCCAAGTACTCATCCGGCTCCGCCCGTGACTGGTGAAGTGGCAGGGGTAATAAAAAATACGGCTATTTAATAAAAAACAACAATATAATTTTGTAATCTTAACCATATGATCTCTTATACGATCTCACGAAATTTGATTGACTAGCACACCGGGCTCGCTCACTTATGAAACGCACACACTAGTACAGAACGACACATCGGCTACCCCTCTATGGAAACGACACGAGTTAGGCAACGAAAAATCGAGCTTTCCGCGTTAGAAAACCCGCCCCGTCAGGCAAACTGGCCCGCATCCCGTCATCATAGGCAACGATCGCATATTTTTAACCGTTACCAATATATTGGCAACGGTGGTTCATGTGACTCCTTGTGCGATATGTACTTCAATTGCATCGGTCATTTGTATACAACCGTTGGCGAGGTTACGTATATAAAATTTCTTTTTTAGGACTATCTTGGATATTATAAAAGATTGTCGATTCACCCTTGTTTCTCTGCTCCAGCTTGTTTCTACTCCGCACTCGTGTCCTACATGGCCAAGTGCATGAGCTCGTCGGGGAGATCGATGGCGTCCTCCTCCTGTGCCGCCGGGGCCGGGTCAGATCTGCCGCTTGTGAAGTGCGTTTGCTGCCGCAGTAAAAACACGATTCATCGGGTGTCGCGTTCGGATCTGAACCCAGGCCGAATCTATTTCAAGTGTCCAAATCACAGGGTTAGTTCGACGCTTCGACTAGTTTTGATTGATTTCTATTCTATATGTGATGCTGATTTGGCTCTGGATTTGATTTACCATTTGACAGGGGAGGGGCGAAGAGTATTCTGGGAGCTGTGAATTTTTTTTTTTGATTGAAGATTATGTTGAGATGCTGCTTGCTAATGGCGTCGAAGTGGAAGCTGCGGAGCTAGAAAATGTAGTCTTGATAGTCAGGAAGGTGAACATGGAGATGAATGTAACATCCCAAAATTAAAATAAGTATTATTAGTCCAAAAATGAGGGCCAGCAAAAACTTTTGTTAATTTATATGTGTTGATTGCATATTGTTGCTTGTGATAATTATTTCTTGTTGATTGTGTTGGTTGTCAGCTCTAATTAAAAACTTGAAGAAAATAAAAGAAATAAAACAAAAGTTAAAATAATAAAAATCATGTGACAAGTGTCACACCAATTTTCTCCAAGTAAGAAATTCATTTCTTCTTCAAAATAAAATTCAGTGGAGTGATAGTAATCACTCTCATTTTATTCTCACCACTTATCCCTCTCAAATATTAATTCAAAAATCAAAATTTAAAATCCAACATCTTTCTTTATCTTCTTAAATCACAAAAATGTGCTATGTTGCACTTGCCAAATAAAATCCAACACAACACCACAAATCCCTGAAACATTAAAATATGGAAAATAGGATTTTCTGCCTGCGCAGGGTTAATTCCATAAAAATAGGAAAATCATGAAATATTCCAAAATTCATTATAAAACAGTGATATAACCCTTATATGATGCAAATATGACTGGAATATAAGTAATATAGTGCAAAGTTCATGTATGCATTTTACATGCATTAAATATGTATAAACCAAATTATGAAAACAATTTGCAAAAATTCAAATTTGGATTTGGGTGAGGACATTGTCGAACACCTGGTGGCAGTGCACGTGTTCTTCCCCAAATCCGAACCAAATTCGATCGAATTCGAGTTCAATTCATCGAATCCCAGGCACAGCTCGATCCCTCTCACTCCACTCCTCTCACCACGCTCGTGGGAGCCGAAAAATCAAGTAGGGAGCAGCCGCCGTGGTCGCCGCCAGGGGACAGGCGCCGCGCGCCCATGCCGCCATGGTCGGCACTATGGAGGAAGGAGGTGGCGATGCCGTGGAGGCCTAGCGCCGTGCCCTCCCCTCTCTCCCTCGCTCTTCTGCTCCCTTGGACACGAAAACATCGGTAAGACCGCACCCCACACGCGCACACAGCACGCGCCCGTGCTTGCCGCTCGCCATGGCCGACCCGGGGACACCGTGGTCGATTCGCCGCTCCACTGCACCCCTCGCCGCGTGGCCGCTCCCAGCCGCACCCCAGCTCACCTGCGGGCCCCCAGACAACCTCCGCCGATCTCTCCCACCCCCAGAATCTCGCGTGGACGACGATCACCCTGAGCCGAGCGTCGAGCTTATAAGCTCATCGAGCCCTCTCATTTTCTCCACGCCACACCACTCCCTCTCCCTTGCTCCACCTTCACCCGTGCACCGCCAGGAGGGCGGATCCGTAGCTGCGAAGTTGCTGCAGCCCGTGACCATCTCCGAGCTCGGCCGTGCCCGAGGTAGAAGACGATCATGGCAGTGCCGTGCTGCTGCCCCTTTTCTCCCTCTGACCCCTCTACGCTATTGCTCGAGTTCAACGCGCTTACACGCACCTTTTCCCCTCTGTATCGTGCACAGAATCGCCGCCAGGAGCTCGCCGGAGTTGGTGCCGTGGCCGCGGAAGCGGAGCTGCTCGCCGCCGTCGATTGGAGCCGTCCCAGGAAGCGAGGAAGCGCAACTCGTCCAGCAAGCTTCCCCAGGCCGCCGCGTTCGATCTGCCTCATCTACACATCCTCCTGAGCCCCTAGGTGAGCTAATCACCGACCTCGCCGTCGCCGGAGCCACGGCGCCGCCCAGTTTAGGTCGTCGCCGATGTGCTCGATCCCCAGCCGTTGGATTTTCTATCCACGGTAGCATACCGTTTCGTTTAGATATGTCACTGACCAGTGGACCCCACTGTCAGTATTTTAAACATTTTCCAGTGCGCGCAGCTTTTCGGTTGAGTCACTAACGAGTGGACCTTACCCGTCAGGATTCTCAACATTATCCATAGCAGAGAAATTTTCTAATTTAGTTTTCTCTAGAATTTCAGTACTGGAACCAACTTTTAAATTCAATATCTCGAAATTTATAAGTCCAAATAAATCAAATCAAAATGTTCTGGACAGCTTATGAAATTGTTTAACCAACCCAAGTGGTTTCATTTAATTTAGATAAACAATAAAAATGTATTATTAAAAATGCCACAGAAGGTTTAAAACCTAAACTTGTTTGTTTCTGATACTCTATGAAGCCAAATAATTCCAAACCAATTTTGTTAGCTTGGTACTGTGATCTATTAGCTTCCCTAATTTTGGTAGAATTAATCATGCAATTATAATTGTTTAGTATAAAGTTGAAGTTAGAAAACCCTTCTGCACCAAAACAATTATAGATGTTAATGTTTAACCCAAATGAGTTAGGACCAATTTTGTTAGGTCTAATTTAGTCATGGTTAGTTACCCCTAAAAGGATTTAATTTTAGGATCAACAGAACTTGATTGTAGCTAAAAATTGATTATTAAGTTACTGGATAAAAACAATTGTTTAGGGAGTTTGGTAACTCCAATTAATCCAAATCAAATTGTGTTGCCTTCTACACATCAGTAGCTTTCTTGAAATTTAGTTTGTATTTTTGTGACCAACAGAACTTGAGTTGTGTAATTAAACATGTTCAACTAGTTTCTGCCATAATTAAGACATAAATAAATAATGGTTAATTCAATTAAATTGAAACCAAATTGTGTTGCTTGATGTGTGCAGTGGCTATTTAGAGCATTTAAGATTGTAATGTTGTGATGTTGATTGAGTAGGTTAGTGATTGTTTGTATTTGTTTGTTTATTAATTAGACGAGAGCGTTGTCGGATTTATCGAGGAGGGAGAATTTGTTGAACCTGAAGATCAAGACCAAGGTCACTTTGTCGAGCAAGGCAAGCTACTCTCTGAGCTTGCACCCCAAATATATGCATCTACTTTGATAACATGATTTACTCTTAAGGCAAAGATTTTTAAAACCTTTTCAAAAGTATATGGAAACTATTTTGCCACCCTATGTAGAAGTATAAGATAGTTTATAAAAATTATAGGATGGGAAAAATAAAGATGTTTATTCAAAACTCCTTTGAAAATACTTGTGTGGTTATGAATGCCGAGATGTCGGTGTTGAAATGGAGAAATGGAGAATGGAGTGTTTATGAAAAATGCACAGTGTGTCCTAGTACTATGACGACCAATCTTACCCTGTGCGACCACATTTACCCACATATGGGAAAGGGCTTAGTCATATAATTTGCTCATATTAGTATGGGATGCCTCATCGACGGAGATGACTCCGTTATGCATGAGGGGATGGTTCGGTGACCTACCCCTGACCTGGGTCCTCGCTCAAACTCTATGGAAAGATAAGGAGGAGGATAGAAGGATGTCCCCTATACACCGCCAGGCAAAACTATGAGTCCTCACACTTAGATTCCGACGGGCTGGGTTAAGTGTTGATGGAAAGTGTCATATGGGCAGGGTCCTATACTAGCATGAGCAAAGGACAGGCTAGGGTCGGTGACTCAACTTCGCATACACCTTGTATGGCGGGACGTGGCTGACACGATGAGTTACCGGATGGATGTGGGAAAAGCGTGCTACCTCTGCAGAGTGTAAAACTATTCGAATAGCCGAGTCCTCGGATATGGACAGTTGGAAGGCTGTCCTAAGACCATGTGCAAGTTTTTGAAAAGATTTGAGTTTTAAAAAGAAAATGAAGTGGAGAATTTTTACACCTATACCAACGGATCGGTATGAGGTTGTTGGAGGCAAGTGGACCATGACGGGCTATGGTCGGAAAAAGGAGGAGTTTTGGAGAAACAGATAAAATGGTGATTTTATTAAAGATAGTTATAAAATTCTTCTTACCTTTTTCAATAAAGATATAGAGATGTTTTAAATAAATAAAAGTCTGAAATTAAAAAAAACTAGTGCATACTCATGTTGGGGTAGTTTGCGAGTACAATCAAATGTACTCATATTGGTTTCGTCCCTGGCTATTGTCTTAGCCAGACTTCGAGGAGCACTACGCGAGGAGTATGGCGACTTCTATGCGAACTAGGGATCTCCATAAGTCAGCTGCCTGTCGGGTCGTTGTTAGAATATGATGTCTACTACGCCGTAGCTTCCGCTGATTATTTTGGTTTGGCCCATGAAGGCACCTATGTAAGACTTGGTCTAAATGACCATTTATGTAAGACTTTAATTCGGTATTGTAATGGATGTAAACTTCGGTATTCAGTTCGGATTATGTGCAACGACAGACTGATCACGGGATCGTTGTGTTAAGCATAATCGGGTATTTCGGACGGCTAGTCCGGGGTCCCCACAGAGCTGGTATCAGAGCCATCCTGACTTTAAGAGACCTTAGATTAGCATGGTCGCTAGATAGATGTTACAAAAGTTAATTTCTAAAAAAAAGGAGTGAAGTATTTTCGAAAATTGCTTATCTCCAATCCTCTTACTTTGCAAAATTTTACTCTCATTAAATATTACATTTTCCTTGTATCCTTAAAATTTTGCACACTTGTCATCCCATTAAGCTTAAAATTTTGCTCACTTGTTGCCTCACTAAATTTAAAATTTTGTACACTTGTCATCTCACTAACTTAAAATTTTGCTAAAAATTGTAGATGGCGATCCATTTCACCGAGTTCGTTCAGCTTGAGAGGGACGGCAAGTTGATGTTCGAGAAGGACTTGTTCGAGTTGAGCAAGCTGTTAGGTCGCCCCGCTCCAGAGTTTAAGGGAGCCCAGGTTGACACTCTCGGCAACGGGAACCTGTGTTGGCTAGTTGAGTCGTCTGTTCGGGGGAACATCAAGTCTCCCGGATCCAGGACGCTGATCTTCACCACCATGGACGTCCACTGGGACGACGGACTGTGTCGTGCCATGCAGAGGCTGCTAGCCCGACTTTGTGAGGAGCACAAGGCGGAGTTGGTGAACTCCCGTTTCCGGTTCTACGGGAGGCGCACTGATGATGGACACCCTATCGATCCCCTCTACACCCGACGTTCGGAGAGTACATCCTGGACATGGAGATTATGCTCTTACGCACCCAGGAGGATCTGATGTGCGCTAGACTTCGGTCTCGCTTTGAGCGCATCTCGCTCAGTGAGAGTCGCGAGCGTGAGGCGCAGTGGAGGAGAAGGTCGCTCTTCTCAAGAAGAGGACCCAGCTGAGGAGGACCATCGCCAAGCTCCGCAAGAAGGTGGCAGCAGGACGAGATGATCGAGGATCTAGAGCACCATACGAGAGATGGAGGAGGAGGGCGAGGATCTCCGCAAGGAGAACAACGCTTTCCTCAGTGACGATGACGACTTCCTGGAGGAGATGGACTATGAGCAGGAGGACGAGAGGAGGAGTTAGTTGACGAGGAGGAGGAGCCACTCGAGGCAGTTCTCGAGGACGAGGAGGAGGACCCGGAGGAGCCACCCTACCAGTCCGACGCTGACGCAGCAGAGCCTGAGGTTCCACCTCAGTAGGCGAGTGACTTGAGTACTACCGCAGGATTAGGTTGACCCCCTATCGCTAGTCGAGTCGAAGTAGTGGTTCTTTTGGAAACCATGTATTATGTACATTAGATGTAGGGCGATGTTGTAAGCTTGATGTTGTGAACTCCTTGATGTGATGTTTGTGTTATATAAGTGTTTGTCTTGTTTGATCTGTGTAAAATATTTTCCATATAATCCTTAATTAATCAACCACTTGCGAAATCATCTTTTCCCTTAGTCGAAACCTTTTTGCCTTGCCTCTTATACCCGGTGTGCTTCATGGTGGACACTCGTCGCACCAGGATGGAGGACCACCACCCCACCACCAAACCCGACCCCCGCCCAACTTCTTGCGCTTATCATGGAGGAGCGTCAAGCTCATCTCGCTGCCCTGCAGCAGATCGCTGCCGCCCATCTCAACCACAATAACAACAATAACAACAATGGTGGCAATGGCAATGGTGATGGAAACCAGCGATCCACTTTGAGCGATTTCCAGAAGACCAACCCACCTACCTATTCCAAGGGACTTCACCCACTGGAAGCCGATGATTGGCTTCGCACCATCGAGAACAACCTGGAAGTTGCTGCCGTGGGAGAACCTGAGAAAGTGCTGTATGCAACCCACTATCTTGCTGGACCTGCACGAGCTTGGTGGGAAGCTACCAAGGCTCTCCAGCAAGCTTCCATGTTATCAACTGGGCTGAGTTCCAGGAGAAGTTCCGCAAGAAGCACATTCCCCGGACTCATTGAGAGGAAGAAGGATGAATTCCGCAAGCTGAGGCAGGGAAGTAAAGATGTGGTCGGTTATCTTGATGAGTTTACCGACTTATCTCGGTATGCTCCTGATGACACCGACACAGAGAAGAAGAAGATGGAGCGTTTCCTGAATGGACTTCATGATGAACTGCAGTGTGCTTTGGTTATCCATGACTTTTGATTTGGAGTCACTTGTGGACAAAGCCATCCAGCTGGAGACCAAGCGCAAGTCTATGTTTGAAGGTCGTAAGAGGAGGATGAATGCTCAGGAAGGTTCGAGCAACCAGAAGCCTCGTATCTTTCAGCAAAACCCCAAGCCTGCCTATCGACCACCACAAGCTCCACGCCCCAATTTCCCTAACCGCCCAAACAACTTCAACCGCCCCAATGACAATAACCGTCCCGGAGGAAACTTCAACAACTTCAACCGCAATGCCAATGTTGTCTGCTTTGAATGCGGCAACAAGGGTCACTACTCCAGAGAATGCCCCAATCCTAAGAGGAATGTTCAGCGCCCCAACCCGGCACCGAACAATGGTCAAGGCCGTAATGGAAATGGCAAGAATGCCGCACCCGCGGAAATGTTGCTGTTGCCAAGGGCCGTCTGCACCACATCAATGCTGAAGAAGCCCAGGATGCGCCAGATGTTGTGCTGGGTACGTTCCTTGTCAACTCAGTACCTGCAACTGTTCTGTTTGATTCTGGTGCTACCCATTCCTTTGTTACCCAAGAATTTGTTGCTAAGGGAGGTTTAGTCGAAGTCTCTTACCCAAACCCATGGTCATCCAAATCCCAGAATCCACCGTAGAGACCAAGTTGTTTTGCCCGTTTCCCTTGAGATCAAAGGAGAAAAGTTTCCAGTCGACTTAATCGTTCTGGGAACCCAAGGCATAGATGTTATACTTGGTATGAATTGGCTAGCCAAGTACCGTGGTCGAATAGACTGCGCAGAAGAGCTGTATCCATCACCACCGACAAAGAAGTAGAAGTGGATATGTGTCTGAAACCAGTCATTCCCAACCAGGCTGCCATGAGGGCATAGCTCGACCCACCCTAGATGAGATCCGTGTTGTTCACCTATTCCGAGATGTTTTCCCTGAAGAGTTGCCTGGTATGCCGCCAGACCGGGATATTGAGTTCATAATTGAACTTATCCCAGGAACACCCCTATATCCCAAAGGCCTTATCGGATGAATCCGGAAGAACTGGTTGAGTTGAAGAAGCAGTTGGCTGATATGCTCAGCAAAGGTCTTGTTCGCCCAAGCGCTTCACCTTGGGGATCACCCATCATTTTTGTGGACAAGAGAGACGGTACCACACGCCTGTGTGTGGATTATCGCAAGCTAAATGACGTACCATTAAAAACAAGTACCCTCTTCCCAAGATCGAGGATCTGTTCGATCAGATGAACGGAGCCCGAGTCTTTTCCAAGATCGATCTTCGGACAGGATATCATCAGTTGAAAATCCGAGAGTCAGACATTCCCAAGACCGCCTTCACCACCCGTTACGGTTTGTTTGAATACACCGTGATGTCCTTTGGTCTGACCAATGCCCCAGCCTATTTCATGAATCTCATGAACAAGATTTTCATGGAGTACCTCGACAAGTTCGTGGTAGTTTTCCTCGATGACATCCTTATTTATTCCAAGACCGAAGAAGAGCATGCTGAACACCTGCGTCTAGTTTTGGAGACCCTCCGAAAGCACCAGCTGTATGCCAAGCTTAGCAAGTGTGAGTTTTGGCTCAGTGAAGTGGCATTTCTCGGACATGTTGTGTCTGCGGAGGAATTTCTGTTGACCCCGAGAAGATCCAAGCCATTGTTGACTGGAAAGCCCCAACCAGTGTGACTGAAATCCGAAGCTTTCTCGGACTAGCGGGTTATTACCGCAAGTTCGTTGAAGGATTCTCAGTATAGCCAAACCCATGACCCAACTGTTGAAGAAGGACAAGAAATTTGAATGGACTCAGAAGTGTGAAGATAGTTTCCAAGAATTGAAGAAGAGACTGACCTCAACCCCAATCTTGATTATGCCAGACGTCACCAAGAGTTTCGACGTGTATTGCGATGCATCACGCCTCGGACTTGGTTGCGTTCTGATGCAAGAAGGCAAAGTTGTGTCGTATCTGTCCCGCAGTTGCGACCGCATGAAGAGAATTATCCAACCCATGACCTGGAGTTAGCTGCTGTTGTTCTTGCTCTTAAGACGTGGCGTCCCTATCTTGCGGGACATCGCTGCGAGATCTATACGGATCATAAGAGCTTGAAGTATATCTTCACCCAGAAGGAGTTGAACCTGCGACAGAGGAGATGGATGGAATTAATCAAGGATTATGATATTGGAATCCATTATCACCCCGGAAAGGCTAATGTAGTTGCCGATGCCCTTAGTCGCAAACCTTGCACCCTGAATGCCTTGATCCAAGCCGAACACCAGCCTTGTTCAAAGAGTTCAAAGATTTTGGACTAGAACTTGTTAGCCATGGTTATCTCGCCAATTTAGAGTTAGCCCCAACCCTGATGGATCAAATCAAGGAAGCCCAAAAAGGTCATGAAAGCATTGAAGGAATTAAAAGAAGATTTCTCTCGGCAAAGCACCCGGTTTTACCGAAGATGCTGAAGGAGTGCTGAAATTCAATGGCCGTATCTGTGTGCCCAATGTCATGGAACTTAAGGAGTTAATCCTGAAGGAAGCCCATGAGACCCCTTATTCAATCCACCCCGGCGGAACCAAAATGTACCAAGACCTTCGTGAAAGATTTTGGTGGCATGGAATGAAGCGAGAGATTGGTTCTTTTGTAGCCAAGTGTGATATCTGTCAGCGAGTCAAGGCTGAACATCAGCGACCCGCTGGATTGCTTCAACCTTTGAAAATTCCTGAGTGGAAGTGGGATGAAATTGGAATGGATTTTATTACCGGACTTCCAAGATCCAACCGAGGCCATGATTCAATCTGGGTCATCGTTGATCGACTGACCAAGGTTGCCCATTTTATTCCTGTCAAGACCACTCCACGGAGTTCAGTTAGAGACTTGTATATTTCCAGAATAGTAAGCCTGCACGGTGTGCCTAAGAAGATTGTATCTGATAGAGGCACGCAATTCACTTCAAGATTCTGGAAATCCCTTCACGAAGCCCTCGGAACCAAGTTAGCTTTAGCACAGCTTATCATCCCAGACCGAGGCCAAACTGAGCGAGTGAACCAGATATTGGAGGACATGCTTCGTGCATGTGTTCTATCCTATGGTTCCAAGTGGGAAGATTGCCTTCCGTTTGCAGAGTTCTCCTATAACAATAGTTACCAGTCTAGTCTGCAAATGGCCCCTTTTGAAGCCATTTACGGCAAGAAGTGTCGTACGCCCCTGAATTGGTCCGACACCGGAGAAGGCAAATTGTTTGGACCAGACCCTCCGTGAAGCTGAAGAGCAAGTTCAGCTTATTCGTGAACGTCTCAAAACTGCCCAATCCCGTCAGAAGAGTTACGCTGATCCCAAACGTCGCGATGTCACTTTCAGTTGGAGATTATGTCTATCTCCGAGTGACACCACTCAAGGAATGCAGCGTTTCCATGTCAAAGGAAAATTAGCGCCAAGATATATTGGACCTTTCAAGATCATTGCTCGTCGAGGAGAAGTATCTTATCAACTGGAGTTGCCCCAAGAGTTAGCGGATTATCACGATGTCTTCCACATTTCCTTGCTCCGGAAATGTCTTGAAGTTCCCGACCAGCCCGATGTTTTTAAAACATCGACCACCTCTCCATCGACCTGAACCAAGACCTGACTTATCGTGAGAGACCCGTCAAGATTCTTGACGAAGATGTTCGTCTTACCCGGAGGCGCGCAATCAAGTTCTACAAAGTCCAGTGGACTAACCACTCTGAAGAAGAAGCAACTTGGGAACGCGAAGACTACCTTAGAAGCGAATTCCCAAACCTCTTTAGTACCTAAGCCTAGCAAATCTCGGGACGAGATTTATTTTATGGGGGCCCAAAATTCAAATAAGTATTGTTAGTCCAAAAATGAGGACCAACAAAAACTTTTGTTAATTTATATGTGTTGATTGCATATTGTTGATTGTGATAATTATTTCTTGTTGATTGTGTTGGTTGTTAGCTCTAATTAAAAACTTGAAGAAAAGAAAAGAAATAAACAAAATTAAAATAATAAAAATCATGTGACAAGTGTCACACCAATTTTCTCCAAGTAAGAAATTCATTTCTTCTTCAAAATAAAATTCAGTGGAGTGATAGTAATCACTCTCATTTTATTCTCACCACTTATCCCTCTCAAATATTAATTTCAAAAATCAAAATTTAAAATCCAACATCTTTCTTTATCTTCTTAAATCACAAAAATGTGCTATGTTGCACTTGCCAAATAAAATATAACACAACACCACAAATCATGGTAAATATTGATGGCCCTTCACGTAGTTACCTGCGTGAAAAGTAAATGGGTTAGGTTGAGACTCCAAGTGCAGAGTGTGTAGTAAGTGGAAGACGTGTTTTCCCCACGAGGGGTGACTCGAGGATTTAATATCGAACTCTCGGGGAATCAGTAGTGAAGATTTATCTTTCCTATCCTTCTTTTGGTTTACAAAACAAAGTAAATGTTTTGGTCCTCAATCTCACCTAGTGGTTGTCAAGCACAAGGTGTGAGAATGATATCAAGATAATATGCAATACAAACAAGAAATAATATGCAATGGTGGTAAATAAATATGCAAGGATGGTTGAGTAATGATAAATGATATTTTTTGGTTTTATATGATGAATGCAAGATGTAAAAGTGTTTTTGTATTTTCGTATTTTTAAATGGCAGAAAATGGTAAAAGTGGTTGGAAAGGTGTTTCTTATGATTAAAAATGGACCGGGGTTCATGGTTTCACAAATGCACTCTCTCTTTAATAAAGTGGTAGACAATGGAACACTAGAGTTGACATATGAGATTGCAACACAACAGTTTAATGAGAAGTTATAATTATATGAGCATCACGTCCTAACATAGAGACCTTTTGGTTATTAGTCTCTCTTATACTCCACCAAGATGCGAACTAAATCATAACACCTCAGTAATTAAGATAACTCAGAGTATAGCAATAAGTATCATGAGATGAAGTTAAAATAAGAACATGCTAGATCTAGTCATGGAGGAAGTAGAAATGGTCACACCCACATCTCCGGTAGCATGGTATTTCTTTTTATCCCTAGTGAGGCAACAAATTAAGGTAGAGATACCCAAGTGGATCGCAGAACTTTCTCTCACATTCACTGCACTAGCCACCCCTGTTACTCCAACTAATGCACACGTTCCCCCTCACATGCTCTCATAAACATGCTTGATCATGACAAGTAAATAAGAACGGGGTACATAATATGCATCTACTTTCATAACTGAAACAAAACCATTGCAATCTCAAACATATATTAACTCATAAAAAGAGCCACCACAAAGGTATTACATAGATGACCGTAATCATGTTCAGCAGCTCATACGGTACTAATTAGTGAAGCTCGAGAGAGAGAGAGATACATAAGTTACTTCCACAAACCCATAGTACAGAGGTGGACTACTCCCTCTTCATCATTGAGACGGTGGAGAAGTTGTTGGAGAAGATGGAGACCACGCCGGCAGCGCCCCGCCGGAGTTTTCCCCCTCCAATCTGCAACTCCAGGTCTCTGTTTCGGTGTTTCTGTGTTTCTGTGGCGCTCCTTCCAGAGAACGTCGGGAGACTATTTTGATAGGCGGTTTTAGGTCAAAACGGAGTCAGTGGAGGAAAGATCAACGGCAACGGAGCTCCGAGGTCCAAAAGGGGGGGTCCCACGCAGCCCATGTACCTGGCCGCGTGGGCCCACTCAACATGGCCCTCGGGCCTCCGCTTGTTTGCTTCCTTCGCTCCCACGCTTTGTTCCTTCCAAAAACTGATGCTCGTAAATTTCCAGGTCATTTGGACGTCGTTTGGGTCCCTGAAATATTAAAATATGGAAAATAGGGTTTTCTGCCTGCGCAGGGTTAATTCCATAAAAATAGGAAAATCATGAAATATTCCAAAAATCATTATAAAACAGTGATATAACCCTTATATGATGCAGATATGACTGGAATATAAGTAATATAGTACAAAGTTCATGTATGCATTTTACATGCACCAAATATGTATAAACCAAATTATGAAAACAATTTGCAAAAATTCAAATTTGGATTTGGGTGAGGACACTGTCGAACACCTGGTGGCAGTGCACGTGTTCTTCCCCAAATCCGAACCAAATTCAATCGAATTCGAGTTCAATTCGTCGAATCCCAGGCACAGCTCGATCCCTCTCACACCACTCCTCTCACCGCGCTCGTGGGAGCCAAAAATCAAGCAGGGAGCAGCCGCTGTGGTCGCCGCCAGGGGACAGGCGCCGCGCGCCCATGCTGCCATGGTCGGCACTGTGGAGGAAGGAGGTGGCGATGCCGTGGAGGCCCAGCGCCATGCCCCCCTCTCTCCCTCGCTCTTCTGCTCCCTTGGACATGAAAACATCGGCAAGACCGCGCCCCACACGCGCACACAGCACGCGCCCGTGCTCGCCGCTCGCCATGGCCGACCCAGGGACACCGTGGTCGATTCGCCGCTCCACTGCACCCCTCGCCGTGTGGCCACTCCTAGCCGCACCCCAGCTCACCTGCGGCCCCCCAGACAACCTCCACCGATCTCTCCCACCCCCAGAACCTCGCGTGGACGATGATCACCGTGAGCCGAGCGTCGAGCTTATAAGCTCATTGATGTAGCCCGAGTCACGTCCATCACCTGTCAAGTACTCCAACACTCCTCAAGTCACCATGGACATCAAAGGTGAACTCTTTCCTCTACAAGATCCCATTTCGTGCCCCTTTGGATGGTATACTACGTGAGCATCTATCACTTTGCTATGCTAGGTTTGATACGACGAGGACGGACGTCAAGGGAGATGCCGAGGAAGCCCAAGCCTCAAGACCATCCAAGGCGTACGCATGGAAGAGGAGGAGAAAGTGTCAAGACGAAGAAGAAGACGGAGCAAGCAGCTCGGCCGGCCCCCCAGCCGGCCTAGGCCGGACCCCAGGCCTGCCGACCACCGACGGAGCCGGTCCCCAAACCGGCCTCGGCCGGGCCTCAGGCCGGAACACCTCCAGAGCGTGCCGGCCTCCCAGCCGGCCCAGGCCGGGCCACTGCCAGACCGCGCCGGCCTCCACACCGGCCTCCAGGCCAGCCTCGGCCGGCCCCAGGGCCGGTCTCCCCGTCTGCCTTATCCGTTCCCGTGTATCACCCAACCGTTTTGTACTAAGACTATAAATAGGAGTCCCCCTCCTCCTAGAGTAGATAGACTTGGTTTTGAGATTAGAGTAGAGCTAGACTCCTTCTTCTCAAAGGTCTCCTTCCTACCCCTGTGTGGATGGTTCCTCCCCTAGTGGAGAAGATCCCCTTGTGGATTCAAGACCTCTACTTGTAGTTTGACTACTTGCCAATCTTTCATCCTCGGTGACTTTATTGGAGCGGTTCGGTTGACCGTGAGAGAAACAACCTCCAAGATCCCTTCTTGTATCTACTTGCCGATCTCCCACCTTCGTGTGGATTCTATTGGGCCGGTTGGACCGACCGGTAAGGGAAACGGTTCTTGTATCGTGTGTGTTCTTGTATTCTTGGTGTTCTTCCTCACGTTCTTCGTGTTCTTGCGTGAGTTCGTCCACTCGTTCGTCAATTCGTGAAGATCGGGCCACCCTTGTAGTCCCGTACTACACCACTCATCGAGCCCTCTCATTTTCTCCACGCCACACCACTCCCTCTCCCTTGCTCCACCTTTACCCGTGCACCGCCAGGAGGGCGGAGCCGTAGCTGCGAAGTTGCTACAGCCCGTGACCGTCTCCGAGCTCGGCCGTGCCCGAGGTAGAAGACGATCATGGCAGTGCCGTGCTGCTGCCCCTTTTCTCCCTCTGACCCCTCTATGCTGTTGCTCGAGTTCAACGCGCTTACACGCACCTTTTTTTCCCTCTGTATCGTGCACATAATCGCCGCCAGGAGCTCGCCGGAGTTGGTGCCGTGGCCGCGGAAGCGGAGCTGCTCGCCGCCGTCGATTGGAGCCGTCCCAGGAAGCGAGGAAGCGCAACTCGTCCAGCAAGCTTCCCCAGGCCGCCGCGTTCGATCTGCCTCATCTACACATCCTCCCGAGCCCCTAGGTGAGCTAATCGCCGACCACACCGTCGCCGGAGCCACGGCGACGCCCAGTTAAGGTCGTCGCCAATGTGCTCGATCCCCAGCCGTTGGATCTTCTATCCACGGTAGCATACCGTTTCGTTTAGATATGTCACTGACCAGTGGACCCCACTGTCAGTATTTTAAACATTTTCTAGCGCGCGCAGCATTTCAGTTGAGTCACTCACGAGTGGACCCCACCCGTCAGGATTCTCAACATTATCCATAGCAGAGAAATTTTCTAATTTAGTTTTCTCTGGAATTTCAGTACTAGAACCAACTTTGAAATTCAATATCTCGAAATTTATAAGTCCAAATAAATCAAATCAAAATGTTCTGGACAGCTTATGAAATTGTTTAACCAACCCAAGTGGTTTCATTTCATTTAGATAAATAGTAAAAATGTATTATTAAAAATACCACAGAAGGTTTAAAAACTAAACTTGTTTGTTTCTGATACTCTATTAAGCCAAATAATTCCAAACCAATTTTTTTAGCTTGGTACTGTGATATGTTAGCTTCCTAAGTTTGGTAGAATTAATTATGCAATGATAAATGTTTAGTATAAAGTTGAAGTTAGAAAACCCTTCTGCACCAAAACAAATTATAGATGGTTAATGTTTAACCCAAATGAGTTAGGACCAATTTTGTTAGGTCACATTTAGTCATGGTTAGTTACCCCTAAAAGGATTTAATTTTAGGATCAACAGAACTTGATTTGTAGCTAAAACTTGATTATTAAGTTACTGGATAAAAACAATTGTTTAGGGAGTTTGATAACTCCAATTAATCCAAATCAAATTGTGTTGCCTTCTACACATCAGTAGCTTTCTGTAGAAATTTAGTTTGTATTTTTGCGACCAACAGAACTTGAGTTGTGTAATTAAACATGTTCAAATAGTTTCTGCCATCATTAAGACATAAATGAATAATGGTTAATTCAATTAAATTGAAACCAAATTGTGTTGCTTGATGTGTGCAGTGGCTAGTCAGAGCATTTAAGATTGTAATGTTGTGATGTTGATTGAGTAGGTTAGTGATTGTTTGTCTTTGTTTGTTTATTAATTAGACGAGAGCGTTGTCGGATTTATCGAGGAGGGAGAATTTGTTGAACCTGAAGATCTAGACCAAGGTCACTTTGTCGAGCAAGGCAAGCTACTCTCTGAGCTTGCACCCCAAATATATGCATCTACTTTGATAACATGATTTACTCGTAAGGCAAAGATTTTTAAAAACCTTTTCAAAGGTATATGGAAACTAATTTGCCACCCTATGTAGAAGTATAAGATAGTTTATATAAAATATAGGATGGGAAAATAAAGATGTTTTATTCAAAAATCCCTTGAAAATACTTGTGTGGTTATGAAATGCCGAGATGTCGGTGTTGAAATGGAGAATGGAGGTGTTTATGAAAAATGCACAGTGTGTCCTAATACTATGACGACCAATCTTACCCTGTGCGACCACATTTACCCACATATGGGAAAGGGATTAGTCATATAATTTGCTCATATTAGTATGGGATGCCTCATCGACGGAGATGACTCCGTTATGCATGAGGGGATGGTTTGGTGACCTACCCCTGACCTGGGTCCTCGCTCAAACTCTATGGAAAGATAAGGAGGAGGATAGAAGGATGTCCCCTATACACCGCCAGACAAAACTATGAGTCCTCACACTTAGATTCCGACGGGCTGGGTTAAGTGTTGATGGAAAGTGTCATATGGGCAGGGTCCTATACTAGCATGAGCAAAGGACAGGTTAGGGTCGGTGACTCAACTTCGCATACACCTTGTATGGCGGGATGTGGCTGACACGATGAGTTACCGGATGGATGTGGGAAAAGCGTGCTACCTCTGCAGAGTGTAAAACTATTCGAATAGCCGAGTCCTCGGATATGGACAGTTGGAAGGCTGTACTAAGACCATGTGCAAAGTTTTTGAAAACATTTGAGTTTTAAAAAGAAAATAAAGTGGAGAATGTTTTGTACACCTGTACCAACGGGCCGGTATGAGGTTGTTGGAGGCAAAAGGACCATGACGGGCTATGGTCAGAAAAAGGGAGGAGTTTGGAGAAACAGATAAAATGGTGATTTTATTCAAAGATAGTTATAAAATTCTTCTTACCTTTTTCAATAAAGATATAGAGATGTTTTAAATAAATAAAAGTCTGAAGTTAAAAAAATAAAACTAGTGCATACTCATGTTGGGGTAGCTTGCGAGTACAATCAAATGTACTCATATTGGTTTTGTCCCTGGCTATTGTCTTAGCCAGACTTCGACGAGCACTACGCTGAGGAGTATGGCGACTTCTATGCGAACTAGGGATCTCCATAAGTCAGCTGCCTGTAGGGTCGATTGTTAGAATATGATGTCTTCTATGCCGCAACTTCCGCTGATTATTTTGGTTTGGCCCATGAAGGCACCTATGTAAGACTTGGTCTAAATGACCATTTATGTAAGACTTTAATTCGGTATTGTAATGGATGTAAACTTCGGTAATCAGTTCGGATTATGTGCAACGACATACCGATCACGGGATCGTTGTGTTAAGCATAATCGGGTATTTCGGACGGCTAGTCCGGGTCCTCACAATGAAGCCGCACACTGCAGCTGCTCTAGCTGGTTTGGCATGGCGCCGAACAAACAATTCGACTAAATCTGACCATGTTGTTGCTGTGCGAAAGGAGCGGCAGAAAGGGGAAGAAATAGCTCAGTTAAATGTTCTTGTGAGCATTGCTAGAATGATTTTGTGTATTTGTGTGCTAGTGTTAGGTGTGAACTTGTATGCAGCAATGAAAATCAGTAGAATGTATTAGGTTCGTATGCAGCTATGGAAATCAGTAGAATGTATTAGGTTCATGTGCAGCTATGGAAATCAGTAGATTGTAGTGGGTTTGTATGTATGCAGTAGGGTTCTATGCAGCAACTCATTATTAATAAGTATCCAATGGAAACGTTTATATAAAATGTCCATTGCCAATTCGGTGCTTATAAATGTACTGTCGACAGAGCAAGTCATCAGTCTCATTCTCACTCCCTCACTGTCTATCTTCCAACCCTAGCCGCCGCACACTGTAGCTTTTAACTCTCCTCACTCTCTCATGGCTTCCTCTGCCGGTGCTTCTAGATCCGGCCATCGCAGCCGCGGCTCTAGCGGTAGCACCGATCTAGCGGCACCTGTTCGTGATGCTAAGGCCGATCTGGAGGTGGCCGTGATGCGGCTGGTGTTGCAGCGCGTCAGGCGGATCTTGGTGCCCTCTTTCTCCGGTGATGCCCAGCATCCTTTGGGCCACACGGAACTGGTACAGATCATTCGTCAGGTGGTGATGCAGCAGTGCCGGCGGATCCGCCAGCAGAACCAGCCAGAGATACGAGGAGGTGCCGGATCTGGAGGCCGCCGTCGACGGAGGAGAGGTGCCCAAAGATGCTAGGAGGTGGCCGATCTAGAGGCGCCGTCGACGGAGAAAAAAATATGAGATCTAAATCGCTCAGCTCATGAACTAGTTCATCAATTGGTTTTATATTAGATTGTTCATCAATTGTGCTCTGTCTTTATATGTCATATTCTGCAGTGGCATAGGCAAGATCTCATGAACTAGAGATGCTCTGTTTTGATATGTGATTTGTATTAGCAACTAATGAAATGTTCTATTGGTTTTATATTAGATTGTTCATCAATTGTGCTCTGTCTTGATATGTCATATTCTCCCGTGGCATAGGCAAGATCTCATGAACTAGAGATGCTTTGTTTTGATATGCGATTTGTATTAGCAACTAATGAAATGTTCTATTGGTTTTATATTAGATTGTGAATTATTTCAGTCAATTGTGCTCTGTTTTGATTTGTGATTTGTATTAGCAACTCATGAAATGTTCTATTGGTTTTGTATTAGATTGTGAATTATTTCGGTGACACTGTCTAAGATGGAGCAAGCCTCATTACGAAGATTTGGCAAAATATATTGCTACGGAGGCTTGCGAGCTCGGTGTGGTTTCTTGTTTTAAGTTTCTCCATCTATCTTCAGGATGTGTGTAGCAATTAAGCTGCATATGTGATTTGGAGAAGCATGAAACCACTACTCGAGTCTTTTGGTAGCTCGAAGACCGTTTTTGAGGTTTCGAAACGGACAGCGAGCTGAGGAAGAAGGAGAAGAGTGGAGGACTATAAACAGACAGCGAGCTGAGGAAGAAGGAGAAGACTCGACATGTGTAATTGATCATCTTTTGATGCTATGTAATGGTTACAATTTTTATATACGTTATGAATGGATTTGTTAGCATTTTTGTACTTCTGCTATGAGATTTTAAATGTCCAGTGGCAACTCTATTCCTGCTATAGGCTTATGAAGAAACCTCAATACAAACGAGTCGAAACAGAATCTCCGTTTCTGATGTTCCGATACATCGGAAACGGAGGTATGTCCACCACCGTTGCCAAACGGAGGCCTCATCGGCGACGGTTTTTAGCCTCCGTTCCCGATGAGGGCCTTCACATCAGCATCGGGGGCGGGGACATGGACCCTTTTTCCGTTTCCGATGGAGGTTTTGGCCCGTTTCCGATGTGTCGTTCTGTACTAGTGACATAATCTAAAAAAAGAGACGCAAGAAGAATCTTTATCTTCATACAAATCATGGTTGTCGAGTCCGCCTTGTGCAACCCATAGACGTTCCTAAATTTCCAATAAGATGTCGCATGCATGGGTCGCTGGGTCCTAATAGTTTTAATGAAATTTGTTGAAACTTGTATGTACTACATTATCTATCAATCCACCATTCCAATGTCTCGAGATGGTATCTATTTGATAACATGTAGTCAAGTCTCTCCATCGTTGAATTGTAGTTTATTCTTGTCATGCCTTGATGGCCGACAGTCTAATGTTTGGCGATGCATGATTTGGGCTTGGGTGGGGTGGCAATCACTTTCTCAAGCCAAAAAAAAACTATATACTAAATGTTGGATTTTATTTATAGGATTTTTCTCTAAATTATCAGGAATCCACAAAGAGATCTCCGGTTCCATTACTTGAACAGAACCTTAGTTTCACATAATAGCCATTCCTAAGATCTGAATAGAGAGATATTGCCTCCAATACTTGCAAACAGAGTATGAGTGGAAGGTCTAGTTTGGATATCTTGCAGAATAGGAACAAGGAGTTGAGAAAGAAGTTGAAGGGATGGAATGTAAACTTTGAAACTGACACTAAAAAGCCCCAAAAAAAACTTGCTCTAGAATGTGATAAACAGGATACATTTTAGTGAGCTGGGTGGATTGTCTGGTGATGACTGGCTTCATCAAGAACAATGTCAACCAAAACTGAAAACTATTGAAGGAGGAAGAAATAAAATTGATGCAAAGGTTCAAACAAAAATATAACTATTGGAAGCATATGCTAACACTAAATAGTACCAGTCTAAAGCTAATGGAAGGACATGGCAAAACAAATTATAAGCTTGCAACACGAGGATGACATGGTGAATAATTTTATGAAAAAAATAATATTGACATACTAAATTATGGAGTTAACATAGTAGTACCAAAAGTGCAGATGAAGACAAAATCCAAAAATACAAGCCTATCCGTCTTATAGATGTTTTCTTTAAAATCATTAAAAAATGCTTTTAGATAGATTGAATCCTATCAAATGGAAAGTTATCAGAATTTCACAGACTGGTTTTCTATAAAAATAGGTTTATCACAAAGGTGTGGTGGTTTTGCATGAAACTCTAAATGACTTACATGTTAGTAAAGGTTCATGCCTTCTCTACTTCAAGTTCTTGAAATGAAAGGATTCCCAAATAAATTTAATGATATGGTCATGAAAATTGTCTCGGGTGTGGGGAGGGGTAGGGGAGTAGGGATTAGGGTCAATGGGGAGATTGGGCCCTATTTTTGCACACATGCACCAAGACCTTAGGCAAGGAGACCTAGTCTCTCATTTTATTTTCAAAGTTGTTGCTGAGGTGATATCAATTCTTATTGGAAGAGTAGTTGATCAGGGTTGGATTAAAGGTCCGTCATGTCACATGGTGGAAAAAAGGGGTTTCTGTTATGCAATATGCAGATGACGTTATCATACTCCTCCAATTTGATTCTGAACAAGCTAGAATATTGAAATTCATTCTATGTATTTTTGTACAAATATTTAGGTTGAAAATAAACTTTCACAAAGGTGAAGTCTATTGAAAATCTCAAGACAACAGTTTTTTTTTTGAAGAATCCTTACTTGTAAAATAGGATTCCTTCTAGTGAAATATCTTGGAGTTTCTAGTGATGACAAAAGATTGAAAAATAGTTATTGAGTTGTAGAAAAGATGGAGAAGAAGCTCAGCTGTAGGCATGGGAAGAACTTATCCATTGGGGGGGGGGGGGGTGATGACGGAATGACACGTTCGCTGGGAGACCCCAAGTGTAAGGAATGATGTAATGTAGCAGCAAGTTTTCCCTTGATTATAAAACCAAGGTTATCAATCCAGTAGGACTTGGAGAAGGCTTCGGAAAGGTGTCAGCGGCGCGCGTTTATGATAACTGACGTGGACCTGTGCACAAACGAACAAACTACTTTGCCCCAATGAAACAAAGAGGTTGTCAATCCCTCCGGCTTGCTGAACACAAAGGATTAAACGTATGGTGGAAAATAATATGAGAGCAAATATGACCAGCGAGCAAATGAATAGGAAAAGCTATTAAAAAGGTTGTAAGCAATGTAGGAAAATAGGACCGGGGTCCACAGTTCACTAGTGGTGTCTCTCCAAAAGATAAACATGTTGGGTAAACAAATTACAGCGGGGCAATTGACAAACATGGGCGCAACACAATACTATCATGGCACAAAGTTCACCGTTTCATTTAATATGGGCATTACGTCAAAATACATTGACCGTTATCCAACTGCATCTATGACTAATAATCCACTCCGGGATCGCTATCCAGCAAGTCTCCCTAACGTATTAAGTTGCAAGCAACAGATAATTGCAATAAGCAAGGTGCGTAATGTAAGCAATGGTACAACATATAGTAATAAACACCGCTGTTTTATCCCTAGTAGCAACAGCACATCTCAAATTCTAATCGTTTCTGTCAACTCGAGCTCGAACAAGAGAGCATGAACCCACTATCTAGCATAAATACTCCCTCTAATGACACAAGTAATTACTTCGGCCAAAGCATACACAAGCATCAGAGAGCATGCAAGATCATAAATAAAACATATCTAGATAAACTGAACCATAATGTCATGGCTCCATAATTCATCAGATCCCCACAAACACAACACATAGTATTACATAAAGATGATCTTAATCATGTAGGCAGCTCATAAGATCTAAACAATGGAGCACAAGGGAGAAGAGACAACCATCTAGCTACTGCCATGGACCCGTAGTCCCGTGGTGGACTACTCACGCATCACTCCGGAGGCAGGTATGGTGGTGTAGATGCCTCCGGTGACGATCTCCCCCTCCGGCAGGGTGCCGGGAAGAGTTTCAAAACCTCCTGATCTAGGGTTGGCGACGGCGGCGACCTCGGAACTTTTCTGGAAAATATGATCAGGTCCCAAGGGTTTCCGGGACGAAGGCAATTTATAGGCGAAAGGGCGACTCGAGGAGGTCTCGGAGTCGCCCAGGTGGGCCCAGGCACAGCCAAGGCTGAGCCGCGCCTAGGGGTCCTCTGGCCCCTGTGGGGCCCCCTACAGGCGTCCTTCTGGCACAATTTTTGTTTCCATCCAAAAATAATTCAGGTAAATTGGCAGCTTATTCGGAGAAAATTCCCCGACTAGCCTTTCTGAAACAAAAAGACATCAAAAATAGAAACTAGCACTGGGTATCTTCTTAATAGGTTAGTTCCATAAAATGTGCCAAAATGATATAAAAACATTATAAAAGCATGTGCCAATGATATATAATATGCATGGAACAAAAAAAATTATAGATACGTTTGGGACGTATCGGGGGGGGGGGGGGGGGGGGACTTTACTAATTAACACTTCTCTTCAAGCATCCTGCTTTACATGCTTTATTTTTACAAAAATCATGTTGGGAAAAAGGAGAAAGTATGATAAACTCATGTATGGTTTCCTATGGAGTGGAAAAAATAAAGAGAAAATATCACCTAGTCAATTGGAAGACAGTTTGTGTTCCAAAAGACCAAGGTGGTTAGGGGGAGCTGAATTCGGAAATCATTAATGTTGCTTTGTTAGCCAAGTGTGGCATTGGAAATTATTCAATGAAAAAGGATGTGGTAATCTATGCTTCAAAATAATTACTCAAGGAATACTTCTTTTGGACAATGTTCTAAAAGAATGGTGACTATTATTTATAGTAGGGGCTTAGGGAGATAAACCCTTTGTTATTATCTTGCTGTAAATTCGAAGTGGGGAATAGTGCAAAAACAAGATTTTAGGAGGACAATTGGCTCTCAGATTCTTGTTTAGCTGGAAAATTTCCTAGGTTGTATGCTATCTCAAGTGATCAATATATAATTATCCAAAAAGCCTTCACACTAGATATAAGCTCCTCGTCATTCAGAAGAGCTTTAGTTGGAATTAAGCTAATGAATGTAAAACTTAACAGGACATTGTAGAGTTGCTGCTTCAAATGAAGAGAAAGAAAAAATGATCTCGTTATCTTCTTACTAAACAACTATCTCTGAAATTATTTTATGTTGCAATGCAGTCTGTTGGTGGCGTGCATACAAATTCATGTGGAAAGTGAGAATTCCCCAGAGCGTTAAAGCCCTCTTATGGCCTTTTTTGAAAAAGAGTATGCTTACATGAGATTATTTGTCAAAAGAGGGGGGGGGGGGGGGTGGGGGTGTTACTAGAACCTATCTTTTTCGTGGACATTATGAGAGTATACATCGCCTTTTTTTCCAGATGTTTGTTGTGTAGGTATGTTTGGAATATCGTCAGTTGTGCAACTGGTGTAAATTGCCAGTTTGCCAATGCACAAATCTATTTAACACATTGGCTGAAGGGTTTACGATTTTAGCTGTAGGTGTGGTTGCAATTTTTAGGGGTTGTGATAGACTAGGAACTTGGCCTTTTTCGAGAATAAGTGTCCAGCTGAACCAATGAGGTGGTGCATAGGATATGTTAATGGACTAATTGGTGGTAACGTGTATGGATCGGAGGACAAAGCTAGGACCGCAGCTGGACGCGAAGCTGCTAAAGCGAGTTGTCGGTGAAACCTTCAAAGTGAGTCGAGGTTGGGCGTGGAGGCCAAAACTGGAAGAATGACGGTTTTGAAGAGTCCTTCGTTGCTAGATAGTGTGATCTAGCTCTATGGCTACGTTCTGTTAAAAGGCATTAGTTTGGGTTTCTGTTTTGCTCTCTTAGTTGTGGATTACTCTTGGTGGTGGTTGTGTTGTCGTGGAACAATGTAATGCCAGGTTTCCATTAATAAAAATCGGGGAGGAATCCCATTCTTAAGAAAAACATAATAAGAGAGAAAAACAAATAAAGGGCGTCAATCGCTGACCATGGAACCAAATATTATACCGAAGCACGAGCACAAGTTGTGTTTGGTGGACTGAAGCCAACTCTCCTTTCTCCTCCCCAGCTACAGTAGAGAGAGGCGAAAGGGAGAGTTCCTCGTTCCTCCGTCCCGTCGCCGGCCAGGGCTCCTCCCCTCTTCGTTTGTCGCTTCGGCGACGGGAGAGGGTGGGAGCCCCGGATCTGCGCTTCCGGTGTGTAGATAGTAGGGTAGTGGTTTCATCTGGTGCGGCCGTGGAAGAGGTCGTCGCGCCGATGAGGAATAATGGTTCTGGTGGCTCTTCCTCTTCCTGGCGTGGCCTCTGGTGGCGTCGGAGAGTTGCTGGAGGTGGGTGCTCTCGGATCCGTCGATCCGGTGAGTTTTGGGGTTCCGGGCTTGGCCGTCGATGCGAAGACGGCGACCGGCTTTTGGAGTTTTTCTCCTCTGTTCCTCTCTTCGTCGTGGGCGAGTGTGCTCTGGCCCTTCTGCGGAGGTTCTGGGGGTGGTGGTGGTGCGGCCTGCTTCCGGCTGTGGTCGTCGGTGGTCGTGCACGCTTGAAGAGGAGCGTTCGAGGGTTGCGGTGCTTCTTTCCACCGGCCGGCCGTGGTGGCGAGGAGTGGAAGGGGTGCTGGCTCTCTGCTCCACACGCGGTGCTCTTTTGCTCCGGTGTCAGTGGAGCTTCTCTGCGGCTGTTCTCGAAGATTTGCTTGCAGGCCTGCAATCTGGCTTTGGCCGGAGTTCTCGGCCTGACCGTCGGACTGAATCGGGGCGACGCCCCCGCCGATGCGGCTTCCGCCGTCTTCAGATCCGCGTCCGCGACGGGTGGCTACTGCGGCGACTTCAACGAGGTGCTTACCTCTACATGTTCTTTCCGGCGACCGAGCTACGGCTCTCGGTGTCTTCGCTTCCCCTTCCGGTGGTGCGATGGCGGCGGAGCGAGCGGTGGCGGACGTGATGAAGCAGAGTTGGTCTCAGGGTCCTGTTTGTTATTTCTTGTTCTGTAGGGGCCTCTCTGTAATTTGTGGAACAGCTGGGCTGTTTCTGGATATTACCTGTATTTGTGTTTTCCTTGTTTAATGTATCCAGAAATTGTATCAAATTTTTTTTTATACCGAAGCAGTTTCTTGCACATATGATAAGCCGACCTGTATGACTTTTGTCCAAAACAAGGGATCGCGGTCAGCAAAAGCTTCAAAGTGGTATTAGCAAAACAATGGGCAGCAAAAACTAAGTTATAAGCATGCTCACAGTAGGCAAGTACGTAGCTATAGTAGCTACGCCTTGCGACTATACGACACAAAAACAAGATAAAATCATTCTTAACGGTCAACACCCAAAGGAAAACGGACACGTACTTTTGGACAAATACAAGTTAATTAAGACAAAATTTGGCAAGTTTCAACTCCGGCCGTGACGACGGTTAGGCCAAAATGTGTTTAATTTATCCGTTGACGTCAACAAGATAATATGTAGAGGAATATCCTAGCGTTTGACGATAACATAGAGTTGCGTTTTCCTACTACCTATGTAATGGTCTGTCCATTCTGTATCAAAAAAAAAAACTTGTCTGATCTGGTGCAGTTTCTTATGTTGTGACGACCTAAATCCGTGGCGTTGACAAATGTATATGCATGCATGCATAGTTGCATACGTGGCAATATCTCCACATCGACCACAGGCCAGCTGTGTGGCACCTAGCTAGCTGAGCTCAGTGACCAATCAGCTCGGTGACGTGAACACATCTCGTTCAAATCTCCAAGTGCAATGTATCGGTTTGTTTTTCTTCTCAAGGAAATGTGCTAGCGAGGTCAACGATATCTTAGTTTAACGAGTCAACTACGATCGCATGCATCATGTTCAAACTATATACATTTTAATATGTAATATCCTAGCTAAGCAGAGATACTCCAAGTTTCATTATTTTTCTTATAAAGTATGTGTAGTATGATTCGAAAAGAAGGAGTTATTAGCATAGAACCATCACATTTCACGTGAAATTTCGAAAACACCACTTTTCGTCTAGATCACATATACCCACCACTATTCACGAAATTTGTTGCAATGTGCACTAAAACTGAATTGAACACAAACTGACACTCGTGCTGACAGGTGGGATCCACCGGTCAGCGCTGAGTTGGCAGCACGCGTGGGCTGTTTGCTGAGGTGGCAGCATGTGTGGACATGGACCCACCTGTCATACCCAAAATAAAATATCCAAAACAAAAAGTCAAACGAGGCAGTCCTCGCGTGCCCTCGTCCTCGCTGCCGTTGCGCTGCTGTCTCCGTCCGCCCCAAGACGAACCGACGCCACCACGAGCTCCTCCTAGACCTCTTATTCCTCCCCGTCGAGTTGCACAAGCCAGGATGCCGTGAATCGCGAGAATCGTGCCGTTTTCCCCACCTCCGGCCGCCGTGATTCGAGCAAGTTTCCGATGCCGTGCGACCTTCCCCGACTTCACCGTGCACTCCATCGAGTTCCTGGTAAGATTGAGGTGTTGGAGAACGCTCCATTCGTTTTATTGCATGTTGTAAGTGCATAGCGTGAAGCTCGTCGCCGGCCGTGGCTCCGCCGCGCCATAGTCAGTGTTCCGGTGACCAAATCCGAGTGGCGCCACCACCAGCAGGTATCCCGCGCTTCGCTGCATCTATCTGCCTCCTCGATTCGCCCCCGCGCGCTGAGTCGCTGAGGGCAACGCGCTCAAGGGCTCGGGCTCGCCGGCCGGACGCGCTCGGCTCGCCAGGAACCCGATTGAGTGGACGCGCTGGCTCGCCGGCCGGACGCGCAGAGCATGCGGTCGAGGCCGCGTCGTTGATGAAACCGGCCGGACGCGCATGGTCGTCCATGACCGGCGCCGCCCCAGGCGCCTCGACCGGCCGCTGAGCCGGTTTTCTTTTTTCTATTCAGTTTTTAGATATTTAATTTTTTATTTTTCTGACCCATGTCCACACATGCTGCCACCTCAACAAACAGCCCACGCGTGCTACCAACTCAGCGCTGACCGGTGGGTCTCACCTGTCAGCACGATTGTCAATTTGTGTTCAATTCGTTGTTAGCGCACATTGCAACAAAATTCGCGAATAGTGGTGGGTATATGTGATCTATACGGAAAGTGGTGGTTTTCGAAATTTCACATGAAATGTGGTGGTTCTATGAGGATGGTGTTTTGGCTCCCGGGAGCACATGCTCCCGGTATGCCCAAAAAAATTGAATAAATTGAAAATGTTCAAAAAAATCCAAAACAAATCATGCACGTACCTGACGATGTCACGCACGACCGTGTCAAATTTCGCACCGAAACGACATCGTATGCGCCCTGTGTAAAAATGACAAAATTCTGACAGAAAATTCAAAATTTTGGATCTCATATTCTGACAGAAATTTTGTCATTTTTGCACAGGGCGCATACGATATCGTTTCGGTGCGAAATTTGACACGGTCATGCATGACATCGTCAGGTACGTGCATGATTTTTTTCGGGTTTTTTTGAACATTTTTCAAATTGTTCAATTTTTTTGGGCATACCGGGAGCATGTGCTCCGGGAGCCAAACTGGATTTCCGGTGGTTCTATGATATTCAATCGAAAAGAAGAGACTTCGTTTTTTCTTTAGAATAAACTAAAGCTATTGTATGATCGGACGGAAGTGTACGTATTTATAAGTAAGATTTTTTCAACGTTGCACGCATCTGCCTTGATTTTCTTCCTGCTCAACCTTTGAATTTGCACTACGGCGTAGAAAATCGAACGTTATCGTTTTAAAAACAAAAACAAAAAATGTTGGGAGCAGACGAAATATCAATTACAAGCCCAGCACAGAACGAATACAGTCACAGACACTTATACTTCCATTTTTTTTTTGAGCACAACCACAAATCTTTATTGAACTGGAATAATGTTAGGGATACAAAGACCATCGGGGGGCTGGAGGAGCCAAACCCGACGTCCCACACTACTTGAAGAAGCAAAACGAGCTAATCTATGCGCTTCCAAATTCGAAGCCCTGTTCTCATGCCTAAACGAAACTGCAGCCAAGAGCTCCGCCGTAGCTGAAATCTCCCGGAGCACCATGCTGTAACTGCCCTCGAAAGGTCTAGCCATGTCGTTCACAACCGTGAGGCAATCCGTCGCCACCGTGATTTTCTGGAGATGCAGGTCTTGGGCCAACGCCAAAGCCTCCCTACATGCCAGCGCTTCCATCACCGTGGGATCTGTAACTCCGCTAATAGACAGCGTCGAGGCGCCGAGGAACTCCCCAGTTTCGCTCCTGCAAATGACACCTACAGCACCACCCGGCCCCGTCTTTGCCATGGCTGCATCGACGTTAAACTTCGCTCAGCCCATAGCCGGTGGTATCCACTTCGGGTGGCGAGGTGAAACGCCCACCCTTCCTTCCCTCCTTGTTGGGCTCGCAATGGAGAGATCCCACAAGTAACTCTCGATGAAGAGGTGTGTAGACAGCGGGCTTTGGAACTCGTCTTCATGGATGATTTTCCTTCGCGCGAACCATATCGCCCACATTGTCACTGCTACTCTCGCAAAATCATTGCGAGATAAACTCTCCATCATGGAGAACAACCACTGTTTTGCCGAATTATCCCCATTCATGCTGACATGTTCGGCGATTCCCTCGTCAGCCAGGGCCCAAACCGATCGTACTACCACACAATCAAGCAAAGAGTGCCTCCACGAGTCTTCTGCTCCGCAAATAGAGCACACACTTGTCGCCGCCATATGTCTATGACAACGCAAATCACCAGTAGGTAGAGAGTGCCGAGCAAGCCGCCACAAGAAAACGCGGAGCTTCGAGGGAACTTGCGTCTTCCAAAGGCTCTGCCACGCTTTTCCTTCACTGAGTGTATTAGATCTAGCTGACCGCCCCTCCAACCAATCTTCACGACGCAGCTTTGTTTGGATCAGCATTCTGTACACCGAACGAACTGTGAGAATTCCCGATTTCTCGTAATGCCACGCCCAGCGGTCCTCCATGTTCCGAGTACTCAATGGAATAGACTGTATTATCTCCACGTCCATCGGCAGAAAATGCAAATCCAGCAGGTCTGCTCGCCATGACGATGGGGTATTGTCAATAAAGGATGCCACCGCCACCGGAGGATCATCCTGCAGGTTTCTGAGAGGCCTCAACATAAAATCACGCGGGAGCCAATTGTGATTCCACGCGTGTGTGGTCTCTCCATTACCAATACGCCGAACCAGCCCCTGCTTCATCGTGTCCCGGCCCTCGATAATGGCCCTCCAAACATGCGAAAGAGCCGAACCAAGCGAGGCCTCGAGAAAGTCTTTGGTGGGGAAGTAGACGGCTTTTAAAATCCTAGCACTGAGAGCACCAGGGTTTTGTAGTATCCTCCAAGCCTGGCGTGCCAACATGGCCAGGTTGAATAGCTCGATGTCACGGAAGCCCATGCCTCCGAATATTTTGGGGAACACATGGATTCCCAGGAAACCTAGCAAGGTTTCCGATTTCCCTCCTTGCTGCCCCACCAGAAGTTCCGGAGCATGGAGTTTATTGCTTTGCACAACCCTCTCGGTAATTTAAAACAGGACATGGAGAAAGTAGGAATCGCCTGAGCCACTGATTTAATCAAGACCTCCTTCCCTCCCGAAGCCATTGTCTGCTCAAGCCACCCTTGGATCCTCTTCCAGATTCGGTCCTTGAAATACTTAAAAGCCCCATTGGTAGATCGCCCTATGTCAGACGGCATACCAAGGTATTTTTTGTTTAGTGTTTCATTTGGAACATTAAGGATATCCTTCACCGCCTGCCGGCGATCTTCTGGGCACCCCTTGCTGAAAAACACGGACGATTTATCCAAATTCACTCGCTGGCCCGAGGCATTGCAGTACCTCTCCAGGATATCATTTACCTCTAAAGCTCCCTCAACCGTCGATCTTACAAACAGCAGGCTATCATCCGCAAACAGGAGGTGGTTCACTGCAGGAGCTGTGGGAGCCACCTTAATTCCATGAAATGTGGTGATTGACGACTTTGTCTTAAGAGGCCAGAAAGGCCCTCTGCTGCAAGCAAGAAGAGATATGGGGATATGGGGTCTCCTTGGCGTAGCCCCCTGGATGGTCGAAACTCCTCAAGTGGTGTGCCATTAAAAAGAACCGAAAAGGATACTGAAGTAACTAGGTTCATCACCAGATTAACCCACCGTGAGTGGAAACCCAACCGAAGCATGATTGCTCTAAGATAGTCCCATTCCACTCGATCGTAAGCCTTGCGCATATCGAACTTGAGAGCACAATGTTGATGTTTCTTGGCTCCGTTCCGCTTCATAAAATGAAGGTACTCGTATGCGGTGATAATATTATCCGTGATCAGTCTTCCCGGTACAAAGGCAGATTGTTCCTCGGATATGATCTATGGAAGGATCACCTTTAGCCTATTCGCCAAAACCTTGTACGCAATTTTATATATGACATTGCTAAGCTGATGGGACGGAATTGTCCTAATTCCTCCGGTGAAGCCACCTTCGGGATCAAGACAATGAAAGTCTTGTTTATGCCTTCAGGGCTTTCCTCTCCCCGGAGTATTCGCAGTACTGCCGTAGTCACCTCTGTCCCACACAGATCCTAGTGCTTCTGGAAGAACTGGGCCGGGTAGCCGTCCGGGCCAGGCGCCTTTAGCGGATACATCTGAAACAGCGCTTGTTTCACCTCATCATCTTTAAAAGGAGCGATCAAAGAATCATTCATCGCCTCAGTTACGGTGACAGGTACAGCCTCCAGTACTTCCCCCATACCAACCGTACCTTCTAACGTATACAGGTTACTATAAAAATCTCGGGCCATATGTGCAATTTCTCGCTGGTCTTCAGTCACTGAACCATCCGGGCAAGAGATACGGCTGATTTTGTTTTTCTTTTTCCTCTTGCTAGCTCTCATGTGGAAGAACTTCGTGTTACGATCCCCCTCAGACAGCCACTGGATACGAGATCGTTGTCTCCACATTATTTCCTCCCTATGCTGGAGTTCGACCATGCGCTCAACAGTTTTTAGTTCCTGTGATTTGGTCCCACTCTGCCCGGCGCTGCACGCAAGCATTTCCGAAAGTATCGCGACCCCAGGTGGACATCGAGCGCGAGAGGCCCTCTAGCTTCCCATGCAGATCATGCATGGTCATGCAGGGTTCTTCCTTCCACGCAACGTCGATCAACGGCTGGAAGGGGTGTGCCTCCCACATGGCCTCGTATCGGAAGACACGAGGTGGCCTCACCTGATCATCAACTGGTACTGGCCTGAGAAAAATAGGGGGTGATCCGAAACCACGGTCGTCAGATGGTGGAGCGTAGCCATGGGAATCGCTCGCTCCAGCTAGGCGTGGCCAGGGCCCGATCCAGCCGTACCCGGCAGAAAGTTCCGACTGCAACCTTCTTCTCAAAGGTCCAAGGCGTGCCCGTGTATCCGAGATCCATTAGCTCACACACATCAACTGTTTCTCGAAGGCTTGTATCTGGGTGTTGCTTCTCTCGTTCACACCCATATGCTCCTCCCGAAGGAGTACTTCATTGAAATCACCTATGCACAGCCACGGTAACGGGGACGATGCCTTGATGAATTTCAACATATCCCAAGTCTTGTGGCGGAACCGGACTTGGGCCTCTCCGTAAACACATGTTAGTCGCCATGGTTCCTTGTCTGGGGGGGGGGGGGGAACACAACCGCATCAATGTGGTACTGAGAGTAAGGTAAGAGGTCCATTTTTATTTCATTATTCCAAAATATGGCCAGGCCACCACTGCGGCCCGTACTGCTTACAGCGAAACCATGGTCGAAACCTAGGGTTCCCGCTAAGCATTCCACCCTAGACCTATGCAGTTGGGTCTCCACAACACACAGGATGGATGGGGCAAATTCCTTCACGAAATCGCGAAGTTCTCGAACTATCACAGCATTGCCAAGTCCGCGACAGTTTAGGAAGAGGGTACTCATTGCTCCCGGCGGTCCTCCGACACGGAGTCCACCGATGTGCTAAGGTTCTTGTCCTTCTTTCCGGACCCAGCTTGCTTCTTGGGTTTCTTCAGCTCTCTTGCCGACGGTGGTGGGGGTGGGACGCCAGTCGGGCCGGGTAGTTCTTCCCTGATTCCCCATCAAAATTCAGTTTTTTAGTCACCGCCTTTCCTTCAGCCTGTTCAATCACCCCTGGCTCCTTCCACTCGAGCATAGGTGGGTTCACAATATCATCGGTAGGCTTCACCGGGCTGACCTCTGTGAGCTTAGCATCCGCTGAGCTACGCTTGCGGGATTCCGAAATAGCCAGAGGGTTTGCCCGTCCATCTCCACGACCTCGGCCTCCACGACCACGGCCCATATCACCATGTCCGCGACCACCGCCACGGCCACGACCCCCCTCCCGGCCTCCCATGCCAGCACCTGGGGTAACTCCTGCCTTTGGTTTCCTGTCTTGGCTATCAGTGCCCCCTCCCCATGGAGTAGGCTCCGATTCCACGCAGTATCAGCTAGCATCCAACGACCAAACTGTACCTTTCCAGGGGAGTGAACTCCTGATCCACACTCCTCCTGTACGTGGCTGAGGATGCCACAAATAGCGCAGTAGCGTGGAACCTTTTCGTACTTCACCCTCATGATCACCACCGGCATGCCTTCCGGTTTGAGGGATACGAACCTCGTCAGCTCTTTGCGCACATCCAGCCAGACACGAGCTCTCACGAAATCGCCACCAGCCGAGCTGGACATATCGACGGAGATCACTTCTCCGACGTTGGCGGCCAGATCAGAGATGATCAGCCTCTTGCGGTACAGCGCAGGCACGTCATGAATCTGGATCCATGCATGGATGCGGTTCAGCTCTACCTCCGAGGTTTTACAACTCCCGTCATACTTCTCGATCAGCAGACCTTGCTCTCGGAAGATCCACGGCCCTAGCTCCGTAATACGCTGCCAGTCTCCCAAGCAATTGGCCTGAATCAGGAACCTGTTATTCTCCAGTTCCCTAAAGACAACCTCCTAGGTAGGAGCCCACGCAAAGTTCATCGTCTTCTTCATGGAGGTCGCGCTGAATGGCCTTGGTGTTAGCACCCTCATGACTGCCATCCACTTCGCCCCTTCCTTCAGAGATTCAACTTCATCCTTCGGGACAAAAACCCCTCCAATGTCTTCGCCCTTCAGGTTCGGACTACTGAGTAGCTCATCCAGCGTTGGTTCAGAGCAGGATCGCTCCGAGGAAGCGCTGGTCTCCCCCTTCTCGCTCGCCGCCGCCATTAACCGATCCGATCTAGGTCCCAAGTTCGAAGAGCACCAAGGCCGAGCAGTTGGACTAGCCAACCCCTTGATCAGCCCGAGTAGTCTCGTCACAGGGGAGTTGATCGATCAGGAACGTGGGGGAACAAAGCCTCGTCGCCGGAGATCGGAAATCGCCGGAGCGGTAGGAAAACCCTAGAGAGGTACGTTTCCTTCTAATTACTTATACTTCCATATAAAGCCTGTGTTTGGCCCACGGGCCAGTTTTTGTCGGCCTACTGGTGTAAGAGGAGACTCACAATATTTCAGAAAATCCGCCAGCGATCCGCCGTGTGGGCCGGCCCATTATCGGTTCTTTTCTTTTTCGTTTTTTTCCTGTTTATTTTTTCTATTTCTTTTTCATATTTTTCTTTTTCTCAGTTTCGTTTTCTTTTCATCCCTTTTTTCCCTATTTTTCATATTTTCAAAATCTGAACCATTTCTGTTTCCACTTTTTTTGAATCATTTTAAAATTAAACATTCTCAAATCTAAACATTTTTCAAAATATGAATCATGTAACAACTGAATATTTTTAAAATCTGAACCATTTTAATAATGATTTTTTTAAAATATGAAACATTTTTAAAAAGAACGTTTTTTAAAACGTGAACCATTTTTTAGAGTTTGAACCATTTAAAATATGAATGTCTGTTGAAATTTGAGTCATTTACATAATCTGAACCATTTTGAAAAATCTAAACTTTTAAAATACGAACATTATTAAATCTGATAGTTATCAAAAAATGAAAATGTCTAAATCTTAGCATTTCCAAAAATATAAAAATAAATTAAAGAATAATCGATAAAATAAGAAAAAAAATGAAAAAACATTAGAAAATAAATAAAAAGCAAAACAAAAACTAAAGAAATGAAAATAGGAAATAGAAAATAGAAAAATGGGCCGGTCCATGTGGTGGAGCTGCGCGGGCGATTGACCAGCCTCGAAGCAGGCGAGTCGAGTGTACGACTCGGTTGAATCGCGACATAGGGAATCCTAGAAAATGCATACCCAAAGCTGATCTATGCCCAAATTCTAAACACCGCCCACCGGGGCGCGCCGCGCGAAACGTTTCGCTAATGCGTTAGCCCACTTAAGTGTTTTTTTTTGTTTCTTCTTCTTTTATGTTTATTCCTTTTATTTATTTTCTTTCAGCTTCTTTTATCTTTTTACGTTTTCTTTTATCTTTTTCCAAAACAATTATGGTTTTTGAAGTGTCCATGTCTAAGAAGAATGGTCATGTTTTTTTAAAGAAAGGCAATAAGAAGTCGGTAGGTTCGAAATTTTTTCACGGGGTTAATAAATATTCATGGGATTAAGTTTTTTATGTGGTTAAAAAATGGCCACTAAATTCAGGAAAAACAATTTACTTTTAGAAATATTTTAATATTCTATTTAAAATGCACCTGTTAGTGGGCCATGATATTGTGGTCCAACTACCATTTCCTTCGGGCAGCGCGGCCGTGAACGGTGTATAGGAGCACCCCTCCTAGTCTCCATGGAGCGTGCAATTTTTAATAGTAATGAACATTTGTATTTAAAAGTTTCGAGAAAATATTGTTTTTTAAAGAGAGGTAAATAGAGATGATTTCGACAAAATGCAAACTATGGTTGGAAAATACCTTGTATTTTATGCTACATAAAAAAGTGGCTCTAAGTAGCCATTTAAAATTTTATTTCGGACTTCATATTTGTGTGTGTGTAGGGAGCATATGTAGACATAATTCAATGAGATTTTATATGTACATGGTACAAGGTAAACAACCATATGTACTTCCATTTGAGGTTATTGATGCATACCTATCGACCATAATGTGTAGGAAAGTTCAAGTGGGGATGATCGTGCATGGCGGTCATCATGAATTCATCACTATTATATAGTCAAAGCTAAGTTCTATGTCTTAAACTCCCAGATAGGATATTTATTTCGACTTCTTTGTTGTTTAAGTAATTTGGAGATGGGTACAGGGAAGAGCAACTTATGGGGCCAGGGGAGAAAAATTTGAAGGGATAGGAGGGGAGGGGATAAGAGAGTAAGGGGGATATAGCATGTGTGCTGGCGGATAAGCATGTTGAATCCAGACTCAAACTGCCACTGTATCTTTACCGTCCAGTCCTCGGCAAGCGCACGGTGTCGGAGTGGGCATTGGAATGATGGCCCAGTGCAGCTAAGGCGTCAAGACAACAATACTCGTTCTTGGTGTGTGTGTATGTGGGCGGGGGGGGGGGGGGGGGGGGGGGGGGGGGGTGGGGGGCAATGGCCCCCTGCGTTGCACTAAGCTCCTCCACTAGAATTTAACCATATTTACTCATTATATCAAGGAATTAAGATGATCATAACGTGATTGATTCTATGTTTGGTAGCACTGAGCTTTTCCTAGATATATATATATATATACCAGGTGTGGTAACATTGAAAGATTGGCACTGCTAGACGAACCGGAGAACCTGTGCTTTTTGCATGGCTGGTGCTGAAAGAGAGGTATATATTTCCTGAGCTGTTACTTCCTTACCTCGAGATGCCAATGCCCTCCTCTAAAGTTCGGAATGCCACGTTGAGTACGTAATTAATGAGTTGCATCTAGTTTTATTCTGAATCCCTTGGCGAAAAGAGCATTTTGATGTTCCTGAGCGAACGATACGACATGATCGTGATCCAAACCTGCTTGGTGACCATCTCTGCCCCGTGCATGACTTGCAACAATGTTCCCACTGGAAAATCACATGTAAGCTTTACTCAGTAATATCTAATACATATACTTCTACTTATTCCAAGCACGGTGGGGGTGGCGGTTTCTGCCTCTATTTTGAAGTGCATGAGTAATCGGCAAGCACGTTGAAGTGAGCCAGTGACGCTCACAACGATTAGCTCCCAGTTGTGGGTCAGGTAAGCCAACTTTTTTCTTGAGGCCGTTGAACTTAGACTCAAACTGCCATAGTATTTAACGACCAGTCATGGGAAAGCACACGCTACCAAAGTAGGGGTCGGATCGATGGTCGAGCGGAGCTAAGGCGTCATAGCAACACTCGTTCTTGGTGTCGCGGCTAAGACATCACCATTGCGCTGGTGCCGAGACAAACCGTGCCACCCGGAGTCACTCTCCGCGTGACATCATTCTCTATTCCTTCTCCTCCCACACCGAAGCACGCCTGCTACATACCTCGAAGCAAAGGATCTCGGCTCCCTCGCAATCTTCCTCGACCGACCCCCTCTTCCGCAAGGTGCCTTGGTACGATTACGATCACTAGCATCTTCATCCAAATGTGATTCTCTCCTCTCCTGGCAACGTCATTTTTATAGCACATGATATGGGACATGCTCAAGTGTGTCCTCGTCTAACTTTTGTTTCGGTCGGGTAAGTTAGAAATGGCAAGCCCCAGCTCCTTTGCATACAAGGCGGGGAATAAATTGGACTGAAAATTATTATTTCTTGCTTCATGGCCACCGTATGTATACCTCGGATCCTTTATTGGAATCTCTTTTCTAATGACACTTGATACAACTTAATTAATCTACCATAGTTTAGTAGTTTCACTCAACTGACTAAATGCATGTCACTTGTCATGGATCCCACTGCTGCACTTGTAGTTCTCTAGCTAAGCCTCATGCTAGTGCTATTCTCCTTGTTGTTTACGGCTCAGTCAGGTAGTACCTTTTCTTGTCATCTTATTTTAAATGTTTTTTTACATCTTACAACGGGGGAGGGGCAATTGCCCCCCCATGCTCCATGCTCCATGCTCTTAATTAAACAATGGTATATATTTCACTCCGCCATACTAATTTTTTTTGATCTCCTTCGCCACAGGAATGAAGATCAACCTCGTGTCAAAATTGGTTGCATAATTTTTTTTTTGAGGACAAGGTGGTCGTACCACCGCTCGATTAGATAGAAAGAATTGACCCAGTTTATAAGGAAAACCGGGTCCAAAAACCATACAAGCTGTACAAAGAACACACAGACGAAGCGACCCGTCGCCCACACGACACAAGCCGGACAAACGCCACAAACACACACACCCGCTCCGGAGCCGCCGTTCCGGCTTAGCAACCAGATCGACCTCCGCATTGTCCGGAAGCGATCCAGTCATGGTCGACGAACCCTCTGCCCACGCAGTCTCTATCCAGGCTACCACCAAAACCACCAAGTTCCGGGGCCGCCGCCCCGGTATAGTAACCAGATCAACCTTCGCGTTGCCCGAAGGCGATCCAGTCAGGTCGACAAAACCCTCTGCCGCGCAGTCTTCATCCATGTCGCCACCCAGACCCATGCTAGTCAACGGCTCTTCCTCATAGAACCGTCATAGCGTGGGCGACCGAGGCCGCCGCCTCGACGTCCACCACCATCCGGGGCCGCTGCCCCGGCATCCGCCACCCCCGACCACGGGGCTATCCTGCCCTCCATCGCGAAACCATCACACCGTGAGGGCCAATCACTCCAAGACGACGCCTCCAACAAGGTAGTGACGCGTTCGTCACCGTCGCCCACCCCGATGGAGGTTAGGTTTTCACCGGAGATCTTGGACCGCCACGTCGGGCGGGATCGAGGACTCCACAGCGACGCCAACAAGAAGGAAACGACGCCCGAAGGCGCCGTCGTCGCCGGCTCTGACCGAGTCGGTGCGAGGCTTTCGCCCGGAGGTCGACCTGTCCGCAAAGTGGGGAGCGATATCACTGGCAGTGCTGCCCCGTCGCCGTCCACCATGCTAGACCACTGGCCACCGCACTGCGCCCAGCTCCGCCCTGCTCCTCTTCGCTCTGCCCCGTACGTGCTCCCCGGACGCCCCATCCAAACGCGCCGCAGCCTCGCACTGCTCCGTGCTCCCCCCGACGCCCCGCTCCAAACGCGCCGCCGCCCGGGCCCCGACGGGCCCCGATTGGGCCCGCCAAGCCCATCGGGAGCAGCAGCCCGCCTCCTCCGACCCTGTGCCGCCCCTGCCAGCGACGGTGCCTCCGCCGCCCGCAGCCAGGTCGCGAGGCGCCTCCTCCACCCGGGCCTGCCGGCCCGGCTTCCTCCGCCCCGACCGACGCCGCCCCCACGGGCCGGTCCATCCCCGACGAGCTCGAGAAACCATCCCCCCGACCACCTTTTGGCAGCGGAGGGGTGCCGCCACCGCCGCGGCCAAGGCCGGCGACGGCAACGGCAGGGTGGTGCGCGATGGAGAGGGCTTGCGGCGGCGCTGGATTCGCCCCTGGCGTCGCCGGGGGGGAGACGCGAGGGGAAGCGTCTAAAATTGGTTGCATAATGGTCTAACCTTCCCTTGGTGTTGCTCTTTGCATGTAGTAGAGACGATGGTGATTATTGCTCTCTACTTTCATCGAACCTATAGCGCCCTGCTTGATTTAGTCGGTATGATGGATCTTCCTTTCTCGCTGCAATATTCTTCAAGAAAAATAACTTTACAATTTCATACAACCCGTGCACTTATAGGTTAGTGTAGCTTTCAGAGCACTTGTTTAATACCGTAGGTAGGTACGGTATGCATGCTTTGCTTGCTTCCAGAGAACTTGATCGTCTAGATTACTACTATTAAACAAGAGAACTTGATTTTTCCTACAGCCACCCCGCTCAGTGTACACAGTTCAATCTGTACCCTGGACTATCCCGCTTAACAAGATCTAATGGTCTAGATTGATCTAACGGATGCTCTGGGTGCACTTAGCAATTACCCTAGGCCGAGCGGACGAAAATTTCCAAGGCCGAAGCATAAACTAGCTCCCACGTTCTATCGCCCCCATCCTTTCGCCGGCCTGCCTTGACGAGCGTACGCAGGGTGCTGGTCATGATGTGTTCGGCGGGACGCTCCGCCGGCGCCTGCGTGTCGCCATGGCGTCGGATTTTCGTCGCCGTTGGCGCGCGGGAACTAGATGCACAGGCAACGGTGGACCCAGCATCCCTGCTGCCCGGGCGCATGCCCGGGCTTCCGGCCTGCCGGCACAGCTAATTTTGATGAAAATTTGACCAGAAATTAGCATGCTAAGCTTTTGATTAAGAGTGTGCCCAGGCTTTGAAAAAATCTTGGGTCCGCCATTGTGCACAGGGTGCCGGTCACAATGCGCTCGGCATGCGCTCCACTGCCGCCTGCGGTCGCCATGGCGTCGGATTTTTGTTGCCATCATCGCCGTCGCCATCGGCGAGCGGGGAGCCGGGGACGAGATGCGGATGCACCTCCACATTATAGTTTTAAAAACAGGACCGGTCATCGAACCGGTCAGCCCTCGGTTCAGGGTTTCCTGGTTCAACCGCTGGTTCAATTGGTTCGATTGCTGGACCGGAAATTAAAGAATTTTATTATTTTTATTAGTAAAATAGCTAAATAACAGGTCAAGTACATAACTTCCCTACCTAAATCACAACCGAGGCACTGGAAAGATGGCTAGTGTGTGTTGCTTAGCGTTCCTGGTCACACCCGAGTTCGATACCCCCGACGCGCATGAATTTTTACTTCCGCGCGGGGAAGGCTGGGTCTGTGACCGGTTGAACCGCAGCCGGTTTTCTCCGGTTCAGGTCAAAACCGGCGGTTTGACCGAAATATTCCCGGTTCGCTTCCTTGCCCGGTCCAGTGCGCTTAAAAGACCGACTGAGCCTCTGGTTCCGGTTTATTCCGGTCGGACCGCCGGTTCGGTCCGGTTTTTTCAACTATAAATCCATAGAAGAAACAAAGAAGATTGATTAAATACCAAAATATAAGCAGGTTTCCCAAATCATGTTACAACAAAATTTCACCTATGGTGTCCTCTCTAAGCAAGCCTGACATTTTGTAAGAATAAACAATAAATTTGAAGCATAAAATTGAGGATAGATAACGGGAAAGATTTTTCTCGGAAATATACATGAAGCCAATGGGAGCAATGCAATTTCAGCCACAACATTACTTATATAACCTTTATGCCTTCAGGAAAATAATGTTCGTGAAGAGAACACCTTAAATTAGTTAAGAGATACATGTTTAATCAAGTGCTCTGAAAGCTTCACTAACCTGAAGAATGACCACACTTGAGGTATTGTGAAAATGTTAAAATACTTGAGTATATCTTTTTCTACACATGGATAAGTGGTTCTCAGTGGATTTTCTTTGACTTTTATCAGTACTGTCGTGAGGACTGTGGTGGCCAAGGTTTGAAGACTGAGTTTTCATAGCTGAATTTGATGTCCAATCCACATTTGGGGGTGACAACAACGTCCTACTACCGCAGGTTATTTTACTTTTTGTTCATCGTTCATGCATGTGTTCCAAAAGGTCTCCAAGCTTGGCTTCATTGTACATAATTTATTCTTGTTGATGCAGGAGCCCTGCATGCTGAATTTTCAGCAACATAACGTATCTCTGTATATGAATATTGGCTTTGTTTTTGGAGGATGAGTGGAATGTTCCTGCTGGGTATAACACTCTTGGTGTTATTCTGGCGCCGCCGGACAGAGAAGCTAGCCAAAAGGAGGAACCGCGAGTAGCTCCATCTTCTCGCAGCGACGATGGCCTTCCTCTAACAAGTTCGGTGTCTCAACCGTCACACACGCTGGGCAAAGAAAGTTTGAGCCCGAGAAACCGTTTTGCTTGGTGAAGGGAATTCGTTGGCTATTGATTTTGAGTTGAATACTGCTTCGTTGCACTATATTATGTCCATCAGTCATCCTACATTATTAATCCTTGCTTGCATGCTTGCAGGAATCCCATGAGATACCCAACTGATGGTGTCAACACAGGACGATGCGGCAAGGCTACACAAGGGAGTGGAGCAGAAGGGCCTGGTTTCGGCAAACACACACATCAAAGCTATTGTGATATTCTTGCACCTGCAATGTGTGATAGTGCTCTTTTAAATTGCTCCCATAGATGAGCAGATGGCCTTAATAAGTAGTACCTTCATAAAAGTTAGTTCATTTTTAATCTTTTTTTCATATGGTAATTCACTTATTTAAAAGGGCTTAGAAATTTTCAGAAGTAAGATATCTATCCCAAATGGCATCCCAGTTTAGTTCTGATCGCAAGTCAATGGTCTCTTGGTTTAACTCTAGGAGCTAGAGTGAAAAATAGAGCAATATCCTCCTTGACACTAAATCAAGAATTATCATATGAATTCACCGCAATTTTGTTAGTGATGATCATCTTTGGGAGAAAATGATTGTCGAGGAGGTGAACGAAATGGCGCTTCAGTTGTTCAGTTGTGCCTCTGCTCGCACTAAATCATGTAATGGATAGATCAGTCAAAGGATCAATGTTGGACGCTGGAGCCTGCAGTACAAAAAAAACTTCCAAAGGCATTCGATGATGTAGATTAAAGAGTAAGACAATGATTGTATATACCTGCTCTTTGGACACTGTAATACTTGATAGTATCCATGTTGAAATTCATCCATGGGACGTTCTAATGTCTATGTTTTCATGTCGAAGTAATATAAAGTCTTGCAAACTACAAATGGGTTACCAAATATTCGATCTTCTAATTTGCTAGCAATGAAATGTAAAGTTTTCAATACTCACTTGCCTATACCAATTGGTGGAGATCTTGTTTACCCGATAGATGAGAGGCGCCCTTTTTATTGGCACAATAAGAGAGAAACTTCATGTGGTCGTCAGCATGCTCAATCGCTAAAAATAGCTTAGTTTGAGGATAAGCAGATTCAATCAGGATTAGAAGGCGGTTTTTCATGGATATTTAAATTGTAAGCTTCGCGTGTTCACATTTTAGATTAGTCAAAACATGCATTATCACGTCGATGAGTGAGGAAAGGCTTAAATTATTTGCGATGATGCATAAAGTAGAGGTGATCAATGTCACTGTTAAATGTATTTCATTATTGTTATTTTCTATTTTTATTTTATAGACGTGCCTTGCACATGCAAGCTAACTAGTGTACAGGACAGATCAAGTGGCCAGTGGGGATGATCATGCATGTTCATCATCATCATCATTTTCATCACTGCTATTATTGGGTAGCTTGGGGCCAAACCAAACCACCAGTAGTTAGGAGCTAAGAACTGACAAAAGTGTAGTGAAATATTTCCAAGTCATTCCAACACAAAGAGAAAGAGAGTGACCAATTGACCATACAAGTCACTAATCATGACCTAACCAGATTAATTAGCATAGAGAAAGAATCACCAAGTTATGAAGGGAAGTACATACTCCAGTGCTTAAAGCATTTATTTTTTTTCTCTTGTGTTTTAGATTATTATTATTTCTTTCTTCTTGTTTGATAGGGAGTGACCTGATTAAAAAAAAAATCAAAATGGACCCAACCCAACCCGTGCAAGTCGTCCATGTCCCATGTGGTGGGTTTGGCCTTTGGGCCTACTCATTATTCGCTTTCGCTTCCTGCTACCTCATTACAATTCACATCAACATCATCCACAACAACAAACAGAAAACAATATTTTCTCAAAAGAAAAAACAACAGAAGAATACTTAATATATTGGTAATTAACACATGATTTTGTACTTTATGACCTGCATTATATGCCTTGAATTAGCATAGCAGATAGTATAATCCAGCCTAATCAATCTGGTTGATCACGCCATGAGAGAATTGATGAGAAAGAAAGAAGTGCTGGGCAGCAAGCACAATGTAGAGCTGGATGTCCCAACAACAATATCATCCAAGAAAGCGCATTATATTCTCTCCAAGATGAGCTAGCTAGCTCATTATGCACACAAAAGGCCAGGCCAGCAACGACAGCATCGGACCGCATATAACAAATATATAAATATACAATGAAATGAATAAGCAGCAACATTGCATTGGCTAGGTCAAACCAGAAGACAGGCATAAAGACAATCATCTTGCTTTCTTTCATTGCTCCAAGGCCTGCATTGTACGTATGTGTGTAGATTCTTTTCTCCCACGCCACGAAGTGAGTACAAATGGAGCTAGCAGTAACAATGTGATATATTTAACAATGTTTCATCTCAAAAGGAAAAAAAAGAGATGGGGTGCTAATATGGGAACAATCAACAATGTACTATGTAATTTATCAGCCAATGTAGAGGAAACTGTTAATCAACCAGTAAAATAAGAAAAAAGAATATAATCCGTCCACCCAAAAAATGCATCTAGGACTAGCTGCTAGAGTCATGTACCAAATGCTTTTTTTTTTTGAATTTGAGTCATGTACCAAATGCTGGTATGGCCTATGGTATTGCAGTATGGTGTGAGAGAGAAATGAGGATGAGAGGTTGAGATGGACATGTCGCTTACTCCTTCCATCCATCCATCCATTCCATTCCATGGTGGTTGGCTTTTCTTTCTAGTTGGGCGGTGCTAGTATCTTTTCGTTTCCTTTTCTTGGTATGTGAGGAGTGGAAGCGGTGAAGGAGCTCCTCCTTTTTGCGTGCTCTTCCTCCCCATCCTGGCATTGCCGTTTCTCCATTTGATCTTCCATGGATGGCGCCTGTCACGAACCGAACGGCGCGCGGTGGGGTGTCCCTTTCCGCCGCCGACCCTGAGGCCGTGCGCCGTGCTTGCTCCCTTCGGCCTCCGCCTCATTGCCGCCGCCGCCGCCGCCGCCCACATTGCCGGTCGCCGCCTCATGGCCGCCGTGCCTCTTGGTGTCCACCAACTGCATGCGTGTCGAAACGGATTAAACGTGAGCGAACAGAACCGAACCGATCGAACGGCATTGCCGGTCCGGCATTGGCATTGCAACGAAAAAGAATAATAATAAGGAAATTACGCAATTCAAGGCGCAATCTTTTGCTTGCAGACGAGAGAAAAAAAGGTTTCGGTTAGGTGTACGGTGTACCTTGCAGCCGAGGGAGCAGAAGCGGAACGGGTCGAGCAGCGCGCGGCCGCAGATCTCGCAGTTGTACGGCGAGGCGGCGGCCTTCCCGGCGGCGGAGCCAGCGCCGCGCGGCTGTGGCCGCTCGTTGAGGAAGAGGACCCTGGCGCTGTTGATGACGTAGGTCTGGACGCCGGCGATGTCGAGGACGTTGTCCACCTCCGTGACGCGCACCACGTCGTGGTAGGACGACCGCCGTATCTGCTTGATTGATTTCCCAATGCCGGCAAGAAACAGGGGAAGGAAGGAATCGTCAACAGAAAAACGCGAGCTTTTCCTTCCCAGTCGATGGAGGAAGAGGAAAAAGAAAGAAAAGAAAGGAAATGATCTGTGACCTGGATGACCCGGTGGGACGCGTGGCGGTGGGAGCGGCAGTAGTAGCAGAATGCGGCGGGGGTGGCGCGGCAGTCGATGCAGAACATGTTGCACTCGTTGCGAGGGGAGCCCGGGTGGGAGGCGCAGGCGAGGAAGAAGCGGGTGCCCAGCAGGGCCTCCAGCCAGCAGGGCACGCCCGGCCCCGACCCCGCCGCCCCCGTGGCCTCGTCCTCCGACGCCGACGCCGGCGGCGCCACTCGCCGCATCATCATGCCCGCCGCCGCCACAGCTCCGCCGCCGGCCAATGCTGCGCTTCTCCTCGTCGGGAGAGGGGACGGGCCGGCCGAGAGGCAAGAGGGGGAGGGAAAGAGGGAAGAAGTAGAGACTAGAGAGGGCAGTAGCGGCGTTTGGTGTTTGGTTTGGTGGCTTCTCTGTCGACTAAGCCCTCGGTTTTCCATGGGCGGCGTGTTAATTGCTTTGCGTTGCCTTCTCCGCTCTCTCCCTCTCTCTGTTTCGTGGAGGATGGTCACGTGCGGCGCGGATGCTTGATTGCTCTGTCTCGCCGGCGAGAAGCTGAAAGTGCGGAAATTTCCACGCTCACCGTCACCGATGTGGATTCTTCCATCGATCTCAGCCCGGCCCAGTAGAGGAAGGCATGGCCATGATTGAGGGCCGTCTGATCATGATTGGGCACCGATCCCCGTGCATGTTCTCTTGATAGAGAGATCCATGGCCATACAGTCAGTCATACACTAGGATGCCCGGATATGGCGATACGGATACGGATACAGATATGGCGATACAGCGATACGTCGATTTTTTGAAAACACGGATACAGGGATACGTCTAGATATGTATAATTAAAATTAATAATATATAAAATTACTAATTTCTAATTTTAAAACACGGATCAGGATATATAGGAGTACCTTTATATGGCTGTTCGGTAAAAAAACTTCATAACGGCAGCGACGCAGCTCTATCTTGATCACGTTTCCATCTAGCTTAGGTGTTGGTGGCTTTATACGGGAAGGATTAGGATATTTTTGTACCGGTAACCCATATTCGAGTTGTTTTATTAATTTTTTAGAACAAAAAATCGCTTGATACTGCTGGATACATATCCGGTGAAGTATCCGTGTATCCGGATATCCGCGCGTATCCGACACAGGATATGTGGGTTTTGAGCCGTATCCGTGCAACCTAGGTCATACACGCACTGACAGTCAGTCAGTCAGTCAGTCAGTCAGTCATAGGTACCTTTCTGCAGAGCTGTGAAGCATGCAGCACCTGAAATCCATTTCCATCCGATGGTAGAATTACAGAAGAATAAGAGTAACTTTGGAGGTGTTTGGTTAGTGGCATTGCCTCCCACAGGCCCTGTGGATGTAAAATTGGTCGTTTGATTGCTCAGAAAACGACTTGGTCCGAGCCCGCACGAATGTTAATGCACCCCTCAACGAGGTCCTGCGGGAACAATCGATTCGGCCATTCCAGCTCGGGGACAGCTAAATCGTTGCAGGGGGCGGCGTACGCGGGGTTGCGCGGGCTGCAAGCATGGAGATGGCAGGAGACGAAAAATTGGTACGGCTGTCTCACGGCAAAGCTATGCTCACCACCTCTTTTACTCGGTCATCTCGAGCGGGAGGACAAACTCTATTTTTTCGGCACCGATGGAGGCGGCGAGGACGATTTAGATCTGAGCCACAACAGGGAGGCGGCTTAGATCTTGTGAGGCAAGGGCAAGGGCGAGGGCGAGGGTGACGGCGACACTGGTAGCGGCGAGGATCAAGAGCTCTGGAGCCTAGACCAAGATCTACCGCCTCGACTACGACACCGGCAGTTCAGCCCTTCTTCGCCATGGAGGTGAACACCATCCCACCGTGCTTAGGCGTAGAATGGCAGTAGTGCGTACTTTCTTAGCTTATCTTATCTTGATTTCACTAGGAGGCACGGATGCAGCTAATTGTTCAGGCAACTACACTGATAGCAGTGATGCAGGCTTGTATGCTTTTAGTCCATCATAGAGTCGGCCGTCGCAACTACGGGGGGTAATTAGATACGGACCATTGTTTGTCCGAAACCAAGAGAGGACCACCATCTGCTCATACTCCACAGAATATACGACAAAGCCAGAGGTGGTATCCATATTTCAAGGTGGAAACTCAATTTTTTTTAGTTCATGTCATTTCATCATTGTATTAGTGTGTAACATTACATTTTGTTCATGTCAACAGGACTGTACCGGTGTAATTGATGGCACTCATGTCACAGCAAGAGTGTCGAGGTCACAATTTGCTGCCTACAGTGGTAGAAAGCATTACACTAGCCAGAATGTGCTTACAGCTGTTGATTTCTACCTCAAGTTCACTATGTGCTAGCTGTTAGGGAAGGATCTGTCCATAATGCTAGTATCATGTCTGGTAGCATGAGTCGAGCAGATGGGATAAATATTTCAGAAGGCAAGTTCTACCTAGGAGATGCTGAATATACATGTCGCCCTGTTGTTTTTCCAGTACCCTTCAGGTGTACCAGGTCCATCTCAATGAGTTTATTGGTAGGAACTAACCTAGGACTGCCCATGAATTGTTCAATCCGAGACACTGTAGTCTTAGAGTTATGGTGGAGAGAGCTTTTGCTGATTTGAAAAACAGATTTAATATCCTTAATCAAAAGTCAGTCCACCCTTTCCGCACCCAAGTTAAGCTTGTTCTTTCCTGTTGCATTCTTCATAACTTGATCCTAGGATGGGTTATAGATGAGTATTTCCCTGATGAGAAAGATGTGACACCAGATGACCGACACTTGGGTCATGGTGTCGAAGCTCATGATCAAAAAGCTTGGAAGATCTTGAGGGAGGAGTTGGCTAACTCTATGTGGACAAATAGAGGCAGCTACATGATCAGAGGAAGAAGAAGTGATCGCAGTGATCTATTCGCCTTACCACCAGAACTTGTCCCCTTAACCAGTATGTATGATAAAAGCATTCATTTGCTAGTAGTTAGAAGAACTTGTATATTTGTATATTCTGAGGAACTGCTATTTGTTATTAGCTACGGCTAAAACATTTTTAAGCTCGTAAAATCTGTCCCCTTAGCGTAGCGTACTTTGTGGTAATTAAGGTCACCACTTCTGGAAAGAGTTGGCCGGAACCAACATCGTTTAGCAACCAAACACTAGGTAATTGGAGGGAGCGGCGCGAATCTCTGCTTCTATTGCCATTGTGGGCAAATTCATAGTGAAGTCAAAGGCGGAGAATGTTATGGAGGTCAAGATTGGAGGACTAGTAATGGTGATTGGAGTCTTTGTGGCAACGAGGAACTTGCTTGGAGTTCCAAAAATCGTAGCAGCGGTATGTAAGTGGGGGCGACAGCACGGGTGAAATTTAAAGTATTACCTTTCAGGGTGAAAATCTAAGATCTGGGCTTAATTGGTTGTGCCTGGCAATGGCCTTGATAAAGGCATTGTTTTGAGAGCGGAGATTATCTATAGGGTGAAAACCCAAGATCTACGATCGACTGACGACGGTGCTTGTGCATTGTTTCCTTGTTGAATGCGTTGCTTTTGGAGAATTTGGACATCAGGTGTTGTCTTCATGGTGGTTGTGTTGGTGGTGCAAGGACTGAAATTCTATAGCTGTACTTTCTTTTTTAGTTTCTTTTTTTGCTATGTGCATCCGTAATGCCATTAGAGTATTGAGTTGTTGCAGAGGCTGGTTGTAATTGGTATCTCCACGATATTAATATATACGCTTTATCTAAAAATTTGGTTCTCCGATACGAAGCCATGCAACCAAACAGCATGGTATCATTAAGTTGGTCTCAGAAAAACAAGTCTGTCTACCACTTTATGGGCAACTAAATGGGCTGCACAACGTGGTTGAGACCTCGTTTTTCAGTGCCAGGCCACCGGAGCCACGGATGCAAAAGGTCAAAAAGGCTGCAAGTAACAAACACACGCCCTTGCTGTTGCTGTTGCTGGCCAGGTATACAAAGTTGTTTTGTTCTTGCCGTAAAGCTAGCTATGCAAAGCCAACACACACAGAAATGAGAAACAGGAAAGTGACTAGATTCCAGGAGGATTTATTGTGTTTGTTTCTACAAATCACATTCCACATGCAGGATGTTCAAGAAGCATTGCATTGCTCCTACTTGACGCATCTGATGAAACGGAAGCCAATGCTTCCAAGCAAGCAGAACCCAGCTTGCTGGATTTGCTCGTTCTTCATGCCTAGTTTTGTTTGCTTCGCCTAGGCTAGCTAGCTTCCTTCCTTTAGCGCTGTCATTGAGCAAGTTGCACGCGGCAAGCATTTCTTTATTTTTTTCCTTCTCTTCCGGCACACGGCCGGATAAATGTAGGGGACAATCTGAAGAAGCTAATCTCTATGAGAATTTTTTGAATCCCACAGAGCTGAGCGACCCAGCGTCTCGCGTCGCCCCCCCGCGCGGGCGACGGAGACGCCAACCCTAGCGCCGCCAGCCCGACCTCGCCCTCCTCCCCTCCTCCCCGCCGTCGCCGGCGAGCGCCGCCGGGCAAAGCCCGCGCGGTGCCGGCGGCGGCGAGATCTTCTCTTTCTCCTCTCGCGGCGGCCAGGGTGCGGGCTATGGCGGCCGTGGCAGGCGACGTTCTCTGCGAGGGGAGTGCCGGCGTGGCCCTCGGGCGGGCCTATACCGGGCTTGATCTGGGCATGCCGGGACCTGCTGTTGCATCCGGACGGTGACCGTCTTTGACGGTGGAGGGTGGCTGCCCCCTCCGATTGGCTGCCGTTTGGCCGGAGGCCTGATCCGGGCAGGTGGCCTAGATCGGGCTGTCGATGGTTGCGGGGTGTGAGCCTGGAGGGCTGCATCTCGGCTGTCCAACTGCTACCCAGAGGGTTTGGATCTGTCGTCGTCCTCCCTCGCCCGATCCACCGGTCTCGCGGTGGTCTTTAAGTCGTGACACAAGCTTGAGGTCGTGGACGCCGGGGCGGCGGCCCCGGAAGGAGAGGCTGCATGGGTGTCGTCGGCGGCAGCATCGCAGCGGTGGTGGTCATCCCTTTGGCCATGTGGGTGGCAAGGGGATTGGTAGCGGGAGGTCCTGGTGTCGGTGCTTCGGCGGCGGCTCCCTGGTCATGCACTGGAAGCCTAGTGTTGTTCTCCTCAGATGACACGCGCAAGGATCCGAGCGAAAGCTTTGCGCTTTGGTGCCGGCAACGGTGATACCTACGGGTGTCATTACCCTCTTGGGGGCGTGGCCGTGGATCCTCGCCGTGACTGGGTTCCGGGTGAAAACCCTAGTACGCTTTGCGGACTCGAGGACGGTGACGCATCACGTCATTACCCCCTTGGGGGCGTCGTCGTGGAGCCTAGGTTACATCTGGGCGCAACACAGGGGTGAAGCTTCTTCGTCTTCGGCGTGTTCGGTAGTCTAGGTCGCTTCTTTTCCTATTTTCTTGTCCGACTTCGAGTTGGTGGTTTACCTCCATCTCGTTTGTTGGTTCTTTGGTTGACCTGCTTGTTTGGGGACTCCCCACCACTTTGTATCGGTTTGTCCGGTTATGGATTTATTTATAAAGCGGGGCGACGACCTGTTTCGTCGTAATGTAGTACGTTTCTGATTCAAGACGTTTAATTGCAGAACTTAATTAGGGACGCGTGTGTGGCACACACGCGTCCCTAATTAAGTTCTGCAATGGAGTACTGTAGAATTGAGCAATCATGATCATGAATTAATCACCGTAAGATACGAGGATCACACTGTGCGAAACAGAATTGAGTAATCATCCAGGTGCCGTTGCTCTCGCTATACAAAAGTAGCTAGCCGCTGCGTCGATCGACATAATGAATGGTAGTCATATAAAAGCTCAAAAGAAAAATGGTACGTACTCATGCATATATGCATGCTGACTGTACCTGTACGTATGTATACATTGCACAGCGCAGCACACAACTCAGGACCACGTCAGTATGTGACCGGCCGGCCGGCTGCTAAATACAACAAAAGTGGAGCCCCACCCACCACATCTTCTCTTTGATTATCCACCAAAAGGGACCAAGGAAGCTTCACGACACTTGAGCAGACTTTTGGTCCATGCACACCAAAAGAAAGCTAGGTTTAGTTAGCACTTGGCACAAATTTAATCGCCGCACCACAGATGCTGAATTGGAATTGATCTTCCTAAATATGAACCCTTTTAGACTTTTCTTGATTTCTACGTAATTAGACGTACTTAGACATATTTAATATGTAGATTCGTTCATTTCTCTCCGTGTTAGTCCACCTTAAGATATACTCCCTCAGTTATTAAATATAAAATGTTTTAACATTTTTTGGCTCACATATATCTAGACATGTTTTAATTCACATGAATCTTACATTAAAACATGTCTATATACGTGTGGACAAAAAAAATGAAGGGTGTATCTAAAAGGTCTTATATTATGAAACAGAGCGAGTACTTGAAATAAGGCAGTACAATACTTCGATAGAGGGTTGATGGATGGAGCCGTATTCCTTACCCTAACTGTGCAGTAGTAGTACCGATCGATGAGTAGACTAATTTTGCAACTGCACTGCACGAGGCAGACATAAAATTAATTAACCCCAGTTCAATTGATCTACTCTACTAGGTTCAGCATTCCACTAGTACTTGTACTTACTCTATCGAAGATGGCACGTGCAGATTGCCACAGAGTACTTGGAGAACAAACAAGGCAATACTTTTCAGGGAATCACAAAACAAAGCAGTAAAATCCAGTCCTCGGAATCTCCAGCTTGGTTTTACTGCTCTCGGAGTCTCCCTGAAGCTGGTGGTACTACCAATAGCAGGAAGATCAAACGGGCAAAATAAAATAAACCCGATGTACTCTATATACCGTTCGTTCATGCATGATTTCAGAGGAACAATTTATGGACACATTCCAGCACACATGTACAACGCTAGCTAGCTATAGCCACTATGTGCTGTAGGTTGGGTGCTACTACTCCTACCAGTACGTAGTGTACTTGATTTTGCTGTTGGTTAGACGTACCTTTTCATCAGTACACCTAATGACGATCAGTCGATCACACTAGCGCGCTAGCTAGTCACATGCACTTACTTAAGCACCTTTTTATCTACTATGTGAAACTGCAATTTGATAGGCTTGTTGCTGTGGACGGGGCACTGGCAGGTGCATATATGTATATGGGAACCTGCCGATCGATCGTGCTTAACCACCCTATGCATAGATTAGTCTCCAGTTCGGCAGACAAGCAGCACTTCTCTCGTTACATATGCATTCAGGTATAGTGGTGTAACTGTTGGGTAAACAATAATGCAGAAATATCGATCTATCATGTCGATTAATTGGTACATGGGGCAATTAGGGTTTTATTAGCACTTCTGTTGTTAGCCGTACTACAGCTATAGTTTATGTCTCGGCAGATGTTGTAATGTGGCAACCATTTTCTGCACCATGTCCTTGATAAGCACTGTAGCATTGTTTTTCAAAGGAAAGTTAACGTTCCTGCCTCTGCATCCTCGAACGTACACAAGCAATTTTGTAAGGAAGATACCGAGCAACGAGGCCAACTAATTGCATGATCACTAGTGCAAAATTGGCAACGCCAAAAATGCTGCTAGTGGCTGGTATTTGTTATTAGTTGCGTGACACAATAATCACGCCACTAGTAACATACACAGTAGTGACATGTCCATTTGGGGACGCCACTGATAAACATTGGAGAGCGTTACACCATGTTGTGTCATTCTGAGATCCCACCATGTCAGAAAAAGCATGTTAGATCCAAAGGTCATAACCTGCCACAACTTCAAGCATGACACTACACTCACAAGTATGACCTTTGTAAAACTCTTGCCCGGTGAATAGACAATTCTTTCAGACCCAACGCATGCAACCGATTCTTCCAAACATCACAGGAAATCATTTTGCTCCATTTTGTGCCAGGAACTGAGCCGCGTCTGTCTCATTTGGTGCTCTTAAATAGGTTGGTCCAAACACTACCACCACCACCTTGCAAAACATATACATGGTCTTATGCATGTGGACTCGGCCATGCGTAAGTAGTCATCTTGTGTATCTGCAGCAGCTCCATATGCAAGACACGTCAACGCAACAATACATTTCGGAATAGATGAGAAACCAACCATTCTGGTGCAGTCTTTTTTGCACATGAATTAGTCATAATACTCCCACACCATATGCAAGACGCATAAACACCTCCTTCTTCATCCTCAAACGCAGCCGAAAATCTTCTGACCCATGTGTTGTCTCGTCGACAAAATAGTCAGCTTCTATCATCAAATGAGTGTCCATCCTATGACGGTTCTTGTTCTTATTCCTCCCAATGTTGGAACCTCTACATTGAGGAGTGGCATTCATCTCCACTTGTAAACGTAGAAGAGAAGTGAGGATCATCAAGCTCTTGTCAATATCGGCAGCTGCCCACTTCTGTCTTTCCCCTGCTTGTCAATCTCGGTCGCCAACAATAGGGCCACCATCATCTCATTGTGGCTATCCATATCGAAGGAGTAGCATTCAGCACCTCTTCCATCAATAGGGCCACCATCATCTCATTGTCGCTACCAAAAACCCTATTTGATTTATTTATGCAAAAGTCAACATACCTTTGCACACGGTCGAACATCTTGTGTGCATAGCGGGCGCGAGGTGGTTTCCGGGCTGTGTGCCCGTGAGTCGACGAGCGTTGGTGGTCGAATAATAACTAATGGCTGCTGCAGGAGAAATGGAGGAGGTCAGAGGGCATGTGGATGCGGCGATGCCGGATCAAGGAAGCCGAAGCGAGAGCTTCCAAACGACAGCGAGAGTGGAAGCCGAAGTGGGGGAGAGCGCCATGTAGTTGCTGGAAGGTGCCACCGAACTGTCGTCGTCGAAACGGGGCGACGACGGTGATTCACCGGGATGGGAGAGAAGACGAGCACGGTAGAGACAAAGTGTGGCGTGGAGAATGTCTGGGTTGATTTAGTATGGTACCCGCCTGTCGGTATCCGATGTAGCGACGGTTGCCGCACTGTCCAACACTCTCAAGCCGCTCACCATGGTCCGAGGCCAGGGTGGAAGTGACAAACTGTTTATGGGCCGGTCTGATAACTTTGTTGTTATTGGGAACACGGCTACACGCGTTTTCCATCTGACGCTCCAATTTCCGTATTGAAAGAGGATGCTTTATGAGGTCCTTAGTAAACGTGGTGCATATGATGGTCATGCACACGAAGATCCATGGTACTACTCCCTCCGTTCCAATTTAATTGACTTGCTATTACCAAATAGCAAGTCAATTAAATTGGAACAGAGGGAGTACATGCATGTACATTTACCTGAGAGTGGGGTCCATGGGAACCTTCCTTCAGTTCCTCTGACCGTTGCAATGATTGTGAACAAATACAGCCACTTTTCAGTGTAGTGAATAGACTTTGTTATGGTCACAGGTAGCTGTCGTCGTAATAAGGTGCGTGACCTCCCGTCTTGCCCAAAATACAAATTCTGGTCAACTAAACAAACAAACAGTAATAAGTAATTCTTTTTTGTTTCGCAAAAGAAAAGATTAGTTCAGCCATTGCATAACCAATTTATTTGGCGTTAGCTCGCGAGGCAGAAGTGATCGAGCAGTCTCACCTTGAAAACTACTACTACTCGCTGAAATGAAACGCGCGACGACGGATTGGCCATTTGATTGAGATACGACGACGGAAGAGGGGTGCTGGGCTTCTTCGGCAAGCTCTCGAGGTGGGAGCGGAGCCGGGAGCACGGCTAGGGCTCGGTCAATAAGCGCGGCCACTCCGGCTGCCTGGTGTCTTCTTCTTCCTCTGCTCCCTTGGCCGGCCGTGGCGGCGAGGGAGGGGGCAGTCTTGGCGGGGAAGACTCGAGGCGACTGCGGGCGGTGGGGATATGGCGGAGCTTCATCTACTGGAGTGATGCATCGGAGGCCTCTGTGTGGTGGCGTCGGCCACCCTGCCTCCGCCTTTGATGGTCGAAAGGCGGCCCTCCACGGCCAAGCTACGGCGGCCGATCTTCTTCCTCCTGGCCTCAGACACAAAGGGAGGATCTTCCTCAACCACGGCGGCGGATCCATGGCTGCAGCTGCCCCAAGTGGCTTGTTCCCCGGCGGCAGAGGCAGCTCCGGCGTTGGCAGGTTGCTCGTCAGCGGCAATGAGGCCCAGGGACTGGATGGCGTTCCAGATTTTAGATCTAGGGTCCTCTGTGTACAAGTGTTGGCCTTATCTTCAATTTCCCTATCCCTTAGGGACTTTGATGTAAATTGTACTTGCCGTGTTGACTAATGAAGCTTCCAGGGTCCTCGGACCCTTTTCTTTGTTCAAAAAAAAAAAAAGATTGAGATACAGTAGCAGGTAGCTACGTGTCGGTGGCCCCATCGTCGTCGGCCGACAATTATGCAAGAGACTGACGCTGAGTCTTTTTATTCGGTGAGTTAGCTGGCTGCACAAGAATAGTCGCGCAAAAGATTCTGCTCCTGCTTGGCCAAAAACAAAGTAGCACATGATGTCCAAGAAACCTAAGCAGCCACAAACAACAAATTAAGATCAATGATAAAAAGAGAATTAAAGTTACATCCACATTGTCAATAGTCTTGTCTCCACCTTCATGTCTACACACCATTGTTCCGTCGTGACACCGTTGAATAAACTGCAGAAAATCAAGTATATACAAACTGGATTGTGCTCATATGTTTTGAACAACGTACGTTGCTCATCCTAATAGATGAAAATCTAAGATGAACGAGACACGTCGCATTAAGGTATGTTGTAAATCACTACTTCATAGTCGTACCATAGGCGGAAAAAATTGGACACATAAGGAGCAGAAATGAGATAACAACTTATCAAAACACGCTTGACACAACCATCGCCGCCCTAACCACCAAATCATGCTGAACCTTCAGACTACTCCCTCCGTTCCTAATTATAAGATGTTTTAGATATCGCAATGTGGACTATCTACGGACTAAAATGAGTGAATATACACACTAAAATGGGTCTGGATGCATATGAATATAAAAAACTGAGAAAAGTTGAAACATCTTATATTTAGGAACGGAGGGAGTATACTGTACCGAAGCGGGAGCTGTCGGTCCGTGGAACGCCATAGTAAACACCATAGGCCCATGTCATCCGGATAACAATACCAATACAAGGATAATGCCTGTTATTTTATTCCACCAGACACAACCTCCACCTTCAAATGTCATCGACAACATATGAACGGTGGTGGAGAGGACATTGAAAATGATAGGAATAATGCTTGTTTTTAGGGGAATACAAATTGTTACTCCATCCATAAAATTAGTGAGGATCCTCTATCATGTGATCAGATGGTCAGGAATCAAGAAGACAATGTGTTAGTCGGATGACTATGACTATGCGATGATGTGAATGACAAATTAAATAAGCCTCCAGTGGGTTTTGCTTTATAAGAGATATAGATAGATTAACAGCTAAAACGTCTTTAACTTTGACCAATTTTGTAAGAACAAAACAACGACCATGATACTAAATATATATCATCATGTAGCATATGTTCTCATAATGTAGGACTGAATCAATATTAAATTTTCTAAGAAATTCTTTGCACTACATTTTATAGGAAATCAAACGTCCACATAAATCTCTTTTCAAGAATCATTTGATGCAATAAAACAAAATTAGGTGCGTATGAAATCTTGTTATAACAGGATAGACATGACATTTGTAATCATGCAATTTTCTTATTAGAATCCTGGGAATCTAAGAGGTTGCATATGAAATCATGTAACATTATAGTGGACATGGCAATCTCCTCTCGCTCGCAGCGCTGCGCACCATCATCCCGACTCAAGATGGCAACGGGGACGGGTACCTCCGGGGGGCACTCCACCATGCCCGCCCCGATCCCCGCCACTCCCCGTCCCCGCTAGTCCCCGCGACTCTATCGGGGAGGAAATGGCCCCCGTCCCCGATAGTAACGGGTACCCGGCCCCCGACGGGGACTCCATGGGGATATCGACCCCTGCTCCTAGCTCGCCGACACTGAGTCGCCGTCAGCAGCCCTCCCAGGTCCCAGCGTCGCTCGCGGTCGTCAGCTCGTCCTCCAGCCACTAGTTGAAGAAGAAATGGAGCTGCAGCCGCCCGCGGGTATGTGGATGGCTGCGAACGTAGGCGGGCTGCCGGCGACGGGGATGTCGCTGGCGTGCAGGCGGCCGGGCGCGTCTCGCTGGGAGAGAAGAAGCCGGGCGCCGCGTGGATACATGAGAGAAACACACGGCAGTCGGTGTGGGAAGCAGGAATGGAGACGGCGGCGTCCGCGCGTGGAGTGGAGAGCGGCACCCGCGAATGGAGTGGAGAGTGGCGCCGACGCGTGGTTGACTGGATTGGACAGGAACGGCGCTGCCGACGCGCGGTTGCCTGGAGTGGACGGGGACGGCGGCGCCGGCGTGGTTGACATCTGCGAGTTGGGGAAAGCAGTTTTGTCTGCGTCGTGGGCGGTGGGGGCTGGATGGATAGAGCTGGATCGGTAGTACGAGTGGAGGTAGTGGACCGTGGAGTCGTGCACGGGTGGAGTTAGTTTTTTGTGTGTGTACATAGGATTATTACACTGACATGTGGGGTCCCGGGTACCCGTGGAGTCTCTGTGGGGGATTTGACTCCCCGTACCCGCCCCGTCAAGCTACCGGGTACCCGCCCCGTTATCCCCATGGGGAGGATTTGCCCCCATCCCCGCTTCTTAGCGGGTAATTACCCGCGGGTACCCGCCCGGGTAAAACTGCCACCTTGACCCGACAGCTCAGCTCTCTCTTTCCGCCGTTCCCCTCGACGGAAAAGGAAAAAAGTGACCTCCTTCCGCCCTCGCCGGCCGCCCCGAGATGCGCCGCCTCCCTGCCGCTCCTCCCCGCCCAGTCCTCAACCCGCACGTCTCCCCGGCTCCTCCCTCCCTCGGAATCCGGCGGCACCATGGTCGAGTGGCGATGTCGAGGACCACCCCCGTGGTATGCTGCTCCTGCTTCCTCCCAAATCGAACGGGGACCGATTCCGAGCCCCTTCGATCCAGGTCGTCAACAGATCGGAGCCGAGGCCCCGCAATGGCGCGCGTGGCCGCGAGCGGCGGCGGCGGCGGCGGCGAGGCGTCGCCGTCGCCGGACGGCGGCAGGAACCCGTTGACCCCGCTCGCCGAGCTGTGGCGCCGGACGGTGCAGCCGCTGGGGGACTACGGCTTCGGCAAGCGCAGCGTGTGGGAGGGCGGCGTGGGGCTCTTCATGGTCTCCGGGGCGGCCCTGCTGGCGCTCGCGCTCGCGTGGCTCCGGGGGTTCCAGCTGCGGTCGCGGTTCCGCAGGTACAGCGCCGTGTTCGAGTTCAGCCAGGCGTGCGGCATCTGCGTCGGCACGCCCGTCAGGATACGCGGGGTCACCGTCGGGAGCGTCGTCCGCGTCGACTCTTCGCTCAGGAGTATTGACGCGTATGTTGAGGTGCCTTTTCTAGCTCTCCCTTGTAATATTCCATTCAAGAGTTATTCATATCAGTATTTTTTATTGGCACTCTTTGATTTGAATTGTATGTGGAATGTGAAAACTGAATACCAAACGGAGTGCTAATCCCTGAGTCTGATATAATTCGCTCTCAGATGTGCTGCATTGCCTTTTCCTGAATTCTTACAATTCATAGCGCAACCTCTTGAAACCAACCATACATTAGTGTATGCAATGAATTAATTATGTTACATTTCTGTTGTTCTACAAGCTTTTCAGCGCTCTTAGGCAAAAAAAAGTTGTATAAACAATTTCAGGCTGGACAATTAGGTTGACTTTAGTTTTCAATCATCACTCCTTTAAACAATGTTTATCCTTGTGGCCACTATGACCGACCCTATTGTCAGAAACACCTTTGGCCGATCAAATTCTAAGAAACGCCACTGCTCCGGTTGTACGACAATCAGTTTTGCCATTCCATCATCGCTCGGCCATTAGTATGCAAGGTTATGAAAAGCGTGCTTAAGCACATGCTTAAGCTTAAGCTCTAAGCGGAGCAAAACACCGTGCGCTTAATTGCGCTTAGCGCTTTAATTCTTTAGAAAAGAGAAAAGCGGAGACACAATGCTCAATTAGCGCATAGCGCTTAATAGAACCTTGTTAGTATGTAATCAGTTTTACCATTTGAGAGTGTTGAGGGCTGTTGGGGTTAAATTTGTGCATGATGTATGCTCAAAAGTGCACATAATTTTACAAATGACAAACATACATCAGTCAGCTCAAAACAGATTTAACTTTTATTATCCTATCCACAAACCCAGAAGTAAGTTCACTAGCGCATGACGGTTCAAATCTTTGCGGCACATTCATCTCAATTTTATGCCCATAATTCTAGAAAAATATGATTCGAAAATATCCAAATACACTTTATTCACAACTTTTATACAGGTTAACAACTTAATATCACTATGCTTACTTACGAATCAGCAGCCCATCTCTATATTACGATCTCATTCTTGGCACTCTGCAAAGGTAGTTGGGTATTGGTTTTTTTTTCTGGGAGGAAGTAACTAGTGGCTTGCTAGCAAGTTTATTATCCACATCTCCCCCTTTTCCCTTGTTGTTGCCTATGCATACATTTTGTCAGTACATTCGGCATATACTTCTGTTTTCTTGTAAGTGGTACTGTTTTAGGCTCAATCTCTGATAAGTAAATTCTTCTATCTGTTAGGTTGAAGATGATAAAATAATTGTGCCCCGTAATTCATCAGTTGTGGTTAATCAGTCTGGTCTACTGATGGAGACAATGATTGATATTACACCTAAAGATCCACTCCCTGCACCTTCAGTTGGTCCACTTGACACAGATTGTTCCAAAGAAGGCTTAATCCTCTGTGACAAAGAGAGAATGAAAGGACAGCAAGGAGTGAGCTTAGATGCACTGGTCGGAATATTCACCCGTCTAGGAAGAGACATGGAGGAAATTGGTGTTCATAAAAGCTTCAAGTTGGCTGAGAAGGTTGCATCCATAATGGAAGAAGCACAACCTCTCCTTTCACGGGTACATATTACTGACCAATTCTTGTATAACAGTTTGCGATCTTTGACATGTTCGCCACATTTAGCTTATTAAATCTCTGTCAAACCAATGCAATAACAAAGCTTTTTGTCCCTAGCAAGTTGGGGTATGCTAGAGATGAAACCCAACTAAACCTGTAGCAATTCTCTGCCAAACCAATGCATTTTACTCAATACTGCTGAATAGGATTTGATGGTTCAACATTCGATTGGCCCCCACCTGCTAAGGTTCCGCGAGGCAGTTCTGCAGTCGTGCAGTGGGGTTTTCTGAACCCCAAGTACTTCATACATTTGGGAAGAAAGACTTGTTTACCAGATGTATATGGTACTGTTATAGTATTATGGGGCACTGATTCTGCATGACCTGATAGCTTTTCGTAACACGTGATGTGCTTATGGCGCATATATCATGTCCTAATTTTATCACCATTGCTACTCATATCTAAGCATCGGCATGTTTTTTTTTTTGTATGTCTGGTATACGATGGGATAGCTTTTCAAAACGAACTGTGGCATAACTGATCCAAGTCGTGAATACTTCTGGGACTTGGGTTGAACTGTTGAATTTAAGATTAGGTCCATCATATCGCTGTTGCATACCTACCGTGGATACTGGCTAGCATGCGTGGCTAGACTGTTTCAGGACCATGGTCGAGAGGAAGGGACCTCCACTCAGTTGGAACGTGGTGTTTGTATTTTCTTCTCAATCTATAAAAGCGGAATGGGTGATGTTTCCTTCATATATAAAGTTGATCTTAACTTCTGTGTGCAGAAAATAGAGGAATTTGGTGGTCACTACTTGACCCAATAAATGTCATATGCATGAACTTAAATGTTAATGTTGGAACAGATTGAAGCCTTAGCTGAAGAAGTTCAACCTTTGCTCTCGGAGGTGCGTGATAGTGATCTGGTGAAGGATGTGGAGACTATAGCTAAAGGTCTGGCTGATGCATCTGGTGATTTAAGGTACAGGTTAAGAGCATTACGTGTAACAGATAGTCCTTGCATAATTTATATTTTAACTAAATCCTGGCTAAGACTTGCTTTTCACTCTGAAGAGCTAAAACCGTACCTCAAATTTTTTGCTGGAAAGAAGTTTCTCTGCATTAAAAACGCAGTACTTGTTTTTTTTTCTTTCTTATAACCCTGGAGCCTATGCAAGAAGTGCAATTGTTATTGTAGAACTTTCGCTCATTATTTTACTTTACCTATGGTGCCCTGCAGAAGGTTGAAATCGTCCATGCTTACCCCTGAGAACAGCGATCTAATCAAGCAGTCTATTTTCACCCTTATCTTTACTCTAAAGAACATTGAGGTCTGTATTTTTATATCGATTTTTTTGTTATTCTGAATCTGAAGATTATGCTGACAAGGTATTGGGCCTGTGCCCTTGCTTACTTTCAGAGTATCAGCTCGGACATCTCTGTTTTCACGGGTGATGAGGCGACACGACAGAACATCAAACTGCTGATCAAGTCCCTTAGCAGATTATTGTGACCCCTGAGTTGAACAGAGCAGAGAGTTATGTGTCGATAATTATCGTGCAAGTAGGCCGTCCACATGGAGATAGAAGCATCTTCAAGAGAAGCTAGTATTTGTCGAGGTTCATCCGTCTTTTCTCGATTTGTTTTCTGCATTCTTGACATGAGAAACATCCATCATTTATTGTTGTCTGTCGTGTCATCTAGCTAGGCCCATTTTTGTTTTGTGCAGCACGGTTGTGGTTGAGCAAGTGTAAACAGGGAATATTCCATTGTTGTTTTCTTTTTTGGCTGGCGTCTAGAGTTCGATGGTGGTCAGTGTCATGCGATGCAATGTCCATGGCCATCAGGGAAACGTTGACGGCGTCGGCACAGTCCAAGCATCTACTACCCAGGTATAGCACATTTAAGCATTGACCGTTTCAAACATTGGACTTCTGCTCTTTACTTTGCGTCGAACGGAATCAAACGCGACAGCGATAGCCGATAGACAGTAACCTGACAACGATACTTTGGTTCAGTTTCGTGAGAGCTGGACTCAGGATTCAGTTTTGTGTGGTGTTCCGCGTAGCTAGAGCATGGTCTCGGCGACTACACGCGGTGAACCACTATATTATTCTCTCCAACAAGTTGATGTGCGTGCAAGCAAGAACAAGCTCCTGGTGCTTACGACCGTAGCTTCTCAAGTGTACACGTACTCGTTATAAGGCTGTACAAGCTAGCGCCATCCCGTTCATCCCGGTTTATGTTTTGTCCATATTCCCTCTCTCAGTAATACATGGCTGGATGGGTCGAACGATAATTTGATTCGTTCTTGCATGATACTGCTATCCATTACGCAACGAAGCTTAATTGCTGGAGTGTTTCAGTGTCGCTGAAGCAATTCCCATACAAGAAGAAAAAGACAGAAACCGTCGGTGCATGATCTCCGACAAGCAACTATACGAGAGAAGATTATATCGAAGAACCGGCCATTTACGTGAAGCACAAGTGTTTGATTAGCACTGTAAGAAGTGATGAAGTAACTTCCCCAGCTTTATATAGTCTGCTCCGCACGTCTTCGCATTCTCTCTGCCATTCCATTTCTTCGTAGTATCGTCCGATTATCTTGTCATATCATGAACAAATGATGAATGTATGTATGTACCCAAGATCTTGCTTTCTTCTTTGTCGATAAAAAGGTCTCGCATGGCAGTACTTCCTCGCATCGCATGTGCTTTCAATCTTTCACGTGTCTGGTCAGGTGTACTACTACTCTGTAATCTGTAAGCAGTGCAGCCTTATTTTTATACAGTACTCCTAGCACTTTGGATGGGAGTAGTATGAGAGGATGGCTTGCGCAGGAACTTGGGAAAGCCATGTGTTGACCGAGCTTCTTTTTCTGTCAAGAATGGTGGTCTACTCGATTCGATTCCTTCCATCGATGCGGATGGCGATGGTGTCACGGTGATGTGATCCTTCACAAGTCCGCGCGCGCGTGCACCGCCTCCATGCTACTATGATGATTCTCTGAAACTGACGGCGACGACGACGATGATGATTTGATGAGATGAGATGATGCTAGCCCATACCAACCTTTATAAATTCCAACCTCTCCGCCATGCCAGGAGCATCACCAATATAAATTCACTCTGAGTGCTTCCTGTTATAATGTTTTGGTAGCAACTCATAAGTAAATAAAATACAGCCAAAGCTGTTAATAGAAAGAATTCATTCATTGTACTACTACTAAAGTGTTGGTAGTTAATGCCGTTGAAATCTGCACTGCAGGCAAAACTTTATCTTCTCAGCATATATCTACACGTCAAGGTAAACCGATTCAGAGAAGAAGACCAGGGAGGGAAGGCAGTTCCGGTTACGCATAGGCAAAGGCCGTCAGTGCCTCCTCCGCCTGGACTCTTGTGCGAAGTTTCCCCGGTCTTTGATCCTCCAATCCGGAATATCGATTCGCTGTGTTTGTTACGTGTGTTAGTTTACCCGTCGTCATCGTCGACACGGGATACGAACGAACGCAATCTCCTTCTCCTTCTTCGGCTCTGTATACCGTATACGTCCCACCATATATATCCACAGGTTCCCACACGGTCCCGCGCGTGCGTCCTGTCGACGACGAGTCATTGTCATAGCACAGCTCACGGCGACGACGGACACAACCACAATGGCGGCGGCGAAGTTGCTGCTGCTGTCCGCTCTCGCGGTGCTGCTCCTCGTCCTGCCCTCCGCCGCCGCCGTCGGCACCGCCGATGGGTCGGAGGAGTGGGGATACGTCGAAGTCCGCCCGAGTAAGCAATTTGATTACCACCACTGGACCATATCATCCATATGCATCTTCTTCTTGCTTGTTCGCTCATGGACTCGTCGATCAACTGCAGAAGCGCACATGTTCTGGTGGCTGTACCGGAGTCCTCACCGAATGGACAACGGCACCACGCCATGGCCCACCGTGCTCTGGCTGCAGGGCGGTCCGGTGAGTAGCGAGCGAGCGAGCTTCCACCATGGCCGGATGAATACATATTTAGTTAGATACACGGCGGTGATGATGATTATGATTATCCAACGAATGAATCTGGCAGGGCGCGTCGGGCACCGGGTACGGCAACTTCATGGAGATCGGGCCGCTGGACACGGACCTCAAGCCCCGCGCCACCACCTGGCTCAACAAGGCCGACCTCCTCTTCGTCGTAAGAACAACACTATAACCAATCTAAATTCTTCTTCATCCTCTTCGCATTGCTCCAATGAGCAATGGCGGAGATTAATGCGGTGCATGGGCGGGCGCAGGACAACCCGGTGGGCACCGGGTTCAGCTACGTGGAGGGCGGCAACAAGAGCCTGCTGGCGCGCACGGACGCCAAGGCAGCGAGCGACCTCACCGCGCTGCTCGTCAAGCTCTACCGCGACAACAAGCGGCTCCAGGGGAGCCCGCTGTACATCGTCGCCGAGTCCTACGGCGGCAAGTTCGCCGTCACCACCGCCCTCGCCGCGCTCAAGGCCATCACCCAAGGACAGCTCAACGCCAAGCTCGGAGGTATAGTACGTCACCTTACTATAGCTTGCCTGTAGAGAGCTGCTCCATTGATGAAGGAGTTGATTTTGACGTATCGGTGGGTGGTCGTACGAACGCGCGCATGCAGGTGTGGCTCTCGGAGATAGCTGGATTTCACCGGAGGACTCCGTGGTAATTAAAGTCAACCGCCTTAATTTCTTCTTTGATCTAGATTGGACAACTACTATTTCTGCTCGCAGAATCGATTGATGATTACTTAATGATTGATTTCATTACTGGATTGCTATGAATGTATGCAGTTGTCGTGGGGGCCGTTGCTGTACGAAATGTCCCGGATCGACGAGAAAGGGCTGCAACAGTGCGACAGGTACAGGAAGAAAAACAACTACTGTCGATCTAGCCCTCTTCTCCGATCATGCATGTTCATGTTGCCTCAAATTCTCCAACGAACTAACGACCATGAAAACAATGCAGTATCGCGCAGAAGATCACGGCGCAGCTGAAGGCGAACAAGTACGCCGATGCCGAGAAGTCATGGGAGGAGCTCGAGTCGGCCGTCCTCGAGCAAAGCAACTACGTCGTATGTTTCCTGCTACCATGCATCTTCGATTCGATCGTCTTCCTAGCTAGTTCCTACGCCTGTTGTTGCTGCTGCTTGACTCAATTTAATCATGGGCAGAACTTCTACAACATCCTCAAGGACGAGTCGTCGTCGGACGCGGCGGCGCTGACAATGGCGGGGGGAAAGCGGTTGAGGAAGGAAGGGTACACGAGCTACCTGAGCTCCAAGTCCACGAGGGAAGGCGGCCTCGACGGCCTCATGGACACCGTCGTCAAGGCCAAGCTCGGAATCGTCCCCAAGAACTTCACCTGGGGACAGCAGTCCGGCGACGTCTTCGAAGCCCTCGAAGGAGACTTCATGAAGCCAAGAATCCAAGAGGTAACTGTCCATCGTTGTATCTTATAGTACAAGATAATTATCGCATGTAAATTAGCAGCAAAAAGGGCTTAATTAACCTCTAGTGAAAAATGGATGCAGGTTGATGAGCTGCTGAAACTTGGTGTCAATGTCACCATATACAGCGGACAGGTATACCCCCAAAACATTCATGACCACAATTCTGTCCGAATACTCGATCCGTGTGCTGTGTGCATGTTTCTTGGAAGGATAAATGGGTGGATAAACCTAGGTCGCTAGCTGCTGCGTGTGGATGATCGATCGCTTGTAGCCAAAGACCCAAGCTTACACACAAACATTTGCCTGTCAAGTCTTGGCGTTTTGTTTTGTCCGTCCTAGCGTTGTATACACGCATGCTACCAAATCAAGCCGGACTCCGTCGATCGATCGACGGATAGGAATATTGCGTGCACCTGACATGTGACTGCCCAGTTTTGTCTTAACCACTGTTGTTTAGCTGCAAGTGTAGTGTTGGTGTGTGTGATTGATAATCAGTGAATCATGCAGATGCATCACTGGAGAATCTCTGCACATCACCTGTTAAATATGATAAATTGTGTATTGTAATGAGATTCTAATAAGCAACCTTGGTTCTTGGCATCTTGCAGCTTGATCTCATCTGCGCAACCAAAGGAACACTGGACTGGGTTCAGAAGCTCAAGTATGTGCCGCTTACTGCAACTCACCTGGGATCTGTTAGTTAGCACTGTGTGTGTACTGTGAATTTTGCAAAAAAACAGACGAGTTTAACTGTTGATGCATGCGTTTTCGTGTCAGGTGGGACGGCCTGAAGAAGTTCAACGACTCACCTAGAAAGCCGCTCTACTGCAACGGGACTGAAGCTGGCACCCAAGCCTTCGTCAAGTCTTACAAGAACCTCAGATTCTACTGGATACTGGGAGCTGGACACATGGTAATCCATCAAAATCTTTCAAATTATGCATTGCAAAATACATGATACTGTTTGCAACTGTTGGTGAGCCTGTGAATGTGATGCATCATCCACCCCCTCTGATTTTCATCGCAGTTTAAACCAATTACTTAGTCCAGCTCTGGTTATTAGGATTCTGACAGGCTTGGGTATGTTTTTGTGTGAGCTGGAATTGGAAAGGGAGTGTGCATTCATGTGGTTGGTGAGATAGGTTTTTCAAGGATGAATTCAAACACCACATGCACAAGGAATGCAGTCCCTGTGAGAGAGACAATGCAATAGGCAGCAGGCAGGCAGGCACACATGCAGAAACAGTGATATACTTAGATTACATAGGGAGTCTGGCAGGCATACTGCCCTGTGATGGTTTGTCACTTTAATGTCTAGGGTGGCAAAAATCTAATGCTCAACTTTTTTTTTCCCTTCTGACAGATACCGATAGACAACCCTTGCCCTGCACTCAAGATGCTGGGTGACATTACACAATCTCCTGCTCAGTAGAAAAGAAGAAGAAGAAGAAGATAGGCGCACCACACAGGCTGACACCAGTGGAAGAAAGGATTATTCTCACATTTTTTTTCCTCGTTTCAGTTCTTTTTCATTTCACAGTAAAGAAGTGTTGATGAAAGTGAATGATAGTAGCATTTATGAGATAAGATAGAAGAGAAGAGAGATACATGAACAGAGAGAGACAACTGTAATATATATATAGTACTGGTGCAACTGCATTTTCGGTGACAGGGTACAATCAAAAATCAAATTTAACGCATGCCGGCCACACAGTGCTGCTCTCTCCTGACTACACTACTGCAGAGTCATGAGTTGACCTGACCTACTGCTTACTATTACTGATATACACTTCCTTTTATTTGTTACATATTTACTGCCCAACAAATAATGGGTGCATCGTTGAGGTAAAAAATCGCAGTGGCCCATATCCTAAAACCGGAATGAAATCAAACTTTTATCACTGTAAATTAGTACTACTACATATCATATCATAGATGTAACTATTGACCTCTATTGCAGAATCAAGCTATTGTTCTGCATGTTATTTCATGAGCTAGAGACACGCCAACACCTTAAAACTACATCCAGGAACATTTACTACATTAAAATCTAAAGGTATACAGCTATACTATCATGATCTAGTAAGATACAGGTGAATACAACAACATCCAGGACAAAGCCTCTGAAAGTTTCTGGTGTCTTAGGCGGCATAATGCTTTTTTCTTACTTCAGATTCCGTTTGCCCAACTCCCTGTCCCAGTTAAGACCGGACATCTGGTGGCCAAAGGGTATTATCAGATTGTACCGGAAAACCTGCCATTTTCCAGCATAATGAAACCCCAGGTTAGTTGGCCCATTTTTATGCATTCGCCATACATAATGGAACAGAGTAGCACCTTGTCATTTATTTGGCGAATTCGCTCCTGGAGAACCCTGCAATCATCATCCCAGGTAGAACCATCATGTTCGGAGCGGTTTGCCCAAGCCTTCCTCAGGGCTGATTTCCAATTTACAATCATTCCACGGATTTCCTTGTTCAGCTCAACCCATTCGGGTGCACAGCCGTTCTTCGAAAGTATCCTGTAAAGGGTGTCTTCTGCAGGATCTGCGTGAGGGTTCGTATCGAGGTTCAGGGGTTTGCCCTTCCCAGGTAGGTTTTCAAAATGCCCTTCCTCCATCGAATGCCATATTCTTTGTTCCACGACATTCACTATGTCAGTCTCAGATCTGCAAAATGGCAAGAAAGCTACAAGTTAGGATGACTAAGAGCCTTTGTCACAATCATAAAATGCACAGGCGGTGGCTAGGCTGACTGAGATGTACGTGGTACAAATTAGCTGTGAGAAGCACTTACACAACAACATTTTGCATACAGCAACCAAATGAAAGCATAATGGGTGCTCGAACAATAAGGCCATGCTAATCAGTAATGCCAAAAAAGAGAGGAAAATGGTCGTTCGTGTCGCTAGCATGAACCCTGATGTCAACTATGTTATTAATTTGGGCGACCCCTATTTTCTTCCCTTAGTGTAGAAAACAAGAATATATGCTAAATGAAGAGTGACAAAAATGAGAGGCTGCAAAGAGTAATGGCAACTGACCAAGCTCCATTTTACAAACAAGTGTATGTGTGGGCTTGAGCAAGCAAAGAATCGTTTTATAATCCATATCACATTATGATAAAGGGATAAAGTTATTAACATCTTCATTTTTTTGGCTGAAAGCAACGATAATTAGACACAGCTGTAAAGCTTAAGACCATTGCTGTTGGCTAAAGATTTACATGTTTCAGTAATGCAGCCTGGCATCTAACAGATCGATAAGTTTTGAACAGTACCCAGAATAGTGATCAACAATTTAGGCCAACATCATGGAGACCCAAAAGGTAAGTTTAACTATGGGTGGTGGCATGTTTGGTTCATACCCATACAACTACAGCTGTGGCATGCCGCACTTTCTTAGCAGTCTTTCCATTTTTCATACTGACTTTTTTCAAATGTTGCCAACAGTTATGGCGAATAATTTCTTTGCCACAGTTATGGCGAATAATCTCTTCACCACAATTTTTGTGGCTTGCCACTACTTAGTAGGAGAAGTGTTGAAAAATCTGCCTACACCAAAATGCCCCCAACACTGCACGGAGCATTAAACATGTGGAGGAACATTGTTACAATCCTATCAGTACAACAAGGGGTTTCCTTCGCAAGAACACCAAGTTCGAATGGTTGCTGAATTATTTTACGACGCAGTTTGGCATGCAGAATTTACAATTGCATATTCACTTAGCAAGGAAGATGTCAGAGCTAGTGGTCGTTTCCGTTGCGAATCCAAACACAGAACCATTACCATCGCGCTGCAAGGCAGATAAGGGTAACTGAAACCAACAATGATTTACATGATTGTCATCGTAGTTCTGTATGTAAGTTCCTCAAGTGAAGTATCCTTGATGTTACAAAAGGACTGCTTGTGTGGATGGTGTGCGACTTCCTAAATGTCTGCAGAGCCCGGAGCAGAATGCAATTTTATAGATAACAATTTAGGGCATCGAAGTCTAGCAATACAAGGATCAGTTTCGGCCAAGATTGCAGATTTACTTGCACAATCAACAACGAAATGGCCACATGGTTACGATTCTTGCTCCGGGGTAATTTCTATTTTTTTTTGCATGGGCTCCGGGGTAATTTCAATGAGGCTCGTACGGACATGAGAGATGGGGGAGATACCTGACTGCGTTGGGTCGGCCGCGGAGCTCGGGAGGGAGCTTCCGTTCGTTGACGGCGTCCCTCACGTCGCCGAGGCGGTCCTGGGATGACGTCGGCGGCTTTTTCTTCTTGTCCAGCGACTTCGAAGGGGACGGCGTGGCGGAGGCCTCCGGGTCGGCGCTCCACGAGGCCGACCACATCGCCCGTCGCCGGGCCGGAGCGAGGGCGCGGCGTACCACGGCGGCGATCGCCGCCGCCATCGGACTATCGGAGAGGAAAAGAGAGAATGGAGAAGCGGCCGACGATGGTGGTATGGGCCTAAGCACCGCCGCCGCCCCGGCCCTGAGGTGGTGAAATCTACACGACGGGCCGGTGCTCGTAATGGGCCATACGTTAGTTGGGCCTCTGATTTCATGCCAGTTTATGGGCCTAGTAGGTGTATGGGCCTGGAGACGATCGAATGGATCTGGTTGAAGCGAACGGTTCCATGGGCGGCGCGAAATGAACGGCGGCTTCACGAGCAGACGGGCGGTTGGCATCGTCGCATGCAAATAATGGCTGGCCTCCACAAACCCAGATACAACAATGGCGCCCTGCCCGTCCTCGAATTTTATATATAGATGCGAGCACGAAGAGGCGGAGCTAACTGATAAAGACACGAGAGCATCTCTGCCATTTCCGTCGACCGATCGAAGAGCGATTCGAGCTAGAAGGAGAGGGATCGATAATGGCGGACGACATGGAGAGGATCTTCAAGAGGTTCGACACCAACGGTGACGGGAAGATCTCCCTGTCGGAGCTGACGGACGCGCTGCGGACGCTGGGCTCGACGTCGGCTGACGAGGTGCAGCGCATGATGGCGGAGATCGACACCGACGGCGACGGCTTCATCGACTTCAACGAGTTCATCTCCTTCTGCAACGCCAACCCTGGGCTCATGAAGGACGTCGCCAAGGTCTTCTGAAACCGTTCGTTTCACCTCAGCCGTCCGATCCAGCAACGGCATCGATTTATCGTACGGCCGGCTTTGATTCTTTGATCTATTCATTTCATACAACTACGGACTCAGGTCCTGACTCCTGAGCCTCCTCTTCAGTTGAGGCCGGCCCTCAATTATGATCATTTATTTGCTTCTAGTAACTGATGTTGATCGCTGTATCATTGTTTCCTACTACTATTAATGTTCCTGTATTTCTCTTTCTTATCAATATATACATCACACTTTTTGATCCCTCGAACCATACGTTATGTGCTTCTAATTGTCTGCGTGCGGACAATTAAGGGTGTGTTTGCATAGCATTACATAATCAATCTGAACTCCTGCGCAAGATACATGCATGCTGCACGCATGAGGTGTATGAGTTGATGTCTCCGCTGATTAAGCATCATGTTTTCTCGATAAACTTAATCGAGTGAGGTGATTATATGTCGAGATGAGATCGATGTGGTTGGGTTGAATTATGATCACATCAGGTTGTCCGGTGGAAATCAAATTCAGATAGTAATAGTATATACTTGATGCTACAACCGTGCTGTGCGTTTCTCCAGTGCGTGCCGTTGCCTCCCACACGGCCACACGGGACTATGAATCATTACCTCCATTGAACCTCAGTGGCAAGATTCATTCAACTCTCTGCTCAGTGCTCAGATCCGCTAGCTGCCCTGCAAAGATGACCAAAAGCAAAGAAAAGCGTTACGTTAATTGTCCTTCCTTGGATCGATCTATCTTTTCAATAGGAAAGATCGATCGATGAGGAATCTCCTCGGGCCGTCTAGTTCATAGATTTTCAAAAGACATGACGTTTTCATATGCATACTTTAGTCTAAATTTATTAAACTTGGACATAACAAATATTGGAAACAATCTTTAAAAATCAAGATAATATTTTATAGAATATTAAAAAAGGAAATAGTTGTAAACTTCTTGGAAAAAAGAACTATTCCCTCCCTTCCGAAATAGGTTTGAACTACAACCATAACACTTATTCCGTAGCGGAGGGAGTATCTTTCGCTACCGGATACGCCTTGTAAGCCGAGTGCAAAAAGGGCTTCGCCGAGTGCCTGTGACATTTGGCATAAGAGGCGAATCCGATTGTGAAAGATGGATTTTCCAATAAATTTAGAAATAATTCCTTATTATGAATGTTGCAAACCTTTTTAATATTACGCAAATCACAAAAAATTCTGGGCCTGACCAATAGTTTGCCTTCACATCTCCGATTTTACACCAGTTTTCTTGATTTGAGACATATTGTTTGATTTTCTTTTTCGTATCTTTGCTAAATTGAATTATGTATTGTTGACTGATTCTCACATGTGCGAAACTACTAATGTGATGTCATCTATAAAACTACTTTTAGACATGTGTAACCAAACTTATCGGTTTTGAAGGCTGAGAGTGACTTGGAAAATGTGCCTGGTTTGCTCCTAGATGCATTAGCATTTAGTTCCCTTCGTCCCAGTTTTCTGGGCACAATCCAAAACCCATGCATTTCCAAAACTTCCCACCTCCTAGACGTATTAGCATGTAATTCCCTCTCAATTAGTGAGTGGTTGACTCTCCCCACCAATGAATGCAAAATTGTAGCCCTAATCAGCTAGCACTTTGGGCCGAGAGATTTGCAAATTGAGCCCTAAGAATTGGTACGTACGAAGTACTGAATTATGACATGCTTATTTATTTATTTATTTTGCAAGAATATGCTTATAATTCTTTCAGAATAATATAGTAGCCAGCAAGTAGAAAACGCCAGTGATCAAAGAGCAAAATGCAATACGTAGTTGGGAAACAGAAACATCATAATCCAGCACAATACCAAACATAACCCAGTTTTTTTTGTTTTTGAAAGGAAAGTGGTGGGGAAAGCCCCACATCGAGTTATTTTTTATTTAAATAATAAGAACCCAAGTCGCTTTCATGTGGTTTGAACTTGGTTGGATGGGTTATACTTCCACTGCCCTAGCCAAGTGAGTTCTCACTTATTAAACATTGGAGGGCTAAACAAATTCCTCGTATTTGCGTATATTTTTTTTGTCAACATATATTCTGATCATATGTGATCTACACCCAAAAAAAATATGGGGAAAACTCATGTTTTATTTTTCCTTTTTAAACCATGTTTTTGTTTTTTTGCCTCTCCTGAAATACACAATATTAATATTTAACCACAATTACGATATGTAAATCATATCGGTGTACTTTAATAAAAATGTTTCCATAGAAAATCTAAACGTCATTTTCTTTTCTTTTTTGAAAAAGGGATTCCATGTACAACTCGGTGTGGGTGGGGGGTTTAATATCTGTTAGTATAAAAAATATACCAATTATAATCAGTATCTGCACCAATATAATATTAATAAATAGTGAAAACATTAAGAATGTACACAGGCAAAAAGAATAGAAGAAGAAAGAAAAAATTGTGCACACGTACATGCAGACAGGCAAATCTAGTAGATGAACCAAGCAAGCTGGCGATGATTGCGCTGGGATCCTCGATTGATGGGACGGTACGACGGTAGTACTACAAGAGGCGAGTTGCATGGCGCGATGATGCTGCCGGAGCTAGCAGAGGCCGGCCTAAACAGCAGCGGGGAATGACACCATGATTAAAGCAGCTTATACTACATCTGTGTTGCGAATTAACCTGACCGACACACAGTGGCTCTGGCTCTGGCCGATGCATGCGGCCATGGCCAAGCAGCTGTGGACATGTCGTCGCACGTACCCGCGCGGGAGGACAAATTTGACCCTTTTTAAAAATCATTTCATAAAATGGAGCCAAATTCAAATCATTTCATGATCTGACCCTTTCTCACGGCGCCCGCCCCGAGACGTCGTGCTCAGCTGTACAACGTCCCGGTCCAAAGCGTCATGTATTCAGCCACGTCAGATTAGACGGGACCCAGCTTAATAGCACGGCGCCCCGGACCAGGGCGTCGTGCCTACAACCATGGCGCCTTTAGCCAAGGCGTCGTGCTTTTTTTTTTGCTCGTTGCGTGAAAGTGAAAACAGAACAAAAAAAGGCCCATGTATATATCTAGTACATTTATCATGCTCTAGCCCAGTAGTCTGTGGTGTGCTTCATGTTTATCAGGTCACGAGTTCAAATCCTTGTCTGCACCCAATTTGTTTTTCCGAATTTTTTGTTGTTTTTTATTTATTCACTCAACCAACATATACAACATGTTATAGAAAACATAAAAATATTTATTTGTTGCCTTTTATTTTTCACATAAGTAAAGAACGTTGCAAATTCTTATATATAAGCACACATTTGAACAAAAAATTCGTTCGCTTCACCAATTTCTTTTCTCGAAATTTTGTTTTTTTTTTTGTTTTTCACTCAACCAACGTATACAGTATGTTATACAAAACATAAAATTATTAGTTTTCATTGTTTTTTGTTTATTCACATAAGTAGGCAACGTTGCAAATTCTTGCATATATATACTTTGCTATTATTTGTTACATGCACACAGTCGTTGCGTGCGCTTATATACGAGGATTTTTTTTGTTATTTTTTGTTTTTACGCTACCAACATATACAAGATGTTATACAAAACATAAAATTATTATTTTTGTTGCTTTTCATTTTTCACATAAGTAGGCAACGTTGCAAATTCTTGTATATAAGCACACATACGATATATATACTTTGCTTTTAATTGCTACATACATACATTTCACGTCGTTGGGTGCACTTATATACAAGGATTTGCAACGCTTGTTTACTTATGTGAAAAACAAAAAGGCAACAAAAATAATAATTTTATGTCTTGTATAACATGCAGAATTTGCAACGTCGCCTACTTATTTGAAGAAGATAAAGCAACCAAAAAAATTATTTTTATGTTTTCTATAGCATGTTGTATATGTTGGTTGAGTGAATAAACAAAAAACAACAAAAATTTCGGAAAAAAAATTGGGTGCAGGACAAGGATTTGAACTCGTGACCTGTTAAACAAGAAGCACACGACAGACCACTGGGCCAGAGCATGGTAAGTGTACTAGAAGTATACATGGGCGTCTTTTGTTCTGTTTTCTCTTTCACCCAACGAGCAAAAAAGAAAAGCACAACGCCTTGGCTAAAGGCGCCATGGTTGTAGGCACGACGCCCTGATCCGGAGCGCCGTGCTATTAAGGTGGGTCCCGTCTAATCGGACGTGGCCGAATCCATGACGCATTGGGCCGGGGCGTTGTACAGCTGAGCACGACGCCGAGAAAGGGTCAGATCGTGAAATGATTTGAATTTGGATCCATTTTGTGAAATGATTTTAAAAAAGGGTCAAAATTATCAAAATTGCCGCGCGGAAGTGCTCAATCGATCAGTGCTATGCTGCTTCTGCTGCTACCATAGACACTCGAGTGACTTGCTCTGCCTTTCCTGCCTGCCTCTGCTTGCTTTCGATCACATCCCCTTTGCCTTTTCACTTTGCTACTCCAATCCAGCTTTGAGTTTCCTTGAGTAAACCGATGAACGACCAACCCCTGGGTCACTCATGGCAGCTTCAGCTTGCCCATTTTTTACGGAATCTTTCCGTCCGTAGCGTACGTAGTGCTATTGGTGGGGACGCAACTAGCCAGTTCGTCCGCCGGTAGCTTCGTCTATCTCGGTCGGCTGCATGCACGGATGATGGATCATTCCCTCTCCATCTTTCCTTGCTTGGTCGATCTACATAGTATTAGCTGTTCTAGTCGCTGTTAGTTTTTTGGCCAAGCATATGGATCCAACAAGTTCCCAGCTGCTTTGTCTGAGCTCAAGGGATCCATACTGGTAGCTACTAGTAGGCTCTCTCGTTCTTTCTTCATTGGACTCTGCTACCTGATGTGAGATGTCCCTCCCTAGATCCTCTGTTGCCGCCGCATGCCTGCCTCTCCTACGACGCATACTTCCATCCGCATGCTTGCTGAGATCATCAAGGCTTTTGATTGATCACTGCATATGATCGATGCACGAATGTGTGCTCAAGCTAACTTGAGTATAGTGCATCATAGATCAGATTAGTTTTAGCGCTCCTATACTTTGAGCATGTCAGTCGGTTACCTTTGAGTTACACTTGCATGTAAACTCTGCTTGTTGGCTAGTACTCCCTCCTTTTTTTTACGAAAATGTAGTCGAAGCTGCTTTTTCATTCATCAAAAGGGTTGTACGAGGTACAGAGGTATGAAAGAAAAGAAAAGACAGCTAGCTATTAAAGAATTGTATGCACTAGCCATCTTCCCAAAAATCTGAACTGATGGAAAGGGCTATGCAATATATATATATATATATATATATATATATATATATATATATATATATATATATTCAGACCGACCCTGGACGGTCTCCTCTCTCCCGCAAGAAGAGAAAGGCGATTAGTGCGCCCCCCGCTGCTCCCACCTCGCCGCCGCGGATCCGCGTGATTCCTCGCCTCCGTCGGCCGCTCCGGCGGCGGGAGGTCGGGGAATCACCGGATCCCGATGTGTACATAGTGTAGGTAGTAGTAGGGTCCCAGCCGGCGGCGTCTTGGTGGCGGAGGCCTCGTCGGTGTTGCGTTTGCGGATGGCGCTCGTCCCCTCCGGCAGTGGAGCTTCTCGGAGCTTCAAGACGGAGCGTTGTCCTCTCCCTCGTGCTCGTGGCCCTCTGGGGTCGCCGTGTGCGGGGATCCCCCCTCCAGATCTACTTGCGGTGGATCTGGTTGACTCCTTCGATGCAGGTGATGATGGCGCGAGCGGCGGCGCCGATGGAGCAAGCTGGAGGCCTCTCGGGGTTCGAGTTTCGAAGACTTCTCGTCCGTTTGGGGGCTCCTTCCGATCCAAGGTGTCAAGGAAGTTGCGGCGGCGGCGCGTCATCGATGTGGTTTCTTCTCCGACGACGTCGATGCAGGAAGATCTGTGTGTAATCTCTATCTCTTGTTTGATCTTTTCTGCCTACTCGATGTAATCTTCACCTGTATCCTCGCAAAAAAATATATATTTATATTCAACACTCCCCCTCACGTCTAAGCTATTTTAGTCCTTAGTGTGCGTTTGGTGCAGGCCGCATGATTTGTTTCTTTGTTTTCTTTAATCTGCGTGAGCAGGGTCTCGAACTCGAGACCTCTTGGCTCTGATACCATATAGAATTGTATGCACTAGCCATCTTCCCAAAAGTCCAAACTGATGGAAAGGTGTAACAGCCCGAATATTGAAAACCTAAAAACCCGGATAAAATTTTCGCTTTTGTGTTGCATTGCATCATGGCATCCATATTAAATTGCTAATCAAATAAAACACTTGGTTTTGGCACCATCTAAAAACAAATGCCCAACTTGTTCAATTACAAATTCAAAGCAATGAGAGACTTCAAACCTGCAAAACAAAAGTACTTGGACTTCTTATATTTGTCAAGGAAGTTCCAAGGGTTGAAACAATATTTTGCACTTGCTCCAAATTGTTAAAGGAGCAACATTTTGAAATTTAGCAAAATGCCCTATTTTTAACTCTATGAGCAAATGTTGTCAAAACTAATTTATTTCGCTACGCCAATTTTTGTGGTGCCTCTACATGCAGTTGGGAGGCTACCCAAATTTTATCAGATTTTTATAAAATGTTTAAGTACCATATAAAAATCAAATACAGCTGCTGGAGTTAAATAGAAACAAAAAAGGACTTTTCGGTAATTAAGAAAATGCAGCCAGGGACCAATCTGTGATGGAAGAATTTCTGCCAGGGGGCTCTGTGCAAATGCTTCATCTTCCTCCCTGTAGCGACCGACGACGCGCGCATTGCTCGCGCCGCACCGCGAGCTCGCCATGCCCTCCTTGCTCGTCGGGCCCCCCTCTCTCTGCCTCCACTGCGAGAAGAGCGAGCACCTCGCTGCTCACCTGCCCCCCACTCCCATTCTCGAGTTTCCCCTTTCTCTCTTTCTTCCCCACGAGCTCGCCGTAGCCGAGCTCTCCGCCGCCGCATCGCCGTCGCCTGAGGCTGCCCCGAGCCAATCCAAGGCCGTAGGAAGCTTCACCGCATCGCATTCTACCTCCACGCCGAAGGAATCGCGCTGGGACTCCGCGAATCGCCGCCGCCGTCCAACTTCCTCTCCGCCCCCGACGAGCTCCGCCACGCTCGATCTCGTCGCTGTCGACCTCCCTCCGGCCACCCCGACCTCTTCCCCGTGCTTGTGGTGAGCTACTGCCCATCGCTGGCCCCTTCCCCTCTTCCCTCTTCCTCTGGTTCTTCGCGTGGATCATCACCGTCGCCGTGAACCTCGCCACCGTAGCTCCTTTCGTCGTGTTGGACTCACCCGGTGCAAAAACCGGATTTTTCCGGAATCTAGACCGGTTTAACAAAAGTGCTACTGGACCGTGATGTTCTAGCCCGGTCTATACCCGGATTCAAACCGGAAATAATTCCGGACTGATTTTAATCCGGTATAAAACCCAGAATATTCCGGGCTGGCATCCGGAATTCCTTACTGATTTTTGAAGTTCTATTTTTCCTTTACACCCTAATATCCCTAAACCTTGTATATTATATTTGGTGTTGTTAATTTATCAAAAGATCATATCCAAACTTGAAATGCATTAAATTGATAATTTTCATCGGTGTACCCAAAAATGCGTGTAATACACCAAAATTCACAGAAATTCGAGATTAAAACTTTAAAACAAATATCACGCTTATTGATCACATTCGGAATATGGTGCTTCTATTGTTATTGAAAACATATGATTAACAAAGGAGAAACTTATAAAATTAATAACTTTTTACCGGGACCTCCGAAAAATGTGTTCCTTATATCAAAATGATCAGAAAAACATGAGTAATCCAAACTCTTCATCATCATGCATAATTGTTCACAATTACAATAATGTGCTCTAGTAGTAATTAACATCACTAAGTTTAAATATGGGGTTTATTTCCCGAATAATGCAATAAATATAACGGGGACCCCATTTAACTAGTTGATCCTGTTCAATGCCTTTAGGTTGCATTTAAAATGTCATATCATCATCCTTGTATGCATTGCACAATTGCAATGTGTTGTTTTTTCCGGTGTTGTTGTGCATCGGTAGATCAAGGAGGTGAAGTGCCACCCCCGTCTTGTGACGATCCGTACTACCAGCACTCTGAACAAGGCAAGCGTAATCCCCCCTCTGAGCATATCTTATCCTATGTTTCCGCAAATATTTTCTCCACTATAATATTGCATGCGGTTCTAAATGTCTTTTGCCTGGATTAGAGTATCCTACTAGTTGCATTAGAATCCTGTTGCCAATACCTGTTTTACCTTCCTATTACCATAGGTTTGTATTGTTGGCCATGAAATACTACTATGCTATGCAAGTGCTTAGCCATGCTTAGTGAAATGCCTAGTTGTACTAGGGATGGTGAATGCTGGAAACAGGTGTTAACTTGTGACAGTGATGTTGATGGTGGAGAATTGTGGAGATGGATAATAAAATGCTAAGAAGGTGGGGATGAGAGGCCACATGGAATGTGGTGGGTTGTCTCGTTCTTGCCGCCTAGGTGCGAGTTCTGTACCTCCTGAACCAAGACTGAGCGTGCAACCATGCGTGAGGCCTATGCATTCGCAGTGCAGGAACCCTCTTAGACTAAATAACTCGAGCGGGGCTAGCCAGGGTCCTCTAGTTTGGCTTTCCATTTGCGCGTGCGTGATGGTGTTGAACTGAGATGAGGATGGTGGTGTTAGGAAAATAAGTGGCCGTGGGGCGGGGTGTGGTGATCCTGGTAGTCCTACCGCCACTGATGATCCTGGAAAGTCCTTAACGAGGGAGAAGTCGACACCGCTCCCACCCAGCCGGCTTTCCAAGGAAGAGAGCTAATGCGCAGGTAATGGGCCGGACGGTACGCGTGGCGAAGGAACTGGGGCCCCTCGGGACTCCGGGGACTTCCACTTTGTACACCCCTGCAGGGATAAATCTTTTCGAAAAGCCGTGTCCACGGTTACGGACGACTTGGGAATGGACGATGATCATAGAATAACTTAAACGGAATGATTAAAACTTGGGTACTAGAGGTACCAATTTCACGAATGTAAGGTTGACTTCCTCGAGGGTGATTCGGGGAGGTGCCTTTGATGAACAGGTACAATGGTGATGTTGGTGATGATTGAGAAGGGTGATCTCAAAGAAAAGAGTTACTTCCTACCCCTTTTCAAAAATAATCTGATTAGTCGATGCCGTGGAGTTGTGTTTTATAAATAAAATCAGCTTTATGCAAAACAGCCATAAAACCTTTGAAAGCCAATCATCGAGCATATATTAGCTCTTAATCTTGCGAGTTCGTCGAACTCAACGTCTTTGCTTTTGTTTCAGTGGAGGACTTCACCGACCTCGAAGGTGGGTTCTTTGTGGACGTCGACGAGTAGTCTGGGGTTCCCAGGTGGCAGCTTGGGACATCCTGGAACAGCTGGCGCTGTGATGTTTATCTGTAGGCCTCTTAGGCCATATGTTGGATCTTGTTGTTTAGAACAACCTAATTTGCTTCCGCTTGTTGTAATGTTGGGTCTGTGACCTCTGTTTGTCATTTGCTATCTTTCTCTGTATAAGAGTTGAACTATATGATTTTGTGTCGTAGAGTCTGTGATGTGCCAGTTGTTCCACAAGTCTTGATCTTACTATTATGCTTTGATAGTTGTGCCTGTGTTGAGGCATCAATCGGGGTGTTGCGTTGTCTGGAGTGAGGTGTACCCAGCAACGCCTGCCAAAGGTTTTGGCCGGGGATTGGTAAACCCGTAACCTCCGGTTGTATCGCTTAACCGGTGACACACAGCATCACTGTATAGCAGTCGGGTCGGGGCGCCACAAGTTGGTATCAGAGCAGTACTGCCTGTAGGAAACCCTTCTACTGGTCGATGTTGAGTCTAGTGTTTGTGAAAATATTTTGAACCTAAAAATGAGTTGTGAAAACCATCTTAGGATTCTTTTTACTCCTTACCTGGTTACCCTCTAATCTCGGAGCAATCTTATCTCGATTTGAGTTTAAAGGTTTTACTCCTCGTCAGTTACTCACAAAATGATTAGAAACGAGGGTGGGTTCTACCTTTAGTGTTATGTGTCCAGTTGCTTCCGTCGCGTTACAATCCGAAGCTTCATGCGCCGAGAAACCATCTGGAGTACGACGAAAATTCCTATCAACTCAGTTGTTTACGGACCCTTGTATTCCTATCAAGTTTAATCTTTTAATCTTTTCTTTTGGGTTCTAACCCAAGGACTTGAACATAAGGTCCCGGATTGTGCCAACTAGAGTGTGTTAAGTTGTGATTTCTTAACTCTCGCTAGTAGCACATGATGCTGATCTTCAACCCAAGTCTTTTCCGTGGTCTGTGTGGTAAATGGTTGAACCCTAATTTCCCACACCTCAGCTGGCTAGGTAACTTTAGCCCTCCCTCTGCCGTAGCTTGAGATTCTGTCTTTGAACCATCGGGGTTACGACTAGGATTCTCCTAGCGAGTCTCCCAACTATGTTCGTGACTCTGCTACATCTCTCCTTTTTGGGCATGGTTATCACAATTGAGTAATAATCGGTGCATCTTCAACATCTGAGGATTCTCCTGAGCATGTTTCTTACTCTGATCTGCTTTCCAACCTTAGTCTGTCTGTTGACAGTAAAGTTCCATCGTGCGTTGGTATGTTCCGATGCAAGTCACTCTCTTGATCCGTCAATACTTTCCACTCCGTCTTGTTAGGAGAAACAAACTCCAATATCCTGTCCACTTATCGGACCATGTCAAGGTATTGTAATCTGCAGAATGAGGACCTTGTTTAGTTTTTATTCTGCTCCACCTCCGAGTGTCACACTCTTTTATATCAAAGTATCGTGCTTAACCTCATGATCCTCTTGATGAAGTGATGCTCTTCCACCTTGTTACTCTCCGTCTTCCGAGTGGTTGGTTACTCGAGAATGATAAGTCGTGAGCGATGATGTGGCTATCGGATACTCTCAGCAGTTCTTACTGCGCTGAAATCCAAGGACATTCCTTGTCCTCCTCAGCATGATTGGTTAACCGATCAAGGAGTTGAGTTAGACAGTGCTACCAAGTCCGTTGGCTTCGATGCACTCCCTCGGTCAAAGAGCTAGGTTCGTGCCGAAGCTCCCAAGACCACCTCGTTGTGCCTTGGAAGGCCTGATTCTCTCTCGAACTCAAAAACATAGCGGTGGATCGTGATATTCTGGAGGTCTTTCCCAAAGTATCGCCAGGTTGTCACCTGACCGCGATGTTGAGCTTATGAGTCAGCTGGTTCTCTGAACAATCCTTCTCCAAGAAAATCATGCTGGATGTCCAGAATTATTCGGTTGAGCTTAAACAACTTGGAGAGTTGAAAGACAAGAGCTCTATCCCGATATAGTTCCTTTTCAATGGGATGTCTAATCTGTCCGTGTTGAAGCTAGGTGGTATCTCCTTTGTGGTTATGCTATCCTACAAATCTTTGATTTGAATTGGGCTATCGTCAAATCAAACTCAGACCGACCGACCTGAAATGTGTTAGTCTCACCAATACTGATGCCTAGTTCTGGTGAAATATGAGTCTACCGTCTTGGTTTATCTAGATAAGTTTGTTGTTGAGCCCATCCACTACATTTTCTTTTTCCTCCCTGTTTGATTGGAAAGCTTGTCAGAACTACCCTTGTGTCGTCACAAGGCAATGTTCTGGACGTTAGAAGTGACTTTCCCTGGTTCACGTGCACTTACTGCAAGATGTCGCCGTGGATCTGAGTGAATTGTCTGGTTTCCTCCGAATCATTTCAACTCGATCAAGCATGTGTGGAATATTCTCGGAATGGAATGTTGTTACCTCCATTTCTTGAGAATTGTATCGATGCATCCAAGCCACTGATGGAATTGTTCCAGAAAGAGAGGAAGTCTGAGAACTTCTTTTGTCTTCGTTGGTGTTTCCCCAACAGAGACTCAATGGTGTATTGTCGCAAGTAATTCATGTAGGTGCTGATGCCCGCTGACAAGTTGCTAATACGCGAGTTCCGCCATCTAGTCCCTCCTTTGGAGTTTGACTTTGTAGTCCAAATCTTGGGGTCCTAGCAATTGTAACCCTTTGGTATGCTTTGCAAAGATTCCCTATTCCGTTATGTGGAGTCTGAACTATCTACACACCTGACCAGATCTGAACCTTAATCAGAAGCGATAGTTGGCGATCCTCAAGAAGCTTGTTCCCGATGTCTGGAGAAATCAAGAAGTGTTCCTGATTCTAACGTTCCCGGAGTTTCTGAAGTTCTCTCGGTCCATCTTCTCGATACTTCTCCTGTGATCCGGAATGCTCCTCCGTGAGGAAAGCTCTACTCAAGCCGTATAGGTGAAGTCGCCTCTTCATCTGTCGGAATCTTGCTTAACCTTCTTCTTCAGAAACTTAAGGCCTTGTGCAAAGCTCATATTTTCAACCTTTTGAAAAATCGTTGTCTGCCAACTGAAAATTCCTTATCAATCTTCCGTCAAATGCATGTGTCCCCTAACTGTCAATCCAAGGGATTCTTAGAGTCTCATCCTAAGTTCTACTAGGAGGTACTCCTTCATTGTAACTTCACCAAGATCCATCTTTCCGGTGAGGTTTCTTTCCTTGCTATGGTGTACTCGGATGTGACCTCGAAATGAAGCCGATGAAGATCTTCATGGTGCCCTCGATCAACCTCTTCAAGAAAGAAGCCTCCTGAAGTGAGAAGATCGTGTAGTACCGTCGTAACCTTCCCTCTTTCCTACTCTTAGAATCTCGGGACGAGATTCCTGTAAGGAGGGTAGAGTTGTAACAGCCCGAATATTGAAAACCTAAAAACCCGGATAAAATTTTCGCTTTTGTGTTGCATTGCATCATGGCATCCATATTAAATTGCTAATCAAATAAAACACTTGGTTTTGGCACCATCTAAAAACAAATGCCCAACTTGTTCAATTACAAATTCAAAGCAATGAGAGACTTCAAACCTGCAAAACAAAAGTACTTGGACTTCTTATATTTGTCAAGGAAGTTCCAAGGGTTGAAACAATATTTTGCACTTGCTCCAAATTGTTAAAGGAGCAACATTTTGAAATTTAGCAAAATGCCCCATTTTTAACTCTATGAGCAAATGTTGTCAAAACTAATTTATTTCGCTACGCCAATTTTTGTGGTGCCTCTACATGCAGTTGGGAGGCTACCCAAATTTTATCAGATTTTTATAAAATGTTTAAGTACCATATAAAAATCAAATACAGCTGCTGGAGTTAAATAGAAACAAAAAAGGACTTTTCGGTAATTAAGAAAATGCAGCCAGGGACCAATCTGTGATGGAAGAATTTCTGCCAGGGGGCTCTGTGCAAATGCTTCATCTTCCTCCCTGTAGCGACCGACGACGCGCGCGTTGCTCGCGCCGCACCGCGAGCTCGCCATGCCCTCCTTGCTCGTCGGGCCCCCCTCTCTCTGCCTCCACTGCGAGAAGAGCGAGCACCTCGCTGCTCACCTGCCCCCCACTCCCATTCTCGAGTTTCCCCTTTCTCTCTTTCTTCCCCACGAGCTCGCCGTAGCCGAGCTCTCCGCCGCCGCATCGCCGTCGCCTGAGGCTGCCCCGAGCCAATCCAAGGCCGTAGGAAGCTTCACCGCATCGCATTCTACCTCCACGCCGAAGGAATCGCGCTGGGACTCCGCGAATCGCCGCCGCCGTCCAACTTCCTCTCCGCCCCCGACGAGCTCCGCCACGCTCGATCTCGTCGCTGTCGACCTCCCTCCGGCCACCCCGACCTCTTCCCCGTGCTTGTGGTGAGCTACTGCCCATCGCTGGCCCCTTCCCCTCTTCCCTCTTCCTCTGGTTCTTCGCGTGGATCATCACCGTCGCTGTGAACCTCGCCACCGTAGCTCCTTTCGTCGTGTTGGACTCACCCGGTGCAAAAACCGGATTTTTCCGGAATCTAGACCGGTTTAACAAAAGTGCTACTGGACCGTGATGTTCTAGCCCGGTCTATACCCGGATTCAAACCGGAAATAATTCCGGACTGATTTTAATCCGGTATAAAACCCAGAATATTCCGGGCTGGCATCCGGAATTCCTTACTGATTTTTGAAGTTCTATTTTTCCTTTACACCCTAATATCCCTAAACCTTGTATATTATATTTGGTGTTGTTAATTTATCAAAAGATCATATCCAAACTTGAAATGCATTAAATTGATAATTTTCATCGGTGTACCCAAAAATGCGTGTAATACACCAAAATTCACAGAAATTCGAGATTAAAACTTTAAAACAAATATCACGCTTATTGATCACATTCGGAATATGGTGCTTCTATTGTTATTGAAAACATATGATTAACAAAGGAGAAACTTATAAAATTAATAACTTTTTACCGGGACCTCCGAAAAATGTGTTCCTTATATCAAAATGATCAGAAAAACATGAGTAATCCAAACTCTTCATCATCATGCATAATTGTTCACAATTACAATAATGTGCTCTAGTAGTAATTAACATCACTAAGTTTAAATATGGGGTTTATTTCCCGAATAATGCAATAAATATAACGGGGACCCCATTTAACTAGTTGATCCTGTTCAATGCCTTTAGGTTGCATTTAAAATGTCATATCATCATCCTTGTATGCATTGCACAATTGCAATGTGTTGATTGTTTTTCCGGTGTTGTTGTGCATCGGTAGATCAAGGAGGTGAAGTGCCACCCCCGTCTTGTGACGATCCGTACTACCAGCACTCTGAACAAGGCAAGCGTAATCCCCCCTCTGAGCATATCTTATCCTATGTTTCCGCAAATATTTTCTCCACTATAATATTGCATGCGGTTCTAAATGTCTTTTGCCTGGATTAGAGTATCCTACTAGTTGCATTAGAATCCTGTTGCCAATACCTGTTTTACCTTCCTATTACCATAGGTTTGTATTGTTGGCCATGAAATACTACTATGCTATGCAAGTGCTTAGCCATGCTTAGTGAAATGCCTAGTTGTACTAGGGATGGTGAATGCTGGAAACAGGTGTTAACTTGTGACAGTGATGTTGATGGTGGAGAATTGTGGAGATGGATAATAAAATGCTAAGAAGGTGGGGATGAGAGGCCACATGGAATGTGGTGGGTTGTCTCGTTCTTGCCGCCTAGGTGCGAGTTCTGTACCTCCTGAACCAAGACTGAGCGTGCAACCATGCGTGAGGCCTATGCATTCGCAGTGCAGGAACCCTCTTAGACTAAATAACTCGAGCGGGGCTAGCCAGGGTCCTCTAGTTTGGCTTTCCATTTGCGCGTGCGTGATGGTGTTGAACTGAGATGAGGATGGTGGTGTTAGGAAAATAAGTGGCCGTGGGGCGGGGTGTGGTGATCCTGGTAGTCCTACCGCCACTGATGATCCTGGAAAGTCCTTAACGAGGGAGAAGTCGACACCGCTCCCACCCAGCCGGCTTTCCAAGGAAGAGAGCTAATGCGCAGGTAATGGGCCGGACGGTACGCGTGGCGAAGGAACTGGGGCCCCTCGGGACTCCGGGGACTTCCACTTTGTACACCCCTGCAGGGATAAATCTTTTCGAAAAGCCGTGTCCACGGTTACGGACGACTTGGGAATGGACGATGATCATAGAATAACTTAAACGGAATGATTAAAACTTGGGTACTAGAGGTACCAATTTCACGAATGTAAGGTTGACTTCCTCGAGGGTGATTCGGGGAGGTGCCTTTGATGAACAGGTACAATGGTGATGTTGGTGATGATTGAGAAGGGTGATCTCAAAGAAAAGAGTTACTTCCTACCCCTTTTCAAAAATAATCTGATTAGTCGATGCCGTGGAGTTGTGTTTTATAAATAAAATCAACTTTATGCAAAACAGCCATAAAACCTTTGAAAGCCAATCATCGAGCATATATTAGCTCTTAATCTTGCGAGTTCGTCGAACTCAACGTCTTTGCTTTTGTTTCAGTGGAGGACTTCACCGACCTCGAAGGTGGGTTCTTTGTGGACGTCGACGAGTAGTCTGGGGTTCCCAGGTGGCAGCTTGGGACATCCTGGAACAGCTGGCGCTGTGATGTTTATCTGTAGGCCTCTTAGGCCATATGTTGGATCTTGTTGTTTAGAACAACCTAATTTGCTTCCGCTTGTTGTAATGTTGGGTCTGTGACCTCTGTTTGTCATTTGCTATCTTTCTCTGTATAAGAGTTGAACTATATGATTTTGTGTTGTAGAGTCTGTGATGTGCCAGTTGTTCCACAAGTCTTGATCTTACTATTATGCTTTGATAGTTGTGCATGTGTTGAGGCATCAATCGGGGTGTTGCGTTGTCTGGAGTGAGGTGTACCCAGCAACGTCTGCCAAAGGTTTTGGCCGGGGATTGGTAAACCCGTAACCTCCGGTTGTATCGCTTAACCGGTGACACACAGCATCACTGTATAGCAGTCGGGTCGGGGCGCCACAAAAGGGCTAGGCAATATATTTTTATTCAACAACTATAACAAAAACAGCAAGAAACGACAACTAGAAAAACCATTCATGTTCCCTTGGTCTTTGGAGCAACTGACGAGCATGCCCACGTCCAGCCGAATGCCAGGTACAAGTGTCATCAAGGATGGAGTTCTTCAAGTCTTGTAGTTGGGCGGCACGTCCATTAAAAATACGAGCATTACGCTCTTTCCTAATGGACCACCAGGTAAGATGTACAAGGGCCGCCCAGCCCTTCCTTTGAGGTTTTGGCTTCATAAAGCTAGTCGAGGTCATCCAATCATCGAGGTTAGTTGGTGCAGTTGGCATGTAGCAGGGCGGCAGGCTAGCAAGGGGCAGGATTTCGCACCAAAGCTGGTGCGAGAAGGGGCAATCAGCCAGCAGGTGAGGTGTTGTTTCAGGAGCAGAGAGCCATAGAGCACAGTGCTCATTGTGCGGCCATAGTCTTCGTGCTAATGCATCAGCAGTCAGGCACTTCCCCAGGGTTCGTCCAGGTGAAAATCCGACATTTTAGAGGAGCATCGCTACACCAGATCGTTTCACAGAAATTGGATCTTAAAGCCCCTTCGAACTGGATATCATATGCAGAGGCAGCAAAGTATTAGCCCGATGTTGTCCAGCGCCAAGTTACAGAGTCCGGCGTGCCAGGGATCAGTACGACGTCCCTAGTCCTCTCCCAGAGTTAAACAGCTTGTGTGACCGCTACAATGGTCAGTTCACCTCTAATGTGGCGCGTCCAGCGATCAGCTTCCAAAGCCTGGGCAACAGTAAGGTTTTTGCGGGTGCAGCAGCTAAATAAATCAGGCATCACATTCTTCAGGTAGTGCCCATGCCCTAGCCAGGGGTGCAGCCAGAAAAGAAGTTTCTTTCCATCGCCAATTTGGAAGTTCACATATGCATTGAAGAGGGTTGTTAGTCGGTCATCGACAGGCAGAGGTAGACCAATCCAAGGTTTGGAGGCATCAGTCCAAGATTGCCAAATCCAGCGTAGGCGAAGTGCAATACTGGTTGCTTGTAGATCAGAAATGCCTAGGCCACCGTATCTGGTAGGACGGCAAACACGTTTCCAGTTGACCAAACACCTTCCCCCAGGTGTAGAAATCTCTTTTGCCCAAAAGAAACCTCGACGAAGCTTGTCGATTGCTTTGGAGAACCACTTCGGGAAGAAGATGGCGATCATCTGAAAGATTGGCATCGCGGACAGCACATCCTTGACCAATGTGAGTCTTGCATCAATAGAGAACATCCTGAATATAAGATGTTTTAGCATTTGTCCACATTCAAATGTATACAAATGTATCTAAACACATTTTAGTATGTATGTTCACTCATTTTAGTATGCATCTATACAATATGTGGAACACCTAAAACTTCTTATATTTAAAAGCAAAGGGAGTAAATGGTAGTCGGTCTTTTCTGACCTTTTGGATGAGGTGATGACAAATACCCGACAAAGGAGCTTATCATGTGAATTTTGTGTGTTACTATTGGACTTTTGAGGCCTTAAGATGTGCCAAAAAAAACTCGATAAAACATACATGCCTTCGCGATTTGGATGTACCACTACCATGCACCCTGACACCATGGTTCATAGCCACATGCTCTAATCATCTGAGTTACAGGCCCACCCGTTTACACTGGATTTTTTCAGGTACCCCTTCATTTCAGGATAAGAAGGTGAAAAGAGAACCATTCTCTCTATAAAAACTACACATTCCAAGGTGTGAAGTGGGAGGGAGGGAATTCCTCTATACATATGTATCCCGACTCCTCGCATGCGACTCAAGCACTAGTGACTCATCTTGCGACGATGGGTAATCATATAACCATATTCTGTATATGGGTCGTGATACAGTTTGACAATATGTTAACGGATAGATGAGAATGGATACGAAAAACACATGGAAGCACGATAAATATAATTGGAAACGAGTGAAAAGAAATCCAAAACAAATGGGGATTCGAATGAAAAGTACATGATATCTAGCAAATCCTACAAGGATTCGAACTCAATTGCAACATCCAAGTGACGAGACCTTGAATCCCGAATAAAAGGGAAATTCACTCTTAGTTACACCAGATTCTCTCACCGGCCACTCCACCGATCCAGTAGAACCCAATGAAGAGAAGGTTAGAAAGGGAGAGGTCTTGTATAACTCAAACTAGATGCACTTTCGATCTTTGGGTAGCAAAGTTACAGGGTTTCATATCATTCCCAGATATGAAGAGGTAGGGGGTTTTTATAGTAAGTGAGAAGAGTGGTACGTAGGAGAGTAAGATAATGGAGAGCAACCCGTTTTCTACATGCGGTCACGGCGCGGGATATATAGTCCTTCGGTTTTGGTGCGGAAAGTCCGGCGGTTTTGGTTTTGGACAGTCCGGCGAAGTCTTTGGTGTGTCACATAGTCCGGCGATCCGCTTAGACAGTTTGACAACGAATTGACGCGGAGACCAAAAAATGGGCCTGATAGGTGCTGAACATGTCTGACATGTGTCTGGCGGCTATCAGATTGGCTTCCAAACAGAGGCGGACCGGATAGGTGCGACGCATGCCTGGCACCAAACAGTCCGACGGCTGAGGCAGCTTCTTCTCTTCATCTTCCTAACTCTTGGCTCATTTATTCTCCTCTCGGTTTATGTCCTCATTTGTAGTGGATATTGAGATTCATAAGTGAGTATCCTCTCGAGGTGCAAGCTATTCGTGGAGGAAGAAGTATCACACAAGTTTAGGAATAGATTCACCTTGACATGTAGGGTTCTTGATTTAGATCTTGTCTTAGGACAAATAGGTGTAATCTAAGGAGGTTATGTTGTTGTTCAGCTTGTGGTGGTGATGTATGAGGGCGTACCTTATCATATTCCCCCTATGAAAAGAGTCTTTATTGATTCAAGTTCCTCACCACAATGATACGATGAAAGACAACCAAAGATGTTGAATGTGTCACTCACCAGGTACTAGCAACTAGGAAGGCGAAATGTTGATCTTGTAAGAATTATTGCTGACGTGTTACATAATCTTGAAATTGACCGTCACTTGTTGGAGAGATCTTCAACTTGTGCTCTTTTAGAAAGCAGTCTTTGCAAGGATGTGCTCATCCTAGATCGCCAACTTCAGATATCATGGCCTTCTTGTTCTTGCTGAACTTTGTAGCTTGTTGTTAGACTTGCTGCTCGATAGTCGTTCTTGAGGACTCATGTAGAGTCTCCACGAACTCGACACACTTGGATACATCCATGTTCGTCTTCTCATGGGGAGGAGTGGTAGTAGATCGAGGGTTGTGTAAGGATTGAATAAATAGTAGTTGAATGCTTAATGCGGTTGTAGACGACGTCGATGTGGGAAATCCATTCCTTGCAACTCATCAAGTTCTTCTTGATCAGAACTCGTAGAAGTGTGAAGAAGATCCGGCTCACGACCTATATGTTTGTCCATCTGTTTCATAGTGATATGTGGTGGAGAAGAGTAGCTTGACACCCAAATTTTAAATCAAGGTATTCTAAAAGTAGCTCACAAACTTGACCTCTCATTCCGAGTCAATGGTCCTTGACACAACATGAAGAATTTCCTAAAAAAACAAAGTAGCAACATGTGAAGCATCGTCGATCTAATGACAAGGTATAAAAGCAATTTTAGAGAAATGATCTAACACAACATATATAGAATTTTTGTTTGTTTAAGTTCTCGGTAGTCCCAATACAAATTCTATGCTTATATTGGTCCAAAGTATATGTGGAATAGTTAATGGTGTTTATAGACCATAAGGATTGGATTTGGACTTAGCTTTGAGACATGTCATGCATCGTCAAACTAGTCGCTCCACATCATGTAGCATCCTTGACCATAGAAGTGTGTGGGTAGCATGTCTTAAGTCTTGTCTCGGCCAAAATATCCCATGAGTCCTCCCCCATGTGATCCTTTAAAAAGCAAACAAGAATGGACCCCACAAGAGGACCAAGTTATGACGAAGCAATCTTGAATCCACCAAATTTTACCAGATTCAGCTGAAGCACAAGTTTTCAAACCGATGGAAGCCCATAGCAATCAAGAGCACTTAAAGTAGTTTCTCCATGATAAGTTGTCGAGTTGACCATCTAACTCGATGGGTTCCTTGTTGTAATCGTTAATTGTTTGTACTTTGTCTAAATATTAATTCAATCCAAGAAGGAGTAGGGTTGTTACCCATCCCGATACCTCAGCAAAGTCGTGTCATATGATCCCTAGTGACTTGAGCATACCTCCATGAGCAAGATCACATACAATCATCATACACTTGTGAGACCGCAATATAATTATCCTCAACTCTTGTTTTTTGTGTGCTCATGGTGTTGGAGGTGGCCACGAACTGAGCTGAGTAGCAGTGAGCCCCTTCTCCCTTGCCCTAGCTAGTTCATCATCTTTCATCTCTCTCATTGCTCTTATGGGTGATATAGGTCCTCCAAGTGGTGTCGCGTGCTAAGACGATGGGTCTGGGAGAAGTTCATGCGATGTGGAACGACACACCTGAGAAAAGCTTCTTATGGTTTTTCTCATTGACCTAGGAGGCTCGACATTTAGACCATGTCGGGGGGCTACCCCGGGGTAGGGTCAAGGTATGGTATAAGCTGTGTCCAAGAGTGGACGAGGTACAGTGAAACCGAGATAACCAGGCCCAGAAGGGGCCAGGATATGGTGCTGGGTGAAACTGACACCTGCTGACCGACATACGAATGTCGGTATCCTCGTGTAACCAGGCCTAGAAGGGGCCGAGGTATGATGCCGACATACACTGACCGACATATACTGACCGAGGTATACTGACCGACATGTTATGTCGGTATCTTTGTTTCTTCTCTTGTGTGCAGGGGAGGATAACAAGGAAGGAGAATCCGGCATATCCATGCCGGGTTAAAGAGAAGAGGTACCTTATGTCGGTTGGAAGTCAATGCAGTTGTCACTTCCCGCCTGACACGGGAGCATGGCAGGAGGCATGGTGCGGGTACGAGGTGACCGGTCTCACCTACCGCTGACCATGGGTGTACGTGTGCATAGAGTACCAGGCATGGGCAGGCCACGTCCTGTCCATGACAGAGGACATAATCATGACCAAGCTGCTGATGCAGGCGCGCATGGCCACAGTGCCAGTACGGAGACAAGACCATTCCTCGGGCTAGGGTATAAATATGGCCCTTCCCCCTCCTGCGTGAGGGACGGCCAATGAGAGAGAGAAAGGGACATAGACGAACACGAAGGGGCGATATGCTGAGATAGTTTCCTTCTTCTTCCTGGAGAGCTTCACCATAGCTGAGAGATACAGCTCGAGGAGCACCTTTGTATTCTTGATATCCAGATATATTGAGACAGTCAGGCAGGAGTAGGGGCTTTACCTCCTCATGAGGGCCCTGAACCTGGGTAGATCGTGTGTGTTTCTGTGTCTTCCGTGTGCGCTCCTCAGCGCGCTAGCCCTCCCCGTTCCACCAGCGTCCATCGGCCCCAACTCAAGCCATCCTATAGCATATGCCGTGACACCACCACGACAGTTGGCGCCCACCGTGGGGCCAGCAGCGGCGCTGGCTGGTGTGTTCATCCGGACGGGTTCCATCATCGCCTCTGACGAGCGCGTGGTCAGTGGCCTTGTCCACAGATTCGGCTCGCTGAACTTCATTAGCGACAACGCGGGCTGCTTCGGTAGCAGGCCGATGTCGAGGAACGGCTGCGTCATCACCTTCGGGGCATACGAGGTCTATGTCGCCACCGAGATCGTTTGCAAGTACCCCGAGCAGGTGCTTGTAGCTGAGGATCCCCCTGCTGTCTATGCGGCACGCGGCCGGCATATCGCTCGCCCCGTGAGCTGCGCAGAGGTCATGATGACCGGCTCCGTGGATGGTGTGGCAAAGGAGATGCCGGCGCACCCGCCAAGTCGACAAGAACGGCGAAATTGCCGCTGGAGAGGAGGGAGAACCTCAAGACCAGGCCGGTACATCCCCTGTGCCGGTCAGGCAAGCTCCTCGATGATCTGATCGAGAAGCTGGCTGTGCCGGTAGCTACCGGTATAGATGCTGCCCTGGCAGAGGCCGAGTTGGAGTCTCAACGGCAGAGCCTGCATCAGGAGGCTCTCACGATGGCCGAGATAAGGAGGGAGTTCGGGATAACCCCCGTGAGTATAATAAAGCTCATGGTCTTACTCTGATAGCTACTCAGCCTAGTCGCATAGAGGATGTGCGTAACAGGGGTAGAGGCCTCAATGCCGAGATTGCTAGAGATGGTAGATCAAGTTCTAGTAAGACTCCCAGTCACATGTCGGCTGAAAAGCCGAAGTATAGTTCCCTGCTAAGACTCTTAGAGCTGCCGAGGCAGCAAGAGCCGAGTTATCTGGTTTATCTGGAGAAGCTCTCCGTAAGCAACAAGACCGAGTTAATGAGCTAGTAGGTGTTGCTGTGCGGCAGAATGAGGCCTATCTTAAGGCTAACACAGTTGCAGGTGGGTCGCAGATTGTTCACTCAGCTAAGGCGGCCGGTGAAAGATCTAAGGGGCAAGCTTCATCACCGCATGACGGTGGAAATCGTGACCGGAGTGTAAACTTCGGTAAAAATAAGCAGATACAGACATATGATCCGGCGTATGCCGGAAAGCAGTTAGCCGGGCAAGGCAGTGTCGGCCGGGGTAAAAGCAATCCCGGTCCGGGCAATCCAGATGTCAAAAACATTAACACGGCTGGCCGAGGTTATCCACCTCGGTATCCGCCGAAAATCCTGCCCGGCAGCAGTAAAATGTCGCGCATGATCAGCAGCCACAAGGTAATGACCAGGTGGCTAACCGTTATGATGATGGTTACTCGGCTATGGAGAGAGCCGGGTATCAGAGGTATGAAGGTGCACTGGGATCCCGGCTGGGACCTCGTCAGTTGTCGCCAAATGATGCACGCTACAAGTTGGACAGAATCTATATGTCCGAGATGCTGGAAGAGCAAGGCCCACCTGGCCCTGCATGCTTTGGACCACGGATCATGAGGGAGCCACCGGTGCCGCACTTTTAGTTGAACCGGGGTGCAAAGACATATGACGGCAGTACTAAGCCGGAAGACTGGCTGACAGATTATGTGTCGGCAGTGCATATCGCGGGAGGAAACCGCCGATGGGCGGTATATCCCGCAAATGTTGGAAGGGCCAGCCCGGATCTGGCTGAACAACTTGCGAGAGGGCAGTGTTGACCGCTGGCTGGACTTTGAAGAAGCCTTTGTTAGCAATTTCTCCAGCACATACAAGAGGCCGAATCGTCCTCAGCAGCTTGCCATGTGCAAGCAGAGGAATGATGAAACTGACCGGGATTACTTGACCCGGTGGAGTACCTTTCGCAATTCCTGTGAAGGGGTTGTTGAAGCACAGGCCATTTCATGGTTAGCTCAAGGGTGCCGACACGGCTCCATGCTCTGGCAGAAGTTGCAAAGGGAGATGCTGGCCACTTTGGCCGAAACAATCCGGATTGCGGATAGCTATGCACTGGGTGATCCGATGCAGCCTTTGCTAAACTCGGTGGAACCGAGTAGAAGGAACCCGGTCAACAATGGACCCGGACCTCCCAGGCGAGGTGATCGCCAGGATTTTGGTAACAAGAGGAGAGAGGACCGGCCGGATTATCGGTACGGTTCGAATCAAGTTGCTGCAGTTGATCAAGATCAGCCAGATGCCGATAATAGCCAGCGTCAAAAGAACAGTGGTCCTGCATGGGGCCAAAATTAGGATGGGAAGAGACAGTGGAGTGACAAGAGGAAGCCTTTAACCTATGAGGCAATGCTGGATGGACCCTGCAGCTACCACACGCAAGATCCCCGCAGGCCGGCTAATCATTCAACCCGGCAGTGCAGCTGGTATCAGCGCACGTGAGGGAAGGGGGAGGACTCAGAGGAAATCAGATGGGTGCACCCCAGAGGCCTGTAGCTCCGAGGCAGACACTACCGCTCACCGGGGCAAATGCTATTCCCGTGAATGCACCTCCTTCGAGGCCTGTAGCTCCAGGACCTGTGGATAACATGAGAAGGGCAGAAGATGTTAACCAAGTGAATGCTAATCCCGGTCGCCAGGGTGAATATCGCCAGGGTGAGTATAGAGAAGCTCATCAGAGCTATGTGGTCTTTGTGACCGAGCCAACTGACAAGCAGAGCTTGAACCGGCGTGCAATGGAGGTAAACGCGATTATGCCGGCTGTGCCGAAGTATATGCACTGGGCTGATCAAGAGATCAGCTGGAGCATGAAGGACCATCCCCGGGTCATGCCAACCCCGGGTGGTTACGCTCTAGTGGTGGATCCGACATTCATCGGGCCCACCATCAATGTCAGGTTCACCCGAGTTCTCATTGACAATGGGAGCGCCATCAACATCATGTACCGAGACACCATGGTGAAATGGGCATCTCGGCAAACATGTTGCAGCCGAGTCGTACAACCTTCCACGGTATAGTGCCTGGTGAATCATGTGCACCTATGGGCAAAATTTGGGTTGATGTGTTATTCGGCACCAAGGACAACTGCAGAACTAGAGCATCAGTTCGAGGTAGGGACCTCGAAAGTCCATAGCATGCTTTGCTCGGTAGGCCAGCACTGGCCAAGTTCATGATATCTACCCATGTGGCTTACCTCAAGATGAAGGTGCCGGGTCCTAATGGCATCATCACCATCTCGGGTGACTATAAGAGATCCTTGGAGTGCTCCTCGACTGGCTCTTGCCTAGCCGAGTCATTAATCATTGCTGTAGAGAAAAGAAGATCCATGAAGTGGTGGCACTGGCTCAGTCCGCGCAACTCGGTAAGCCGGGTATGAATAACCCGGAGCAGAGTGCGGCGTTCCAGATGCTGAAGGAGACGAAGAAGATCAATGTTGACCCGGCATTCCTAGACCATAACGTCATCATTGGTGCCGGGTTGACCGAGAAATAGGAAGGCGAGCTCAGTCACTTCCTCCGTGAGAATCGGGATATCTTTGCATGGTCCAGTCAGGACCTGCCAGGTGTTCCGAGGGAGTTGGTTGAGCACTCATGTTCGTCAGACAGGATATGAAACCGGTGAAACAATCTATGCGACGTCTCTCGGATGAGAGGAGAAAATGATAGGTGATGAACTGGCCAAGTTACTTGCGGCTGGTTTCATCATGGAAGTGCTGCATCCGACTGGTTGTCTAACCCGGTCCTGGTGGAAAAGAAAAAGGATGACCGATCGTGGCCAAGGTGTGGCACATGTGTATTGATTTCACAAAATTGAACAAGGCATGCCTAAGGATCCATTCCCGCTGCCTCGGATTGATCAAGTGATCGATTCCACAGCCGGTGTGAGCTGTTATCCTTTGTAGATGCATATTCTGGTTTTCACCAGATACCGCTGAACCTGCTGATCAATGAAAACTGCTTTTATTACCCCGTACGGGGCTTATTGCTATCGTGTCATGACATTTGGTTTGAGAAATGCTGGTGCTACTTACCAGATGTATGCAAAAATGCTTGCATGATCAAATAGGCAAAAATGTGCAGGTATATGTCGATGATATCGTCATCAAAACTAAGGAGAAATCCACTCTGATTGATGATCTCAGAGAAACATTCGCGAATCTAAGGAGATTCCGGATGAAACTTAACCCGGACAAATGTACATTTGGTGTGCCGGCAGGCAAGTTACTCGGTTTCCTCGTGTCAAGCCGAGGTATCGAGGCAAATCCGACAAAGATCCGTGCTATTGAGAGCATGAAGTTGCCGATGTCTCAAGGATGTGCAAAGTTCACTGGTTGCTTGGCATCCTTGTCGGTTTGTTAGTAGGTTGGGAGAAAAGGCATTGCCTTTATATCAATAATGAGAAAAGTAACAGTTTCGTGTGGACCCCGCAAGCAGCGGCGTTCACTGAACTAAAAAAGATGTTGGCAACTGCGCCGATATGGCCTCACCATTACCCAAAGAGCCGATGTTGCTCTACATTGCAGCCACAAACCGAGTTGTGAGTGCCGTAGTGGTGGTAGCGAGAAGAAATGGCAAAACCGTGCAGAGGCCGGTATATTATCTGAGCGAGGTGATCTCGCGTCCAAGCAAAATTATCCTCATACCAGAAAATGACATATGGCGTCTATATGGCGGCCAAGAAGTTGAAACATTACTTCCAAGAGCATCCAATCACAGTGGTGTGTGCGGCTCCTATCTCGGAAATCATTGGAACAAAGATGCAAGCGGCCGAGTAGCCAAATGGGCCATTGAGCTGGCTCCTTATACGCCACATTATGAAGAAGATGCCATCAAATCTCAGGCACTGCCTGATTTCTTCGTGGATTGGGCCGAGATGCAATATGAACCACCATTGCCTGACTCCAATTACTGGAGAATGCACTTTGACGGCTCCAAGACAAAAATTGGTTTGGGCCGGGGTAGTCCTTACCTCGCCAAAGCAGGATCAACTGAGATATGTGTTGCAATTCATTTTGCGGCATCTAACAATGTGGCCGAGTATGAGGCACTTGTTCATGGGCTCAATGTGGCCAAGGAAATTGGTATTCGCCGGATAGAATGCTTCGGAGACTCGATCTGGTGGTGCAGCAAGCCTCGGGAAATTGGGACGCTTTACGCCAACATGGCGTTATATCGGTTTCATGTCCAGAAGATCTCGGGGTTCTTTGAAGGTTGCGAGTTCAAGCACATACCTCGGAGAAAATGAAGCCGCCGATGTACTGTCCAAGCTAGGTTCATCTCGGGATCCAATCCCACCCGGCATATCCTTGGAGCATCTGAGGAAACCATCAATCAAACCATCGCCCGAGTCCGAGTCAATCTTTATCCCGGCAAAACCGACATCTGATGATGTTCCCATGGACGTCGATGGGTGCATTTGGAGAACCCGGGACTGCTTGGCAGAACTCAGGGACTGACCAGCTGATGTCGGAGGAGCAATGTCGGTTGAACCAATGGAGGTGGATGAACCAGTCTTTCCTGTGCGCCCTGTGCCAGGATGGGCATAGCCTATAATGTCATGATAGATGGGAGTAAGCCAGATAATGAAGCCGAGGCCAGGCGAGTGCAAAGAAGATCCAAAGCGTACACCATCATCAACAAAAGTTGTACAAGAGAAGCGCAACCACAGTGCTACAACGTTGTGTTGAGCCAGAGGAAGGGCAAGAGATGCTCCTGGAAATTCATCAAGGAGAATGTGGTCATCATGCTTGCTCAAGAGCCTTGGTTGCTAAGGTATTCGGCATGGGTTTTACTGGCCCACTGCTTTGCAACAGGCAGAAGATATCGTCAGAAAGTGCGAGGGGTCAGAGATTTGCTCACAAGATCGACATGCCAGCTTCAGCACTCAAGACCATTCCCATCACTTGGCCTTTTGCTGTTTGGTGTCTAGATATGGTGGGGGAGTTCAAACCAGCCCGAGGCAACATGACTCATATGCTGGTGATGGTGGACAAGTTCACCAAGTGGATCGAGGTGAAGCCAATTAGGAAGTGTGACAGCAACACGGCCGTATCTTTCTTGAAAGACATCATTTTGAGATATGGTTACCCACACAGCATTATCTCGGATAATGGCACAAACTTTGCTGTAGGAGCCTTTGCTCGGTTCTGTGCTGAAAAGAGAATCCGACTTGACATAGCATCGGTCGCGCATCCGGAGGCCAATGGGCAAGTGGAAAGAGCAAATGCATTGGTGTTAGCCGGCATCAAAGCCTGGTTGATTGAACCACTGCTGTGATCTCCGGGATGTTGGATAGATGAGAAACCGCAGTACTGTGGGGTCTCAGAACCACACCAAATCGGTCAACGGGATATACGCCATTTTTTCTGGTCTATGGAGCAGAAGCGGTCTTGCCGACCGACATACAGTATGACTCGCAAGAGTTGCGCTGTACACAGAAACCGAGGCAAAAGAAGCTCGGGAAGATGGTGTCGATCTGCTCGAGGAAGCACGAGAGCTGGCCTTGTCTCGGTCAGCAATATATCAGCAAAATCTCTGACGCTATCATAGCCGGAAGATAAAGCCTCGGTCCGAGAAGGAGATTTGGTGCTTAGGCTAGTGCAACGCACTGCCGGTAGGCATAAGCTATCACCTCCATGGGAGGGACCGTTCATTGTGAGCAAGGCTCTGCAAAATGATGCATACTATCTTATAGATGCACAGATACCGAGGAAGGACAGGATGGACAGATCTGGGGAGGGAACCAAACGACCCTGGAATGTAGCTCCACTCCGTTCCTTTTACTCTTAAGGGCACAATTTATGTATCTCGGTTTCCTTTGAATGAAATGTTGGCACTCCGAAATGAAACTCGGGGACTGCCTTGTCTATATGCATGTGTTTTATCTCTGTTTTTTCTATGTTGTTTCTATGTCGGATGGTTTTTTAACCTCGTCTCAAAGTTGAAATAGTGTATGCTATCTTGTTGTGATCTTGTGACTCGACTGACGAACGCCAAAATGGCAGTCAAGAGCAGAGGTTATGGAATATAGTAAACATGAAAACGAACTCGGGGACTCGGTCCAAAAATGATTCGAAATATGTTGTTTACTAAACCCTGTATTTTATTCCTTATCTTTATGTCGGATGACTCTAAACTTTATCTCGCAATTTATGAGTATTGTATGCTATAATTGTGATCTTGTGACTCGACTCTCGAACGGCAAAATGGTAGACAAGAGCAAAGATTACTAAGTATAGTAAACGAGAAAGTAAACTCGGGGACTTGGTGCAAAGTGATCCGGCATTGAGCCAGTCTCGTTGAAACTAGCATGATAAAGTAGCACTGACAAAAGCTTAAGAGTATATTTACATCTGCACCCGGCATCCCGGGGATTTAACGGTTCAACTTGAAATAAGTTCAAACAGCAGTGCTGGAGGAGCTCGGATCAGCAGGAGCAGTGCGAGGCGCATGAGCAATCCCGATCGCAGGATCGACCATCGTAGTGGTTGCCGGGTACCGGTAATGTCGGATGCTGGTTCCGAAGATGTGTCGGTGGCTGGCTGCTTGGCAGTCTCGGCTGCTGTGTCGGTGGCAGTGTTGGGAGGCTCGGCCTCGATCTCCTTGTCAACTTCCTCTTCCTCATCATCATCCTCTTCCTCCGTCTCCTTCATCGTCGGAGTAAACTGGACCAGGGATGCAACCTTGGGTTTGGGCGTAGCTGGCCATGAAAGAGGCCGCATCCTTGCGGCTCTGGATCAAATTTGGATCCGACGTCCATTTCGAGTCGGCGTGCAGGGATTTCAGTGCATTGAGATCAATTGTCTCGTACCAAGAAAACACAAAGATCAGAGCTTGATCTGCACCGGCACGAGCTGAGGAAGATCTCCACTCCCGGAGCCTTGTCTCGGCAGCTAGCAGGCACTTGGATAACTCGGAGATGGAAGCTGGAGTCGCAGAGTTTGGCCATAGAGTCTGATAAACCCGGATACGAGCATTAAGGAGTTCAGTACCAATGCACATCAGAGGAGATATGCGAGCATTCAGAGCAGTCAGATGATCTTCAATATCCCATTCCTCCGGGATCGGGCCAGTTTCTGCTCTTTTTTCTCGTGCCCTGTGGGTAGTGTTGACTGCAGCGGCCTTGGAATGGGAGAAGTGAGAAGACAGAAAAGCTATCACCAAGTTGAGTTATATACCGGCATATATTTGATGTCGGTGCAAGCAAAGGAAATAAAAAGAAAGGATAAAGGAAACTTACTGTCCATCTCGTTGTTGATCCGGGTGAGCTCGGCCAGCCAGATGTCGCATTTAGCCTTGAGGGCATCCAGTTCTCGTTGTGCTGAGGTAGCGCGGACCTCGTTCTAGTCGAGGAGCTCCTTATGATTCAGAGCATCTTCTTCTCGCTGCTTCTTCTCCACAGCGGCAGTTCTCTCCATCTCGGATTTCTGAACCTGAACCCGGTCAAGCTCCTGCTGGAGCCGAGACACCTCATCTCGTTCCTTCAGGAGCGCAGCATTGTGCGCGGCATCGCGAACCTGGAGTTGTCGAGATAGTTTTGCGACTTGGGCCTCTATCTCGGCTATTAAGGACAACAAAAGAGAAATATGGGCAAGTTAGGTGGAGATAATTTTGAGCAGGTTTTTTATGGCAGTAAAAGAGAAAGGTACCCTTGTTCTTCAACCCCTCCTGCAACTGCTTGTAGGAGGTCCTGAGCTTCTTGTGTTCCAAGAGCAGATTGTGGAACACCTTGGTCCGAGTATTGGTGCAATCCTGAAAAAAGGGAAAGTGTTAGTGTTACTATAAAGATTCACGCTGAGTAAACTCGACATGAATCTCGGGGACTGGATGTCAGAATTTTTGAAGATTCGCGGCGAGTGATCTTTACTCGGTCGAGCATCAACCACTCGACCCGAATCTCGGGGACTGGGGATAATATATCTGTTATCTATTGTAAAAGAAAAAAGGACTAAGCCGAGGAATTTTTACCTCTGCTATCTTGGTTGCTTTAAGGGCCGCAACCTGCAGCGTGTGCATGGATTGCGCAAGCATGCTTGGGCCAGCTGGATGTCGGGCGCCGGGTTCTGGGAAGAAACATCGGTGGTGTCGGCAGCATTCCAGTCCATGTTGTAATGCTCCACCGAGCCCAGGCTGTTGCCGCTTTGAGTTCACAGCCGGGGAAACTCCCAGGCAGCGGTCTCGGCTCTGGAGGCGGATGCAGCTAGGGCTTGGGTTGGAGTCAACACCAATTGTTTACTCGGTTTGGCCGGCAATTTCCCGGTAACCAGTTGACGTTGTGTCGGCTTTGGCGGTGGTGCTTGTTTCTGGGGTGCCGGTACGGGAGAAGTCGATGGTGGCTGTGGCTGCTTCGGTGGCTGTTGTGGTTGATGTTGCTGCTGTTGTTGTTGTTGCTGCTGTGGCTGCTGTTGCGGCGGCTGTTGTTGCTGTTGATGCTGCTGTTGTGGCTGTGGCTGTTGTTGTTGTTGTACTTGTTGCTGCTGATCCGGTGCTACCGGAGTTTCGGTCCGCCCCGTCTCGGAGTCCCTGGTGTGGGCATCGGAATCAGCATCTCGGTCAAGGGCCGAGGTGTCGGTGTTAAAGCCAACCGGGTCAGTGACCTCGGTTTCGGGAGCGTCTTGGCCTCCTCCGGGTGCGGCATCAGAAGCCGGCGGCGGTATGTCGGCTGGAGTGGTAGGTGCCGGGGAAGGGCTTGCCCTTGCTGAGCTAGCCGCTCCCGTGTCGATTGACCGAGATACCACTGGTGGCGGAATAGGTGAGTGCACCGAGGATGCACTTTGATTAACTTCAAGGGCGGCACTGCATCAAACAAGAAAAGATGTTACCTCGGAAAATATTATCGCAGTTAAAGTAAGAAAGGGAAATGAGCGTATATCGGCAAAGGATATCTTACCCTTCTGTAACTGGCGGCATCTTCTTGCTCCGGGGCTTAATTCCCGGTTTCTTCTGCAGCTTCGTTTTCTTCGCTGCAGGGACTGAGGCTCCTGAGGTCTCGGTATCCGAGGTACCGGTCCTTGCACGTTTGCGAGATCCGACTCGATTGCCCGTGGTGGCAGGGCGCGTACTCGGAGCTTGGCCGGCCGGTTCAGCTGGTGCCGAGGTTAATGGATGAGCAAAGGCGATGGGACGAGCATCAAATACATCTAAAATTTCACAATCATCGTCATCGTCATCGGACCAATCTTGGATTGACGCTTGGGATCGAGGCTTACCCGAGGCAGGGGCACCAGCAGCCGAAATCAGCATGTGATCCTCATCGTCCGGGTCTTCAACCTCGGCGACGGCCGGGGCAGGTAGATCTTGCCCTATTTGGCGGAGGGATCCGCTCCGTCTTCAGTCTTTTGCTGAGTAAATCTCTGCAAGGCAGACGCAATAAAACCGGGTTATTCTAGGAGCAAAATCTGGTGCCGACATAAAAGTTGTCTCGTCAGGCAAAATATGTCGGTCTAGATTGCAAGTTACTTACATTCTCTGAAAGCCGAGTTCTGTCATGGGGCTCTTTACCCCATTCCCACTCGTCCGTCATCTTTGTCCTAGCCACGGACTTGACGCATCTCCGGACCTCGGGTTTGCTCAGCTCATGAGTGCTGACCCGAGTAGGGTCGTATCGGCCACTCATGTGGCAAATCTTGTGAACTCGGGCTTGGAGGGGGGAAACTCGGCGGCCGATGAAGGTTCTCAGGAGGTCATCGGCCGTCATCCCTTGCGCCTGGAACTCAATGATGAATTTGTGAATCTGGTTGACCTCAAGATTTGTCTCCTTTGGGTTGAAGTTCCAGTTATGCTGCTCCGTGGGGGCAGAGAGAGTGAAAGCCGGCAGATTGAGGAGGTCGGCATTGTCCGGGCTCTTCACGTAGAAGAACGTGCGCTGCCACTTCCGGCATGACTCCAGGCCTTGAATCCGAGGAAAGATGGAACCTCTCCAAGGTATAATTGTAGCGGCTCCACACGGGGTCATCTCCTTGGGGAAGTTTTTGTTTTCCGGGTCCAGAACACTCTGCTTCCAGAGTTGGAAATACTTGGTCCAGAGCTCAACGGGGGCCAAAGACCGAGGTATCCCTCGGAGAAAGAGACGTATGCCGAGAGAGTGGTGATGGCGTTGGCTGGAAGGTGATGGGGTTGAAGATGGAACCGATTTAAGAAGCCTCGAAAAAAAGGGCTCACCGGGAGACCAAAGCCGCGCTCGAAGTGCGCGACAAAAACAACGCGCTCACCGGGTTTCAAATTCGGCTCGGCGTCTGTGCCAGGGGGCCGGCATATCACCCCTTCCGGGATACGCCGGGTTCGAATCAGCCAGTCAATCTCATCCTGGGTTACGTCGGAACCTTCCCACCCGGCACGCTCACCCTCTTCGACGGCATCCTCGGCAGGATCCGGGATGTTGCTAGAAGACATCTCGGTGGCGCGCTGAGGAAATAGAAGCCGGTGGTGGAAATCTGCAAAAAAGGCCAAGGTTTGCCGGCGGTGAGCATCTCTCGATGTTTACGCGGTCGAGGAAAAGAAGCAAGCAAGAGAAACAAAAATCTACGGAGAGAAACAAGAATCTGTAAGCAAGAAGCTAACAAGAAGATCTACGGAGAAGATCTAAAATCTACGGAAAAGATCTAAAGAAGATCTAAGGAAGAACTGATGAAGAGCTAGGCGCTAGCCGCAGGAAATGCTGCGGTGAAGAGCTCACCGGAGTTGCGGCGGCGATGCAAGGCGAAGAGCACAGGGCGTGCCGGCGGAGAGCTTGGCTCGGCGGATGCGTGAAGAGCTCTGGTGGGCGGTGGCGCACGAGGTCCGGCGTTGTGCGGTGGCGGAGCGCACTGCGCGGTGGAGGCGATCTGCGCAGAGGGATGAAGAGGAAGGAGAGCGAAGAAGAAGAAGAGGAAGATGGGGTTGCCCCGCTCCCCTATTTATGGGCGTGGGAGGTGTGCGGTTAGGAAAATTACCGCGCACGATCCTCGAAACCGCCGCGCGGTTTAACTGCGCACGATCTGCGCGGTTTGCGGTAAAAACGGCTGCACGTTCGGCCGCATTGTGGGCCACAAAGTGGAAACCGCCTAGGGCGTGGTTAATGACGCGGTTATTGGCGTGAGAATCGAGGCGCCGCGCAGTAACTCGCACGCCCGTGCGGTCAAAGCACTCAAGTGCGCAGAGGATGTGCCAGCACGTGGGGCTCACGTGACGTGTGCGGCATGCGCGCAGAGGCACGTCTAGCAGTGCACCGGAACCGAGGCGATACGCAGCGCTCTGCTGCCACGTGCAGTGGCAAAATCTTTGAAGAGATCTAGGAGATCTTCTGGTGTCTAAGGAACCGACATAAGAACAGATGCCGAAATCAGTTGGGGGTTTGATTCCTGGTGTTTTGAGTTGGACCGACATAATTATGTCGGGTGATTGGTCAAGTTGGTTTGGTTGTGTAAACCTGGTGTGGCGCTTCATCCGAGTCTGCAGGACCGCACCAGCTTCGGGGACTAATGTTGGGGGGCTACCCCGGGGTAGGGTCAAGGTATGGTACAAGCTGTGTCCAAGAGTGGACCGAGGTACAGTGAAACCGAGATAACCAGGCCCAGAAGGGGCCATGATATGGTGCTGGGTGAGACCGACACCTGCTGGACATACGAATGTCGGTATCCTCATGTAACCAGGCCCAGAAGGGGCCGAGGTATGATGCCGGCATACACTGACCGACATATACTGACCGAGGTATACTGACCGACATGTTATGTCGGTATCTTTGTTTCTTCTCTTGTGTGCAGGGGAGGATAACCAAGGAAGGAGAATCCGGCATATCTATGCCGGGTTAAAGAGAAGAGGTACCTTATGTCGGTTGGAAGTCAATGCAGCTGTCACTTCCCGCCTGACACGGGAGCATGGTAGGAGGCATGGTGCGGGTATGAGGTGACCGGTCTCACCTACCGCTGACCACGGGTGTACGTGTGCATAGAGTACCAGGCATGGGCAGGAGACGTCCTGTCCATGACAGAGGACACAATCATGGCCAAGCTGCTGATGCAGGCGCGCGTGGTCACAGTGCCAGTACGGAGACACGACCGTTCCTCGGGCTAGGGTATAAATATGGCCCTTCCCCCTCCTGCGTGAGGGACGGCCAGAGAGAGAGAAAGGGACATAGACGAACACGAAGGGGCGATATGCTGAGATAGTTTCCTTCTTCTTCCTGGAGAGCTTCACCATAGCTGAGAGATACAGCCGAGGAGCACCTTTGTATTCTTAATATCCAGATATATTGAGACAGACAGGCAGGAGTAGGGGCTTTACCTCCTCATGAGCAGGAGACGTCCTGTCCATGACAGAGGACACAATCATGGCCAAGCTGCTGATGCAGGCGCGCGTGGTCACAGTGCCAGTACGGAGACACGACCGTTCCTCGGGCTAGGGTATAAATATGGCCCTTCCCCCTCCTGCGTGAGGGACGGCCAGAGAGAGAGAAAGGGACATAGACGAACACGAAGGGGCGATATGCTGAGATAGTTTCCTTCTTCTTCCTGGAGAGCTTCACCATAGCTGAGAGATACAGCCGAGGAGCACCTTTGTATTCTTAATATCCAGATATATTGAGACAGACAGGCAGGAGTAGGGGCTTTACCTCCTCATGAGGGCCCTGAACCTGGGTAGATCGTGTGTGTTCTGTGTCTTCCGTGTGCGCTCCTCAGCGCGCTAGCTCTCCCCGGTTCCACCAGCGTCCATCGGCCCCAACTCAAGCCATCCTATGTCATCTGCTGTGACACCACCACGACAGACCATCAACTAATATTCATTGGTTGGATCTAGCGATAAGGATACGTAGTGAAGTGCTTTTAAGAACCGATTCATGGCCTAAATGGTGAAAATCTTGATTTATCTTGTATTCATTGGTTGGATCTAACACTAATGATGCATGTGTGTCATCCCTTTCTTGAAGACACATATGCATCATTGGCTCGATTCGACAGAGGGCACGGTGGCGTCTCGTGCTGTCGTGCACCAAGGCTTGCTCTGTGCCATTGATGCCGTCTATATATGATAGCAATATGCTCTCATGAGTGAATGCCCTTGTTCAGTCCTTCACTAGCCATGCTCGGTTTAGAATCCTCAGTACAAACTTTACTTTCCTAATTGCTATGGTTGATTCCAACCAAACCTGGCCATATTGTAGCATTTTGTTTGTCATTTTATTTTCCTTCGTGTAACTTAATAATCTGTTTGATTTTGACATATTTTATATCATTTGAAACAAATTTCGAAGTTTATGTGCATCAATTGATATTGTAGAAGCAATGAAGAAACTATCATGTGATCCTTTGATTATAGGACTAAAATAAACGCTACTAGTGGCGCAAACAATGGGACCGGCCGGTGTTTTTTTAATTATGACTAAAAGAAACGCCAGGTACGTATATATGAATCTTTGAGAGTGATATAATGGCAGACATCATGTATCTTTACATCATTGCATATGCAAAACCTGAACGCTATCAAGAGCAGCAGCAAAGTAGCTTTTGATTAAGAAACAAAGAGCAGCATCAAAGAAGTTAAAAAGAAGTGAAAATAAAATGCACCAACTGCTGAGTGGTCAGAAGGTCGTATTTCAGCATGCCTCTAAACTTGTCAAGGTTCATCGATCCTATGGAGATACTCCATGAACCTGCACTACTCGGCAAAAGCAACATTTCGAAATTATGTGAAGAGTAAAATCAGGTCTATCAGATGATGCATACAGTGATTTGAAGATGAGGATTACATCATGTGAGTCATGCATTGCATGTCCTCCTCCGGACCAAACGTACGCAAATACCGGCCGGCCGGGAAAAAGACGGCACAAAAGCGGCGAGACGATGTGACGCAACCGGTGGAGAGTGGCAATGCATCCATCAATGGCGCTCGCTCGCCTGCTCCGGTGCGTGCATGCGTGTGTGGTTTGCCAAGGCGGGCAGGCAAGATGTGGTTGCTAGTGCTGGCACATCCATCCCCTTTGTCGGCCTCTCGACCAGCTCTGCTCTCAAGATGAGATTTTGTTGCCTGCTTGAATCCCATGGGTCACTTCTTGCATTCCATCACTCGTATTTGGACCATCCGGAAGAGTATTCTCGTTTCACCCGAAAGCAGGAACATCACAGCAAAGCCAGGCTCAACCGATTCAGATCAATTCTGCCGTTGATTACTTAATTCTCACATGCATGGATGCATGCGTGCATGGATCCATGTGGGGGTCGAGTTAAGTAGACACCGACACCTGGGGGACCATGAACACCTTTCTCAGGTTACAGCGGGGTATCTAGCGATCGAGCTGGTGTGTGTTCTTCAGCTAGCATCGCATGCTAGCTCCAAATAACAGCTGATCACCAGCAAATTCAGTGATCAAACACGGACTACGCTAGAGATCCATGAGGTGAGACATTCTTGTCAAAAGTTGGTAGAATATAGCTAGCTGTTGTAGTACATGGTAATTTAGATACAAATAGTGTTGCTTGCAAGAATAAGTGGAATCATTCTTTGGATCGAATGATGACGATGTGTGTCGCAGCAGAGCCGAGCAGCATGTCCCTCGAAAGCTGGGAACTAAAGGGCACACCGATCGATCCCAGCAGTATGCACTTGGAACCGATCGAATATACTAAAGTGTATCCATCTTGCATAGTTGCACTAACTAGGTAGCTAGTGTATGTATTGTATGTATGTATGTGTGGCCGTGGGATCATCGACAGAATGGAAAAAAACATAACACGACATGCATTATTCTTTTTTTTTTTTTGAGGAAAAGGATCCGATGCATATATAAGGGTAGCTCGCACACTTTACAGAAAGGCCCAAACAGAAACAGAAACAACAAAAAGGACCCTGCAAAGTACAAAAACCACCCCAAGCCACCAGAAGGAGTCACAATCGGATCCACCACCGTCTTGCCCCAAGCTCCTAGACGCTGCCGGAGTCGCCGTACCGCCAGCCGCCGGGAAGAAGGTTCCACCACCAGATGTAGAAGGCCGCAGAAGCCATCCGCCGCACAGCGCCGGAATCTAGTCTCGATGAACGAGTTCGACCACAGCTCCATCTCCCCGCCTCCGCCCATCTTCCAGCCTCCTCCGCAACGCCGAGGACCACCACCACCATCACCCATCTCCAGTCGGACGCTCCCCTCGCCGCCACGGCCGGCCGGAGCAGAACCATCAAAGGAGAAGACCACCTGCAGCACCGCCACCAAAACCAGCAGCAGCGCAGATTAAAAAGGGCTTCATTTCCACGGCGAAGTCTGTCCTCCTCCACCATGGAGACGTGACGGAGCGCCGCATCAATGACTGCCTGGAGCCGCGCCAGAGCACCCTCGCAGAAGAGCACCCCTCGCCACCCCCAGAACTGAGCAGCACCATGCTCTCCTCCTCCTTTCCCTCGCCTCCATGGCCGGCCAAAAGGAGTAGAAGCAGCATAGCTGCAGCACCAAAGAGGAGGTCGCGAACAGGACCAACAACGACCTTATTAATGGAGTATCCAGCAGCACCTCTCCCCACCGCCTCCGGCTCCACCCACTGGAGCACCACGACAGGAAGAACCACCGCCGGCTGGTACCAGATCTGGCCGGAGAAAACCAGCACCTTCCTCCCGGCATTAAGCCGAACACCAGCATCAAGCTGAACACAAGCAACAAGCCAAAGACTACTAGTACTACCAATCCTAGTATATACAGAGGAGATCCCGGCGCCTTTCCTTAGCCTCCACCAGAAGGCAGCGCCGCCGTGGCAGGCATCAGGACGGCCCGGCCTTGGAAGGGCAACTCTCAAGGGGACGAGCGGATAAGGCTTCAGGGGAGGGGAAAGCGGACGACATGCATTATTCGATCGCGGATGCTCTGAAAAGGGCTCTGATCAGGTTCAAGCACGCATTTCTCCGGCCCTCCTCCTTTCCAACTTTTTACCTTTGCCTTTTTCTATCCTTAATTACTTTCCTTGTTATTTATGTTGCACCCCTTAGCTCTTTTCACCTGCTTTTGCTGAACCGGTCTTGGGTAATGGAGGGGTCAGCACATGCACTACAGGAACAGAGAGCTACGCCCGGCTTTTTGTCGGGGCCGTCGGCGTAGACACTGACGAGGCCAGCCCGTCGATGCGGCCATCGGCGTAGCCTGGCTAAGCCGACGGCCACCCTCGGCGTAGCTTATCCAGCCGACGGCGTAGCGTAGCGTTGATACGTCTCAAACGTATCTATAATTTTTGATGTTCCATGCTGTTATTATATCAATTGCTACATGTTTTGGCTACACTTCATATCATTTTTATGCATTTTCTGGGACTAACCTATTAACAAGATGCCACAGTGCCAGTTCCCTGTTTTCTGCTGTTTTTGGTTTCAGAAAATCTATTAAGGAAATATTCTCGGAATTGGACGAAACAAAATACATCGTCAATAATATCACGAGGAGATCACGGAGTCCAAAGGGGAGTCGGAGCAGACCCACCAGGGGGCCACGCCACACTAGGGCTCCAGTATTAAAGCAAACATCATTGTCAACTCCAGTATAACAGTTTTTACATAACTTTGTGTTTGGTTGATCATATTCTTTGCATTGACATTATCTATATGATATACATGTTGAAAGTTGAAGCAAAAGCTGAAGCTATTATCTTCCTTTGTGTTGATACAAACACTTTCATGTTGAGAATTATTGCTGCTGTGAGCTAACTATTATGTTAGACTATTATATCTCTAAATGTTTTATAGTGTTATTCATGAAAGTTTGCACTTGTGTGATCACTTATGTTTACTCTTTATTTACTTGCTTGCAAACTATAGACCATTGACTTGGATCACTTCATTCAGATCATGTGCATTACATTGTTATTTGATCAAAGATTGTGTTGGTAGCATGTCACTTCAAAAATTATCTGTTTTTATCGTTTACCTACTCGAGGACGAGCAGGAACTAAGGTTGGGGATGCTTGATACGTCTCAAACGTATCTATAATTTTTGATGTTCCATGCTGTTATTATATCAGTTGCTACATGTTTTGGCTACACTTCATATCATTTTTATGCATTTTCTGGGACTAACCTATTAACAAGATGCCACAGTGCCAGTTCCCTGTTTTCTGCTGTTTTTGGTTTCAGAAAATCTATTAAGGATATATTCTCGGAATTGGACGAAACAAAAGACATCGTCAATAATATCACGAGGAGATCACGGAGTCCAAAGGGGAGTCGGAGCAGACCCACCAGGAGGCCACGCCACACTAGGGCGCGGCCCAGGGTGGGCCCGCACCCCCCTATGGCGTGGTGGCCCCCCTCGGCCACCGACGCCGCCTCTTCGCCTATATATTCTCCGCGACGCGAAAACCCTATTACGGTCGATCATATTCCACGAAAAGTTCCGCCGCGGCCGTCATCGTCAATCTCAGATCGGAAGAGTTCTGAAGCTCTTCCCGGCATCCTGCCGGAGGGGAGATCATCACCGGAGGGCTCTACATCACCATGCCTGCCTCCGGAGTGATGCGTGAGTAGTCCACCCCTGGACTATGGGTCCATAGCAGTAGCTAGATGGTTGTCTCTCTACCATGTGCCTCCATGTTTAGATCTTGTGAGCTGCCTAACATGATTAAGATCATCTTATTGTAATGCTAGATGTTGTGTTTGCTGGGATCCGATGAATATTGATACCATGTTTATTCAAGTTGTTTATCTATGTGCTCTTGATCTTGCATGCTCTCCGTTGCTAGTAGATGCTTTGGCCAAGTAGATGCTTGTGACTCCAATAGGGGGTATTTATGCTAGATAGTGGGTTCAGTCTCTAGATATCTGGATCAGTGACAGAAGGGTCTAAGATGGTAGATGTGTTGTTGCTACTAGGGATAAAACATTGGTGCAGTGTCCAAGGGCACTTGTATTGATTACATTACACACTTTATTTCATGCAATAATCTGTTGTTAGCAACTTAATACTGACTGGGATGCGGATACTGCCTTGAAGGTGGATTATTTAGGCATAGATGCGGTTGGAATAACGGTCTATGTACTTTGTTGTAATGCCCAACTAGATTTCATAGTAGACATCTTGGCATGTATTGCATTGTTATGCCCTCTCTATTTGTCAATTGCCCAGCTGTAATTTGTTTACCCAACATGCTAGTTATCTGTTCTGAGAGAGACACCACTAGTGAACTGTGGACCCTGGTCCAATTTCCTCATACTATTTACACAACCTGCTGCAATCATCTGTTTCCTATTACTTGCTGTTTTTCCTGCTGTTTTCCACACCATACGTTTAACTCTTTGTTTCTGCAAGACCGGAGAGATTGACAACCTCTCTGTTTCGTGTTGGGCAAAGTTCTGGTTTGTGTCTGTGCAGATTCCACGTTGGTGCAAGCTCCCTAGCGCTAGGGGGAGTCAACATCAACAACCTTCCGATAGATCGTCAAGTCCTACTGGATTGATAACCTTGGGTAGATTTCTCAGGGAAAACTTCTGCTGTCTACATCATAACCTTCCTCTTGGGGTTCACCAACACGTAGCCATCAAGCTGTTTTCTGGCGCCGTTGCCGGGGACTTGGAGGCTATTGGAAAGGGGAGTCTGTCAGTTCCAATCTCTTTACTTTGTTTTTTTGTCTTGTTTTATTTTTGTTTTGCTTGCTGTTAAAAATCAAAAATCCAAAAAAAAAATCCTGCATTTAGTTTACTATTTCGGTTGTTACTTGCTTGTTACCATGTCTAGCTCCAGTCCTTTCATTACTGTTTCCCCTTTAGGAGAAATTATTGGGTTTGGACAGGAGAGTGGAGAAACTTTTAAAGGAGCTTGGGAAAGGATGTTAGAACTGCATAGGAAGATGCAACTTAAAATGGACTTAGACATTCTTATTAAACGTTTCTACTTTGGCTTGCTACCTTTATACCAAAATGCTCAGGAACCACCTCATGTTGAGTTAAAAAATGATTGGGAACCCTTTATTGAAATAAGCATTGGTAGTGAGAAATTTCGTGCCTATTGTGATCTTGGTTCGACAATGTCCATCATGCCTAAGATAGTGTTTGACTTGTTAAAAATTGATGGTATGGTTGATTATCCTGTTTTTCATTTTCATGCTGATGGCACTATTATAAAAAGTGTAGGGATCATTAATGTTGAGATTACTATGCAAAATAAAAATATACCTACAACTTTTATGATCCTTACAAAATCTCCTAGTAATATAGTTTTGGGAAGATCTTTTTTGAAGAGTAATGGGGGATTTATCAATGCAAAATATGGGTTCATGAAGTTTGTTGCACCTATCAACCGAAAGTTTTTCTTCCCAATTAAGAAAGAGGATCCCACCGAAAGAGTGGAGGATTTCAACATTTTTGGCAATACTTGATGCATCTCTTCATGCCTAGCTCAAAGGCATTAAAGAAAAGCACTTCTGGGAGATAACCCATGTTTTTATTTGCTGTTTTATTTTTGTTTTCTTGAGTCAAGGATGCTTGTTTACCTCTGTAGCAACTCCTTTGTATCTTTTATTTGCTGTTTTGTTGTGCCAAGGAGAGTTACTAATGCAAAGTTGGTTTTTATTTTCGGGACTGCATTGGGACAGATTGCTGTTCGTCACCGTTTAATTCAGTAGAAAATCAGAAAAAATCGAAAAATGCTGAAACTTTTTGTGCATGTTCCTGATGATGTTACGCAACTTTCATTATTTCAAAAGTTTTTCATCTGAGCATCGTAAGTGCCTCGAAAAAATTCGTCATTACAGACTGTTCTGGTTTGACAGATTCTGTCTTTTATTTTGCATTCTCTCTTTTACAAGTTTTTAAGTGGTTTCTTTTCGTGTAAAAGTGCCCACTTGAGCCTAGTAACAGTGGCTAATGTTTAAAATAGTTGGCTTGTGAGTTTTGTCTTTGCTAGAACTTTGAAGTATTATCTTTTAGTGCACTAACCTGCTAATGAGAAAAGCTGTTAAGTTTTGGTGTGAAGGAAGTTTTCAAGTGTTGATAGAGGAGAATGATATTACATGATCAAGAAGAGTGAAGAGCTTAAGCTTGGGGAGGCTTACCTCCCCAGCATATTTCAAGAAGACTCAAGCATCTAAGCTTGGGGATGCCCAAGGCATCCCCTTCTTCATCTACAAATTATCAGGTCATCTCTAATGGTGCTATATTTTTATTGCTTCATGCTAGTGTACTCTTCCTTGGAGCGTCAGTGTGTTTTTGTTTTCAGTTTGTTTTGTTTTGTTTGCTGTGCTATACTTGTTGGATCCTAGTATTCATGTTTGGGAGAGAGACACGCTCCACTTTTTCATTAGAATACTCTTGTGCTTCACTTATACTTGTTGAGTATTCCTGTCTAGTTGCTGTTATTGCTGTTAGCTCTCAGTTTTTCATGTATCTCTTGTTAGAGCTTTCAGTTTCTTTTGAAGAAAGTACTCTCTTGCTTCACTTATATCTGTTTGGAGAGTTGTCAAATAAGTTGATTGGTGTTTGGTTGGACCAGAAAAATGCTATGCATGTGGTAGTGGTATAAAATGCTTACATGAATCTTTTTAGATCGTTGTCTTGAGTAATTTGATGCTTGCCAATTGTTTTGAGCTGTCAAGTAATTAATGTTTAAGCTTGTGCATCATGTAAGTAATGGCTATTAATGAAGAACTACTATAAGGATTTTCTGCTATAATAATCTGTTGCATAATTGGAAGTCCATAGTAGTCTAGATAATTTTTGGATGAAGGCTATGTGTTAACAAGGAAGACAGTGGGAGTCTATGGTTCGTCAAACCTTGTGTTTTATGTACACTCTTGCTATTCCAGTTGATAATGATGTTTGCTTATAATAACCTTGCTAGCCTAAACTCTGTACTAAGAGGGAATGCTTCTTGTACATCCAAAACCTTGAGCCAAATCCATGCCACCTGTGTCCACCATACCTACCTATTATGTGGTGTTTTCACCATTCCAAGTAAATTTCTTCATGTGCTATCTACTAACTACTCAAAACAATTTCCTTTTTGTGTCACTACTTGAAAAGCTCATAAGGACGTAGTAGTGAGATTTGTCATCTTCCATGCTAATTAATTTACAAGGATTGGCAGCTTCATCTGCTTCTCCACCTTTTATTTTGCATTAAAGAGCTGGTTAGTCCACCCTATAAATAAATAAATAGACACTCCTCCATGGTGAATGTTGGTGGGCACCCGAGGATTCGGTTAGCCATGGTTTGTGGAAAGTAAATGGTTGGGAGGAGTGTCACCAATAAGTGCTTGTTACAAGTGCAGTCCTAAAAACTCTCGGAACCGCTCTAAAAGTTAGTTAGCCATGGAAGATGACAAGTACCTGCTATTTGATTTGTTGACACCTGTATACACCATTACCTTACAAAACAATATTTTATGCTCTCTATATGCCTTCGGGAACTACAGCTCTAGCACATGATGTTAATCCCTGCTTCCCTCTGCGAAGGGCCATTCTTTTACTTTTATGTTGAGTCAGTTTTCCCACTTCTTTCTGTCTACTTAAGCAAACATCATTGTCAACTCCAGTATAACAGTTTTTACATAACTTTGTGTTTGGTTGATCATATTCTTTGCATTGACATTATCTATATGATATACATGTTGAAAGTTGAAGCAAAAGCTGAAGCTATTATCTTCCTTTGTGTTGATACAAACACTTTCATGTTGAGAATTATTGCTGCTGTGACTAACTATTATGTTAGACTATTATATCTCTAAATGTTTTATAGTGTTATTCATGAAAGTTTGCACTTGTGTGATCACTTATGTTTACTCTTTATTTACTTGCTTGCAAACTATAGACCATTGGCTTGGATCACTTCATTCAGATCATGTGCATTACATTGTTATTTGATCAAAGATTGTGTTGGTAGCATGTCACTTCAAAAATTATCTGTTTTTATCGTTTACCTACTCGAGGACGAGCAGGAACTAAGCTTGGGGATGCTTGATACGTCTCAAACGTATCTATAATTTTTGATGTTCCATGCTGTTATTATATCAATTGCTACATGTTTTGGTTACACTTTATATCATTTTTATGCATTTTCTGGGACTAACCTATTAACAAGATGCCACAGTGCCAGTTCCCTGTTTTCTGCTGTTTTTGGTTTCAGAAAATCTATTAAGGAAATATTCTCGGAATTGGACGAAACAAAAGACATCGTCAATAATATCACGAGGAGATCACGGAGTCCAAAGGGGAGTCGGAGCAGACCCACCAGGGGGCCACGCCACACTAGGGCGCGGCCCAGGGTGGGCCCGCCCCCCTATGGCGTGGTGGCCCCCCTCGGCCACCGACGCCGCCTCTTCGCCTATATATTCTCCGCGACGCGAAAACCCTATTACGGTCGATCATATTCCACGAAAAGTTCCGTCGCGGCCGTCATCGTCAATCTCAGATCGGAGGAGTTCTGAAGCTCTTCCCGGCACCCTGCCGGAGGGGAGATCATCACCGGAGGGCTCTACATCACCATGCCTGCCTCCGGAGTGATGCGTGAGTAGTCCACCCCTGGACTACGGGTCCATAGCAGTAGCTAGATGGTTGTCTCTCTACCTTGTGCCTCCATGTTTAGATCTTGTGAGCTGCCTAACATGATCAAGATCATCTTATTGTAATGCTAGATGTTGTGTTTGCTGGGATCCGATGAATATTGATACCATGTTTATTCAAGTTGTTTATCTATGTGCTCTTGATCTTGCATGCTCTCCGTTGCTAGTAGATGCTTTGGCCAAGTAGATGCTTGTGACTCCAAGAGGGGGTATTTATGCTCGATAGTGGGTTCAGTCTCTAGATATCTGGATCAGTGACAGAAAGGTCTAAGATGGTAGATGTGCTGTTGCTACTAGGGATAAAACATTGGTGCAGTGTCCAAGGGCACTTGTATTGATTACATTACACACTTTACTTCATGCAATAATCTGTTGTTAGCAACTTAATACTGAATGGGATGCGGATGCTGCCTTGAAGGTGGATTATTTAGGCATAGATGCGGTTGGAATAACGGTCTATGTACTTTGTTGTAATGCCCAACTAGATTTCATAGTAGACATCTTGGCATGTATTGCATTGTTATGCCCTCTCTATTTGTCAATTGCCCAGCTGTAATTTGTTTACCCAACATGCTAGTTATCTGTTCTGAGAGAGACACCACTAGTGAACTGTGGACCCTGGTCCAATTTCCTCATACTGTTTACACAACCTGCTGCAATCATCTGTTTCCTGTTACTTGCTGTTTTTCCTGCTGTTTTCCACACCATACGTTTAACTCTTTGTTTCTGCAAGACCGGAGAGATTGACAACCTCTCTGTTTCGTGTTGGGCAAAGTTCTGGTTTGTGTCTGTGCAGATTCCACGTTGGTGCAAGCTCCCTAGCGCCAGGGGGAGTCAACATCAACAACCTTCCGATAGATCGTCAAGTCCTACTGGATTGATAACCTTGGGTAGATTTCTCAAGGGAAAACTTCTGCTGTCTACATCATAACCTTCCTCTTGGGGTTCACCAACACGTAGCCATCAAGCGTCCATTTTTTTTGAGCTATGTAGATGGCATTGCATTTTTTCATTTTTCATTTAATATGGAATAATTCATACTTTAAATATGTAAATAAAATTTAACAATTAAAATGTCTAAATCGATTAGAAAAATGAGAGGAATCTAAATATGACAACTATATCATCTTTTGCATCACAAAAACTCATTTAACTAGGTGAAATTACTTTCGAAAAATCGGCATAAACTCATTTAACTAGGTGAAATTAGGTAGAAATCAAGAAAATTCCTAATACTTGGGGATTATCCATCAAATGTGTACTACTCTTTGTGAGAATTAGATGGGTGCCATTTTGCACCAAATTTTTTGTACTTGGTTCACAAAAAAAGTCAAATTTGCCACTTAGAAAAAGGAAAATGATATTTATAAAAATAATTTGAAAAATCCCTTTGGAACCATTGTTTCCTATACCAAGATACACCTATTTATCGAATATAAGAACTTTATCACAAACTATGACGTGGGAGTGGTCATAACTTGATCATTTGGCTTGAAACTTATAGATGTTTATACATGATAGACCTTTTTGTGAAGTTTTTTTGAACAATTTGTCAAAAATCAAGTTTATCATTTTTATAGAAACTACTACACATAAAAGGACTCCATGCCAGAGGATATCTTTTCTGAGGGGTTTTTCACTTTATTTGATTTTTTTTCAAAAAATGGTCAAAATGACCACCATGACTATTCATCAAAAGAGGTCAAATTTTCTAAAACTATCGATATTTCTGTGATATAACCACTAGTTGTGTACCTTAAAATAATTTTTTAAAAAATTCAGACCAAACTATCAAACACTTGTAGATCAAATTTGGATTACTTTCGGAAAATCAACATAAACTCATTTAACTACACGAAATTAGATAGAAATCAAAAAAACTCCTAATACTTGGGGATTATCCATCAAATGTGGACTATTCTTTGTGAGAATTGGATGGGTACCATTTTGCACCATATTTCTTGTACTTGGTTCACAAAAAAAGTCATTTTTGTCACTTAGAAAAAGAAAAATGATATTTATAAAAATAATTTGAAAAATCCCTTTGGAACCATTGTTTCCTATACCAAGATACACCTATTTGTCAAATATGAGAGATTTATCGCAAAGTATGCCGTGGGATTGGTTATAACTTGGTGATTTGGGTTGAAACTTATAGATGTTTATACATGATAGACCTTTTTGTGAAGATGTTTTTTGAAAAATTTGTCAAAAATCAAGTTTATCATTTTTCATAGCAACTAGTACACATAGTAGGTCTCCATGCCAGAGGATATCTTTTTTGAGTGTTTTTTCAATTTATTTGATTTTTTCAAAAAAGGGTCAAAACGGCCACCATGACCATTCATCGAAAGAGGTCAATTTTTTAAAACTATCGATGTTTCTATGATATAACCACTAGTTGTGTACCTTAAAATTATTTCTTTAAAAAATTCATACCAAACTATCAAACACTTGTAGCTCAAATTTGGATTACTTTCGAAAAATCGGCATAAACTCGTTTAACTAGGCGAAATTATGTAGAAATCAAGAAAATTTCTAATACTTTGGGATTATCCATCAAATGTGGACTGCTCTTTGTGAGAATTAGATGGGTGCCATTTTGCACCATATTTTTTGTACTGGTTCACAAAAAGTCATTTTTGCCACTTAGAAAAAGGAAAATGATATTTATAAAAATAATTTGAAAAATCCGTTCGGAACCATTATTTCCTATACCAAGATACACCAATTTGTCGAATATGAGAGGTTTATCACAAACTATGTCGTGGGAATGATTATAACTTGGTGATTTGGATTGAAACTTGTAGATGTTTATACATGATAAACCTTTTTGTGAAGATTTTTTTTGAACAATTTGTCAAAAATCAAGTTTATAATTTTTCATAGAAACTAATACACATAAAAGGACTCCATGCCAGAGGACATCTTTTTTTGAGGTTTTTTCACTTTATTTTATTTTTTTCAAAAAAGGTCAAAATAGCCACCATGACTATTAATCGAAAAAGGTCAAATTTTCTAAAACTATCGATATTTCCGTGATATAACCACTAGTTGTGATGCAAAAGATGATGGATGTCATATTTGAATTCCTCTCATTTTTCTAATCGATTTAGACATTTTATTTGTCAAATTTTGATTTACGGATTTAAAGATATGAATTATTTCATATTAAATGTAAAAAGGAAAAAATAACGTAAAATTCATTTCTTTTTTTATTTATTCAAAAATATTATTACATAATCATTGTTATTTATTCAAATAAATTTTTAAATTTTAAACAATAAAAAGTGTAATATCATGACCGAGGGGTTAATATGATTGATAGGATACTAATATCAGTAAGTTCTCACTTCTCATTTCGAAGCTAATTTGGAAGGAACTTAAAAGTTAAGCGTTCTTGTGCTGGAGCAATTTGGGAATGAGTGACCGATTGGGAAGTTTGACCTGGGTAAGTACTTTGACCCGAAATTAAGTGTGTAATCAGATATTAAGTGAGTGGCTAAGATTAAGTGTGTAATCAGATATTAAGTGTGTAGTTAAGTGGAAAATTTCGGAATAGAATTAAAAAATTGAAAAAATTGAAAAATTAAAAAAATTGGAAAAAATATGCCGACGGCAAAATAGGCTGAGCCGAGAGCTATACGCCGACGACTGCCGTCGGCAAAGGCTACGCCGACGGTTTTCGGGCCTATGCCGACGGCTTCATGAAGCCGTCGGCGTACCGCTTGTTTCCTGTAGTGATGCATGAGTGAACTGTTATACAAACATTACTACTTAACATATATGCATGGAGTTTATATGTCTTTCAGATCAGAAAGATTCGGTTTCAGAGGATTCAGATATTCCCCTTAGTTAAGCATAAACATTCTTAGGACCTACCACTACCAGTCTGAGTATGGCAGTATTGGTGAGTGTATGCCCCGAGCAAGACATGCAACAAACACAGGTACACAAAGTATAAGGTAGCTATAGCTTTAATTGGTCTAATCACTTCGCATTACAAATAATATTCTAGTCTTGCCCTCATTTCGATCCGCCACTTTTCTTCTTCGCTTTCTGTCAATCCATCTGCAGTTAGTGGAGTGGCGCCAAACCAGAAGCCATCAAATAAACCAGTCCACTGCTGTCTCTTCACCTACTAGAGTAGATCTTGCTAAGCGACTACTGAGTACTGGCTACCCAGAGCTTGCAAGCAGCAAGCAGCAAGCATTATGTACTACTCCCTCCTTTTTTAATATAAGATGTTTTAGGTGGTACACATGTTGTCTATATGCACACTAAAATGAGTGAACATGCACATAAAAATGTGTCTACATAAATTTGTGTACATGTGCATGTGGACAAAAACTAAAACATCTTATATTAAAAAACGGAGGGAGTACGTACTACGCATGACAGATGACATGACACGCACAAATATATCACTTCACTCAAGTAAAACGCTAGCAAGTGTCACCTTGCGAGTGTCGTACTAATCTCAGCAACTAATTAACTATAGATTCCTAGCTTGAACGTGGGGATTTTATTAGCACAAGGCCTACTTCAACCCTGTTTCTTATTCCATTTTAAGGAAAATCGTGCCTTGCATGCCGACTATAAATATTTCAAATTCATGATTGCATCTACGTAACATAATCCCTCTGATCCATAAAAATTGTCGCCATCTATACAAGCAAGTTGTACTAACTCAGCTCTTTTCAGCGACACATAAAACGAATCGGGGGAGTAGTGAAAAACCGTTAATCAGTGTTTGGAGTTGTTTAGCATGTGCATAATGCAGCACATGCCCTTTTCATGAAAGTTTATAGGTCAACGTCCACCATGTCCTAGGAAGCATCATGATTTTCCCGCATTTTTCAAAATATTGTAATTGTATCGATCAAATATGAGGCGGATAGATGTCAGTGTGTGTGCCCCTTTTGTATGTAGTTTTTAAACCAATAATTAGCACTTTATTTATATATCAAATTGATAAGAAAATTACACCCAAATGCTCTGAAACAACACGACCTCAATAGGGGAAATTCACTTTGACACATGGGAGTATACACTCCTGCCAGGAAAAAATATTTTGAAACATCAATATAATCTAAACAAAACAATTAGTGCATACCTTTCGATATTCTATGTGCGCACGCCAAGTTCTTTGGGAAATCGGCTTTTTTTGTGCCATGTGTTAACTAGACAAAAAAATGTTACGTGAAAAGCTTTTTTACCACTGAATTTTCTCTTTTTTACACACGACAAAAAAATTGTCGGTTTTCCATGAGACGACTTTGTGAGTATATTAATTTCGACACGTACACGCGATTTTTTGTCCAAATTTTATGACATCTCTAAATGTGTTTAATATGTATTTTAAAAACCGGGAACCTATTGAGACACATCCAAATCACAAAAGAAAATAAAAGGATAACCAGTTCTCATACAATAACGAATATTGGCACACACCATAAAACTTCAACAAGATGCTTCTTTTGACAACACACAACATCAAGAATATTTCTCCAAAGTAACTTCAAGAAGGAAACATCCATAGACAAATGTTGCAGCCAGACCAATCTACGGAAGGCAAAGTCCGGAAATTTTACCCACTATGATGGAGGTAACAAGGAAGGGATGTGAATATGCCGATATTATGAATCCCATCCAATTAAGGCAAGACTTCGGGTTTCACCCCAGAGCTCAAAACCCTGTAGTCGAAGAGTCCACTAAAATAAAGTATCAGGCGCCGCGCCCATTCACCAAGCAGACACTGCCATGCCGTATGGCCTTATTAGTAAAAATGACATAGATGTCGCATAGAGGGGCTGGTGGTTATATGTTTTAAAATAATTACATGTTTATCTTGATCCTAGTATACTAGAAAGCATGGAGTGCTAAGGATTCTGATTGGATGCCTCAATTGGTCCAAGATCCCAAAGAATTTCCCAATGTTCATAAAAGATGGTTTCTATAACCTCACTTTCATTGTGGAAGGTGAGGAAGAGGCGGATGGTGAGGACATGGACATGGATGATCCTAGAGATGATGAGGATGGTCATGACGATGACCTTGGAGATGATTTCCAAGAAGCCCTAGCTAAAGAAGGGGAGCAAAATAACAATGAGGCACCGAGTGTGCAAGGTCCTGTGGAAGAAGCAGAAAAACCCCAGCAGGAGGGAGTAACGGCGGACAACCACCTACAGCCTCAAAAAGCTTGACGGGGGTCGTCTTCTCTCCCTCGGTTCGAAACTCTATCAAGAAGGCTATGGAGGAAATCACATTACTAAGGATGAAGGAGAGATTTGATGAGATCTCTAAACTTTTACACCATGAGGTGGACGTCCAGCATGATCAGATGCTTGCTGACGGTGTGCCTGGTTTTCTACGGAATCTGCTACTGAGACAGCAAAAAACGAGTTTTCGCTGACGGAAACTGCTTTCCATTTGCAGTTGTCTCCCGGGAATTAATGCTGTCGCGGCAGCATACTCCAGTTTTTCTCTGCCCGGCGCTGCTGCGGCAGGTTGTGATGCTCCGACCAAAACTGCTGTAGCTGCTGCCACCGCAGCTGTTCGATCTTCACCAGCGGCGGTTGATGGCGCTTTCGCGGTCACTGTTTCGCCGCCATCGGGTGGCACACCGCGCGCCACGCTTGTCACTCTGTCGTCTCTGGGAGGCTACCCAGTGCGAGCTGATAGCATCGTGGCTACCTCGGATGTACAAGATGGTACGGTCACATCACCATGTCTCACAGGTGGTGAACATGGGTCGACGTCCTCTAGGGCTTGCTCTCCTCGCTCTCCGGTTGCCCCAGAAGGGGGTGACGGATGGAGCGGGGCTATGCATGGCCGCTCTACATCGCCAATCGGGCGGATGATGGTGGCCTCGTCTGCAGCCTTGATTCATGGATCGGGAGGAATGGATGATCAAGTACGGAAATAAACCAGTTGGGTTTTAAGACAAAATCTTTATGCTAGCCTCATTAAGTGCACCAAAAAATTATAATTAAACAAGACTAGCAGTTAAAGGAAACTTAGTAAGCAATTCAAACTCTACATGAGATAGGATGTCGTTTCTTTATGTAAGGTGTATAGTTTTTTGAGAAATTTTCCAAAATATAGGGTGTATTGTAATTTGTGGACAATTTTACCCATATTACTAGTCACAAAGATAGAAACGAAAATATTCGACGAATTGTTTCCAGTTTGTGACTGTTAGGGACTCATCTCTCCCGATTTTTTCAGGGGTAAGTGTGTCCATTATACGCCAAATTTGCTTGTCTTATATCCGGGCAAGAAAACTATATACCTTATATTCAGAAACGGAGGGGTATGAATTAACAATGTAAAGAGGACAAGAGAGAACCGATTGCTTCAAGACTTGGTCAACCATAGTTCAACTCAAGATCTCACCATAGCCTTATATTGAATTCCTTTCTCGTTCATTCTGTAAAGATCTTATCCCTTCATGGGCCAAATCATAATCCCAAAGCATGAGTGCATGTTAGTTCCTCCAATGAACTCCACCTTGTACATTTTTTTATCTTTACATTAATTTCATCCTGATCATATTGATTTAGTCATTGAATTCAATCTTCATGCCTTGAAGTTATGTTCACTTTTTTTTTTTGAAACGAAGCAAAAGCTTTACCTTTTATCTTGATATAGGAGAAACAAACATGATACGGCTGAAGCCAAAAGAAAAAGAACCATACATGTCAGGGCGTACTAAACGTGACTGACACTTGCTTCTTCTTGATCATAATATATTTCTCTCTTTTAACTCAATGATCTTGATGCATATCTTGACTTTGATGATATCATTCATGGATCAACATTTCTTATGTATAACTTGATGTCATCTCACGAATCTCGAGGCATGAAGAAGGGATGAATTAACCTATGCATGAACGTTTTCGTCCTCGCTCAACTTCACTTTCAGCACTCGCGCGGTACCCTCTAGCCGAGTGCCAGTCACTCAGTAGCATGCTTACCTACTGTCTAAGTGGTGAGTCTATATAGCTAGAGACCCCTGGCTGCACTCCTCACTCACTTCATCCCAGGCCTAGGCCTTCCCCTTAAGCTTCCTCTCTTTCTCGCTCTAGCTAGCTGCTGCGATCTCGATCGTGAGAGAGCAAGAGAGGCAGGAGCAGCAATGGCGGACGCGGTAGAGGCTCGCCGGGTGTGCGGGATGCCGGAGAAGGCGCAGCTCCACGTGGCGATGCTGGCGCTGCAGTTCGGATACGCCGGCTTCCACGTGGTGTCGCGTCTGGCCATGGACATGGGCATCAGCAAGCTCGTGTTCCCCGTGTACCGAAACATCATCGCGCTCTTCCTCCTCGTACCCTTCGCTTACTTCCTCGAGAAGAAGGACCGGCCGCAGCTCACCCTCAACTTCGTCGTCCAGTTCTTCTTCCTCGCGCTGTGCGGCATCACGGCGAACCAAGGGTTCTACCTGCTGGGCCTGGACAACACGTCTCCGACGTTCGCCTCGGCGATCCAGAACTCCGTCCCTGCCATCACCTTCGCCATGGCCGCGGCGCTCCGGATCGAAAAGGTGCGGCTGGACCGGCGCGATGGCGTGGCCAAGGTAGTGGGCACGCTGGCATGCGTGGCGGGGGCTTCCGTGATCACGCTGTACAAGGGGCCGACCATCTTCGGGCCCGCCGGCGCCGGCGACGACAAGGGGTTGCAGCAGGTGCCGTTTTTGGCGGCGGTGGCAGGGGAAGGCAAGAACTGGACGGTGGGATGCGTGTACCTGATCGGACACTGCCTGTCGTGGTCCGGCTGGCTGGTGCTACAGGGGCCCATACTGAAGAAGTACCCGGCGAAGCTGTCGGTGACCTCCTACACCTGCTTCTTTGGTGTCATCCAGTTTCTCATCATCGCCGCCTTCTTCGAGAGGGACGCCGACGCCTGGGTCTTCCACTCCGGCTCCGAGATCTTCACCATCCTCTACGCCGTAAGCCTTATTCTTAATTAATTGATTTCTCGGGCGTAAACTAATTAAGAAATGACTAAAAGTGGTGCAATGCAACAAGCTGTACACAGATTAATTAAAGATCGACTTTTGCATTTAGTATATAACAAGTCAGTGGAGGACATGATCCTTAGCGTGCAACTAAGAAGCCTAAACATGTCTCAGATCTTAAGCTACTTGCTTTTTACTCTGAAGAGATATGGAAATGATTACGCAGACGTGTGCATACATATCTCACGAGCCAGCAGCTGACATGACAATAAAAATGGTACAATGCAGGGTTTCATCGCCTCCGGCGTGGCGTTCGCGGTGCAGATCTGGTGCATCCAACGCGGGGGCCCGGTGTTCGTGGCGGTGTACCAGCCCGTGCAGACGCTCGTCGTCGCCATCATGGCCTCCATCACCCTCGGCGAGAAGTTCTACCTCGGAGGGGTCATCGGCGCCGCGCTCATCATCACGGGGCTCTACTTCGTGCTCTGGGGCAAGAGCGAGGAGAGGTCGCGCAATGGCAAGGAGGCGGCCATGGCGGCAGCATCTGCGGCTAACTCCTCCGGAGGCGAGCGCGAGATCAGGAGCGCCAAGCTGGCCTCCTCCATCACCCAGCCTCTTCTGCCGCCTTCCTCCACCACCTCCGACAACGTCTGAGACCTAGTTGCTACCTAGCTACTATATCGCTTCTCGACGATCGATTGAGAGTAATTTTCTTGTTTAAATTCAGGCTTGCATGCATGCGCGCGGTGTGGTGAGCGACGGATTTGATTAAAACTAGTTAGGATTGTTTGGATCGTGCTTCATTATGGTGTGTGATGGCTTGTTAATTAGATCAGAGGACTTGTACGTTCCATGTATTGATGCCCTATCTAAGTATTGTTTACAATAGGGTTTGTTCATTGTGTGGATTTGGCGATTTGCCTCAATAGGACTTGTAGTAATTAAATCTAAGTACTGTGGGTTTGTTCATGGTGTGGATTTGACTATTTGCCTCAATAGTACTTACAATTAGTAAGTACTCCCTCCGTCCACAAATAACTGTCTTACATTTGTCAAAAAAGTTGATGTATCTAGACTTAAAATATGTATAGATACATCCACTTTTATACAAATTTGAGACACTTATTTTGGGAGGGAGGGAGTAATTTATTTCATTTTAGCTTGATCTCAAGTTCTTCACGCGAGCGTTTATGAAGGTAGAGCTTCTAATTTTGAAGCACATAACCTAGCTAAGCAAGCTTTAAATAAGGGTGTAGGACGCCATATATGGCTAACTGTTGTCTCTAAAGCTACAGGAGAGAGTGGAGAAAAAAGAGAGGGGAGTGTGTGCCGCAATGAAATGGTTTGCCTCAATTTTCTTTTTAGTATTCCTCCCTTTAAATAGGGTTGTGCCGGCTACCGACCTAATAGTCAACTAAGCTGTCACATCCGACTTGATGTGACAGGACCTATGACATCATGACTCACCGCCACTGTTGACGACGTCATGACACGAAACCACTGTAGGTGACGTCTAACATGTCCTATCTACCTACTCTGTACTGGTGCTGACGCACCACCCAGGCCACCGGCTACAGGACAAAGTCCTCGCACCCGATAACCTGTCGACTGACTATAGGCTCCCTACACGGACCCGACTTCACGACTGCCTCGACCCGGAACAGACTCCGGCTCGGGCACACTTCCTCGACTTGGGACAGACCCTGGAGCCGGCACCTTGTAACATGTCGAGTCCCCCACACCCGGGAAGTCGACTGGACACACAAGTTTATTCCAACACTAACTGCTCCGTACTCTCCATCTGTACCTGTAAACATTGTGATTCATCAATAAAGCTTAACAGGTTGTCTAAAAATAGTATTTAGTTTTTTTAGACAATAAAATAGTATTTAGTGGTGCTAAAAGAAGCTAGGCGGGCCAGGCTGAAGGAGAGTCACTAGATTAAGCTGCTAGTGAACTGGGATTTATCGATCTATAGGCCTACCATTTTTTTTTTTTTGGTTGGGCAGGCCATGGCCCAGTTTGGCCCTCACACAGTGGCGGAGCTAGGGGGACCAGCCGGGGCCTTGGCCGCCCCTATGCATGTACAATGCAATTTTTTTTACACGTATAAGCCTGATTTGGTCAAGATTTGGAGAGGAAATTACAGGTTTGGCCCCCCTAATTGATTTTTACCAGATTTGGCCCCTCTAATGTGGAATCCTGCCTCCGCCCCTGCCCTCACATAGCTTCACAAAGCCTAAGGTAGCAGGACGCCAGGGCCTCATGGTTAGATGGCTCTCGTTGAGAACCACGTGCGAGAGCGAGAGACAATTTGTTCCAAAATAGGCGCCATGGCTCAAGTCTCACGAGGATTCACTAGGCCAAGGAGCAATTTGTCATCATGGCTCTCGACTCTGTTGGGGAACCTTATTTTCCAAAAGATAATGCTCCAAAATAGCGGAACCGAGAGATAATTTGTTCCAAAATAAGCGCCAAAAGTTGTACTACAAAGCTAGAAGCATTGACTGAAGATGAGCGCCGACATAGGACCAATCGTACGTTCATCGTCCATAATGTGTATCATCCTTGTCTGACCCTAAAACGGTTTCCCGTAAAGCACCACTCGAGCATACGATAGCAATCAGCACATACGGGTGGCAGCAAAAAAAAATTGAAGATAGAAGAGGCCAGATTCTAAATGAAGAAATGAAAAATCGAAAAAGATACTTCTGATTCTCAAATAATGAGGGGCAAGGGGATTAATACCGAGAAATATATTTTCCTTTTGTAAGAGGTGATTTGATCTGCATATGTTTGGTAAAAGAACATTCTTTTCTTTTGATCATATCGTAAATGGAAAGTATTCAATTAGAACAGGAAAACGTGATTCGATGGTTCTTAGTTAGACTTCGGAACGGAGTGTAAGGGCAGTGACTTTCGAAAGAGAAAGGATCCCTATGAGCTGAAAATCCCATGTACGGTTCTCTTTGTTCTGGCAGCCGCCTTGTGGATGCCCGTAAGATATTTTGTCCAGTAGGTCATTCTCGTTGCCCGGCAAAACGTCCAGAACTCTAGATGATGTCACTACTTCATATGCTAAGTCATCAAAAGTGGTGAGATCACCGGCACCGGCATACCATATGTGTAATGTCATCGCAGAGGCTCTGTCAGATCAAAACATGCCATGGTGACTGACAGGATATTAGAATGCAAAATATTAGGATGCCACAACTCACAACAAACATATTGCAGATTTCACCAACGAGGTGACAACCGTATACAGCATCACATTGCCTGATTTGCAGTGCACCGTCCAGTATTATTTGTACAAACATATATACAAGTCAAAAGTACTCACGGCAGCCTCCAGCTATTCTCCGACGTCATTAGAAGTTGTCGCCATTTACATCTAAATTTGCAATCTGTTTTTGGCCCGCTATCTGAATCTTCTAGTATATAGTAAATGATGAGAACCAGCAGTTCTAGAGCTCAACTGTACAAAGAGCTGCAGATCTGAAATCAAAGGATTCACTGACAGGAGCATGTGTGGTGAAGACTCTCCATTTCCTCGACAGAGGGTTGTACACCTGAAACTCCAAAGCCAACCCCTTCTTCAACAGCCTGCGTTGATGGGAGATTTTGGCAGGAATTTCGGCTGATTTAATCACGTGCAGTTCGCCATTCAATGATACGAAACCGCACAACTCAGTGTTTGGGATCTTTCTCCTCAAGGTAGCCTCCATCGACCACCTGTTTGAAGCGAAGTGATACCTGCACAAACAACATTCAGAACTCAAAAGGAAGACTTGGCTGACATGTCTATTAATGTGATATCATAAATACATAACATACATGCAACTTTGAGTAAATTAAATGGCTTTAGGTTCCAGATAAAACATACTCCCTCCGTCCCAAAATAGGTGTCGTATATTTTGGGACGGAGGGAGTAGGTCACATTGCATGGTATGGAATCAGAGGAAACAAAAAAGGCACTTCCACACGCTCTACAAGAAAAGGTAGAATTGATAATTTCTAGCCTACCATTTGCAGCTTGCTACTAACAAGATGGATAAGCACATTCAGTTATAACTGAACAACCCAGACAATAGTAGGTGACAGAACGCTGTATTGGAGCAAACAAGCCTTAGATATATGATTCTGATATAAAAAAATTAAGGCAAATGTTGGCTGTCACATCAGCATTTTCTTTTCAGTAGTATAAAACATTGTTATAGGTTTCGAAAAAAAAAATAGGTTTCAAAAAAAAAACAATGTTACAATCTACGGCCTTTTGATGCACAAAAGTACATTTGCATAGACCAATGCAACACAAATGCCATACTTTTAGGAAAAAATGACTTCTAGACTCCCCACTTGAACTGCATTTGCTGAAATAACAATCATGATTTGCTACTACTAAGCTGTTGTCATTTGCAGAACATATTGACCACTAATAAAATACTCCCTTCGTCCAAAAATAAGTGTCTTAGATTTGTCAAAAAGTGGATGTATCAAGTCTAGATACATCCACTTTTTGATAAATCTAAGACACTTATTTTTGGATGGAGGGAGTATCATTTTGAGCCTTATGAAAGAAGGGGAAGAAAACTGTTTTCAACAGTGGAAATAAACCAGTCCCAACTGAAAGTAACCCCACACATTACAGATAGTTGGGAATTATGCATGAGCTTTACCTGTAGAGCATGCCAGATGGCACTGCCAGGTGGGCTCAGTGCAGATACAGTGACAAATAACCTCTTACTGTCTTACAACCTTCTCTGATAAACTGTGTTGCAGCATATGGACGATTCGAAAGCCAAAACTAGCTAGGATATTCAAATCTATGTAGTGCCCAGTTTATGAACTAGCCCAATGTGACAATGTTTTACTTACTACCAAAATAAGCACGCATGTTGAATTTTTCAACAATACATTTTCCCATGCACAAATTAAGCTCTGTCGCGTGCTAGGATTTGCAGGGACGTAGGGAAGGGCTCTTGTCCCTGCGGCAAGGCTAGGACTGTCAATTTTGCTACCTATTTGTGGGTTTTCGATGTCCATGGGGCAATCTCTGTTCTGCCTTGGTGGTATGCCTTTCTCTTGCGAAAGTATTAGCCAGAGGAAGCTTTATGTGCTCCAGTAGGATGTGATTCTGTGCAGATGGTCTCCCAAATTTTCATCACTCCGTGTGTTCAGCATCACAAGGCATTCTTTTCAGGAAACCCATCTTCCTCTGTCACAAGACTCTTTGGAAGTCCATGGCATCTCCCTCAACTGCCGCTTCAGCCGTCCCACTTGCCACTGTTTCCAGGAGCCGTACTAGGCAGAGCGCTTATTTATGCCGTGGGCTTAGCTCTGGCTCATAACTCTTTGCTGACCAGGGCACGCTGATGGCATCCTGAGTCAACCAGATACAAATGATGATTGGTGCCAAACAAGACGCAAGCGGGTGGGCAAAGATGGGTAGAAGGATTTTGATTCCTGGTAGTTGTTCAGATCTACTGCCTCTGCCATGAGAGTAACAGAAAGGATTTTCAGCATCTCAACTCATTTTGATGGCATCTGAGGACTCATATTGAGAACGGTATTGTCATGTTTCATGCACTAACCAACTATCCCAAAAGTCCAAACTGATGGCAAGGGCTAGTATAATCCACATATAGTGTAACACCCCCTCTCACGTTGACGCGGAAAGCCAACACGTGCGAACCGGAATAGAGCGATGGCGCACGAGTCTGAGAGGTATGGCTCAAGAGGCCTATATGGACAAAGAGGGGGCAAAAAAAAAAGGATAAATTGCGCAAGCCAGGACTCAAACTCGAGACTCTGGGCTCTGATACCAAGTCATGTTTCATGCACTAACCAACTATCCCAAAAGTCCGAACTGATGGAAAGGGCTAGTGCAAGCCACATATACTCATAGGTGGATCTAGCGTCCCGGCTGCCCGGGCAGCCGCCCGGGCTTTCCGGCCACACGACGCCTTACACCCCTTAGATATTCTATGTAATTTTCAATACAAATTGATTTTATACATTTAAATGGTGGTTTGCCCGGGCTTTCGAATGTTCCTAGGTCCGCCACTGCATATACTGTAACAGTATACCGTAGGAGCCTAGGAGGGATGCTCCGAGAGAGACGGGGGAGTTGTTCAGGTGGAGGATAATGAGCTAGGGATGCGTCATCGGACTGAACTCCAAAGGTAGTATATCATATTATGACGATGAGGATGTATCTGTTAATTGGGCAATCAAATAGCAGTACTATATGACTAGTTGGATTGAAATATTTTTGTTCAAGCAATAATATTATCTTCTTCCTCAATTCTCTCATCTATAGGGATTATCCCTCTCATTGCAATCAGTGTGACAACGCTGATTAGCCAGACTGGATTTCCACATTGGACGGTGTGAATATCGACAACCACAGCAAGCCCCAAAAACAACAACTGCACTAAAGTTGCTGAAATATAGCAGACACTGATGTTGATGTACCCATGTATCAAAAATATGATTTGAAAGCAATATTCTACTAGATAAATCTGAATAGAAATTTCTATAGTAACATCTTGTATCCCAGACAAAGCTATGTTATCTACTATTCCCTCCGTCCCTAAATGTAAGCCTTTCTAGACTTTGTGGCACACATGTATCTAGACTAATACATCTAGACATGTATTAGTCTAGATACATGTGAACCTTGCACTAAAACATGTCTAGATGCATGTGTGCCAAAAAGTCTAGAAAGACTTACATTTTGGAACGGAGGGAGTAATATGGCAATCATGAATCATCTGATGCCATCTTAGTGTGCAAGTTAAGCTAGCATTTGCCAAGGTTCTAAATAATCTGAAACAATTTTGTTCAGTGATCATAGTGTTTGCCATTTTGGTCGTCTAATGAATGAACCGGAACACTGAACATAACAATTAGAATATACTCCCTCCGTTCCTGAATGTAAGATGTTTTAGATGTTACACATGTTGTCTAGATACATACTAAAATGAGTGAACATACACATGAAATGTGTCCAGATACATTTATGTACATATGTATATGGACAAAGCCTAAAACATCTTATATTTGGGAACGGAGGGAGTACAACTTTCAGAGAACAAAAAATGTAAGATATTCGTAAAAATAGATAACACGCTAATACATGGGGACTTGTAGATTACAAAAGAAATTTAGTTACTGATGGTTCAAACAAGTTCCAGTTTTAGATAATATACTCATTTGTAAATGGCATGTTTATGGCTCCTTGATTTGAGGGTGTAGCCTAGGCCAGGAGGAGCCTGTGAACCAACAGGAGGCCGGCAGGGCGGCGCCATAAATGGTGCAAAGAACCAGAAAGATAACTGGGAGAAGATAGAGAACAGAGATAGGGAAGATCTAACTTTATTGATTGCCTGACTCAAACCAACATGACTGCCTCCTATTATATAGGATGGCTTTATACAAAACCCTACTGGACTGCAAAAAATAACTGTTTTTCAAAAGTGCTCTTTTATTAAAGCATCAAGTTGACACTAAAACATAAACACAGTCTCTGCAAAAACATGATGACAGAACATCCAGAATGCACACAGCCAAGACGACAAAAAACAGAAAGCAAAACATCGAGAATGCACAAAGCCATCGTCTTAAAAAAAAACTTCACCTATCGCATCTAAGCTTCATGGTGATGCACATTTCACAGCCAACAGGTTCTTCATCACCGACAAAGTGGTGAGGGTTCGAAACTCCAAAACGACACCTCTACGGCTGTTGCCTGAACAATCAAAGCCAGCTCATAGGTTTTCATCCCGGAGAACTGACCAAAGTTAAAGCAGTGTCAGCACCTCAAGATGATGCCTCCAAGGAGGTGGATGATGCCCATAGACGCCACCATTGCCAGATCCACAGATCAGATCTTCACGCAAGGTACAAGCTGCGACCACTCACCGAAGACAAGCAAGAATGGCCATTTTAGGGGAAGGCTACCATACATTGCTAAGAGCCTAAGACCTCCACAAAGCTGTTGGATACGGTGTTATTGCCCCATCCAACAAGACCGAGAAGGGCACGGAGGGAGGCACCGTGTCGAAGAACATCTGTATAAAGTTGTCACACCTGACACCTACGTGGCGTGGACAGCGAGTCACCAGGCTGAGCTGGTGAGCTATTATTGGCACAGCAGAAGACTGACGTGGAAAAGGAGCTCTGTGAGCTGTGAAGGTGGACCACGGGGCCACTTGTAAGCAAGATCAAGGAGTATACATACTCCAGGCGTGTATCGAGCCAGGCATCGAGAAATTGAATCTGAACTACTCCCCTGTTATTCGTCTATCTCTCACCCTAGTTCGTCTCTTCTCACCTCCAATTCTGTATGAACTATCCCTTGTATCTGTGACTGATTCATAGTAGAGAGTTGGGACACGGCAATTTGGTATCAGAGCCGATCTCGCTCCCCGCTCGTGCTCACAACTCGAGATTCGACCGGTAAAATCCCACCGTGAAAGGTGCGGTGTTGCTCCGGCGACGCTGCGCGAAATCCTGATCGGGGTTCGGTTGGATTCAGAGGAGACGCGACCGCCAGCACGGCTCGCCGTTCCTTCGGCAACCAATTATGTTTTGGAGAAGATGGAGGGGGTGCAGAAATCGTTGGATGAGATGCTCGCGCGGTTTACCGCGATCTCCGCGGAGATCAAGGAGGTCTCGACGGAGGTGGAGGCCTGAAGCAGCAATTGGAGGATTTCGGCGAGGACCTCGACGGCGTAAAGCGCCGCCTCGTGGACAACACAAGGCCGTGTCCACGCCTCTGCCTCGGGTGGAGATTCCGCAGGCGGACAAGGCAGCCACGACGGCGCGTTTCACAAACCAGCGACCTCCACTCCTTACTGCACCAGGAACGGGACCGGAGTTCCAGACGGCGCCTTCGTCACCCACCGAGCCTGTTGAGGGCGAGCGTCAAGGGGATTTCATCGTGCGTCCACGGCGTCATGATTTTCCTCGGTTTTCAGGTGACAAACCATTACTCTGGGTAGATCTTAGTCTGACATATTTCGAGATGTACAAGGTTCCTGAGCACCACTGGGTGAGCACTGCAACTTTGCATCTGGATGGTCATGCAGCGTTATGGTTTCAGTCGTTTAAACACAAAATAGGTTGATTGCTTGGGATGTTTTTATTCAAGCAATTGTGGAGGAATTTGGTCTGGATGAATTTGATGGACAGATGACCAAATTGTTGCAATTGAAACAAACTGGCGCTGTAGTGGAGTATCGACTAGCTTTCGAGGAGTGCATGTATCATTTGATTTCATTGGATGATTCCCTCAGTCAGCGGTGGTTTGTCACGCAATTTGTTTTTGGTCTGAAGGATGATATCCGTTGTGCGGTGAGATTGCAAGCTCCAACAAGCATTACCAGAGCAGCATCCTTGGCCCGTATTCAGGAAGAGAGTGAGCATTTTCGTCCTAGATCACGGTCCAGTGCGCCAACTAAACAACTTCCTGCACCACCAGTCGCTACAAACACACCTGTTGCTCGCATTGATTGGCATAAGAAGGCAAACACTGATGATTTCCAGAGAGAAAGACAGTTAAAGGATTTCAGACGTGCCAATGGCTTATGTTTTAAATGTGGCGACAAATATTCTAAAGAGCATCAGTGCAAAAGATCTGGACAATTACTCACAATAGAGGTTGGGGAATTTGGGGAGGTGATCTCGGATGATGCAGAACAGGCTTTGCAACTATTGGATGAACCAGTGATTACTGCTAGCTGCTGTCACCTGTGTGTCGATGCTCTAGCAGGCACTGAGGGTGGTGAAACTATTCGTTGAGGGCTCTAGTGGGGAATCAAGTGATGTTGTTGCTGATTGACTCAGGAAGCACACACACTTTTGTCACTAGGAATTTTGCTGAACGAGCAGGCTGCCTAATCTCTGCAGCACCTGCATTACCTGTCAAAGTGGCAAATGGAGAAATCCTAACATCGCAAGAACAAGTGTCTGGCCTTACATGGTGGACACAAGGACAGACTTTCACCACAGACATGAGAATTCTGGAATTAGGAGGTTATGATGCTATTCTTGGTGTTAACTGGTTGAAACAATTTGGGAGAATGACAGTAGACTGGGATGCCAAATACTTGTCCTTCCAGTACCAAGGCAAGGAGATTACATTGCAAGGAGTGGTGCAAACCCAAAAAAAGCAGTATCAGCCTTGTCAGCTGAACAACTTCATAAATGGCTTTCGGGAAATGAAGTGTGGGCGATGGCTGTGGTTGATCCAGTGGCACAATCTGTTGACAGCCACAAAACAGTGGTCAATGATGTGTTTGAGGAACCTAATGAATTGCCACCACAGCGAGCATTAGATCATGCTATACATTTGGAAAATGGTGCTCAACCAGTTAACTCTAGACCCTATCGGTATTCTCCTCTCCAGAAAGATGAGATTGAACGACAAGTGCAAGAAATGTTGAACGCTGGCATTATCACTAAAAGTATGAGTCCATTTGCTTCACCAGTTTTGTTGGTCAAAAAGAAAGATGGGACTTGGCGATTTTGCATTGATTTTCGTCGACTGAATCTAGTCACTATGAAGAACAAATTCCCTTTGCCAATTGTGGACGAATTGCTTGATGAATTGGCAGGCACAAAATTCTTTTCTAAGCTGGATTTAAGAGCTGGTTATCATCAGATTCGGATGCGCCCAGAGGATGAAGATAAGACAGCTTTTAAGACTCACCATGGCCATTTTCAGTTCAGAGTCATGCCGTTTGGTTTGACCAATGCCCCGGCAACTTTTCAGTGCATAATGAATTCCATTTTGCTCCATTTTTGCGCAAGTTTGTCATTGTTTTCTTGGATGACATACTAGTCTACAACAAATCTTGGTCTGAACATTTGGAACATCTGAAGTTGGTACTTGAAAAACTCAAAGAAACTCAGTTTTATGCGAAGATGTCCAAGTGCAGTTTTGGACAGAGCAGTATTCAGTATTTGGGCCACATTATTTCTGACAAGGGTGTTGCTACAGACCCAGAAAAGACAGAGGCCATGGCCAACTGGCCGACACCGACGAATGTGACTGAGTTGCATGGCATTTTGGGAGTAACTGGGTATTACCGCAAATTTGTGGAACACTATGGGCTGTTGACCAAACCACTTACACAACTGCTAACTAAGAAAGGGTTTGTCTGGACAGAGGAAGCAAATGAAGCATTTCTAAAACTGAAGAAAGCAATGATTTCTACACCAGTTTTAGCTTTACCTGATTTCAGTGTACCATTCACAGTCAAGACAGATGCTTGTGACACATGTGTTGGTGCAGTCTTAATGCAGCGAGGACATCCTATTGCTTACATGAGCAAGGCTTTAGGAATGTTGAATCAGAAGCGCTGTGTCTATGACAAAGAATTTCTTGCTGTCATCATGGCTGTGGACAAGTGGCGACAGTATTTGCAGCGAGGCAAATTTACTATTGTCACTGATCATAAAAGCCTATGCAACCTCACTGATCAGCAATTGAATTCTGATCTTCAAAGAAAGCTATGGCTAAACTGGGTGGTTTACAGTTCGAGATTAAATACAGGAAAGGTGCTGAAAATGGTGCAGCTGATTCTCTATCTCGAGTGGGTCATTTGCTGGACATTCAGGCAGTCTCTACATGTCAACCAGTGTTGTTACAAGAGGTTTTGAACTCTTATGCTAATGATACTACAATGTCCACATTGCTTCAAGAACTAGCTGTCCAAGCTGATAGCATCTCTGATAGCATCTCTGCATGACAGTGCGGTAGGAGGACACTCGGGCATGCAAGCTTCTTACCAGCGCATAAAACAGTTATATTATTGGTCAGGTCTGAAACTAGCAGTGGAGAACTATGTGAAGCAATGCCTTATCTGTCAGCAGGCAAAACATACACATCAAAAACCGGCCGGTTTACTACAACCGTTACCGCCTCCTTCTGCTCCATGGCAGGAAATTACCATGGATTTCATTGAAGACCTTCCTCTGTCCAAAGGTGCTAATAGCATTTTGGTAGTTGTGGACCGTTTAACCAAGTACGCTCACTTCTTGCCGCTTAAACATCCTTACGCAGCCGCCTCTGTCTCTAAAGTGTTTGTGGACAATATTGTCAAGTTGCATGGTGTTCCTGTGGCAATTATCTCTGACCGTGATCAAGTTTTCACTAGTCATTTCTGGAAAGATTTGCTCAAGTCTCTGGGCATCAAACTCAATTACAGCACCGCTTATCATCCACAGACAGACAGTCAGAGTGAACGAGTAAACCAATGCTTGGAACAGTACTTGCGTTGTGTCGTGCAGGTATTGGAAGAAATGGTTGGTCTGGCGGAATTTTGGTACAATTCCAGTTATCACACTGCCTTGGGTTGCTCTCCTTTTAAAGCACTGTACAGAACTGAACCAAATTTTGGTGGCATGCCCAACTTAACTGCTGCTGATGATTCAGTGGCTGGTGATGCGGCGTTGGAATATCAAGCTCAAACTGAATTACTTCGAGCACAACTGATTCGTGTTCAACAACGCATGAAGACGTATGCAGATAAGAATCGTGTGGAACGTCAGTTCTCTGTTGGAGATCAAGTACTGCTCAAACTTCAACCTTGTGCACAACAGTCTGTGGTAAATCGACCATATCCTAAGCTCTCCTACAAGTATTTTGGTCCTTATTCAGTTCTGGAGCGCGTGGGTGAAGTGGCTTATCGACTGGCATTACCGGTGGAAGCAAAAGTGCATCCGGTGTTTCACGTATCCCAGTTGAAACCTTTTACTGCAAATTATTCTCCTGTGTTCGCTGATCTACCAGTTGTTGCAGACTTCTCGGCAGCAAACCAGTGCCAGTGGCTATTTTGCAGAGGAGGCTAGTGCGCAAAGGCAATGCCGCAGCTCCTCAAGTGTTGATCAAATGGGCTCATCTTCCTGATGACATGGCCACCTGGGAGGATTATTATGTGCTCAAGACTCGGTATCCTGATGCTTCATTGTGGGAAGAAGAAGCTCAAGCTCAAGGGGTGCATTCTCAAGGGGGGCAACTGTCACACCTGACACCTACGTGGCGGTGGACCTCTTGGTTGGGCATCGCACCTCATCTGTCCATTGCCATTTATTCTACCAGCCAACCCATGCCATAACATGTTGGTACCAGATCCAGGTTCAATCATGGTCCGCTACCGCTGACGATATTGAGAAGATTAACAGCACCCTCATCACCCTCGTGAGGCGATTGGACGGCATCAACCGAAGATTCGATGGCCAGAACAAGGAGCTCGACTCCATTCCGGCGATCTGCGCAAAACTAGCAAGCAGATCAGCGCTCACAATCTGACTATTGCCAAGCTAGAGAACAGCAGGCAGCAAGAGTCCAGCATCCACGCCGAGAACATGGAGTGCGACGGGCTGCTTCCCCGGCCCACATCCACGGACGATCATCCCCCGCGCTTCTTCAAGATGGAGTTCCCCACCTACGAAGCGGAGGTCTACCAATTATTCGACGTGCAGCGCACAGCCTCCAAGGAGAAGGTTGGCATCGCCTCCTTCCACCTAGCGGGCGACGTGCGGTTGTGGTACCAGCAGTACAAGGAGGAAGGCTGACCTCCAACATGGTGCCACCTCAATTAATTGATCAATATTAAGTTCAGACAACAGTCTCGCAGCAAGCCCTAGGAAAGCTTATCTCCTTCAAACGCACAGGCATGGTGGCAGATTAAAACAAGAAGTTCACCGTGCTCTTATGCTGAGCACCACAACATCAGGAGGACCTGGTGGTTTCCATCTACCCCGCTAACCTTAAGATTGAAGTGGAAATGTTGTGTCCAATCAGGTACCATCCTAACTTCGCATGATCATACGGACTAGAATTAACCAGCTGGGCGCTGGCTGTTGGTTAATCCCCACATGACAGCATGTGAATATGTAACTACGTTACATGGAGGCCATCTCATATCAGTTAGTAAGAACAAGTTGCAAATAAAATCCCAGGTTGAAATATTTTATTGTTGTGAACAGTAAGAAATTTGGAGGATAAAGTAAATATGCCCTTCATAAAACTTCATAACCCCCCCCCCCCCCCGGCCACTACTTTGTAGATAAGCGTAGGATCAGCACAACCTAGAAAGGGCGATAGTTGCAGCCTTCGAATACACTGAGTCAGAACATCACTGAGGTAGTTTAAACGAATGATCTAAGTCTGGAGATAGGTAAGCACAGGGGCGGAGCCAGCTCCCGGCGACCCTGGGCGGCTGCCCGGGCTCGTCCGGCAACTCTCCACTAGCAATTAGCTTAAGCACAGTGCTAAGCTGTGATGCTTAGAGGGGCAAAAGATGGCTGCCGCTGCTGTATGTAGTCTTTGCCAGGCTCGGGAAGTGGTCTAGCTCCGCCACTGGGTAAGCAATATGTAATAAATAGATATAACGAAATATGTCTCATAATACAAAGCAAGGAAGAGAATAGGTACCAAAGTAAGAACATGTCACCGCAAGAAGAAGAGGAGAGATAAGTGCCAAGGGTACTTTCATCTTACAGAACTGTTGCTTCAATTTCATATGGAAGCGCTAGTATATAATCAAAACCATGACATACCCAGCACAGAGACACACTGCAAAAGGAAACTGAACTAGCTAAAGTGAAAAGCTGCTTCCTATAGTTCCTTGATGTCCCCAGATGTACATCTTACCAAATAAACTAAATTACACGTCTAGGTATAAGAGCATGGTTAACCAATGATGACTATCTGTCCAAACTCTTCATTAATGAAGAATCACAAGAAATTAAACAAGTAAATTTAAGCACTACAAGTCTACAACCAAATAGGCAAACATGTGAACTAAAAATACTACGCAACAACCATGTCAAAAGGAAACTGGATTAACTGCTAATAATTCAAAATACACATTGTGCAAACAATAACGTAAGTTAAACTTTAAACTGAAGCAAGATAAAGTGGACACTCAATCAAATCCGAGATAAATTGCCTGACCTGAAGACATGGTGTCCGTCGAGCATGAACACCTCTGTGCTTCCATCATCAGCAGAAATGGCGGCCACGGGCCCGAGTCGACGCCTCTCACCTTCCACCCACATGTCTCCAATCTCCCTCCACTTCCCGCTCCAGAGTCCGAGTGCCACAGCGTCCCGGCAGTACACGTCGGTCGGCACCACTCCACCCACTGTGGTATACCTGTCGTAGCCACCCATGACCCAGAACTCATCCTCCCTCCCATCCCCTGCCCCGTGCGCCACGAACCCCACGCACCCGGCCCTCTCCCGGGGCATCCCCTTGGCGACGTGCCATGTACGCGTGGCGGCGTCGTACCACTCGGTGCTGTTGATGCGGCTGCCGCAGGAGGGGAACGTCGGGTGTTTGGACCCACCCCCGGAGACGATGACCCCGCCGGCAGGCGTGGGAGCGCAGGCAAAGCTCCCGCGGGGGATGTGCATGTCGGGGAGGCGCTCCCAGCGGTGGCGGGGGAGCGCGAGGTCGAGTCGGTAGGCGGCGGCGGAGGGTGAGGGGTGGCCGAGGGGATAGCTCCGGGCGTCGAAGTGAGAGCCTCCGAGGACGTAGAGGTGGCTCCCGACGGCGAGTGCGGCGAAGTTGGCGAGTCCGTACAGCTGCGGCGAGCAGGGGATCGGCGGGAGGGGCCACCAGGCGGTGGGGGCGGTGGGGTCTAGCAGGATGGGAGAGGCGAGCGATGGGTCGGTGGGGAAGAGGCATAGGAGGTGGCGGGAAGGGAGGCGGAGGCTGCGGCGGAGCAGGAGGAGCGTCGGGGCGGAGAGGAGGACCCGCCACGCGCGTGAGGTGGCCCGGAGGCGGGACTGGTCGGGGAAGGTGAGCAGGCAGAGGATGACGGCCGCCACGTCGTCCGGGAGACCCGGGATTAGAGACGCCACCGCGCCTGGCCGCGGCGCTAGGGATCTGACGAGGCGGCGGCCGGGGGAGGACGACGACGAGGCCATTCGAATCGAACGAACGCCTCGTCAAAATTCACAGGTCATGGCAGGACAAGAGCAGAAATTAAACCGAACAAATGGATGGGGAAGAAACGTTGCTTTCCGCTGCGATTATTTACAGGCGGTATATCGCTACACGGCAACTAATGGTGCCCATCGGGCCAGCCCAGGCACGAACAGTTTTAGTGCCGGGCCGGGCCAGCCCACGAGGAGAGAATGACAGAAAACTACGACATTTGGTGCTCAATTGTCACTTAACTACGACAATTGGAGTAAATGTTACATGACTACCATCTCAGAGGCAATGTTGTGACACAAAACACTAATTCATCATCTTAAGAGTGTTAACCCTTTTTCTGACAACTTGGACCGCCTGTCAGTTATACGTGGCAAAAAACAAATTTAAAAAGAAACGAGGAAGTCAACGCTGGCAGCATCTCTGCTCGGGCAGCAGAGGCAATTCCGGCGGGGCGCCAGCTCTGCTGTACGTACGCCCTGCATCTCAATCTAGCTCTAGCCAGCCATGGTTTCGCAGCGGTGGCCGACGCGCTTGCAGCTGACGGTGACGGAGCACGAGGAGGGGGAGCTGGCGAGCACGAGGCTAAGCCTGGAGCTGGGCAACGTCGCCATCCATCCGTCCCGGAGCTGACTCGACGGCGACGGCGAGCACAGAGAAGAGCGCGACCAGGAGCTCCGCGCCGCCGGCGCGGGGGCGGCGACCTCGCCGGGGAGGACGCGCTCCAGCCCAAGCCCTCCCCACCGCCCGCACCGCCGATTGAAGCGCGGCCAGGGCCGTCGTACGACCTCGGCATGGACAGGTCCTGCGTCGCCTCCACGGTGCTCGACGACATGTCCGTGACCGTGCGTACGGTGGACAGCGTGCTGCGGCCGCGCGAGCTCTTCGGCGGCGCCCCTTCGCCCGCACCAGATCGCGCTCTGATTCGCTAGAGCCGCCCGCGCCATGGTCGTGCTCGAGGAGGTCGCTCGCGCCGGGTCGGGCCGGAGCTGGTACGCGGCGTGCTCTCCGGAACCGGCGGCGAAGTGGTCGAGGAGCGCGTCGTTATGGAGCTGTCGTGACGGGCGAGCGCGGTGGGCAGGAAGGAGGCCGGGCGGCTCGCCGGAGAGAAAGGGGAGCGGGCCGCTGCAAACATTGACTTCCGGTTATTTATTTCTTTTTTATTATCCTGTTTTTGCTACATAGGACTGATAGTGGGCCAGCCTGGTCAGAAAACCTGTTAGCACGCTTAAAACGAAAAATCAGTGCTATGTGTCACAACCTTGCCCCTGAGATGGTAGTCATGTGACATTTACTCCAATTGTCGTAGTTAAGTGACAACTGAGCTCCAAATGTCGTAGTTTTCTGTCATTTTCTCGCCCACGAGCCTTGTTTCGGAAAAAAAAACTGGTTGTTTTAGTGCTGGCCTAGCCTGGCACGGGCCCAGCAGGCCCGCGGGCTTTTTTGGCCCGTTCAGGCTGTGTTGACCTGTGTTTGTTTTTTGAAAAATTAGAAGAAGAAAATCTAAAAATAGGGGGAACAATTTGGGCTTTTTCAAGTTGTGTTTTGCCTTTCGTGCTTTGTGTCATGCCTGGCCGGCACGAGGTCTTTCGTGTCGTGCCTGGGCAGGCCCACGTACCTGCCGGCGGAAAAAAGCCCGGCCCATAACGGGCTTTGTGCCTAGCTTGGCCCGATAATCCCGTGTCGTGCTTCGGGCCAAACTTCTTCCGTGCTTCAGGTCGGCCCAAAACATTATGGCCCAATGGCCACCATTATAAGACTTTTTTTTATAATACGATATACAAGAGTTGCCCATTTTACACATAGGTCGGAATCATCGATGTTCGGTCATACGGTGGGGCCCGTAGTCACGCGAAGTCAACTCTGCCTATCATTGCCCCATCACATCGTGGCTAAGGGAAACTTCAACGGGCTCCTCCTAGCCCCCATGTGTTTGTTTGTTTGTTTCTGTGGCCCAAAATTCAAGCCCGACGGGTTCCCTCAAACGGATATTGTCATTCTCCGCTCTTTATTCGTCCCTGACCCGCCCATTAGGAACAGCTCAGCACACACCCTATCCACATTCGCAAGGGTGTATTTGGCCTCTCGGTCGTCCGACCGCCTGCAATTTTTGGCGAGTGCCTCGGTTTTGACCTAAACCCTCATATATAACGCATGTTTTCATGAACTAACCTACATGATGGAGACACGAAAAAACACTGAAACAGAGACAAAAACTTCATCGCCAGCGAAGATCAGAGGGGGAACCTCTGCCGGAATCACCCTCGGCTACAAACGCCACCATGATGAGAAGATAGTATTCCACCTTTGGAATATGGGTTTGTGGCAGTAGTTTGGTCTATCTCTCTATGTATATCATGTTTAGAACCATATGGGTTTCCCAATATGATTATGTTCATATGTGTATTACCCTATGGAGGATCTTTTGATATGAGATTCAATTCTATTATGTGTTTGATAATTTGTGGATGTATATTATTACCTTGTTCTTATATACATATTTTGATCAATTATGTTAGGGCGCGATAGGCGGAACATGTGTATATCATTAGACTAATAGCAGCAACTGGATAGTGACAAACAAAATGGAACTAATACGTTTTTTACCTTTGTATGTCTACCTCACTAGGGATAATGGGATGCCATGTGGTATGTCTGCCTAGTGACAAAAAAGGTGGTCTCGTTTGTTTGAGCCAGTAGAGAGCATCCAACATCATGTCACCATGAAAAGCAATACATCGTGCCATCACGTAATAGTCTCATCAATTAATTCTGAGTATACGAACAACCCACTTGCTCGGGGGGATATTAGAGAGATGTGTTGCATCATCTCTACATTAGAATATGATTCCCATATAAATGTGAATCAAATATTACACTAAAGAGTTTTATTGCATTTTATCTTGTCAAGAAGTGCTTATTTTGTCCTACTCACACTCAACAACTTGAAGATGACTCCGAGGACAGCTCAGAAGAAGACACCATCTTAGGAAGCCCAAGTGGAGATGACGATTCTCTTCCTCCTGCTTACTCAGATCAAGAGCTTCTAGTGCAACTCAAATCTTGAGAAGTGGCATCCAAACAAAAGGAGAAACTCTAGAGTTTCCATCATCTTAGGACTTTTGGGTACCATGCTTTTCTCACTTTTTTGGTGTCTTCATGGGGGGGGTGGGGGGGGGGGGGGGGGGGGGGGTTGGAGAGAGAATAGTTGATAGGCTACGATGGGTTTGAGTGGGTGTTGCTTTTGAGAGTTACAAGACTTGATCTTATTCATGTATCCCTTGGTCTTGTAAACTCTATTTTTATGTGGTTTGTACCTTATGCTACTCTCTGGATGCTTGCATGTTTTGCTTTCTATCATATGCATCATACACCACACTCATGTTTTGTATGTTTACTTAGCCTATACAATGAGCTTTAACACTTACTCCGTGTGATGTGTACTTGCATTTCAAAAGCAATTCTAAGGGGGTGTTTGTTTCAGCTTTTGGCTGCTTTTCACATAAATAAGCTGGTCATTCGAATCAAACGGGTGGGCTTCGTCCCTGGCTTTGCCAAAGCCGGTGTCGCAATTGCATGTCCGTATTTACGCAAAATTGCCACTGGCTAGCTCTTTCTATCCTTTCCACGCACTAGGAGCCGAACGAGTGACACAAAAAGACTGTCAGGCGCCGTGCTGCATGCATTCATGCATGCAAGTAGTTCTCGCATGTGCATCGGTGCATGTACTGACGATTGAAAGTAAGTTGTATGTACTGTTCATTTTCTTTTTCTTTGTTGGCACCGATGGTTTCCATGTGCAATTATACTTACCATTATAGTCATAGACAATAAAAATAGTTACGAGTGTACACTTCAATAAGTAAATATATATGTGCTCGGGAATCTGAGGGTATTTTAGACATTTTCTCAACACACAGCTAGACAGCCAGCCAGGTCGTACACACTCAGAAAAGCAGTTTTCCGTACACAGCAGCACAGCCAGCCACAGCCCAAACAAACAGCGCCTAAGTAGTACACACAATTCTGGAGAGCTCATTTGTAAGATTTAGTTGTGTTGTTCTCAATCACAAGAAGGGGGGCAATGAAAGTGCATCCATGATCCCTATGCGGCTTTGGATGACTAATGACAAGGCCATAAATGAACTAACATTCAATAAATTGTTGCACGTTTTAGTTTCATTTGGTACTTGGATCATGAAGTGGACCCCAATGAATTGAGAAGTGCGGCATTCCATAAGCATGTGATTTATATTTTCTTGGGTCATAGGTATGTTGTACAATCAAAAGGGGCACTTGGCGAAGTTGAGGAAAATAAACCTTTGCAAAAATCTCAAAGATTTCCTCCAAAAAATTCACTAGATCTCTCCATGTCTCCGGAAACCTACACTCCCAGAACCAGTGAACCACTGCAGTAACTCCAAACAGTGAGATTGAGAGACCGGCAGGAAAATTCCGCATTAGGGCATCTCTAACCGATCCCCAATAACCGGTTAGAGGAGTAAAAGATACCCTTTTACTCCTCTAACCGGACCTAACCGAACTCTCAAACCGTTTAGAGGAGTAAAAAATTTACTCATCGGTGCCGCCGACTCCTATATTTACTCATCCAACACCACGATGAGTAAAAGATTCCCTGCCCGTTTTTGCGTTCACACTGCCTATATCTTCCTCCACGCACCGCCGGTCTTGCTCCCCACCTCCGATCCGTCTCCGCCCTGCCGCCATGGTCGCCACCAAGCCAAGCTGGGCATGGGACTAGCTCCGTCTCGACTTCCTCTATGCCCGAGTATGCGGAATCAATCTGCAGCGCCACGAATCGAGCTCACGGTCACCGTTTCCTCCCACCCCGACGTAGCTCCGCCGTGGAGAAATTCCATCGCCCCCGAGATCCTCCGGTTCTTCCGCGCACGGTGGAGGCTCCACCGACCCCTCCTCTTCATCCTCGTCAAGGGAAACAGGCCGGCGCCGTCCCGTTCCTCGTCAAGGTCGTTTTCTTCCACCTTCTGCTTGTCCATGGCGAGCAGCACCAGCTTCGTCAAAGCGGCCGGCCTCCCGCCGCTAGCCCCGTCCTGCTCGGGCGGCCTCCACACCTGGCCCCGTCCTGCTCGGGCCGGCCTCCCGCCGATGGCCCCGTCCTGCTCTCCGGCGCCGTCGATCTCGCATAGCAAGCTCGTTCTCCTAGCCTCGGTCGTGAAATCGAGGGAGGAGCCGGCCTCCTGCCGCCAGGTTCTGGTAGCGAAGGTCGCCGCCGTCCTGGTCCTGGCCGGGTGCAGACGAGGCGGGGATTCGACGGAAGGTGCCCCGTGTGGAGAAGGTTTCGCGCAGAAGTTTATGTCAAATTCGGTTGAAATTGTCTCAATTTTGGTTGAATCTGTGTGAAATCCGGTTGAATGGGTGTTTTACTCCTCTAAAGTTTTGGGGATCGGTTAGGAACCGTTGGTCTTTAGAGGAGTATTTTTACTCCTCTAAGTTTTCTCCAGAGGTTTACTCCTCTAATCTTTAGGGGGTCGGTTAGAGATGCAAACCTCTAAACTTTAGGGGATCGGTTAGAGATGCCCTTAAGTGTTTTCCTAGTTACAGGAAATCCATTATATAGGTCTAGTAGTACTTCCGAACGAAGTTGCTCCGGAACCTCTGTGCAAGGACATAGCAGTTTTCATCCAGCTCTTTTCAAAGGGTGCCTGTTAGTGTTAGGTGCTGAAAGTTTGGTCCCCCTCCGAAGTCCAATCCAATAGCATGCATGCAGTTTCACTGTCAGTGACAACATGCCATTGAGCTAAACTGTTTTCTCCGTTGGAAGCAGCAAACCCAGTGACAAAAGGATGGATGGCTCCACCTCCACCTCACAGCAGAAAAAGGTGAACACATGCACAAGATGGATCTGCAGCGGTGCACATGGAGGAAGAAGGTAGCAGCCGTTTCAGCATTGCTCCAAACACAAGGGCAGAGGGACTTGTGTTCACCAGCTACCTTGCCTCCAGGTACTGCCATTTTATGCCCAGCCAGAATCAGCTAGGTCAACTGAAGAGCAGGCCAAAGGCTCTATGTAAGAACAAAAGCTAACTGGAGGATCCCAGTGGAGTTATGCATTGAGTTCGACGTGTGCTGTAGCTAACGTGAGCTTAAAATGTGGTCCAGACGTCCAGTATTATCACGGCCCTTGAATTGAAAGAAGAGTCAAGCTATCCAGTAATGCATAAATGCATTTACCGTTGAATAGTGAAAAGAAAATTGCAACACTCTGACTATAAGTTTCTCAATTTTCGTTTTGAACTTTGTGGAACCGTAAGCTCATTCATAGTTGTCTATTCAACGAAAAGCAAAGCTGATACAAGATGAAGGAGATAAACTGATCAGAGAAAGATATGGTATGGACAATCTGAACCAAGAAAATTCTTCCTGAAGGTGTAATAACAAAATAATGACCATCACATTCACACTAGACGCAAAATGAATCAAATTGCACTTTCAAGCTACTTCAACAACTTCGAGACATGCAGCAAATTCCAAACAAGGTACTCCTTACAGTGATTCAGTGCTGTCATCACTATCTTCACACAAGGGTTCAGACTGGATTATAACCCGAGCTCCAGAAGCAAGCCTGCAGTTATGGTTTTTTCTGTCAATCTCAACAGACAGACAACTAGGACACGAATAAGAGTAATGACAGGCAACTCACCTTTCTTCAATCTTGATCATTTTATCCTTTTCCTCGTGGAACGACTCTCCCCTTGAAGAAGATAGTTTACCCAATGGGTCGGTCATCCTATTGCTTGCACTTCTAGATGAACCAAGTGGCGAAGATCTAGTACTACATTCTTGTCGACTAGAGCTGTTCCTGACATCAGAGTTGGGGGAGAAGGTTGTTCCACTTCTGGATTGCTTACAGGATATCATTTTCATAGTCTGTGGGGGACATCTGGAACTGCCTGACTCAGCCAAGCTTTCCATATCTCTTTTGGAGCCTGGCGCTCTATATATCCTGCAACATATTCAGAGGGGTGCTGGGTTAAAGCAACAAAATATATCCAGCGACCATGAAAATACTAACCATACTTTCAAGAAAGGAACCAATAAGCTGATAACTGTAGCAAGTCTAGGTAGGGCACGATTCTGCGAGTCATTGCAGTTACCAAGTCAAATATGTGCTACGCATTGTTGGAATCTCTTCTGATCTAATCTGTCCTAATCTTGGACACTAGTATATAACGCAAAAAATAAATGTCTTGACTTAGTCTCTATGACAGATCATAAATATCGAACATTAGTGGGACTAACCAATGTAAGCATCAGGTATCCAATAAGAAAATAAAATAGTCTGAAGATAAAGGAAGCTTAAACTTCACTATCAAGGTGTAAATGTGTAATCATGCACTGAAGCCCATGGTGCCAGCATGATAGCCCACAAATAGAAAAATGTGTGTTATGACATACCTATCCTCGTCATAAGATGATGAGCGTTTCAGTGTGGTTATTTCTCTTTTCTCTGGCTCTTCATGATTATTCGCCTTGACCAAGCTCCCACTGAAATACTCCGACTCAGGAACTTTTACAGCAATTGTTCTTGTGCTACAAGGAACATTGTCAAGGTGCCGCAATACCATGGGAGTAGAGAACATTGGAGAAGGGAATTCAACTTGCGTAAACCGTGGCCTGTATGTTGGGATGAGTCCAAAGCCACGGTGATCTTTCACAGAAATAGACCCGCAAGTGATCAGCTGCATGAGCAAATTGGCTGGCTTCAGCTTCACACCCATAGGGCCGTAGAGATGTTCTTCCTCTAGTGCCTTATAGCTACTCCTCCTACTGGCTTCTGCCCTTATCAAGGACTCCAATGTCTCAACTCTGCCACCAGGAGAAGCATCAGACAAACATACCGGTGGTGATTCTCGAACAATTCCAGGGCCCTTTAGCGATGATTGTGTGCTCCCTTCATGACACTCTTGAATCTCAGCATCTGATGTGCCATCCTCTGTACAGATTGCTGCCGTGTGAGCACGCCTACGACGAACATCCCTCTCACTATCATCGGTTTGTGTGGACGCATCCTGTGCTCCAATGGGTTTGCAAACTCTGTACTCTGAAGGTCCAGGGGAGCTTGCCTCTGACAATGGAGCATTAGTTCCTGCCGGTTCAGGGGACAGGTTTTTTAGAAAAATTTCAGGGGACAGGTTTCCTGATGAGCCAGAATGTGTAGTCCGGCAATGCTCATCCTCGCGACTGGTGGAAGCAGATGAAGATGGCACAATTTTTGCAGACTTCGGCAGCTGTTTCGGTTGTTGAGTAGGAGCTGGAGGTGAGGCATCTTTGGTAACAGCAGACGGAGACGACGAGGACGAGCACCCTTCCTGCGATCCTCGCGAGGGAGGAGACGACTCTTCCTGCGGGTGCTTGGGGCTCTCGCCCTTGGTGCTGCTCGCGCCATTCTGCTGCCGATCTGAAGCAAGACGACGACAAGGCAAATCAGACCAAGATCTGACGAAGAATTCGAGATACAGCTCAATTATTCCCTCTAGACTGCGAAGCAATTCGTGGAGCACGTACCGGGCGGCGATCGGTCCAGGAGCTCGGAGCCCTTGAGGATGTACTCGTTGCCCTGCGCGGGGAGCACCAGGTCGCCCTCGGAGATGTCGTGCCACACGAAGCCGTTCTTGTAGCTCCTGCGGAAGCTAGACGGATCAAACAAAGCGAAGAGGAAAGGCACTCCGACGGACCATTAATTGACCCTCGACAGCAGCAATGGATGTACCTCTTGCAGGACCAGGAGTACATGGCCGCCATGCCCTTCCCTCGCAGCACGTTGAGCCGGTCAATCACATCTGGCACGGTGAGCACGAATCGTATCAGGCCGGCGAAAGGTCCGGCGCAGCAATTTGGAAGGAAATGCAAAATGGATTGGCGGCGCGGCGCGTTTGGTGCTGGAGTGGCTGACTGACTGACCTCGCAGGTAGAGGCCGGCCTCCGGGGAGGCGAGCGGCACCTCGATGAAGTGCGGGTGCTCCAGGTGGCGGCTGCGGCAGAGGTAGTAGACGACCGCCACCCTCTTCCCGCGGCCGGCGGCGGAGGCGAGCGGCGCGGAGGGTGGTGGTGGCTCTTGCCCGGCGGCTCGACCCAGACCTTGTTGCGGCCGGGGCTGGTGCCGGCGCCGGCGCCGGTGCCCCGCCGCCGCACCCTCCCCTCCATTTGCGCCGGGTTCCTGGTTCCTGTTCAGGTAAAGCAGCGGCCTTGCGTGCGGGCCGGATCAAATCAGACCGCGGCAGTTCCTGGGCGTGACAAGAAGAAGCGGAGGGAGCGCATTAATGGCAGCAGCTCGAGCTCGTGTGCCGGTGTGGTGGCAGCATCAACAGCAGTGAGTTAGGTTGGTCGAGTCGGAAGTGCTGGTTTGGTGGATGGAGATGGGGGGTAGGGATGGCACCCGCAGGGTATGGCTAAGGGTGGAGCCACCCCATACCCTTACCCGTCGACCACGATTTTACCTGTCACCATTACCCATACCCGTCAACGGGTACAACTTTTTCCCATACCCGTCACCCGACAGGGTAGATGGGTACCGCGGGTAAAATTATCCACGTTTAAAACACGTAAAATTGGGCAGAAAATAGTCGTAAAAACAACACAACTCATGCAAAAGAGTTATATTTCATTGTTTTGCTATATCAAGAGTCGAGACGTGATCACGTGAATCAGATAGATTAGATGTAATATTAGGAATAGCTAAATTATCGGTATAGTGAGGTAGTCACCGGATGGTGCGCCATCCGCGGAGGGTTAGCGAGCAATCCCTGCCTATATCTTTGAATTACGATTGTAGCCTCATGCATAGACCCTACTCATATATCCGTGAATGAAAGTTTAGACTCACTTGTCAAATATTATATGGGTACATGGGTACGCGGGTATGGGTTATACGATCCCATACTCGTACCCTCTCTACCTGATGGGTATGATATTTTCCCATTTACGTACCCATGGGTAATTTTTTATCCCATACCCTTACCTTAATAGGGTTTTTACCCGCAGGGTAAAAGGGTAATGGGTACCCATTGCCATCCCTAATGGGGGGAGACGGAAGGGAGAGATCAAATAAAATCAAACAAGGGTTTTTTTTTTTTGAGAATTCCTGATCTTATTACAGCTTGTAGTATCTGAACTTACGCACTACGCACTCCACACACACACAACACCACACGCACTACGCTCTCCTTAGAGCATCTCTAGTAGAACCCGCAAAAGGGGCAGACCCGCAAAATTCCGGCGAGTTTACGGGTTTGGTGCTCGTTTTGGGCCAGACCAGAGCCTGCATATTTAGCCCAGCCCGCAAACGTTTTGCGGGGGCCGAGAAACGAAGCGGCGAGCCCGTATTTAGCCAGATTGCGACCGCTGATGCGGGTCGAAATCTGAAAGTGCATGTGTTGCCCCATGTGTGGTTTTGGTAATTAATGACAATCCTTATGGACTAATGTTTGCATTGAGATATTCTTGCAGATCTTGTCCATAGGAAAAGATTGGAGTTAATGTGTTGGACTCTAGAAGATTACATGATGATCAATGCTCTATTCAAGGTTTTATATGAAGAATGGTCATATGTAGAGAAGATGAAGTGCAAGTTCAAGAGAAGCATCTCGAAGAAATCATATGCGTGAATCTTGCCACCCATTTGGAGATAATGGTCAAGTGAAGATGTTCCTAAGAGTGGCACTCCCATCTTGGTGTATGGGGGAGCAACATTTGAATCTTCACCAAGCAAAGAGCAATCAAGAAAGGTGTTCCATCTTGAGAGAGCAAGATCGTCATCATCGAGCTTAAGTGGAATGCGCAAGGTAAAGGTATGATCTTGATAGATTTTCTATTTTACCGGTCTCATGTTTTTAGTGGGAGACGGGTTTTAGGATAGACGGCGTACTATCAAGAGGGGTTCTCAAGTGAGTAACTTGATCACATCTTTGTGGAGAGCTCATACCGTTGCATACTTGGCATATCATCTTTCTTGATTCTTATTTGGCTTTTCTCCTTGTTGGGTTTTGGTGCTTGTCGTGATCTTCATGACTTGTTGCGTTTTCTTATGGAAAACTTGTTGCGTTTTCGTGTTGGAAATATTATCGGTCCACCTTCGAGATAGGGTCCACACCTCTCCATGTGTGGTATCCCCTCTATATTTGTGACCCTTAATATTTCCAACACCTTTTTGTGGCAAAGCTCTCGTCGTTACCTTTCCAACGCAATTGGATTCACCTGTTTTGGAGTTCATACGAGAAAGTTATTGCATTTCAGGTTTTGCAATTTCACTGTTTTCAGGCCGGAGTCTCCGGTCTTCTGGACCGGAGTCTCCGGTCCTTGGTTTTCCTCGGAGAGTATTTTTCTTGTTCAGCCCCTGGTGGGGGCGGAGTTTCCGGCCCAAGGGGCCGGAGTATCGCCCTAGGCCGGAGTTTCCGGTCCCAGGGGCCGGAGTTTCTGCCTGAGCTTCTCTCATCTGTTTGTTGTTCACCTCCTGGTGGGGGCCGGAGTTTCCGCCCCAGGCCGGAGTATCCGGTCACTTGGACCGGAAACTCCGATGTGAATCTGGCTGCAACGGCTACTTTTCTGGGAGGGGTATAAATACCCCTCCACCTTCCTCCAGCCAGCTAGCTCAGCCCAACAACCTTTGATTTATCTCTCCTCCATTGTTGCAAGCTCATTTCTTTGAAATCTCCCAATCCCTCCCCAAACTCTTTGATCTTTGGAGGATTGAAGGAGAAGACCTAGATCTACATTTCCACCAATCAATCTCTCTCTAAGTGAGGGGAACATAGTGGATCTAGTTCTTGGAGTTCTTGAGTGGTTCTCCTCTATGTTCTTCCTCTCTTATTCCCCCATAAGCATTTGTTGCTTTGTTGGAATTTGAGAGTGGAGGATTTGAGCACTTGTGCTCTTGCCTTTTGCATTTGGTGCATCGGTGTGCTCTCCACGAGGATTCGTGGAAGTTGAAATCTTGTGAACTTGTTACTCTTGGGTCTTCGGGCCCTAGACGCCTTTGTGGTGGTTGGACCCTTGTGTGGTCACTTGAAGCCGTTCGGGAGCCCCCAATCCCTTTGTGGGTTGTGCCTCGGATTGTTGTTGAAAGCCGTTCGGGAGCCCCCAATCCCATTGTGGGTTGTGCCCCAGATTGTTGTTGAAAGGCTCCGGATTCCGCCTCGAAGGAATACCGATAGTGGAAGGTGAACCAAACCTTTGTGGTGCGGTTCATCAGAGAAGAGGGTGAAACCTTTGTGGTTGTTGAACCGTTGTGTCGGTTCACACCTCTCCAACGAGACGTACTCCCTTTCAAGGAGGAACTCGGGAATACATCCTCATCTCCGCGTGCTTCGGTTATTTCTATACTCGAGCTTTTTTACTTATGCACTTTACCTTGTGATAGCCTTCGTGCTTGAAGTATTCTATATTGCTATCACCTTGTTTCTTGTCTAGCTTAGCATAAGTTGTTGGTGCACATAGGTGAGCCTAGTTTATTTAGGTTGTTGGCTTGTTAATTTAAACACCTAGTTTTATTCCGCAATTAGCAAGCCTAAACCGGAAAAGTTTAAATCGCCAATTCACCCCCCCTAGGCGACATCCTTGTCCTTTCAAAATCCCCACTCCTCCTCGCACGCATCGAGAAATCCACCCGCCCCTCCGCCGTTTCCGACGAGCAATCCAGCCGCCCCTCCCGCAGATCCGGCGACCCCGAGCCGCCATGGCGCCGAAGAGGGAGGCTACTCCGCCCCTCCCGGCGACGACTCCGAATTCGGCGGAGACTTCTCCGCCGAAAAGCGGGCGCAGGTCGTCCGCAGCGACGGCGCCCGGAAGCGCGGCTCCCGCAAGTACACGCACGGGGAGCCGATTCTGGCCGGGTGGAACGTCCGCAAGTTGCCGGAGTTCGACCGGCTCCGGCGCGAGCGCGAGATTGAGATCCGCCGCCGCCAGCAGCTGCGCCCCGCCACGGCGAGGGCAGCTCCTCCACGGGCGCCAGCAGCTCCGCCGCCGGAGGACTACGACCCCGAGCATTTCAGGGTCACGCTCGGGCCGGAGGACTTCGTCTCCGACGAGCAGATGGAGCGGCAGCTGGCGGCGACGATCATGCACTCCAAGTACGAGGAGGAGGAGAAGGCCGCCGCCGCCAAGCTCGCCGCGGTGGTCAACCAGGGGCTCCTGGAGCAGGCGCTGGTCATCAGCACGCTGCCGCCCGTCGTCGACCTCGTCACCGACTCCGACGAGGAGTGAAGTTCCTCCGCCGCTGCGTCGCCGCCGCGCCCATGGCTCCAGTGAGGAGCCGCATTTTGACCAGTAGGGTTTGATCGGCGGCGACCTAGGCTAGTGTAGATGTAGGCTAGGTTTGATCGGCGGCGAACTAGGCCGCATTTTGTGTAAGAATCAACTGATGCTGCTATCGAATATGAACTAGTTCGTTCCCGTGAATTCTCAAATTTCCAAATCGAAAAAATGCAGGTTGCGTCATCGGATATGTGCATTTGAATTCACTCATGTTATGAGAAATGCACACATTATGGGGGAGCTCTTACTATATTGGCCTTCTAAAGTTTTCCTCCCATTCCGGCAATCGATGCCAATGGGGGAGAAGTTTAGAGGGTTTAAGGGAATTTGGTTTTATGCTTTAGTTTGCTCTTAATCATTTGCCTTTCTTCTCTTGCATCCTTGCTCTTTGTGTTGCACGGTTGCTTAATTCATTATATAAACCCTCGTAAAAAGGGATTGTCATCAATTACCAAAATGGGGGAGATTGAAAGTGCATGTGTTGCACCATGTGTGGTTTTGGTAATTAATGACAATCCTTATGGACTAATGTTTGCTTTGAGATATACTTGTAGATCTTGTCCATAGGAAAAGATTGGAGTTCATGTGTTAGACTCTAGAAGATTACATGATGACCAAGGTTTTATATGAAGAATGGTCATGAGAAGAGTTGAGCCTATTGCATGCATGGCTTGGAAAAGAAGATTGAGTGAACTTCATGTTTATCTCCAAGCCATCATCCATATCAAGAGAAGAATATGAAGCGCAAGTGGATACATGAAGACGGAGCTTAGCGAGGCTCTCCCATAAGGGTGTATGGGGGAGCATTTGGAGATGTCTTCATCAAGCATGTGCTAGCAAGCGCATATCAAGAAAAGTGGTTCACTTGAAGAGATCAAGATCGTCATCATCTAGCTCAAGTGGAATGCGCAAGGCAAAGGTATGATCTTGATAGGGTTTCTATTTTACCGGTCTCACGGTGTTAGTGGGAGACCGGGTTATTGGATAGATGTCGTACTATCAAGAGGGGCTCTCAAGTGAGTAACTTGATCGCATCTTTGTGGAGAGCTCAAACCTTTGCATACTTGGCATATCATTCTTTCTTGGTTCTTATTTGGCTTTTATCCATGTGAGAATTTAGAGCTTGTGTTCATCTCCATACCAAGCTCTAGTTCATCAAAAACAGATTTCATATGATCATCTTGTGATGTTTTTTATGTTGGAGGTTTTACCGGTTTGTATTTTGTAGAGAGGTCAAACTCTCCTCTTGTGTTCTCCTCCTCACATGATGGACTATGATATTTCTCTACATAATCTTGAAGGGCTCTTCGTTGCGATTCCAACGAGCCCAAGAACATTGAAAACGGAGTCCGGATGAAAACTTGTTGCATTCTCGGCTTTGGAAATATTATCGGTCCACCTTCGAGATAAGGTCCACACCTCCCATGAGTGGTATCTCCTCTATATTTGTGACCCTTAATATTTCCACTTTTTGTAGGCATTCTCCTTGTCATTACCTTTCCAACGCAATTGGATTCACCTCATTTGGAGTTCGTATGAGAAAGTTCTTGCAGTTTTAGTTCTGATGTTTCACTGCTTTCAGGCCGGAGTATCCGGTCTTCTGGACCGGAGTCTCCGGTCCTTGGGGTTCCCTGTAGAAGTTTCTGGAGCTTTTCAGATCGGAGTTTCCGCACCGGCCGGAGTTTTCGGACCCGTGGTCCGGAGTCTCCGCCCAGATAAGTTTTTTGAATCGAAGAACTTCCCACGACGGCGCGTGCGGTATTGGGTCCGGAGTTGCCCCGGAGTAGGTCCAGAGTTTCCGGCCCTACCGGAGTTTCCGTCCTCCAAGACCGGAGTTTCCAGCCTGCTGAGAAGATGAGCATCGCGGCGGCAGCCGCTGTATCGAGACCGGAGTTACCCCGGAGTCAGTCCGGAGTTTTCGCCTAGTCCGGAGTTTCCGGCCTCCCCGACCGGAGTCTCCGGACTTAGTGGACAGAAAACGGCTAGTTTTTCTGGAGGGGTACCCCTCCACCTACCTCCAGCTCTTAAGCTCTGCCCAGCACGATTTACATTCTCTCTCCTCCATTGTTGCAAGCTCAAAACTACAAGATCTCCCAATCCCTCCACCCAAACTCGTTGATCTTTGGAGGATTGAAGGAGAAGACCTAGATCTACATTTCCACCGAGCCGTTTCTCCTCTAAGTGAGTGGAACCCTTTCGATCTAGTTCTTGAAGTTCCATTTGTTGTGTTCTTCTTTGTTCTTCCTCTCTTCTCCCCCACAAGCATTTGTTGCTTTTGGTGGGATTTGGGAGTGAAGGACTTGAGCACTTCTTGTGTTCTTGCCTTTGCTTTTGTGCATAGGTTTGCCTTTGCTTTTGTGCATAGGTTTGCTCTCTCCACGAGGATTCGTGGAAGTGAAGATTGTGAGCTCGTTACTCTTGGGTCGTTGGACCCTAGACGGTGTTCTTGTGACCTTTTGTGGTCAAGGCCTTTTGTGGCTAGTTGGGACCTTTTGTGGTCCACTTGGGAGCTCCCAATCCTTTTGTGGGTTGTGCCTCAAGATTGTTGTAAGGGACTCGATTTCCGCCCAAAAGGAAATCAATAGTGGAAGGTGAACCGAGCTTTTGTGCGAGGTTCATCGGAGAATAGGGTGAGGCCTTTTGTGGCATCTTGAGTTTGATACTCACACCCCTCCAACGAGACGTACTCCCCTAAAAAGGAGGAACTCGGGAATACATCGTCGTCTCCGCGTGCCTCGGTTATTTCTATACCCGAGCTCTTTACTTATGCACTTTACATTGTGATAGCCTTCGAGCTTGAAGTATTTATCTTGCTATCACCTTGTTATTGTCTTGCTTAGCATAAGTTGTTGGTGCACATAGGTGAACCTAGTTTATTTAGGTTGTGTGCTTGATAATTTAAACACCTAGTTTTATTCCGCATTTATCAAGCCTAAACCGGAAAAGTTTTAAACGCCTATTCACCCCCCCCCTCTAGGCGACATCCTTGTCCTTTCAATTGGTATCAGAGCCTGGGCTCTCTTTAGGGCTTTACCGCCTAGAGAGTAAAGATGTCGTTTAGAGAATTAGTGCACAATCCCACTTTTATATTCGATGGCAAATTATGATGTTTGGAAAATTCGCATGCTTAATCTTTTTAGGGCCATGGGTCCAAATTATATCATGAGTATTGTAGATGTGGGTTTTTCTCCTCCAAAGGATTCGCAAGAATTATCTTTAGAGGAGGAGGAAAACTCTCATCTCGATACTCAAGTATCTAATGGCTTATATGTGTTTTGAGCGATGTAGTTCTTGCTTCAATCATGCCTTTCCGGAACGCTCATGAGCTTTGGACCAAGCTTCAAGATAAATATGAAGTGTCCAACATTATTGAGGATGATTGTTGTCCCTCCACCTCCGGACGTGACGAGCTCACTTATTCTTCCACTTCACCAACATGTGATTTGTCACAAGGTAATGACATGGTGAGTGGTGATAGAAATTGCATTGTTGATGGTGAATCCTCTATTGACTATACGTCATCTCTATCTCATTGCAATGTTCTATCTTTGGACTTAAACACTTCTAGCACTCAAATGTCTTACATGCTAGTGTTGATAGTCCTTGCATATCATGTAATAGTTGTTTAACTAAATCTCATGATGATATGCTTCATATGTCTTGTTGTCATGAAAACAATACTTCCATATCCTCTATTTCGTGTGTGGCTAACAATGTAGAGGAAAACCAACATTTGTTGGAACAAGACATGGATCTCAATGGTGCTTCAAGCTATTCTTCATCTTCATCGTCCATTTCTCACTTTTGCCTTATGGCTAAGGAATCAAAGGTATCTTCACCTTTGGAACCCTCTACACCTTGTGATGATGAGGATGAGGATTATTATGGATTAAAAGAGAATGATATTGACTCCTTAAAGGAGAAGAGTGAGTTGGTATTTGGTGCTCTTCCTAAAGGTAGTCAAGCTTGCTCTTACTTATGTGAAATTTTGAGTTTTGCTATTAAGTGCAAGGATATCATTGAAGAAAAGGGAAGGATTGAAAGAGAGGATGCAATGGAAAAAGCATCCTTAGAAAATGCTCTTGAGGAAGACATGAGCTTCGAGTGTCTCTTGATGAGAGAAATGATTTAGTGGTTGCTAAACTCATTAAGGAACATGAGCATACCTTTGCAAAATATAAGTGCTTAAAAGGAAAAGGTTGAATTTGGTGTTGGCAATGCTAGACTAATTGAGGATGTAGAGAGACTTGACAAAGCTCATAAGGCTTTGGAAAGTGAACACTCTCTCCTCACCAAGTCTCATGATCAACTCCAAACTCAACTATCTAAAATTGATGTGCCTAGCTCCTCTACTTCCTCTTGTAATCATGCTAATATTATTGAGGAAAATGCTAGGTTGAAAGATGAGCTTGCTAAGTTGTCTTCTTCCATTTCTAATATTAATGATGCTTGTGCTACTAACTCCACTTCTCGTGAAGCATCTATTTTGAAGGAGAATGTTGAGCTAAGGGCTCAATTTGAGTTGCTAACTAGCAAGTATGGGAAATTGGAAGAAAGTCATGAAAAGCTCTCTAGCTCTAATGAGGATCTTCTAGCATCCCATGCTAGGCTAAAGTTAGCTCATGAGGCTATCGCTACAAAGGTAACATCTTGTGAGCCTCATGTGGACAAAGGCACAACTTCTACTAAAAATGCTATATTGCCTTGTGCTAGTCCTAGTAATTCTACATCACATACTATTGCTAAATCTTGTGATGAATTACTTTCCTTGCCTTGTTGCTCTAACAATGAAGCTTCTACTTCCTCTAGTGTTTGTGTTGTACTAACCATGTAGAGGAATTAAATGAGCTCAAGGCCCAAGTCACTTCTTTGAAGAAAGACTTGGAAAAGCGTCATGGTGGGGATTCTACACTTGACAATATGTTGAGTGTTCAAAGACGCCCCAATGACAAGAGTGGACTTGGATTCAACTCCAACAAAAGAACAAGTCCAAGTATCAAGAAGAACAAGGGCCAAGAACAAGTCAAGATTCGGCCAAGATTGTTTGCTTCAAGTGCAAAGTTGAAGGGCACCATGTTAGATCTTGCCCTTTGAAGAAGAAGCTCTTAGTGAGAAGCAACAAGGGAAGAAGCCTCAAGTTCAAACTCAAGTTCCTCAAGTTGAAGAAGGCCTCTTCCCAAGAAGAATCAAGCTACCCTCCTCAAGTCAAGATTTCAACTAAGAAGAAAGGAGGAAGCCAATGTTGCTACTTATGCCGTGAGAAGGGCCACTTTGCTTCTTCATGCACTAATGGTACCTTATCCAACCCCATTATTATTGATGATGATTATTCTCTTCGGAAGGATAAGGTTGGCAATGTGTTTGCCAAATATGTTGGTACTCAAAGTGGTGTCAAGAAAAGAACCATTTGGGTTGCCAAACCTATTGTGACTAACCTCTTAGGACCCAACTTGGTTGGGGACCAACAAGCTAAAACTTGATCAATAGGTGTTGTTGGAGGGCATTGGAGACTTGGCTACATTATGAAGAATTAAGGGATCTTCATCAAATATTCTCTCAAGCCAAGTCATTTGGATTATATTGTTCTATCTCATATCCAATGTTCCTCCTTGCGGTAACTTTTATTTAAATCATATATACATTGAAAGTTGCTTGCACCCTTGTATGTGTTAGGTTTTGTACCTTGCTAGTGTTGGTATGTGTTGTGCTCTCTACTTACTTATCTTGAGTAATCAAGATTGTGTATGTTGGTTTGCACACCATTTACTTGTGTGAGCCTTATTGCTTTTATTTGATTTCTTATCTTGTCGGCTTCTTTTTGAGAGATTAATGGACTATCCTATTTTGGGGGAGTGATATGCTTCGTGCACTTCACAATCCTAAAATTGTGTATACATGAGGAATACCACTTAGTGTCGATATTTCAATGTTATCTATTCTCTATGTGGTATGTCTTGCTCATGAGAAATTCAAATTCTATATTATCCATTAATTTCTCAAATTGGTTTTTGCTTGCCTCTTGTTTTAAAATAAATGGATTATCACATTATGGGGGAGTAATAAGCTATGTGCATATTACAAGCCTAGAAAATGTGAACATGTGAGGTATTGCCACCTAGAATTGATATTCTTCATTATCTTATTCCTATGTGGCATGTTTCTCAAACAAGTTCCATATTTGCTAAAATGATTTTGTTTAATCACACTTTTGGATCTTGTTTGTGATGGAAGTTCTTGATATGGCTTTCCCTAAATATGTTCTCATATATCTTTTTGGGAAACCAATTGCTTCAAGCTACTCCTTGGAGTTGCTTTGCATGATCGCGTGAATATTTGAAGCTATCAAGAATATCTATCTATCTAAGCATGGCTTTTAATTCCTATCCTTCGCCATATGCTTATGCTTTGTGAATATGATCTTGAATATATCTTTGCAATCCACCACCGAGAAATATCTCCATACATTACTTGTCTTGTCAAGTGATAATCATATTTGTGGTAAATATATTGATCATATTCACTTTGTCTCTTGCTTTGAATTGCCTTATTTGATTGCCAATGATTTGTTTTGATCTAACTCTCATTTGTCTTCCTTGTATCTTTTGGATCCTTTATTGCTCTACACAAAATTTATTTTGTGCTTTCTTGAGTTGGGAAAGCAATGATCCAATTCTTGTGCATTGACATTCAAAAGTCATACTTCTTAATAATGCACTGTTCTTTGGGAAGCTATCCTACTTCGAGTAAAACACCGTTCTTTAAATTGGTATTGTAATTTCTTGCCTTTCTTGAACATGACTAGTGTTTGAATAATACACATATCTTGGGGGAGCAATCCTATATGCTTTTTCAACATTAGTTGTCTTCATTTGGTATTGGATCCCGATGACATGTCTCCTTGGAAGACAAACATTTTTCGTCTTGGTACTTTGTGCCATCATGAAAAGTGTAGAGGGTTTGGTTTATTCCATGATAATATTTTCATCAATTGGTTTCTTGCTTTCATTTGGTATCTTTTCAAAGTGGTATCTTCAATCATGTGTTGATTTGGATCTTTGATATAATTTGGGCAATTTATTTCCTTATCACACTTGTGTGTGCTTTCTTGGTTTAATTGGTGTTTTGTCCAAATTGTATCTCATCTGGTTCTTGAAAGTCTTGTGCATGCATATTTACTATATGTATATCTTATGGCATGCTTACTTTGTTGATCCAATATATAGGATAAACTCCATCAAATCCTAAATGACTAAGATGTGCATGAAATTCACTTTCATATTAATATGCACATATTTATGTGGAGTTTGTCCTATGTATGGTAATGCTCTAACTACTTTGGACCCAATTAGTTTGGGAACCATGTCGTACTTAAATTTGTTTTAGGTACACTTGAGATGCATTGGAAGCTTGTCTCATTTACAAGGAAGGTGTTATCACCATGTGCTTAGTGGAGCCAAGCTCGGATGATCATGAACACTTATCTTCTACATCACCAATGCTATCTCGGTAACAAGTATCTACCTCATGCATACTTTTCTAGCTTCCAACCTTGTGTAGGTTGTTTTCATGGCATGAATCTCTTTTATTAAAATTCATTTGGTTCTTGCAAAATAACTTTGTTGCAAATGTGGGCAAGCCGGGATGATTACATATCAAGGGGAATATATATAATCATTGTCATGATTCATCAATCCCATATATGTTAATCTAGCACTTTATACTCTATGTCTCACACATGCAATATTGATGGTTTTCAAAATCATTTGCCTTTTTGATACTTGTTATCCTTCTCGGAGCATCCCATTTATCACCTTCTCCCTTGTGGATATTTTCTTTTGATGCTATGATGAGATTGTGTTGGAAGTTCATCTACATACTTTTAAGATAAAATTGAGCTTTGTGCTATGCTTTTAAGCAAAGATCTTATTGGTGTATCTATGACTTCCTTTTGGATATCATGGTCTCAACTTTGCTTCCATTTTTGTGTGTACATGTTTATTTGTGGACTTATATCTTCGTGATTGGTGTCTACTTAGAAACTTATACACATGAGAATAGTTACATCTTTAATTGGTATTCCAATTCTTTAGTGACCACCCCTTGTTCCTTTTTAATTCTTTGGTGGTTTCTAATTGGCACAAGCTTTGCTTTATTTGTTATGCTTTTACATCTTAATAAGCTTGTGGACCTATTTGCTCCTTCTTTTGGGTTGTGTTTATGGAAAGACATGATATGCACTATGTGCCACTTATACTGAACGATTATGTTGATGCTACGCATCTTTGCATTAGTCTCCTAAAAGATCTCTCTTTATCACACCCATCTTTTTCGGTTGAGCAAGTCTTTATTTGTTACTTCTTGCTTTTGTTGCTCAACTTCTTATTTGTTGCAAGATGTTTTGCGTCTTTTCTTATATGCTCTCTTGCGAGTGTTTGTGTTCAAAATTTCTAGGAGGGAGTGAGGATTCCATGTTGTGCACACAATATTAAAATGCAAATCCGTTTTGTGCACGTACCTTGGGGAGTTCCCTCTTAATTTTGAGAACACTTTTTCGGATCCTTGATTGGTTACTTCTTTTGTTGAAGTGTCTTTCAATTGTTTTTCTTCTGCAATCTTTGGATCCTCAATATAGTTTGATCTCCTTCCCAAATATTCGTCATCGGATATGTGCATTTGATTTCACTCATGTTATGAGAAATGCACACATTATGGGGGAGCTCTTACTATATTGGCCTTCTAAAGTTTTCCTCCCATTCCGGCAATCGATGCCAATGGGGGAGAAGTTTAGAGGGTTTAAGGGAATTTGGTTTTATGCTTTAGTTTGCTCTTAAGCATTTGCCTTTCTTCTCTTGCATCCTTGCTCTTTGTGTTGCACGGTTGCTTAATTCATTATATAAACCCTCGTAAAAAGGGATTGTCATCAATTACCAAAATGGGGGAGATTGAAAGTGCATGTGTTGCACCATGTGTGGTTTTGGTAATTAATGACAATCCTTATGGACTAATGTTTGCTTTGAGATATACTTGTAGATCTTGTCCATAGGAAAAGATTGGAGTTCATGTGTTGGACTCTCGAAGATTACATGATGACCAAGGTTTTATATGAAGAATGGTCATGAGAAGAGTTGAGCCTATTGCATGCATGGCTTGGAAAAGAAGATTGAGTGAACTTCATGTTTATCTCCAAGCCATCATCCATATCAAGAGAAGAATATGAAGCGCAAGTGGATACATGAAGACGGAGCTTAGCGAGGCTCTCCCATAATGGTGTATGGGGGAGCATTTGGAGATGTCTTCATCAAGCATGTGCTAGCAAGCGCATATCAAGAAAAGTGGTTCACTTGAAGAGATCAAGATCGTCATCATCTAGCTCAAGTGGAATGCGCAAGGCAAAGGTATGATCTTGATAGGGTTTCTATTTTACCGGTCTCACGGTGTTAGTGGGAGACCGGGTTATTGGATAGATGTCGTACTATCAAGAGGGGTTCTCAAGTGAGTAACTTGATCACATCTTTGTGGAGAGCTCAAACCTTTGCATACTTGGCAAATCATTCTTTCTTGGTTCTTATTTGGCTTTTATCCATGTGAGAATTTAGAGCTTGTGTTCATCTCCATACCAAGCTCTAGTTCATCAAAAACGGATTTCATATGATCATCTTGTGATGTTTTTGATGTTGGAAGTTTTACCGGTTTGTATTTTGTAGAGAGGTCAAACTCTCCTCTTGTGTTCTCCTCCTCACATGATGGACTATGATGTTTCTCTACATAATCTTGAAGGGCTCTTCGTTGCGATTCCAACGAGCCCAAGAACATTGAAAACGGAGTCCGGATGAAAACTTGTTACATTCTCGGCTTTGGAAATATTATCGGTCCACCTTCGAGATAAGGTCCACACCTCCCATGAGTGGCATTCTCCTCTAGATAAGGTCCACGTGCCTCGGTTATTTCTATACACGAGCTCTTTACTTATGCAATTTACATTGTGATAACCTTCGAGCTTGAAGTATTTTATCTTGCTATCACCTTGTCAATTGTCTTGCTTAGCATAAGTTGTTGGTGCACATAGGTGAACCTAGTTTATTTAGGTTGTGTGCTTGATAATTTAAACACCTAGTTTTATTCCGCATTTATCAAGCCTAAACCGGAAAAGTTTTAAACGCCTATTCACCCCCCCCCCCTCTAGGCGACATCCTTGTCCTTTCAGGTGTTGCGTCGGCTGGAAGAAGGGTGGAGTTGGAGAGAGGGCGTTGTGGCCGTGTCCGTTCAGCGTGCTCAGATTCCGTAGCGCGGCGGCGGATGGTTCTTGTGGCCGTCTACTACATTTGGTGGCGCCTCTTCTCCGACGGCTGGTGGTACGGCGACGTCGACGACGTCTAGGTTTCTCGGGAGAGTGGTGGAGAATCTGACTGTGTTCTTCCCAGGTGGCTCAGAGTGCTTTGTGCAATTTGCAGGGTTCCTTTGTTTTTTCTTTTCTTTGTTGGATCTCCTTGTAATTTGTACTCAGATTCCTGTTATATGAATCAGATCCTTTCCTAAAAAAACGGGGGTTTTTGATCGAGTGATTGATCGACCGATCCAAGAAGAGGGCAATAATGCAGCACTGTTCCGCTAACGATCTGTTGCCTTCGCCTAGTAACAATAACTAATCTTTTGCTCCCGTGATTAGTAAACAAGAAATAAAACCAGGAAGGATTATGCGAAAAGAGTGTGAGTGATGACGAGATCTCAAGTGTGCAGTAGCGGCAGTGCTTGGTTTGGGGCTCCTTGCCCTTTTTGATGGGCTTTTTGGCAGCTCGTGCTCCTCCTGTCTGTCCGCTCCCCCGTCCTGCTCGAGGGAGTGGAATCTCATTGTGCCGTGCATGTGCTGTGCTAGCCCTCCCTCCTCAAGGTAACTCTACCTGAAGCTACTGCTTGTCTGTGAAGTAGTAGTTGAATTGTCACGGACACATGCGGCAAGGCAAAGGGGAGCTATGGCTAGTGTATCTTTTTTATTTATGTTGCTTTGCTTTACTTTACTTTATTTCTGGTTAATTTCTTTAATAAGGTTGGAAGATGGATTGTTCTTTTTATCTTTACTCCCTCTGCTAATAGCTTTTCCCTTCCATGTCCTACTTGGCTGCTTTTAACATTGTATCTCCGATTAACAAACATAGAGCCCTTTAGTTTGAACTCTAATGAGGTACACCTTGGAGCAAGAACAAACAACACTTTGATAGATCTACGGTTCCTTGCTTCTGAATTACTCTGCTACAAGACCCATCTGCATGGTCCATGCACGTTGGAGCTTCAGCAGATCATGTATCCAACTTTATTTTTCAAATGAGTTGTTGGTTGTGTTTGGAAGAATCCAAAATACATATCACATGCACGCTTGGGGTTATCTGGGTCGTGGAATCGTGCTGGTTTCAGAACACATGATTGAGCTTGAGACTGAGAACATGCCTATGCGTGTATACAACTGTATGCCTGCGCCTGGCTAGTCTAGTATTATCAACGACGCGGAAGTCAACATTGGTTGGGTGGAACACGCCACAAGTTAACACACGTAATTAGAATAAAAAATCTAGCAACAAGCGGTATCTTATGGGTGATCGATAAGATAAGATAAATCAATATCACAGCCACGATATTCGTCCAAATGCTCGCTGGGAACATGTTCAAAATCCTCTAAGCAACAGACAGACAAGCGCTAGACTAAGCTGTCCAAATGTGTACTGACCCGATTTGCCTTACGGCCTCAAATTAGTTACCGTCTATGTCCAAAATTGAGTGTTGCCTTTCCCACGGCATGACGGTTCATATGTTTCGCCTTGAAACTACAGTCCTATGTTATGCACATATGCTCCAAGTCCCAGCTTCAGATGAGTTTGTTAGGCGGTAATGTGCTGTGTCACGATATAATCGGATCAGGCTGGTACTTAAATTCAGGCACGTTCTGGAGCCTGCAAGAAGAGAAAGCAACAAATCATATATGCTTGTCTGCTTGCTTGCGGATTCATAAAACCAGGTCTAGAAAAATAATAATGTCGTCAGGCAAGTGACTTGTCACTGGGATAGCAAGATTTAAGGTCAGACCACGTACCTTTGCCTGACTCTGAGAATACCAGTGCCAAGAGTCATGGGTATGCCCATGATAATGCATTCACTAACTCCATCTATTTGATCCTCGCGCCCAGCGTATGAAGCGTTAAAGAGATGTTCTGAAGTTTTCTCGAAAGAAGCCAGCATCAGCACACTGCTTTTCATCTTCGCAATGCCGTATCTTGTAATGCCAAGAACTTCACCCTGCTCAGAGCATGTACGTTAGTCTTGGAAGGATACGAAGGAGACCGCAGATGAGGGGTGCTATCATTCAAAAATGGAAAATACAATGATTATTGTACCTTGTATGTCATCAGATCTGCCAGAAGCATCATATGTCTCAGATCAATGATCATGTTGTTACTTTCAAATGTATACTGAATTTCATCAATGATACATCTCCTTGCAGCTTCAATTCCAAGTGTTTGGTTCACTTCCATGATGTGGTTACTCTTTGTTTTCATAGCATCAACTCCCGGAGCACCCAATACTGCTAAGAGGTTTGTTCTGTAAAAGTATATTTGATTACCATATGTCATCTCACAAAGATAATGCAGACTGCAAAGTAAGGCTTTGAAACATTTTCCAGAAGCAATTCACCAAACTAGTTCAACACACCATGTTTTTTTAGGGATTCAACACCATGTTCAAAGTTGACAAAGATAGAAATTAGGAAATTCATGCATCTCTTTCTTTCAAACAAAATACTTCCTTCGTTCACAATTATAAGATGTTTTAGCTTTTTTCTGAAACACATGTATCTAGAGTTCTAGACGTGTTCTAGTGTGTAGGATTACTCATTTTGATCTGTATATAGCCCACATCGAAATATCTAAAACATCTTATAATTGTGAACGGAGGGAGTAACAGCAGTCCATAAAGTGTTTTTCTGAGCGGACGATTCACCTTCCAGCAAAGGCAACAGTCTCAGAAAAGTTCATGCCGCTAAATATGAATAAATAGTAACTCTTACCCTTCAACCAACAAGTTGTATCTATCGATACTTTTGTCACGTCTTCTAACAGGATTGACAACAGCTCTTTCAATAGTTGGAATACCCTGAATTGAGTAGTTAGAACGGTTAGCAACATTCTCATAATGGCTGACAAAATAACATTGCACATCGTGTTTACCTTCACGATCACTTTCGGAAGAACGGATTTCAGATTGTGCAGCTCAAACTGAAGTTTGGACTTATCAGTTCCAGTTGGATATATTCTCAACTTGGCTTCATCAATTACACGAACATGCTGTAAATACCATGTGTCATAAATACGACTGCAGAAAAATTAGTAGGACATCACGGCAAACTCAGAGCTTTATTCATACCTCGGATTTTAACTTGAGTTTTGGATGATTTATTATTGATAGCTGCACAGAGTCAGAAGAGATTCCTGTGTACCCCTGAGCTTCTATGAGTTGCATATCAAGTTTAATAACCAAATTTGGCTGGCTTGACTTCAAAACAATCTTTATGGCTGCTGCTACCTGTTCAGCATTACAAGGTTAAGTTGAGTTGCTTCCACAAAATATATCTTATGCACCAGACATAAAGGGCACACAGGGCTTTTTCTCATTATCATGCTTATGCAGGGAAAAAAATAGATATTTTGGAACTAAAACAAAGACAGACCATTGAATAATCTCCACTTCAAGCCAACATACATGACCGCAGCTTTATTTCGGAAAAAAAAATGCAATAAGTCGCTATTAAACTAGCACATTATTTGCTATAGAGATGAGAAAATATGTACAAAAAACTATAATTAACTATTTACTACCATAAACACAGCTCTACAAAAAATAGGAGATTTTGCACCGTAATAGAGCCCACATGTAACGTAAGAACTTCCTCAATTTTTGAATTCATCTGTTCGGAATCTGCATATTACTGTTTGCGTCTATGAATGCACAACATTCATGTCACATGTTTAACAAACCCAAGAGCAAAATGCAAGCAGCCAAACTTCCTTTGTAGTGCATGTAAAAAAAAATTAAAAAATATCTACAAAAAAGTTACCTCGCCCAACACTACTTTCTCGATACAGCGTTTCACTTTTACACCAAACGACTCATCCTGCCCAGACAAAAGTTCTGCAGTGATAATAGGTGTGCTTATCTTTTTAGCAGCATTGATGATTTCCTTGATGCGGGGAACTCCAAGAGTGACATCTTTGTTGTTGCTCGTTAAGGAAACAGGAATTAAAGGAAATTAATCTACTGTAGTCAATATCATGTGTTTATGATTCTGGGCTTTGTATGACACGACACAGTACCATATCAATATTGATGGCATAAAACTTCCTCATACGTTCACAATTTCCTGATTTATTTGTTAATTATATGTGAAAAGTAAGCCCCCTATATAATAAGTTTCAGAAAATAAACTAAATACCCCACTTCATTTTCCTGAAATACATAGTAAAGAAAGGATACTCATGCTGGCTACTCCTGCAAAATGGAAGGTTTTCAATGTCATCTGTGTCCCGGGCTCTCCAATACTCTGAGCCCCAATTGCCCCAATTGATGCTCCTGCTTCGATTATTTTTGAGTGGTAACGAGATAAACAAGTATCCAGAAAAACCTGAGCCAGGAAAAGGAGAAAAAATCATATAGCAGAACAACACATGAACAAAATGCACAAAAAGACTATCAACAACAGTAATTGGAGCACACGAACTACGGCCTTACCTGTCACAACGTGTATTGCCAAACACTCACTTTTCTCTCTTGACAAAACTAGGGTCATGTTGCATTAGGATATTTTTGGTGAGCATATCACAGGTGAAATGCTTGAAGAGGCTCATAAATTTACTTACTTACGAGAAGTTGTACTAGTTTGATATTATTCTGTGTGGTAAGTAACAATCATAAATCACCTGCTGTTATAAGAAACTAAAAAACAAAGAACTTCATCTTGACAAGTAGATTCATACAGCATGCAGTGTATGCTTAACTCTAAAACACCTGATGCTGTCAGAAATTCAGTCACTTCCAAACCATATAACGATATACCATTACCATACTGATCTACTCGATGGTACATTTTACAGTGGAAAATTGATAATTTGATGCAATTAAGTGAAAGAACTAAAATCTGACTGGATTTTTTCCATCTTAGAGAAAATGACAAAAACTTTGTGCCTCGATGGATCAGTCATAGTCAAAAAAAAAAAATCAGGTACAATCCAAAGATCAGGCCACACCAGCACAATGCATGTCACCCCTACATCACCCGGCGACATCCTACCCCCAACAACAGCAAAGCCAACCTTGCAACACCTGACATCGACCATGTCTAACTGGATATGAGATATGAGTGATGTGCCTAAGAGCACAACACTTTGGCAAAGCAATGATGAATTAGTACATGCAAAATATGATACAAACCTGTAGTTGCTTCGCAGATATGCCAGAAATATTAGCAGCAATGCGCTCTTCAATGCTGGAGTCCTTCTTTCCCACATGATCTTCATCTAGGTGAAGCGCTCTTCTTGTGCTTCTCAGCATTTTGATACGATCCCCAAGAAACTTCGTTAATATTTCCTTGAACTTGTCGCTACAACCACCAGATGAACTGTCTTGTTCGGAGAGCTTATCGTTTAACATTTGCAAGATTACCTCCGGAGATAACGTATCATGCCCCCTTTGAGGACATGTGGCCTACAGCATTAAGTCGTCAGTGGTCAGAGCAAAAGGCACACTTTCGTTCATAAATCTAAGAAAGTATATTCCTGTATGTTAAACTAACCATGACTTTCATAAACAACTGGTCCAAATTTAAGGGATTGCCACCTTTCCCTTCCATCTTTACAGGATCCATACCATCATCTCCATAGACGAACTGAACTATACCACCACTAGCATTACGAACTGTCTGGTCATAGAAAACTGATAGATCTTCCAAACCCTTCATTAATCTACGGGACATGTATCCAGTTTCTGCTGTTTTGACCTATGATAATAAGTTCACAACAAAGAAGAAAACAGATATCAGATCCGCACTGAAAAATAAACTGGTAAATGCACATAATTTTTGAAAAACTAGATGCATTTGAAGTATCAGTCAACTGACAGTGCCCAATGGGTTCCCCACCTCAGGCCAGCAAAAAGTAAGAGATGTTACAGTCCATATCTAATAATTTCACATTGTTATCCTATAATAGCTGCCAAGTAATTGTTCGACTCTGCCGCCATTGGTAGGTTACTACAGATACCAAAAACAAAGTTTTGATGTACGTATTGAAGTGCTATAGGTGTTAGGAGTCTGATGTTTTGCCTTACTGGCATTTGCCTTTTGATGAGGCTGATTGCCCTTTCTCTATACTGAAATAACTAGTAAGCTAAAGGGTTGTGTTCTGATCTTGTTTAAGTTGTGCACATTCTAAGTTGTTAGGCTGCCCAATTAGAGAACTAAACTGTAGACCAGCAATAGCAATGGTCAGGAAAACACCATTGATTCAACTGAGTAGCACACACTACAGAATCAAAATGCATTTATAACTACAGAATCAATCTGCTATGCTGAAATCTATACCTAGAAAATTCAATAAACGCATGCATGCAACCAAAAGATGATTTATTAGACATACCGCTGTGTCAACAAGACCTTCTCTTCCACCCATTGTATGGAAGAAAAACTCAGTAGCGGTCAAACCGGTATAGAATGAATTAGCAACGAAACCTTTCGCCTGCGAATGGAAGACAAATAAAATAACTTAATTGAAGAGAGCGTACATCTGTATTGTCAAAATATGTTGATCTCATACTGAATACAAATGAAATGGCAGTTGTCCCACATCGACCAGAAAAACAGGCTAAAAACACATTTAGAGTAAGACTACAAATGTCCTTTTATGTAGTACCATATGCAAATACTACAATACAAACAAATGGTTATATTATCGATATAGTCCAAAAAAACACCTAGTTGGAAAATATCATCCAATGTGTCACTGACATGGGATCACGGACCAATATTTCACGCTCTAAACATCTTCATGATGGTACTGAGCTAATCTTGCCCTGAAAGTTCCAATCTTTCTACATACCATTCAGCAAAGTTTCAGGTGGCGTGGTGACAGCATACGGAAACAGAGCTGATATTAATACAGTGGTGTTCAAGTAAGAAGTTAAGAAACATTACGCATATTTGCAATGTGTGGTTATTTTGGTCAGTGTGCTCATAGGATTTGCAGTATTTCTTTTTCTGGAGAGAAGTGGCAACCAACATAGGAAATGATTGCACCAATGAGCAAATTATATTCCTTAGTCCTGTTCTTACCGCAGGGGTCTTCGAATTTATAGGAAAGTGGGGAAGAGTTCGATCTATAAAGCCATTTGGGGCACGACGTCCTCCAACTGATTGTTGGCCAACACATACAACCATCTGACTGATATTAATTGGAGAACCTTTAGAACCGCACTGGGACATGATCAACGGGCTATTCCTCCAGTGAAGTGTACTCATACAATGCTGAAAAAATAGGTTCAGCCTCAAGTCAATTCAATAACAAGTATGATGAAGTCAAAATGGAAACATATGGTTAGTCACTGGACTGAATCATTTCATCAATCAATCTTTTCTTTTCCCTACATCACCAGTTCAAAAATTAGGTTAGTAACGACTGATGAGAACTTGTGCATCGAAAATATTAGGCTAGCCAAAATGTGAACATCCATACAAGGAAATCCAGCTAGGTAAGACTGCAAAGTTGTGATAGTGCAAAATAAAATCAATAAGACTGAAAAGCAGGAAGCCGACACGATGTAGTTTTCAACTTGCTCAATATGCAGATAATACAGAAGGACCAGATTAGAAAAAGAAACAGAAGCTAACTGGTTAATGAATTGCAATGAACAAAGAAAACCGGTTACAACTTACATCTCCAGCTGTGTCTCTTAATTTATTTAGTACACCAGATATCCGAGCCTCCAATGTTTGAGCTCTGGTACAGCCTGGTTGTGGTTTGAGTGCACCCTTCGAATATTGAGCAATGAGCTCATGACATTCTTGATATCCTTCACCAATTGTTTTTCCCTTTTTCTCATTCAGACTTTCTCCTGGTTGGACATCATCCACACCAATTGAGAAACCATGATTCCCAATGAATCTTGCACTGCAGATGAAAAGGTACATAACTTGGATCAGGACAAAATTTCATACAGTAGTTGCATGTAGCAATTTAGCACCACGACAGAAATGAACAACTGTACAATGGATAGCCTGCAAAACTTCAATGAAAACCATGCTATATGAATTTGGCAAAGTGTTCACCAACTATAATCTCAGAAAAGTAGAACGAGATAAAGACTAACAGATTTGTATTCCAGTTAGAAGGAAGTAAATAGCAGCCTTACATTTCCATACTCCAGCTCAGCAATAAGCGAAAATTAGCAGTATTTTACCAAATTATTAATAATAATGAAGAAAGAATAATGTGAATTGTGAATTACACAGATCTCACCTAAACTTTGCCAGACGATTCATACAGCTTGCTGCAGCGTGTGAATTATAATCTCTTATAAGAATAGAGAACATGCCCTCATTATTCCCGTTACCTGGAGACATAACATCAATCAAATTTGATAATAAATGTGAAAAATAACAAATAACTGGGCAAAATGAACAATGACAACATCATTTATAATATGTGCTTTATGGAGTGATTCATGAGGGTAGATGATGTATAACTGACGCTCTCCTGAAACACAAGGAAATATCCTAACTTCCCAAGAATGCAGTACAAATTGTACTAGAGTCAAGATAGGCATGAATATATCAATAATAACAAAAATAGATACGATCGCAAAATATATTATTTCATACAGTACATAACTTGGCATACATTGAATAATTCCAAGGTCCCATTACTGCCAAAGAAAATTCCATGGTTCCATCCTAAGCTTTTCCACTTACATCCTAAATTTTGCAGTACAATTTCTGATTTTTTTCCTTCTCGAGCAAGTATTTTGCAGTACAAGTTCTTTTTTTAATACTGATGATTTATACTAAGGAGACGCTAAAATGACACAAAGATACAAACGGACCCCCAAACCAGAAAGATCAAAAACAAAAAAATTACAACTATCTAACACTTCAAAAGAAGTAAGGAACAAAGAAGCCACGAAAACTAAAAAAAACTAACAAACAGAACAGCTAAAGCAAGATTATCACGGGAGAATAAAGTTTGACTATTTCTACAAAAGTGAAACATGATAATGTAGACTAGTGAAAGCTCGCTTCCACAACTGCTCGGATAGAACATGCATAGCTCATTTTACAAGGCAGGATGAACTACTGCTCTTCCAAGATCAAATAAACAATTTTCATTACTCAGGCATGTCAAGCAAGATAGTCCGAAGAAAATTAAGCTTATAACAAGGGTTTTTAAGTGCAGCCAGCACTAGTTTTCTCACCTAAAGTTTTCTTCCCAACTTGCCCAGATAAAAGCTCGCTGTTTCGGAAGTAGACAAAACCATCATTCGGACACATTGCTTCATGTATTTCTTCAGATGTCTTGTCTTCAACAGTAAGAGCACATTTCTTTGTACAGATTTTCTCTCTCACAGTAAGATTCAGAAAAACCTTCGTGCATGCGTTAGGGCGTACTAACACACTGAATAGTTGTTTACCAGTCCAAAGCTCAATAGGCTGCAAAAAGAGAAGATCTATATTTACACAGGGACCAGGACTACGATAAGAAGGCTAATGTGCATAAATATGCATATCGAAAACAATAAGGATATGTATTTCATAGATGAACAAGAAAATTATGCTTAATTTGAAGTCTCTTATTATGCATAGAAATGCTGAAAGATGAACAGGAAAAAACAATCTTGATTTGAAGTCTCTTGTTATGCATAAAAATGTTGTTCTCATTTCTAGACTGTAGGGGTCATTATTAGATAGAGGTAGAACAGCCCCGCATCACTTCTCGGTCTCTGGTCTGCCCCCCTGCTTCGGCGGTCTATGTTCATGGGTCGGGGCTAACTCCCTGCAACTTCCATGGAGGCGTTGTCATGGCCCAGATTGGACCTTCTCCTTGAGCACTGGGGGGAAATCCTAGGTCCGGCTCGCTGCATGGAGCAGCGGCGGCGTCTTAGCGCCGTTCTGCCGATGTGGCAGCTGGAGATGTCCCCCCTCCCCACCACCACCACCACACACATACACGCACCGGTCTCACCGGCAAGGCTTGTTGGCGATGTGTTACTCTAGCGTGCGCTGCTGCACAGAGCATGGGCCTCCGGGGTGCAATGTACGCCGGCGTCGGCACTTCCCAGGTGATGGCTTCACTACTTCCGGCCGGGTTCTGCTGTCCACCCGCTGACTCCCCTAGGCACATCAGTGGGGGGTGCGTTGGCCTGGGCAGCCCTGGAAATGTGGTCTGTCATTAGAGGTATCTGGCAACAGCTGTGACGCGGTCCTGTTGCTCTGAGTCTCACCGCCTCGCCATTCATGGCTAGAAGCGGGGCTAGGAGGCCTTTTGTCATTACAGTCTGAAGCTGGTGGCACTTCCTCACCTGGTTGTAGGTCATGTGTGTGTTTGTGTCCCTCCTCTCAAGAGATTGTATCTGTACCTCTAAGCTCTTCCTGTTCAATGAAACGAACAGAAATTCTTTTGCGTTTTCTCAAAAAAGATGCATAGAAATTCTGAAACTTTCAGTTAGGCGACTTGCCTAACAGCGCAAACTAATTATATTATATGACAAGAAACAAGAGCGAGGGTGCCTTGTTTTCCAAATTAATTTTTTCACAAATATATTAGCTAGTTTCCATGTATACCTGGCCATGAGGCGGGCCGGGCCGGGCCTAAAAAAGCCCGCGGGAAAAAACCCAGTCCCAGGCCCGGCCCAACCATCGGGCCTAGATTTCATGCCCAGGCCCGCCCATAACTACAAAATCCCGTCGGGCCTCGGGCCTCGGGCCGGGCTTTCTTCCTGAAAACACGAAAATCTGTTGCCCAGGCCCGCCCAATAACAGTCATCGGGCCTAAATCTGCTGCCCAAGCCCGCCCAGTGGTTAGGCCCGTCGGGCCCAAGCCCGGGAATTTCGGGCCGGGCCGGGCCGCTCGGGCCGGGCTGCCCATGCCCAGGTATATTTCCATGTATCAACCTTTTAACCATAGACGTTAGAAGAAGCACAACTGGCACAACTTTTTATAGAGATGATTTGATGTTTGCAAGGAACATTAAATCAAGGAAAGCATATAGCAATGCCAGAAAAAACTGATATGAAAAACATACCTTGATTAATGCTGGTGTTGGCAAATCAATATTTTCCATTGCGTCACCAAGATATGAACACAAAAGAGTAAAGGAAGACCTGTCATAGAAGTTGTCTTTTCTTGTGATCAGAAAAGAAGACGTCAAAAAGTCTTGCGTGGAAGCAACCAGTATTTCCCCATTCTTAGGGGTACACAAATTGTTCTGGACCTGCAAAATAATTAACAGATACCAAAATAGTGTCAGTGTATGAGAAGCAAAACAAAAATGTTAAATAAAAAAAATAGTTAGCAAGTGCTACCCCCATAAGCATAAGCGCTTCAGTACGAGCTTCCTCTGTCTGTGGGACATGCAAATTCATCTCATCTCCATCAAAATCAGCATTATAAGGGTTGCATACAGACTCATTAAATCTTAGTGTTCTCCAGGGCATTATCCTTGCCTGTATTTAAATACAAAAGGAAACAAAAGGTGGGACAAGAAATTTAGTACAATAAATACAGCGTAATATGGAGAAATTTATACCATGTATGACATAATTGACATTCTATGGAGCAATTTATACCCTGTGTGACATAATTGACATTCTATGCAAGCTGGGTTGTCTATTGAAGAGGACAATGTCTCCATCTTCCAAATGTCTTTCAACTATACAGCCATACTTCAAATCCCGAGCAGCAATCCTTCTATCACAGTACTTTAAGTGCCTAAAATGCAGTCGATAACAAAGTATGAAAGCTGAACTTGTTAAAATTGAGAATTTAAATTTGAGACAATACAACTTACAGCTTCGTTCCATCAGGTTGTAATATAAAATTTGCTCCTGGATGTTTGTGTGGTCCATTTCGTATACACTGGCGCAGCTTCTCTATGTTGTAGAACGAAACTCTTTCAGGATAAGTCAAGACTCGAGCCATCAAAATAGGAATAGCCACCTATAAGGTTGAATCAGTAATGACATAAAAAAATCAATTGGGGAATGAATATGAATAACGTGGGTCAAATAGGGACAAGTACCTCTGTTATTCTCAAATTTGGGTCAGGAGATATGACAGTCCTTCCAGTATACTCCGTACGTTTTCCAGACAAGTTCCCACGAAATCGGCCTGTCTTCCCTTTGAGTCGTTGAATAAGGCCACGGTGTTGTGAATCCACAAGACAGGGGGCCTCACTATTGATATATTCAACAACTTGAAGTTGAAGAAGTTGCCAGCAATCCTTCAAAGAAACAAAGAAGAAAATTAAACTAGAGCATCACAATGTAAATTACCCTTTTATTATCTTAATGTAATGTGAGATTAGAAATAATCACAACACAAATAATACAGCATAAAAACCCTTCAAAAAGTAATTCTGAGTTCGTACTTAGTTACCTAATCTAGCAAGAATGCAAAGAACTACAGAACCATTTGGATTGCAATGCTGATAATGCACCAGCGACCAGCCCATATAGGAAGATGGATGGGAAGCCATAACTAATAACTGAAGTTATTACTAAATATTCAATTATGTTAGCACAAATTTCTATTTGAACTCACACCTAAATCATTATTACTGAAGAGCACTTCCATACAGCCACCAATATGTAAATTTTTAAACTGTCCCTTGAGCAGACCTCATCATCGTATCCAACAATAAGCTCTCAAGTCCGACTTTATATGAACAACAGAGGCAGATTCGTTTCTAAAATGCAATGAAATTTCGGGAACAGAAAGTAGCACCCAGCAGAGGACAAAGACAACAATGGTAAATAAAGAGAAATTAAAGGAAAAACAAATGAAGAGCTGTGAGTGGTCTTACAAAGCACTTCATGAGCGGTTCGCCACTTTGAAGGGTCCCCTTAAGGATGGAATTTGTATTAACAATATTCTTCAATATACAAGTAATACTATCTTCATTGCTGCAAGAAGCAAGACATTTGACAATTAATGACATAGCAATGGCATGTGGCTATGCTGAAACACCATAATATGATGTTCTAAGGAACCAAAGAACAAACCTCATTCTACCACCACCAACAAAAACCGAAGGACGGATAGGTACAGGTGGCACTGAAATCTCTGTAATGATAAGTTTCTCAGGCCTATCGCCAAGGTTAAGCAATTCACAGTCCTGCAGAACATTTAAGTGGGATAGTAAAAATAAATAAACCTACGTCCTATGTACTTTGGTACTTTAGTGAAAGTAATAAATACTCTTGTGAGCGAAAAAAGTAGTGGCATCCACCTCATCAGTCATTCTTCTGAAAAGAGATAGAACAGTTGCAGGGTCTAATGTGTGAACTGAAGTAATGGCTAGCTTTTCTTTCTTGTGTTTTAGTGCAGCCCGGAGTTCTTCTGTACTCCCATCCAAAGTTTTGCTACAATCATGAACAATTACCAAGCCTACTCTGCCCTTCTTAGCCACACCTGTACAGCCAACCAAAATACAAGGCTAAGTTCTAACAGCAGTCCGCTATTGAATTACTAGGATATCCTAAGGATAAATTACATATGATGAGGAGAAAAAGGAGTATTAGAAGGAAGCTTGCCATTTATGTATCCACACCAGGGGCAACGAGATAGCTTGCATTTGTCCCTCACTTTTTTCATTGTAGCGAATTTGACTAGTGGTTCTTTAGAATGTCTCATCTTCTTCAGGAACTCCCTGCGATCTTTCTCCACGAGAAGAACCCTGCTACAGCCCTGCAAAGGCAAGGGGAACAAGTATAAGAATCACAACATATCAGATCATAGACCCAAGAGATGTGAGCATCGCCGAGGTGATACCTTGCAGATACACTTCACTACATCCAGAATATTACTGAAGAACCCAATATTGAAAACCGGTAGCGCAAGCTTCAGATAACCAAAATGGCCCGGACACTCGGAGAATGAACCATGGCAAGTACCGCACTCCCCGTGCTTGTTTGCAGCTCCCTGGATTTTTTTCACAGTAAATCGTAAGACGATGCATTGCACACACACACACTGGCGTTCGGCGTTCAGCGTTCGTTGGTTGCAACAAATAACTCAATTGTTCAGGCAGATACACATATAAACCCCCGGAATTCGCCAATGAGGAGGGGAGGAACCGAGGGATTACCATCCGCGTGTCGAGCAATCCGTTCGGCACAGGTTTCAGGTCGGGCCCGTAGATCCGGTTGCTCCAGACCTGCGTCTCCGCGAACTGGCGTATCTCGTTGCCGGATAGCATGCTGAACCGCATGCTCTTTCTGAAGAAAAACAACAGGATAGTCAGTAAGCGGGGAGCCTCTGCGCGAGCACCATGACGAACACGCGAGAACGGAGCGGAAAGCATCCTTACATCCTCCGGGTGCCGACGTCCTCGACGAAGGGCTCCTTGGTGCAGCGCAGCTTCTCCTCCTGCCGCGCCATCTCCTCTGCTCGACGCCGCAGCGCGAATTAGGGCGTGGATTATTTTTATGGAAGATTTTGTGGGGAGAGAGCAGAAGAGGGGCCGCTGGCTTTTCTCCGGTGAGCCGCTCCTCCCAGGGTGCAAATGGAGGCGGGCGGCGCGGAACCGATCAGTACTTACGGGGTGAATTAAATAGGTAGAGAGAAACTTAAGGTATTAGGTTATGTATATTTGTTTCTAGGGTTTCGCTTCATCTTCTTCCCGTCCGATTGGCTAGGTGCGGCTGCATCGCGTGGCAGATCTCGAGTTCGATCACCAGGACTCCAGCCTCCACGCCATATTATTCCGGAAATACATTTTGCCTTGTGGAACTAGATGTCCTATTATGAAAAAATATATTTCGTAATGTCAAAAGTTTCAAAAACTATCGGATGTTATAGACCTTTTATGTCGGCCCACAAAATTTCGTTTAAAAGAACATTATTTATGCCATGTGTAAAAGAGACAAAACATGTCTGTTAAAAAGTCATTTTCAACTATCAAATTTGTCTTTTTATACAGCACACAAAAACTAATATTTTTTCGCGAAACTTTGTGTGCCAATATAAAATGTCTAGAGGTACACTCGAAATTTATTTCAAAACTTTTTGCAATTTTAAATATGTTAAAAATTCACTTCCCATAATGGGACTAGATGGTCCTGTGAGTCAAAACACCATGTCCATATTATTCCATTTCCTTTTATATTCTTATATATCTGATTATTTTCCTCTATTATAGATACCAAACAAACTATTCATAATGGATATTTACCAGCTTAGATGTTGGATTCCATTACTTGAAATCCTCGAGTAAGAGCATATTCAGCAGCCCTATAATTAAAATAGGACACCAAATAGGCACAACTTCCCCTTTGGGTACTGTTTGAGAGCGGAGAAAAGGGAGGCGGCCAGGAGGTTCCAGTTCTCGGGCCCGGCCCTTCCTCGGACCTTCGCCGCCGGCGACGCCGGTTGGAGTAGGGATGGGAGAGGTGCTTGGTGTTCCGCTGTATATATTAGGTTTAGGATCTCGTTTTGGGCTTCGTCCCTGCTTGCCCTTGTGGCGTTTGGGAGTAGAGCAGCAGATCTCTCCGGCCGGATCTGCTGCGGCCTGAGCTTTGATTCCTTCACAGTGATGCGTGGGGAGAAGAGGAGCTGGGGGATCTCGGACAATAAGGCTGTGAGCTGGTTTCTGGCGGCTCCCGGCGGCGCTGGAACCAGGTTTTCTGCCTTCTGCGGATCTGGTTCATGGCGGATCTTCTGCAGGAGTGGAGAAGACCGAAGCTGGTGCAATAATCTCGCTGGGTCTGGACATCTTCGTGTCGTGGAGAGTGGCGATGTGGATTTCTCTCTGGCCGGCCGTGGTGGCGAGGAGAGGGAGTGGTGTCATTGCTTCTTCTGCAGGCTTGAAGGTGGAGCTGTGAGGTCCAGGGCACAGGAGTTTCCGAGCCGCTCCTGCTGCACGGCGGAGGAGACAAAGCAGTTCGCCATGCTCCAGAGGATGGAGGGGACGATATGCATCTTCATCTCGGCGACCTCTTCAATAAGGTTCGTTAATCGCCAGCTCAGTAGCGACGGCGTGGATTTGGGTGGATTCGCTGCAACTCGTCTTGGTGGCGAGGAAAGAGAAGTTCATCCAGTTCGTGCGTGCTTGTTGCTGTGTTCGCACCAGGGGAGAAGCAGTGCTTCTCTTGGGAGCTTCCTCACGGCGGCGCATCTGGCGTCGCTGTTCAAGATAGCCGGTTGGCGACCGCTCCCGCCTGCGGCGTCGGCTACAGCTTCCTCCGGCCGGCGTCTCATGGTCATCTTCAACCTCCTGGCTGTCATGCCGATATGGAGGCCCTTCAGCTGCGGTGTAGCGTGCTCCCGCCTCCTTGCCCCAAGTGGTCTAGTCCCCGGCGGCGAGGAAGGTGGCTGCGCCGAGGAAGGTTGTATTTTTTAGTTTTCTTGATGCCTTATCTGTAAAATGTACCGGTGTTGATTAATGGAAGCCTCTCGGTCCTTCGGGACCGACCCCTGTTAAAAAAAAAAGGCACAACTTTTCCAACAGCAGCCTTAAAATAGGACAGCCACATCACATCTTATTTTTCACAAGTTCATACATATTGCGTATAAAACAATATCGAACTCATCTCAAATCAATCCAAGGCAGCCTTAAAATAGGGCCGCAATTCCTAGGAGATCCTCTAGTGTTGTCTGTGATTTTCGCTGAAGCCTTTTCTGCATATACGTTCTAGTTATGTAGGTGATATGAAACTGTTGCAATCGCCACATTTCAGCTTCATTATGAAACACTAGGTAACATGTATGGTAAGATTTTCTTTATTGTTTCAGACAAATTGCAGGCCAGATTCCACAAGTAATATCAAGTATCTGCGAACGACGGTTCTGAAAGTTCAGTCCCTCCGTATCTACAAGACTTGATGCATTTGCACATTGGATGTATGTATCTGCAAATCGTCTCAGTCGACTGAGAATTCACGAATTCTCAGTCAAGTGCTTCGGTCATTGTGACGTAGGTGTATTAACGTGTGATGGTTCCATGCATGGCTGTATGATTTGTTTTCGCTGCGTGTGCGTAAATAACTGATTACTGTACGACGCAGCTACAAGGCCCATGAATAGCCCAACCAAGTAGTCGATCGAGACTAGTTGGATGATTCTGGGAAAACGCTGTGTATCAACCGACTGTAGCTACAGCCGGTTCGACGCGTCGCGCACAACGTCCCGCGTCTTCAGCGTGGGGGGCTATCTTCTTTTTTTAAGATGCCTCTGAATCGGTACAGCTGTAGTATCTGAACTTAACACACCAAACTCACAGCGCGTATCCCGCATCCTTCGTTGTGGATTCATACAGCGGACCGCGCCGCTCCTGCTCAGGCCACCCGACAACCTAGCATGCATGTACATGTTCACTGCCACACTTCACCCCTGCAGGCCTGCACTCAGCTTTTGATCACGCAACCTCACATGCATGCCTTTTAGCTAGTAGTAGTAGTAAATAGCTAAATGCACATGTCCCATGTACGATTGTACGCATGCACGACTACATGTATAATGTTGGATGAATGATAGTTCGTTTAGCCTTTTCCTGCTCGTTGCGACGTTAGCTGGCTCTCCATGTCATCGTCCATATATTCTGGTGACCGCTTCGACCTATGTGACTGAAGACGGGGCCTTCCGAGACTAGACTCACGACGCCGCCGGATCCCTATGACATCTGCGACTATGAAAATCCCAATGGAGACGATGGCACAATGAGAGCGGGCACGGGAGTCCAAGGCGAGCCGGTTTTGTGGCTGACAGTGCGTATCGAGGAGTCCGGAGCCGACATGGATGATGGTTCTGAACTTAGGGATTTGTAATGTTGCATACGTTTGTTCCATATGGAAGGCATACGAGATATATTGTGAAAGCACACTCTAGATGCTGCAAGGTACTTGTCGTTCGGTACATTGTTTTTTTATGTTGCATAGGTGCATTAAAAAATACTACAATCCCATGTTGTATTTGTTGTGTATCCACGTGAAAAAATGTTGCAATGGTTATGACAACCTTTTATTGTGACTTTTATGCTACATACCTGCTTTTGTTTTGTTGTACAAGTTCATAAATTATGCTACATACGTAAAACTATTTGGTTTCAATCATTTTCAGTATTTGTTCTCAGCTTTTGCTACATTGCTACATACCTGTTTTTATTTTGTTGTACAAGTTCATAAATTATGCTACATACGTGAAACTATTGGTTTCAATCATTTTCGGTATTTGTTCTCAGCTTTTGCTACATTGCTACATACCTGTTTTTATTTTGTTGTACAAGTCCATAAATTATGCTACATACGTGAAACTATTGGTATGAAAATCGGTCATCCTTGGGTCGTCCGATCATGATCCAGCACGCAAAATCAACTTGATGTTTTCGTTTAGTCCCACGAGTGGATTGGCTGAAAAACATTGGTAGATTGGTCTAGGGATCAATCGATCTAGCTCCTGAGAGTTTCCGTCATGGTGGATTCTTAGCTCTGATGTGCTCAAGGTTATGTCGGTGCCTCCACGGTTAACTCTAGAGGTACGTCTTTAGAAATTTAAATGTTGCATACGGTGTTGCAATTTGCTACAAACGTGTGTATTTGTTGTTGTCTAGGGCCGAGTAAAATGATACACTTATTATGCGTGTATGCAACAAATAGTTTTCTCCAATGTTACATACGTGTTTCTCTAATGTTGGATGCGTTGGGCACAAATGTTGATGCATTGATTTTTGTTGTTGGAAACGCCGACACGCTATCGACGTTTCGCTGCAAACAAATGAGGATATGTTACATAAGTTATTGCATTTTGCTACATGAATGTGTAAAAAATGTTACTACAATTTTTGCTACAGGTTGCAAGCGTTGATTTTGCTGGCATGTCATCAAACCTTTTTGCTAACTAAAATCTAAATTTGTTGCATGTGTCGATTGTTTTTGCTAGGTAGGTATGTTCATGTAAACTAGGGGATTAAGCGCGGTTTCTCCACGCCCGTGGGCTGAAGTTTTGAATAATTCAATGTAAAATTGGTCAAATTCAAAAATTAGCTAGGTCGAGAAGTTGTTCAAAATCTTGAAATGGTCAAACTGGGAAGCTATTCATATTTGAATTGAACATCTACTGTGTTTAATTTTTTTTTTTGCGGTTATTGAGTGCGCAGTTTTGAAAATCGTATGAAATTTCGAATTATCCAAACGTGGAATTTGATCGTGTGTTGTAGTAGGTGTTTTGTCTTTTGTGTTAATTTTGACAGCACGTTAAATTATTCAGTTGTAAAATTGTTGGAAGTTAAAAACTATTCGCATTTGGGAAACTGTTCAATTTTGGAAACCATTTATTTTTTAATAGGAGTTAAAAATTATTCGCATTTGGGAAACTGTTCAAATTCGGAAACCATTTAGTTTTTTAATACGTTAACGCACTTGAATTCTTTTTTAAATGTATGAAATATACACATTTGGAAGGCGCATGGAAATTTAAAATTTGATTTTTGGACGTGCACACTTTTTTTCGTGTGGCCATGTTGACATATTTGACTTTTGTTTTTAGACATATTGAAATTCTTAGTTTACATCATTTGGGATTTTTCAAAATTGTTGGTTTACACTATTTGGAATGTTTCCAAAATTGTATGAATTATCTGGGTTTTTTTTAAAAAATGGGAAATCTGGCATAGTGGGCCCGCACTGACGTCAGCATGACGCTGTGCTGGCGTCGCAGACCTAGATCTGGCCGCGGCGGCGGCGGACCGGCCGGCGGCGCGCCGGTGCGATACGGGGCGCGCGGATGCACGCATCGTGTGCGCCTCCTCACGGCGGACCCGCAGCTGGTGGCGCCGCTCATTTTGCGTGGCCGGATCGGCGCCGGCGGACTGCGGGCGTGACGGAGGCTGGCGCGGACGAGGACGGCGATCCCGGCGCAGGCACGGCTTCCCGGCGGACGACCCGCGTCCAGGAGGTAGCGGCAGAGACGTCGGAGCGCTCCATGGCCATGGGTCTGTCGGGGGAGCGGCGTAGTGGCGGCGCGGCGCGTCGGCGCCGCCGGCGTCTTTCGCCGTCGCGGGAGGGGAAAGGAGGTCGGGGATGGTTGCGGGGCAATTTTGCAGTATAGTCCCTCGTGTTTAAGGAAATTACTTTTAGGTCCTTTGCGGGGGTGTTACTGCAAAAGAACTGCGTCAAAGTTCGTGCGGGGGAGGTCACCGGCTGTAACCGGCTCGACCGGACGGTGACCAGGGCGACGTGGCAGTAGCTGATTGGTCTAAAATAGCTGCTACAGTGACGCTTGGTGGAAGGGCGCATCTGGGCCATTGGATGTCGCGATCAAATGGCTCTCGTTTAAAGGGCGACGTGGACGAATGACGGGGCAGCGATCCCACCATCTGTTATATATAGTAGTATATGGCAGGTACTGGGAATGGTCTAACCATGCAAAAATGCACCAATAGAATATGATTACTCGCGCAACCATGACGTGATGTGAAAACGACCTCTCGCAGCACACAGTAGGGTGCTGGTGCAAGAACAGTTGCTCACACGCACCTGCCTAGCAGTGCGTGTCACGGGTAGACTTGAAAGCGACATATCGCGCGTGTGATTCTCAAAAAAAAAAAAGACATATCGCGCGTGCGTCACATACCGACTCAACCTGACGGTGGAAAAGGCGACTGTAGCTTTTACTTTGGAGATCTTGGCGTAGCGCTAGCCATGATTCTGTTGTGTTTGTAGGTGTATCAATGCAGAGGAGAAACTTTTGAAAAAAAAAACAAATTCTCAACTATATATCAGAAAATAATTTTGTTTGAACCATTAGATTCCTTACGCCAAGATCTCCAAAGTAAAAGCTCGTTCACAAGAAAAATCTCAATTACAACCATGCTGAAAAAATAGCAGCCTATGACGCCGCTAATAGCTAGAAAGTAAAAAAAAGACCGAGCTCCAGGAAAAAAAATGAATTGACTAAAAATAATTTTGGTGCGACATAATTCTCATCTGGGTTATTTGGCGCCATCAATCTTAGTTGCAATCCACATGGAGAATTAGAAAATCCCAGTTACAACATACTGCAATTGGATAAAATCCAATTGCGACCCACTTGTAACGGTAAACTAGTAACGGTAAAAACCCAGTTGCATCCCACTTGTAACTGGAAAAAATCAGTTACAATCAACTTGTAACTGGACAAAAAATCAATTGCAACCAATTTGCAACTAGAAAATCCCAATTGCAACACACTACAAACTGAATAAAAACCCAGTTGCAACCGCATTGCAACTATAAAAGGCCCAGTTGCAACCCACTTGCAACTGAAAAAAAATCAGTTACAACCAATTTGCAACTAGAAAATTCCAGTTGCAACACACTACAAACTGGATAAAAAACTAGTTGCAACTATAAAAGACCCAATTACAACCCACTTGCAACTGGAAAAACATCAGTTACAATCAACTTGTAACTGGGCAAAATATCAGTTGCAACCAAATTTGAAACTAGAAAATCCCAGTTGCAACACACTACAAAGTGGATAAAAACCCAGTTGCAACCGCATTGTAACTATAAAAGGCCCAGTTACAACACACTTGCAATTGGATAAAAACTCAGTTACAACCGACTTTCAACTGGAAAATCTTAGTTGCAACACACTACAACTGGATAAAATCCGAGTTGCAACATACTTGCAACCGTAAAAAGGACAGTTACAACTCACTTGCAACTGGACAAAAAAATCAATTGCAGCCCACTTGCGACTGGATAGAAATCATTTGCGGCCAACTTGTAACTAAAAAATCTCAAACGCAACCTCCCTCTCTAGCATCTATGGTTTCAAATGACATTGTCTGCTGAGAGGAATGGAAAGTCATGCACGCCTGTGGGAATCAAACAATAATGGGCAGAACAATTCAAAAAAGAAAAAGAGAAGAAAAACTAACAGACCCATCTGACAACAACAACAACAACAACAATAACAACAACAACAAAATACTCCTAAACTTCTCACGTACATGGGCCGCCAAAACGCTCACACGTTCACATGCGCCCAGCCGAATTCTCAGATGTACATGAGCCCTCGAGCTGACACTAGAGTGGAAAAACACATGACTTGAAACACCAGATCTAACGGTTACTAACACGATTGATATTTAACTAATTCTCAAACGATTGAAAATTAGCAAATCCGATTTTTAGTCGCATGCCATATGCATATCTTGCAAATTATCCAACTTAATTTTTCAACGATCAACAATGGTAGCAAAAAACAAAGCATGACCCAAGAAAAAAACACCACATACCACAACACGACCACATTGTTCACGGCAAAGCAACAAAGTAAGACAAAACAGCAGGACACACTTCACCAAACAGCGACAATCCTAACGCGGTCGCGCAAAAGAAAAAACAACAACTGCACAAATCTTGACATATCTATACAAAGGCGACCGAGAATTAGCAAAAGAATCAAAACAAATGCATATGCACAGTAAATCAAAAAAAAGTGACCGACTGCATATTCGTGCAACCCAAGTTTCACAGAAAAACACAACTAACTACTTCAAGAATGTGCACGTAAGTAGATCATAAAAAGAGAAAGCGCAAAATATGAAATCGAAATATGAGAAAAAGAAAAAACTAGAAGAACATCACTCACGTGAGATACAAGTGAAAGAAAGTACAAGATCTATGGTCTAAAAGTACCACGAGCACACGCATATCCTTCTCTTTCATCCCCTATATCGACCATAAAACCAGAAAAAAAAAAGCATCCTAACAAAGATGTCAAAACGCCCACATGTAATTCAAAAGGCTCATACCAATGGACAAAAGCCCAGGTTGGTACAAACAAAAGGAGCAAGCCCACATGCAGTCTACATCCCACCTACAGGCCTCGCTCGCCTGTTACACAGAAGTAACAACTGACAAAGTTTAACACGAATCTTAGCACCTCATATCCAACGGTGGTAGAGGTGACTGAGATCTCACGAGTTCTCAGGCGACTGAGAACTAGCAATTCCGATTTTTTATCTTCCGTCTTTGTAACATATAAATAATAATCAAACGATTTGCATTGAGATGTGGACATACCAACTTATCAGCACCCGTCTAAGCAAGGCAATTTCCTGTTTATGTGGCAGTAGTCTTTCTCGTGTCAATCGGAAGCGCGAAAGAGACCTACGCGAGGACATGGACATCTTCTACGCCGCGACAAAAATCTCCGTTGGAAATGGGCTCAAGACTCCCTTTTGGCATGCGCCTTGGTTGGAGGGAGAGAAATCGAAGAACATTGCACCTCTCATCTTACAACTATCTAGCAAGAAGAAGTGCACGGTTGGTGCGGCCATGCTCCGTGATTGTTGGGTGCGAAATGTGCGTCTTGATGAAGAATTCACCATCGACCACGTCTCACAATTTGTGAGACTTTGGACTCTTCTCCAAGATGTCCACCTCAACCCCAATGTTGATGATGAAATCCTTTGGAGGCTCACGGAAAATGGGGAATATTCGGCAAAATCGGCATACAAGATGCAATTTATGGGAACCATCTCTTCATCTATGGCCAAGACGGTTTGGAGGCCTTGGGCACCTCTCAAGACAAAGTTCTTCGCTTGGCTTGCAAATCAAAATAGAGTTTGGACGGCCGACCGCTTAGCGAGGAGAGGGTGGCCGAATTGTGGCCTATGCCCCTTGTGCAAGCAAATCACGGAGTCAACTACCCACCTCTTTGTTCATTGTCGGGTCACGCGAAGGATATGGGACCTCATTAAAGATTGGTTAGGCCCCTACAACGTCAACATCGGGCATTGGACAAATCTCAACTTCAACAATTGGTGGCTATTGATGCACAACGTCTACCCCAACCGCAAAGCCGTCGCCTCCCTCACGTTGCTCACCGCTTGGGAGATTTGGTCCGAGCGGAACGCAAGTGTTCAAGAAAAAGAGTGTGCCGTCTTTTGTTATTTTCGAGAGAGTGAAGAGAGAGGCTCGTTTATGGGCTCTTGCGGGTGACAAACACTTGGGCAACTTGATGCCGCGAGAGTAGTCGCGTTGTAATATTTGGGCACACTTTACTTTCATGTAAACTTCTTCTTAATTAATATATGGGGCAAAGCTTTTGCCCCACGTTTCTAAATTTTTTTTGGCTCTTATCCGACGCCATACAATTTCAACATGTAGTCGCGCGCCAAGTTGGGTATCTCCCGCAAAGTCACAAACATCTCTTCGAGAGAAGCCACCTTTGGGTCAATTTCGATGGTCTGGCCGGTGCTTCCAAACCAGATACCTTTTGTCTTGTCGGGGTACGGCTACGTGATGAGGCGTCGAAGAACTGGGAGACCGCAGAGACGAAAAAGGTGGACCATAAGCAGTACTAGTTAAATTTGGTGCGGCGACACGCCGCGCCCTTGCTAAGAATATTTTTGTGATAATTTTTTTAGTTGCGTTATATATATTGTAAAGAAAGGTGGTAGTTCGTATAATGTGCTTAGCTGAAATTTAATTTGAAAGCAATCTATAATTAGAGTAAATGAGTTTGCATTTTGTGGAAATATTCATCGAATCAATCATTTTTTTTGAAATGCAACTACATAATTAGAGAGATTTAAGTTATATTGCTTGCAAATATGTTAGGTAAATTTAAATGATCAAGTATGGTTCCATTTGGCCATAATTTTCTTATGAATCAGCATAATAAGAGGAATTATATTATGGTTATCTGCAAATATTAACCAATTTGAGCATTAATTTAAATTTGGAAATGTACGTATTCAGAAATATTTTTAGGTTTCAAAATTGTTGGAATTTATAGAAAGTTTACGTTTGAAAATGGTTAAGTTTTAAAAAGTTGTTCATTTGTGAAGTTATTCAGGTTTGAATTATTTTCTGTTTTTACGTTCGTAAAATGTGTAGGTTTGAAAGGCATTTAGATTTTTAAAATATGCAAATTTGTACGTCGCGAATGTGTGGTATAACTGAAATTTGAGAATGTACATATTAAAAAATCGTTTAGGTTTGAAAATTATTGAAATTCAAAAAAAAAGGCTACGGTCTAAAATTGTTTAGATTTAGGTTATTTTTACTTTGTAAGACGCGCCTGTGTTGTTAGCAGAAGGAATAGCATGGTGTAAAAAAAAATACAAATTTAGAAATATCTGTATTTAAAAGTTGTGTAGATTTTAATTTGTTGAAATTCGGAAGGAAAGGTTACAGTTATATGTTGTCCAAGTTGCAAAAATTGTTAAAATCGGGAAGTTTTTCGCATTTTTTTTGTGTGTTTATTAGATGATAAGTTTCGAAAGACGTTTAAATTTTAATTTGGGCATTCAAATTTTAAAATATTCAAATTTAAAAATTTATCATATGCCATAAACAACCATTTTTTTTGTTTTTGTTTTTGTTTTTGTTGTGTTCGAGGTGATATATTTGTCATATTTTTTCGACGGGTACATTTAAAGTTATTGTTGTACTTTACATTTTGCATTTTTCTTATCTTTTTCTTTTGCTCAAACATTACTCTAAATATTTTACATTTGTCTTATCCTTTGTAGATTATAAAAATAATTGCCAAAATTAAATAAAAGCAGTGTTTATATTCCATCACCAGTAAAGCCTATTGCGGTCGTTGTGGTTCGAAATGTTAAAAGTTGTCGTAATTTGTTGTGTGGAGTATCTTTAATTTTGTTAGCAAATTTAATGGTGTAATATGTTTGTAGCATGACACACATATTTAATTAAACTCCATAATTGGGGGAAATACAGTGTGTAAGTATATTTATTAATTTTTCTTCCATTTATTTAGAGGGAATGCAGTTAGGTTGTTTCAAATATTTGCCAAATTAAAATGTCGAAAAATGTTTGCATTATGTAGTAAGTAATTAGCATGTATTGTTCTGGACATGTCGATATTTTTTACACATTTTTATGATGGATAGTTTTTAAACTATTGATTTTACAATATTAATACTATTTTCTGAAAATTTTGTAAGCAGACGGGGTCCACCTGTCAGGGATTTCTTATTTTCTCAAACTTCTGCGAAAAAAACAGGCCGCTGACGGGGGGGACCCACTGCAACGTCTGGATGACGTCATCAGTGGCGTCTGCGGGCACGGCGAGCACGCCGGACGGCGGCGGACGCCGGCGTCGATTCGCCGCCATCTGGGACGCTGGTCGGCCGTGTGAGACGCCCTTGGACGCGGGGCACCCGGAAGTGGCAGCGCCACTGCGGATTGTTCGCGGGAGCGTCGCCGGCGGCGAGCAATCGCGGCGGAGGAGCAAGGGCACGGCGGCGGTGATTCTGGCGCGGCTCCGGCGTCCCAGCACGCGGCGCTCGGTGAGGAGAGAGAGGAGGCGACGGCGGAGCCGCCCGTGCGCGTGGATCTGGACGGGGAGGACCGGAGCAGCGGCATGGAGCGCGGCGGCCGGCGGCGAACTCAGCGGGGAGAGAGAAGGAGAGAGGGGGTGTGCGCGTGTGTTTTTGCGGCGGGATCCCTGAAGTTTTCCAAAATTGCGTCTGGGTCCCTCTCCGTGAAAAAGTGGGAGTTTGCGGTGCAATTTTTGGGCTTGCGTGTCTTTTTTTGCAAAATGCCGGCAAGTTTGGGATCGCGATAATAGAGTTAGCGACTCACATTTGGACGTATAGAAGGCGGAGGTTTAGATGGCATCTATGTGACAGAGAGAAAAAGAGAGAGGAAAATATCTGCTTTTTTATATGAAAATTATCTGTTTCTAACTAAAAAAGGGAATCTTATCCTCTCCTCTCCCGTCACTGTAGCAGAGAGGCGACCGGCGTTTTTTGGGCGATCTCGGCCGATCCACCGCGTGCTCGCCGCTGAGTCGCGGGATTCCTCTCCTCCATCGGCCGCCTCGGCGGCGGGAGGGTGAGGGATCCCGGCTCCGGCTTGTATATATGGTAGGATAGGGTGGGGACCTCACCGGCGCTGCTTTGGAGGAGGTGCTGCTGGCGGCGGTTGTTTTGGTGTCGAGGCGATCTTCTCCGGCGGAGGGGCTCCTGGGAGCTCGTCGTCGTCGCGCTCGACTTGCGGAGGCTCGAGGCCCGGCGTGGTGCTCGAGTCTGTCGGCTTCCCGTCGGATCCGTGCTGGCGGCGGATCGGGCGGCTGGAAATCGGGGCTGGGCGAGCTTCGTGGTTTCTGCCAGCGCTGGGGACGATGACGGCTGCGGCAAGGTGGAGTTGCTGGAGCGGGAGGGTGCTCGCCGAGTTTGTTCACCGGCACAAGTTCCGTCGCTGCGCGGCGGACGGGCTCTGCGGCGTTCTTCAACGAAGGAGGTGCCCTCGGGCCGTGGCTATATGGAGGTCGGCGGTCTTCGTCTTCATCGCCGGTAGAACTGCTGTTGCTTGATCTGGTTCTTGTTCCCCTGCGTATGTATTTCTGAGCTTTCTTCTTGTACTTCATACGGTGTATGTGGTACACTCTTGTTTGTACGCAGGCTTTGCAAATAAAAAAAGAAACAGATAATTTCCATGCGTCGATGTGCATGTACAGCGGCAACTGCTCGTTGAGAGATCCCCTTACCTCATGCACAGGGGCATAAACTTGGCGATCCGAAATTTTTTGGAAAAAAAATAGCACGATGTAGAAAACGTTATGCACTATGACTGTGAATTTTTTTTATGTGAAATACCATGTATTCTAGACTCAGCAAAAGACAAAAATACAGATCGAAGACATGATGAGATCAACTTTTTTTTCCTAAATTTTGTTCCATTTGTCTTTTTTGCTGAGCCAAAATACAATGTATTTCAGAGTGAAACTTTCCAGGATCGTAGCTAGTGCATGTGGTTTGCTACATCATCCAGGTATTTCTTTTCAAAAAAATTGAAACATTTTCAAAAATTTCAGAAACGGGCTACCTGTAGCCCGGGCACCATTTTGACTATTCGCATAAACTTAGCCCTTTTACTTCCTTCGATTACAATGCAGACAATGGATGATAGAATAGGACAGTACTCTCTCGGTTTCTAAGTATAACATGTTTTAGGTATTTGGCATATTGATTAAATACGGATTAAAAAAAGTGAACATACATATTAAAATATGCCTAGATAAAACGTATAAACACATGTGAATTTGGAAAATGGCTAAACATTTTATATTTAGTAATGGATGGAGTAGTCATTAGTCAACGAACACTAGTCACGGTGCACACGAGTAGAGTAGTAGTTATTACCTCCATGCGCAATAGCACGAGTGTTTTTTTTTTAATTTTGAACCACACTATATTAAGCTAGCAAGCCGCCTCATTAAAAACTTGACTAAAATGTTCTTTGTTTAACCAAACATTAGTCCGTATTTGTCGAAAGAATTGTAAATTATGGAAATTAACCATAGGTGGAAAAAGGATGTGTAAGTTTGGACGGGCTTGCCTGCACCGCAGGCTTGCGCCCATCCGTGTGCCGGTGCTGTGCCGCTCGTAGTTGTTGAGCAACCCATAGTTCCTCACCTTTCGCGGCCCCGCACTTTTTTGCATGCCAAAAAAATTGAAAATACATGACTACAAGCTAACATATTTTTTCCAATTTTTTTTGAAATTATAATTCTCTCCCATAATACTAGCATATATTATTATTAAAATCGAACAGAAAACTGGAGGAAAATTTTCTCCTTCAGACACTACAACATCCATTAGGTGCCAAAGAAAAATAATCTACTCGCCATCAGTTCCAACGATGATTTATACAGTAGCATGCCATGGCTTCTGTTGCAGGATTGACTTCATATTGTGCGTTTATCAGCTGCATGATCCTAGGCAAGTTACGCACATGGTACGTGCATGCCTGGTATGGAATTATTGGATTCATGATCCACAATTTCAATTTTCAAATAGCTATTTGTCCACGCAGCAAAATGCTTCCATACGTCAGTTTTTAAATGGTAAATTTAGCTCGCAATTTGCATCTTATGTCATAAAACATTTTTTTGCGAAAAGTACCACTAGTAGAAAAAGGCCCTATGGTCCCGGTTCGGTTGGGCTATCAGTCCCGGTTCCCGAACCGGGACTAGACAATCGGGACTAGTGTTGGTCCCGGTTCGGCCACGAACCGGGACCAATGGGTGTCCACGTGGCCTGTTCTGCAGCGCGTGGGGGAGACTCATTGGTCCCGGTTCGTAATACGAACCGGGACTGATGTTTTGATCTTTTTTTTTAACAATGATTTTGTATTTAGGGTTTAGTGTTTAGGGTTTATTTGGGCCACTTCTCTTTGTCCCGTCGCCCGGCGCCTCCATCCACCCCCTCTCCCTCTCGCCGGTATCTCCGTCGTCTCCCTCTTCTTCGCATCGCCGACGTGCTCTCCATCTCTCACTCGCCGGCTCATCGAGGTCAAGTTTCGATATTTCTGTGCAGGTACTACTCGCCGGCTCATCTCTCACTCGCCGGCTCTCCATCTCACACTCAATTCGATGGTACTACATACAGCAATGAAGGAACCACTATTACACATCATCGTCATGAATATATTACACACATCTCATTCGTCGTGCTTGGTCGAACATATTACAAACGGTACATGTACACACGAGTTTCATGCATATATACATCTCTTTTACACTCACCCTTGCATTTCAACCTTCCGATAGTATTCTCCCTTCGGATCTAGGACCTCTGCATCTAAGAATCCCGCAATTTCCTCTTGAATTGCTCGTACGCGATCTTGTGGTAGAAGACCGTCCCGCAACTGTTCGATCTAATTTAAAAAAGGGGTCAATATATATGAATTAACTAAACACAATTGATGGATATAAACTAAAATTGTGAATATTGTTTACGTACTTCAAGTTGTTCTAAGTACCGGCTGCCTGTCTCTTGGGTCGTCTGGCGAATGAACTCGCAAACGTAGTATCCACATAAATTATTCTCATATTCCTGCCTCAAGCACTTTACGAGAACAGAGTTCAATCAAAATAATAATCAAGCATGATAATGGTATTGAAACTAGAATCAAAGAGATACGCGGATCTAGCTAGTAGTACTTACATTTACTGGTTCAAATTTTAGCTCCGGCGCCCAAATACCCCTAGCCTTGGCGGTGAACCGTTTCCGAGTCTTGTCCGGCAAAGAAAATGAATAAAGGAGTTATATATTAATTACTTGCTACAAGGGAATGAACAGAAAGTTGCCGATATAGTGCCATAATGATTGAAATTACCCTTGGAGGCATTTCTGCATGTCCGCCCACTCCTCAAGGGGTTTACGTTTCGAGTCCATGACTTGTTGATTGCGTGGATCATACGTTCGTTGGGAGACCCCAAGAGGAAGGTATGATGCAGTGTAGCAGCAGTTTCCCTCAGTATGAAACCAAGATTTAATCGAACCAGTAGGAGTAAGAAATCACTTCTGAAGGTTGTTGGTGGCGCCGTTACTCGATCACCAACGTGCAATCTGCACACAACACAATCAAACTATTTTGCCCCAACGACACAGTGAGGTTGTCAATCTCACCGCCTTGCTGAAAACAAAGGATTAAACATATGGTGTGGAAAACAGTAGTAAATTGCAGAGAATGAAAATGAACAATGTTTGCAGTTGGTTGTATTATCAGCGTAAAAGAATGGACCGGGGTCCACAGTTCACTAGTGGTGTCTCTCCATAAAGGATAACTAACATGCTGGGTGAACAAATTACAGCTGGGTAATTGAAAAAATATTGAGCGCATGACAATGCATATATATGACATGATGATTATTATGATATTCATGTGGGCATTACGACAAAATACATAGACCGTTATTCAACAGCGTCTATGACTAATAATCCACCGCCAGGTTGTCATCCGAGTTCCCCGTTGGTATTAAGTTGCACGCAACGGATAATTGCATTAAGTAATGTGCGTAATGTAAACAAATGCATTAGACCTAACGGCGCACCCTTAAGCTAAGCATCGGTTATTTTATCCCTAGTGGCAATAGCACATCCACAATCTTAGAAGTTATTGTCAGTCTCCCAGATTACCGGAGGCATGAACCCACTATCTAGCATAAATACCCACTCTTGGAGTTACAAGCATCTACTTGTCCAAAGCATCTACTAGTAACGGAAAGCATGCAAGATCATAAATAACATATAAGATAGATTGATAATCAACTTGACATAGTATTCAATATTCATCGGATCCCAGCAAACACAACATGTAGCATTACAATAAGATGATCTTGATCATGATAGGCAGCTCACAAGATCTAAACATGATAGCATAAAGTGGAGAGACAACCATCTAGCTACTGCCATGGACCCGTAGTCCAAGGATGAACTACTCACGCATCACTCCGGAGGCAGGCATGGTGATGTAGAGCCCTCCGGTGATGATTCTCCTCTCCGGCAGGGTGCCGGGAAGAACTTCTGAACCCTCCCGAGTTAGGGTTGACGGCGGCGGCGTCTCTGGAACTTTTCGTGGATAATAGCTCGGGTATTTAGGGTTTTCGCGTCGGGAGGAATAAATAGGCGAAAGGGCGGCGGCTGGAGACCCACGTGGGCCCCACACCACCCCACGGCGTGGTAGGGGGGCCGCACGGCCCCATGGTGTGGGTGCCACGTGGCTCTCCTCCGTCTCTCCTCTAGACTCCGTGTTCGTGTTGGAAAAATAGCAGATTCTGTCCAAGTTTCGTCCAATTCCGAGAATATTTCCAGACTAGCTTTTCTGGAATACAAAAACAGCAGAAAACAGGAACTGACATTGTGCCATCTTACTATTAAATGAGAGTCCGTACGTTGGTACGTCGTCTGCCAGTTTTCTGCCATCGAACGGATGTTGGCCTCGACATGGGCCGGCGAATTCAGTCGCTTCACCGCCCGACGAAATCCACTCGACTCTTTTCTTCCTCTCTTTCGTGTGGAGAGAGAGGGCCCGAGTGCCCACTGCCCAGGGTTCGGCTGCAACCGCCGCCGCTGTGCACCATTGCGTCCAGTCGCCGCATTGGCTCGCACCACCACCTCCCGTTGATGCCGCCTCACTACACATCGTCCCACTGATGACGACGTCGACGCCGCCACCTGCTCTGCCCGCGCCGAGCCGCCGAGGTCTACGACAAGGAGGCCGTCACCGAGCGCCCATATCAGCGCTCGCCGATCCGCCCCTCCCGGAGAGAAAAGCGCGGTAGTTGTGCTCGTTGCCCCGATGGGCCACAGCCACAAGTCGCGGTCGATATCCAACATGTCAGATGCATCCACTGTGGCTGAGAGGATGGTGAAGATCAGGAGCGAAGGGGGCGAAGGGGCGCAGATTTTCTGAACAAGGCCAGGAAGATCAGCGTCGTTACCATCGACAGCAGCAGCAACAAAGATGTCAACGATGACAATGATTGCTGGATAGGTCTCATTATCTCTCTATTTTCTTCAGTACATACGCTCAACTCCAATCTTACAAGGCCGGTGACTCAAAGAGCTCATCCACTGGTTCTTGCGATTTTCCCAGGAGCTGGATCATGCTATCATCTTCGTCACCGAATCATATATCAGACTTACACACTCGAAGTCATGTGATTCCAATTTAACATCCTCAGCTTCGGCCAAAACTGTCATCAAATTAGATACAAGTGAAGCATGGAGGTCTGGCTAGAATCCTCCACCCCATCAGGAGTTAGCAATCCTCCACGGCAACAAGGTACACCAATCATCCTCCCAAATAATTCCCTCTCCAGCGGCCTCCCCAAGCTTATTAGTCCACTCTCATATATTATTTGCTTTACTGAACAGTCTTGTTGTAGAACCCCACCTTAGAATGCCCTAGAAAGCAGTAAGCAGAACTCATTCAGTACATTGCCAAGGACATCTCTATCAGCAAAAGCAATAGCAACACCTGCAGCGTACAACGTAAGAGAATTTTAGTTTCCTCTGGTTACTTGTCTATTACTCTATTCAAATCCGAGATGCACACGAAGCAACCTACTAAATCCCAACTTTTAGTTACGTTGGTTACTAAGTCTTAACTTTTATTGTGCATCTTTATAGATGTAGGGTTAATCATGCATTAACAGAGAGGACTCCTGCATATCTTGAGTAATTAGATGTTAGAAACATAGCCAGGGTTAATGGTGCCATTTTTGAATGCTAACGTGCAAGATGTATATCAATCTTAGAAGTGGTTCAAATTATTAGTTGGCAGCTATGACGCACTATTGCGTCGATAAAAAAATAAAAAGGGTTTATATTTTGTGCTTCACCTTATGATCATTAAGTTTTTTAGTACTTGTATAATTACTCTTATGACCATTAAGTTTTTCAGAATCAGTTTAGCATTTGTAGGGTAAGGCAATTCATGAATTTTACCTTTTTCATATATTTTTATTTGATTTAATAGATACACTCTTGATGTTGATCGATGAGATTTATTTTATATGATGTGAGGCTGGTTTGGATTTGTCCATCTGGAACTTTTCATGTTTGTCTTATCATTACTCTTATGGCCTTCTGTTTAATGGCATCCCTGATCCTCACGCTATGTAGCCGCAGCAGGTTGGATGCTGACAGACAGCAAGGTGGAATTCAACAATTCTTGGCGACGGAGAAGGAAGCGTAACAAGAAATGAGTGTTGATAGGAGTGGTAGTTACATAGAAGGAGCAAAAGCTTGAACAATATGTTTCATATTCGTCCTTTGAGCTGATGGACTTTTACTTTAAAAATGTATGCAAAAAATACAATCCAATGTAAAAATATGTTGTTATACCTCTAGATTGATCCCTGTCGGGACTTTTTGTCATTTTATTTAATATAGATTAAGCCTGCAAACCTGTATTCAGTTGAGAACCGTGGTGTTTTATGAATGTTTTTCTTCGTCGGAGATGGAGGAAAACGACACCTAGGCTTTTCTGCTGATACATATTTTCAAAATAGAATCATTTAATGATTGCTCTTTTTTTTAATGTTCCATAGTAAAGCAGGAGCGAAACCGGCCACTTCGTGATATTGTGCCAATTCCAATTTTAAAATATTCGTAGACTTGCTTCATTGCTTTCAACTGAGCGGCAGACCCGATGCGACTTACGATAAGCCAACGTTAATAGCTGGTCAAATTCCCCGATAAAAGAGGGCATACTTGAATATTCATGTGAATTAAGAAAGAGTGGTCGTCACAACACACATGGAGTCAACTCGTTCATATATATTTATTTGATTCTTTTTAAATGGACGTGTGACGGTGGAGCGGGGTAGAGAAGAAATATGAAGAAAAATAGCACGTCCTACTCTTGCAATGTGGTAGTAAAAGAAAAAACCATGAGATAAAAGTCAAGCTCACTTGTGAAATTACACGCTGATAGATACAATTTAGACATCCGTAGCAACGCACGGGCATTCAGCTAGTCTTGTTAATAGGTTAGTCCCAGAAAATGCATAAAAATGTTATAAAGTGTATATAAAACATGTAACAATTGGTATAATATCAACATGGAACATCATAAATTATAGATACGTTTGAGACGTATCAAGCATCCCCAAGCTTAGTTTTACTCATCCTCGAGTAGGTAAAACGATAAAAACAAAATAATTTCTGAGGTGACATGCTACAATCATAATCTTGATCAAATAGTATTGTAAAGAACATGTTATGAATGAAGTGATCCAGGTCAATGGTCTATAGTTTGCTAGCAAGTAGATAATGAGCAAACAACTGAATCATATAAGCAAAAACTTTTCATGAATAGTACTTTCGAGACAAGCATCAAAGAGTTTTGCATAAGAGTTAACTCATAAAGCAATAGGTTCTAAGTAAAAGGTGTTTAACCAACACAAAGGAAGATTTAAGTTTCAGCAATTGTTTTCAACTTTCAACATATATATCTCATGGATATTTGTCAACACAAAGCAATATAATAAGTGCAAATACAAGCATATAAAAATTGTTGCACCAAAGTTGACACTAGTGTTTGCTTCTAAGATAGAAAGAAGTAGGAAAACTGACTCAACATAAAAGTAAAAGAAAGACCCTTCACAGAGGGAAGCAGGGATTAAATCATGTGCTAGAGCTTTTTAAGTTTTTAAAATCATATAGAGAGTAAAAATAAGTTTTGAGAGGTGTTTGTTAATTGTCAACGAATCAGAAAATGGAAAGTACAATATGACCCCTGCCAACCAGACTTTTAAGAGCGGATCCCATGAAGGACGTTATTTCTACCAGCAAGGCAGATCATCCCTCTTTCTCTTTTGTTTACACATGCAGATATTTCACTGTTTGTCATTGCATGACTGATAAATCAGGGCAAAAATGTGAAGAGAATTAAGAGGTTAAACTTGTAATTAATTGGGACTGGGCACCCCATTTGCCAGCTCTTTTTGCAAAATTAATGGATAAGCGGATGTATATGCCGCTAGTCCGGTGGTAAAATCTGTTTGACAGTTGACATAAAGACATCCACCCCGTCCTCATGAGCTTGGTAAACATTGACACAAAATAAGAGTAATAAAGTTTGAATAGTTTAAAAGTAGCACATGAAAAAATTACTTGGAATGGCAAGGAAATACCGCATATAGGTAGTTATGGTGGACACAGATGGCATGGATTTTGGCTCAATGTTTTGGATGCACGAGAAGCATTCCCTCTCAGTACAGAGTTTAGGCTAGCAAGGTTACTTGAAGCAAACACAGGATATCAACCGACACAGCAAGACTTATATGAAAACATATTGCAAGTATTATAAGACTCTACACTGTCTTCCTTGTTAACCAAACCCTTTTACTAGAAAATATCTAGACCTTAGAGATACCAATCATGCAAACCAAATTTCAACGAGCTTTACGGTAGTTCTTCATTAATAGGTTTTAACTACATGATACAAAAACTTAAACATGAACTACTTGATAACTCAAAATAATTGACAAGTATCAAATTATCCAATACAATGATCTACAAGAATATGTAAGCTTTTTTCATTATACCATCTACCGCATGCAACATTTTCTGTTCCAACCAAACACAATCAATTTATTTCAACATAAACTCTCCAAACAATTATAAGTGAAGCAAGAGAGTACTTTCTTTAAAAGAACTAACAGCTCTGAATAAGAGATGCATGAAAAACAGGAGCTAAAAGCATAGCAATAGCTAGATAAGAATACTCAATAAGTATAAGTGAAGAATAGGAGTATTCATATGAAAAAGCGGAGCGTGTCTCTCTCCCAATCAAGAATGGTAGGGTCCAATCAAGTTGACCAAAAGAAAAAAAAATACTGAAAATAAAAGCACACAGACGCTCCAAGTAAAGCACATATGATGTGAAAGAATTAAAATATAGTTTCACTAAGGCATCCCCAAGCTTAGATGCTTAAGTCTTCTTGAAATATGCTGGGGTGATCCATGAGCATCCCCAAGCTTAAGCTCTTCACTCTTCTTGATCACATTATATCATCCTTCTCTCTTGACCCTTGAAAACTTCCGCCACACCAAACTCAGAGTAATTCTCATTAGAGGGTTAGTGCACAATCAAAAACTCACATGTTCTATAAGGACACAAACATGACCGTTACTTTTAACATTAACTACTGCCACTGATGTTATGTGAAGCTCTTCACCCTAAAAAAGAATTCCACTCAACACTAGTAAAAGAGAGAATGCGAAAAATAAAAGACAGAATCTGTCTAAACAGAACAGTCCGCAAAGACGAATTTTTTGAGGCACTTACGTTGCTCAGATCGAAAAACTTTAAACTAACGAAAGATGCGTACATATCTGAGGATCACGCACAAAAATTTGCAGATTTAAATAATTTTTTGTGATTTTACAGAATTAAAACGGTGAACAGCAGAAATCTGTTCCTGCGCAGAAATCCAAATCTAGCATCATCTTCCTATTAGAGGCAATACTTGGCACAACAATGCGATAAAATAAAGATACAAAGGAATTGTTACAGAAGTAAACAACTCCTTGACTAAAACTGAAAACAAAAGATAATGGGTTGCCTCCCAAAAGCGCTTTCTTTAATGCCTTTTAGCTAGGCTATAAGATTTTAATGATGCTCTCATAAGAATAAGAGTTGAAAAACAAAAGAGAGCATCAAGAGGCAAATATCAAACACATTTAAGTCTAACCCACTTTCTATGCAAAGGAATCTTGTAACAAAATAAATTATTGAAGCATAAAGCAACTAGCATAGAAAGATGAAACAAGTACAACTTCAAAACTTTCAACATAAAGAGATTATTTTAGTGACTTGAAAACTTTTACAACCATATTTTCCTCTCTCATAATAACTTTCAGTAGCATCATGAACAAACTCAACAATATAACTATCACATAAAGCATGCTTTTCATGATCTACAAACACATAATTTTTATTAAGCTCAAAAACAGTGGGGTCATAAACCCACTTTTGACAATAGTAGTATAACAAATATCATTAGGCAATATAGGACCATCATCAAGAGCATTATCATATAAGACATTAGGGAGCACATTTTTACTTTCTGCAATTTCCTTTTCTTGAGTCAAGGAGCTTGTTACTTCAAATTTATCAAAAGGAGATATTTCAATAGAATCATGACATTCAACAATATAGCATTTCTCCTCCTTAGGTAGGCATGGAGGGTAATCATATAATGTAAGAGTTAAAGAGTTACTATCATTAGAAGGTAGATCCTCCTTTTGTTCATCACTCTCTTCCTCTTTTTCATCCAATGAGTTTCAGTTTCAGCAGTTTCTTCCCCACAGGTTCCTGAAAGGTAGCAAGTTGTTCTGGAGAATAAGTTTTCTCAAGAAATTCAGTGATATAAGGATTATCATTGTAATATTCAAGGCAATAACCAAGTATAGCAAAATTTTCAGATTTATAAGGAGAATCATCATCGTGAATATAACCAGCAATTTCATAGGCACCCTTAAAAACAACAAATTCTTCAATTTGTTCAAGATTATCAAAGTCATAGTTTCCTTTAGCATAAGCAGCCAAGGTTTCATTATCATTATAATCACATTGGAAAGGGAGGTGTTTATGCCTTACAACATAATGATTCATTAAAGCAGTAGGATTCATCATAAGTAGAGCACAAGTTCTTAGCAAAATAATTCAATGTACTTATTTGTTCCCATAAATGTACCCTTTTTTAGAAAAGCGGTATTCCTTATAATAATTTTGTTGATCATCAGTGAACCCACTTAGCCAACACGTTTTTTTCAAAGAGAGAAACCATTGATATCAAGTAAACAACTAGACATAATAACAAACCGAAATAAACTAGATGCAGAAAACTATTTTTTTGTGTTTTTGATAAATAAAGCAAACAAGACTAGATAAAAATAAACTAAGCAAGACAATAACAAAGTAAAGAGATTGGAAGCGTGAAACTCCCCTTGCAGAAATCCTCTTGCTCCCCGGCAACGGCGCCAGAAAATATGCTTGATTGCGTGGATCACACGTTCGTTGGGAGACCCCAAGAGGAAGGTATGAAGCAGAGTAGCAGCAGTTTCCCTCAGTATGAAACCAAGGTTTAATCGAACCAGTAGGAGCAAGAAATCACTTCTGAAGGTTGTTGGTGGAGCCGTTACTCGATCACCAACGTGGAATCTGCACACAACACAATCAAACTACTTTGCCCCAACGAAACAGTGAGGTTGTCAATCTCACCGGCTTGCTGAAAACAAAGGATTAAACGTATGGTGTGGAAAACAGTAGTAAATTGCAGAGAATGAAAAGGAACAATATTTGCAGTTGGTTGTATTATCAGTGTAAAAGAATGGACCGGGGTCCACAGTTCACTAGTGGTGTCTCTCCATAAAAGATAACTAACATGCTGGGTGAACAAATTACAGCTGGGCAATTGACAAAATATTGAGCGCATGACAATGCATATATATGACATGATGATTACTATGATATTCATGTGGGCATTACGACAAAATACATAGACCGTTATCCAACAGCGTCTATGACTAATAATCCACCGCCAGGTTGTCATCCGAGTTCCCCGTTGGTATTAAGTTGCAAGCAACAAATAATTGCATTAAGTAATGTGCGTAATGTAAACAAATGCATTAGACCTAACGGCGCACCCTTAAGCTAAGCATCGGTTATTTTATCCCTAGTGGCAACAGCACATCCACAATCTTAGAAGTTATTGTCACTCTCCCAGATTACCGGAGGCATGAACCCACTATCTAGCATAAATACTCACTCTTGGAGTTACAAGCATCTACTTGGCCAAAGCATCTACTAGTAACGGAAAGCATGCAAGATCATAAATAACATATAAGATAGATTGATAATCAACTTGACATAGTATTCAATATTCATCGGATCCCAGCAAACACAACATGTAGCATTACAATAAGATGATCTTGATCATGATAGGCAGCTCACAAGATCTAAACATGATAGCATAAAGTGGAGAGACAACCATCTAGCTACTGCCATGGCCCTAGTCCAAGGATGAACTACTCACGCATCACTCCGGAGGCAGGCATGGTGATGTAGAGCCCTCCGGTGATGATTCCCCTCTCCGACAGGGTGCCGGGAAGAGCTTCTGAACCCTCCCGAGCTAGGGTTGACGGCGGCGGCGTCTCTGGAACTTTTCATGGATAATGGCTCGGGTATTTAGGGTTTTCGCGTCGGGAGGAATAAATATGCGAAAGGGCGGCGGCTGGAGACCCACGTGGGCCCCACACCACCCCACGGCCCGGCAGGGGGGGCGCGCGGCCCCATGGTGTGGGTGCCACGTGGCTCTCCTCCGTCTCTCCTCTGGACTCCGTGTTCGTGTTGGAAAAATAGGAGGTTATGTCCAAGTTTCGTCCAATTCCGAGAATATTTCTAGACTAGCTTTTCTGGAATACAAAAACAGCAGAAAACAGGAACTGGCACTGTGGCATCTTGTTAATAGGTTAGTCCCAGAAAATGCATAAAAATGCTATGAAGTATATATAAAACATGTAACAATTGGTATAATATCAACATGGAACATCAGAAATTATAGATACGTTTGAGACGTGTCACTTGTAGTACTCCTTTGTCAGGTTTAATGATTATCAGAATAAAGTGGAAGCTGCGCATGCATAAGTCATCAATTATACACTTAACATCGAGTAAGCGAAATAGAATGTGTATAAGACAGTAACACTCACCCGTAGTTGTAAGGAAATAGTATTTCCCTTTTGGTTTCGGAAAACCTTAATGCCTTTACCAAGTTATTCTCTGTGTCGATGTAATGACCTTGGAGAGTTTTTTGATGAACGAAATATGGGTCAATGAACCCAATGTCATAGATTTGTCCTCTTTTGCATTGGAGAATCTTCATTCTGCATAATTAATATAGTGATGAGTAAGATTATACATGCAATGAACGAGCTGAGCTAGCTAGAGACTTAATTACAGAAATAATACTTACAGACAATAGGCACTGAGGATAGATTTGTCGATGGCGTCTTGTTGGTATAACTGAAATAATTCACTAAATTTGATCATTATCACGCCATCTCCATGCCCGTAATGCTCGTTTTTATATCCCACGTAGATCCAGTTTCCCCCTTCCTTTGAGGCTCGCATGTACCACTTATGCAATCTTCGCATTTTTGTTGGTAGACCGTCGACTAGCTCAGGTTTGACGAGAGTACACCCGTGCTGGTATTTGTATGCTACCTCGTGGAACTCTTGTAATTGCTCTAAGTACTGAGGAATAGACATGCCCTGAGCAGAGGTTGCTTCTCCGTACATTGCAACAAACTCAGGATCGACATCGACTGCACCTCTGCTCGACCCCACCTCGGTATTGGAAAACACTTCGAGCGGGGGGCACGACTGGTTTTTCTGTTCTCCGAGCTGGGGAACTGATTTCCCGCTTGCACTACTACTCTTCAACCGCTGCTTATTTGCCTCAGCCGACTTGCGAATAGAGCGGTCATAGTCTGGTGTCAGCCTTGGCCGGGGTTGTTCAAGGGTCTTTAGCATTTTGAAGACGGCGGCTTTTTCTTCTGGGGTGGCGGGGAACTCTGGCGCTTTCGGCTTCTTCCGGTTAGCCCACCACTCTTTATTTTGGGTATTTGCGATCGCGGCATTTTGCTCATCCGTATAGTCGTAAGGTCTCATGGGAAGATTCTTATGAGGTACTATTCGGAGGGGCGACCTTTTACGTTTCGGTGATCGCTTACCCCTCATGGTTAAGTTAAAAACTTTCACATGTAGCTCACAAGGTGTGCTCTCCGTGATATCATCCACTGGGTAGCGACGAAGAGGAGCCATCGTCAGTGCATCATCATTACCATCCTGGAGCTCCATGGAAGCCACGCTGCTTTTCCGATTCGATGGGCCGCCGGTACCATCGCATGCAGCTTCTACCATGTGCCGCTGAGATTGGCCGCAAGTACCTTGCCGGCTAAGTGCGTCAATTTGATCCTGCTGCCGCTTTAATTTTTCTTCTATATTACCCAGCCGGTCTACAGCAGCGCGTGCTTCCATTGCCTCCTTTTCCTTTCTCCTCTGATGGCTTCTATCAGGAAATTTCTTCCTGTCCTCGGGAATCGCAATTTTCTTGGGCTTGGAGCCTGGTACGCCTCGTGTTCGTCCATCGTGTTCCTTATTCCCAAGGGCGCGTGTGAGCTCGTCATCCTCTCTATCGGGACAGAACCGTCCCTCTTCAACATCCTTTACTGCATTTCGAATGCCTTCGATGGGTAGTAGGGGCTTATCTTTGTGTGTTCTGTTATATATGCACTTCCCTTCTGCGTCCAACGTGCCCGCATGCCCGTAAAACCAATTTCTTGCCCGTTCGATCCATGTGTGTGGCTCTGGAGTGATCCCTTTAGCCACCAGGTCGGCCTCAAGTTTCTCCTACTTAGGCATGCTAAAGGCGTAGCCACCAGGCCCCATAGTATGGTAGTACTTCAGCGACTTTTTCGACCGTGTACCTTTCATGGTCACCCAACTTTTTGGCTGGGCCTCGTTTCGTCCTTACAGAAGATTTGCTCGATCCGGATTGCTAAAAGAAGAAAGAGTGTTAATATATGTATATAGACAGCAGAGGCTTAATTAATTAATATATATATGCACCTCACCGGAGTTTGCAACATTAAATGTTCCACCGGAGCCGTCGGCTTCTCCCTCGTCGGCTTCTCCCTCATCGAAGCCGCCGGCTTCTCCCTCGCCCCAGCCGTCGGGTTCTACCTCACCGGAGCCGTCTCTTCGGTTGAGAGACTCATCTCCCTCACCGGAATTGTTCAGAAACTGCGAGGTGACATCGCCAACATCTTCCCCGCGGATCATATCCTCGAGGATGTTTTCCTGATTTTCGTCTCATTCCATAGTTTCTTTAAATTAAGAACAATGCACAAAATTTTAGTTGGGTAACAGTACTAACATTTTATAATACAGACACTTAAATCATTTTCTTTTATTAAAGGCAGAAACAGCATTTTTACTAAATATTACACCTAGAGAGTTCTGTTAATCAAACAATCACCACACTACCCAACCAAGGCTATTGGGATACACAAGGCAAAACAATTGGATTCAACTTAATTTAATTAACCATTATTTATATATGATTATTATGGCAGAAACTTGTCACGCAAGTTTTAATGCACAACACAAGTTATGTTTGTCACAAAATTATGCTAATTTAGGGACAACTAACATTGATTGTTTATGATCCAAGAAAATTGGTCTAGGTCCATTTGGATACTTATTTATTCCACTATAATTATGATACTATAGAAAAGGATACATCACTATTTGATTTTCTATTTTGCCTCTGTTGTTCTAATAATTCTAAAAACATAGGGATAGCTAACATTTTAAATTACTAAGCTAAAAAATTGACCTCAAGTCATTTGGAGTTCTAGAGCATCAGAAACAAATAAGTTTAGAATATAAACCTTCTATACTGTTTGAATTATCACTCACTGTATAATGATGTAAACAAGATGAAACCAATATGGTTGGATTAGCAATTTCATAAGCTATTCAGAGAATTTTGGTTTGATTTATTTGCACTTATAAATCTCAAGTTATGAATTTTCTAACATGCCTACAGGTTTGAAAGTTTCTGCTAATTCATAAATTCGGAAGAGGAGGGAAAAAATAAAAGGGCTGAGAAGGTTCCCAGCCCACTGGGCCTGGCCCAGTTTTATTTTTTTTCCACGCGTGAAAATGATTAAAACGCTGACGGGTGGGTAACTCTAAACAAAACGGTGATGGGCGCGCGGCAGTTTCCGGCGGCGCCGCCGTGGCTAGAGACGGTGGCGACGGCGCAGTGGCTCACCTAGGGGTCCTGGAGGTGCGGTGGACGGCGGAGGCGAGTGCGGTGGACGGCGGAGCGTCGGTGGCGAGTCCCCCGACGTGCACGGGCGCGCGTGGAGGCCGGCGTACGTGCGGGCTCCTCTCCCTCTCTGCAGCACGGGCGGCCGGCGTGCGGGCGGCGCGGCGCGGGCGTCGAGGGCGCCGCGGACGTCGACGGCGGCGGCGGGGCGCGGCGCGGGCATCGGGCAGCCTGACGGCGTGGTTTTTGCTTCGGCGTCCGCGTGAGTCCTTAGTCGATTTTGGGATGGATTGGGGAAGGAGAAGGGCACGCAGTTACAAACCAGGACTCATTGGTCCCGGTTCATGCCACGAACCGGGACCAATGCCTCATTTGTCCCGGTTCGTGGGAGAAACCGGGACCAATGCCATGGCAATTTAATGCCAGATTTGCCTCGCGCGTCCATGGACCTTTAGTCCCGGTTCTTCGTATAAACCGGGATCAATGAGTCCTTTTTCAAATTTATTTCAAACTTTTCAGTTCTGAATGTTGTTCCCGCCTTTTTTTTCTTCTTATTAAGGTGTTTGAATATGAATTTCAAATGGTTTTTAAATGATAATTCATTTTGACAAATATTTATTGCATAATTTTGAATCTGAAAAAACTTTCAACATGAAAAGTGTTTAAATTTGAATAAATAATCCAAAACCATTTTCTGTTTTCTAAAATAATTATTCTAACTATTAACCATTTTGCTATTTTCAATTAAAAATGCATTAACAAACATTTATTGCATAATTTTGAATCTGAAAAGACTTTCGACATGAAAAGTGTTTAAATTTGAATAAATAATCCAAACCCATTTTCTGTTTTGTAAAATATTTATTCTAACTATTAACCATTTTGCTATTTTCAATTAAAAATGCATTAACAAATATTTATTGCATAATTTTGAATCTGAAAAGACTTTCAACATGAAAAGTGTTTAAATTTGAATAAATAATCCAAAACATTTTTGTTTTCTAAAATAATTATTCTAACTATTAACCATTTTGCTATTTTCAATTAAAAATGCATTAACAAATATTTATTGCATAATTTTGAATCTGAAAAGACTTTCAACATGAAAAGTGTTTAAATTTGAACAAATATTTATTGCGCTTGTGAGCCGTTGGATCAGCGGTGTGTGTTAAATGATGAAGATTCTCCATGGCTACGGCTCAGAAGAAAATAGAAATAATAAATGTATTAAACCTTTATGTAAGGAGCATGTGTAAGAAGCTTCAATCAGCTGCAGTTTTACCAACACAATCTCTGCATTCTCCAAGATCTTTAGCAGTTCCAAGTGATAGAACAAAACATACGGTTTCCCCTGCATACAGCCCGACGGTGGCTCGTGAGTGCCCGCATATCAAATGCATCGTCGGACGTATGCAGGGAATCCGAATGCTTTGTTTACGAAATGAACTACAATGAGTACAGAGTGAGTGCAAACATGTCCGAGAGGTGGGCTATATATAGGGTCACTGTATTATGAAAACTCTAAACACCGAAGAGAACAAAACACACGGTTTCCCCTGCATACAGCCCAACGGTGGCTCGTGAGTGCCCGCATATCAAATGCACCGTTGGACGTATGCAGGGAATCCGAATGCTTCGTATACCAAAATGAACTACAATGAGTAGACACTGAGTGTTGAACATGTCCGGGAGGGGGGCTATATATAGGGTCTGTGTGCTTCTTTAGTCCCGGCTGGTAAGACCAACCGGGTCATGTGGCTCACGAAGTGGTCATGATAGTGCTGATCCAACAGCTCACAATCCCTCAAAAGAAACACACCCCTGATCCAACGTCTCACAAGCACTTGAATGAAACACACGATCTGTGTGCTTCTTTAGTCCCGGTTGGTAACACCAAACGGGACTAAAGGCGGGCTTTGCGGTCACGACTCGTGTCAGTCACGTGTCCTCCCCCAGCGCTGCCCTAGCTACGTGTCCTCCCTAGCGCTGCCCTGGAGGTCTTTACATATTGTCGCCGACGGGGTAAACCCTAATCCACCATTCCTAGCCATGAACGCATCGTCTCCACGAGATGGATCCGCCACGCCCGCCGCAGCACCTTCTGGACGAGGTCGAGCATGCTCGGCAGAGCGCGCTTGGGCGCTACCGCGGGAGCCTATCCCGCCGTATGCCCACGAGCCCGGCGTGGAGAGGAATGCCCTGCTACCGGCCTCCTGCTCCGGTGCCGGAGGAGGTGCGGAGGACGTACGAGCGCGCGTGGTCCGACGTCCCTGACCCCGACGAGGATGTGTACGCCGCAGGGGTGGCGTGGGGATCCGCGGCCGTACCTCCACCAGTCGCCGCCGCCCCTCCCGACGAGGAGGATGACGATGACGACGACGACTTCGACGAGAGCGACCATGGGGAAGATTGCGGCGGGCCGTAGATGCAGGAGGCCCTTGAAGCCTCCTTCCAGTCCGTCCACGACGACCGTGTACAGCGAGCCAGAACTGCCTGCCAGCTCAAGGCGAAGGAGGCTTCCGAGCTAGATTGGGCGCTGAAAGACTCATCCTCCATGGATCTTGCCCTCCGCCGCAAACGTGCGCGCGAGAACCGGGCGGCCTCGAACGGGGCTGGCTCCTCCCGCCGTTCCTCCTAATCCTACGGCCTCCGAGCCAGCAAGTCCGTTTATGTAGAATAATGTTGGTGATGTTGGTGATGTGTAATAATGTATTAAACCTTTTATGTAATGCATTCCATGGAATGTATTAAACCTTTATGTAAGGAGCATGTGTAATAATAATGAATGTGTATTTCCAATGTGTATTGTCAAGAAGCTTCAAATCAGCTGCAGTTTTACCAACACAATCTCTGCATTCTCCAAGATCTTTAGCATTTCCAAGTGATGCAGAAAGCGCCACAATCCGGATGTACTGCCATTCTCCAAGATCTTTGGCATCTGAATAGTTCCCAAGACGATCTCTGGATATGAACTGACTCTCAATTGGCAGTTGTTGATTCATAAGGGAGAGGTAGTATTGCAATTCACTATGGCGAGTTAAGATTATTCCCTCTCCGTGTGTATCATACTAAGGAAGAGGTAGTATTGCATTAGCAAAAAAATAGAAAATGACAAAATTGTTAATAGTTTGTAGAGTTAGAATAATTATTTTATAAAACACAAATGGATTTGGAATACTTATTCAAATTCAAGCACTTTTCATGTTGACAGTTTAGTGAGATTCAAAAATATGCAAAAAATGTTAGTTAATCTATATTTTAATTGAAAATGACAAAATTGTTAATAGTTTGTAGAGTTAGAATAATTATTTTATAAAACAGAAAATAGATTTGGAATGCTCGGGAACCATGCATTACATATGGTCACTTGTTTTCTAAAAGGTTTAATACAGTACTACACATCACATAAAGGTTTAATACATTACATTGATTTACATAAAAGCCATGAACCCTTCTTCGCGTATGTCCCTGGCCTATGATCGCTTCAGCCGTAACCATGGAGCATCTTCATTATTTAACGGGATGCTTGGGTCATTTTCACTGTGAAGGGCGGAATTTCATCAAACTTATCATAATCTGCTGACATGTCTGTCTTGTCCTCGACTCCCACGATGTTTCTTTTCCCTGAAAGAACTATGTGACGCTTTGGCTCATCGTCTGATGTATTCGTTTGCTTATTTTTTTCTTTTTTTCGGTCTGGAGGACATGTCCTTCACATAGAAAACCTGAGCCACATCATTGGCTAGGACGAATGGTTCGTTTGTAACAACCAAGATTCTTGAGATCCACTGTTGTCATTCCGTACAGCTGGTCTACCTTTATCCCTTCTCCATTCATGTTGACCCAACTGCACCGAAACAAAGGGACCTTAAAAGTAGGTCCATAGTCAAGTTCCCATATCTCCTCTATGTAACCATAGTATGTGTCCTTTTGCCCATTCTCGTCTGTTGCATCAAAGCGGACACCACTGTTTTGGTTGGTGCTCTTTTTATCTTGGGCGATCGTGTAAAATGTATTCCCATTTATCTCGTACCCTTGGAAATTCAATACAGTCGAAGATGGTGACGCGGCCAACAAGTAGAGCTGATCTCCGACAGTGGTGTCATTCATGAGCTGTAATCGCAACCAACTGCCGAAAGTCTCCATGTGTTTTTCTTTAATCCAGGAGTCCCTTCCCCGGGTTCTTGGAGCGTACATAATTCTTGTGTTCCTCGATATACGGAGCCACGAAGGTGGAACTTTGTAGAACTGTGTAGTGTGCTTGAGTTAAAGAATGCCCGTCCCTACATATCAGTGCTTTCTTTCCTAGCGTGCCTTTTCCACTCAGTCTCCCCTCATGCCGCGATTCAGGAACACCAATCGGCTTAAGGTCAGGAATAAAGTCAACACAGAACTCAATGACCTCCTCTGTTCCATAGCCCTTTGAGATGCTTCCTTCTGGCCTAGCACGGTTATGAACATATTTCTTCAAGACTCCCATGAACCTCTCGAAGGGGAACATATTGTGTAGAAATACAGGACCGAGAATGGCAATCTCGTCGACTAGGTGAACCAGGAGATGCGTCATAATATTGAAGAATGATGGGGGGAACACCAACTCGAAGCTGACAAGACATTGGACCACAGCCTTCTGTAAACTTGGTAGAGTTACTGGATCGATGACCTTCTGAGATATTGCATTGAGGAATGCACATAGCTTCACAATGGGTACTCGAACATTTTCCGGTAGAAGCCCCCTCAATGCAACCGGAAGCAACTGCGTCATAATCACGTGGCAATCATGAGACTTCAGGTTCTGGAATTTTTTCTCTGCCATATTTATTATTCCCTTTATATTTGACGAGAAGCCAGCCGGGACCTTGATACTGCTCAGGCATTCAAAAAAGATTTCCTTCTCTGCTTTGGTAAGAGCGTAGCTGCTTAAGTATTGACGCCCTTTATCCGTCTGCTTGTTGTATGGGTCTTTCATACGTTGCTGGTCCTCCCGTGCTTCTGGTGTATCTTTTGTCTTCCCATACACGCCCAGGAAGCCTAGCAGGTTCACGCAAAGATTCTTCGTCACGTGCATCACGTCGATTGAAGACCGGACCTCTAGGACTTTCCAATAGGGTAGCTCCCAAAATATAGATTTCTTCTTCCATATGGGTACGTGTGTCAGCGTCATTCGGAACAGATAGACTGCCAGGACCCTTTCCAAAGATTACTTCTAAATCCTTGACCATGTCATAATAACATCACCATCAGGGAGGTTAGGCTTCTTCCGGCGATCTGCCTCACCGTTGAAATGCTTGCCTTTCTTTCTTACGGCATGACTGTTCGGAAGAAATCGACGACCCCAGGTACACATTCTTGTTTCCCAAATGTATACTTTCAGTCTTATCTAAACAGTGCGTGCATGCATTGTATCCCTTGTTTGACTGTCCTGAAATGTTACTAAGAGCAGGCCAATCATTGATGGTTACGAACAGCAACGCTCGTAGGTCAAATTCCTGTTGTTTGTGCTCATCCCACACACGTACACCTGGTTCGGACCACAACTGCAAAAGTTCATCAACTAATGGCCTTAGGTACACATCAATGTCGTTGCCGGGTTGCTTCGGGCCTTGGATGAGCACTGGCATCATAATGAACTTCCGCTTCATGCACAACCAAGGAGGAAGGTTGTAGATACATAGAGTCACGGGCCAAGTGCTGTGACTGGAGCTCTGCTCCCCAAAAGGATTAAAGCCATCTGTACTTAGACCAAATCTTAAGTTCCTTGCGTCATCTGAAAATGTCGGAACTCTCTGTCGATTTTTCTCCACTGGGACCCATCGGCGGGGTGTCTCAACTTCCCGTCTTTCTTACGCTCTTCTTTGTGCCATCGCAACAACCTGGCATGCTCTTTGTTTCTGAACAGACGTTTCAACCGTGGTATTATAGGAGCATACCACATCACCTTAGCAGGAACCCTCTTCCGGGGGGCTCGTCATCGCCCTCAACATCACCAGGGTCATCTTGTCTGATCTTGTACCGCAGTGCATTGCATACCGGGCATTTATCCATATTCTCGTACTCTCACCGCGGTACAGGATGCAGTCATTAATGCATGCATGTATCTTCTGCACATCTAATCCTAGAGGGCAGATAGCCTTCTTTGCTTCGTATGTAGTCTCGGGCAATTCGTTATCCTTTGGAAGCTTCGGCTTCATTATTTTCAGTAACTTCTCAAATCCCTTGTCAGAAAACCAGTCTCTGCCTTCCATTTCAGCAGTTCCAGTGTGGTACCGAGCTTTGTGCTGCCATCTTCGCAATTTGGGTACAAACTTTTTGTGATCCTCTAGCATGGCCTCCAACTTTAGCTTCTCCTTTTCTGTATCGCATTCTCGCTTTGCATCAGAAATGACCCCACCAAGACCATCAGCGGGCTCATCTGATGCCCGATGTTCACCTCCTTCTTCTTCAACGTCTTCCATTACAGTATCACCGCATTCTTCAGGGAACATAGGATAGTTGTCATCATCCTCCTCTTCTTCATTGTCTTCCATCCTAACCCCTCTTTCTCCGTGCTTGGTCCAACAATTATAGCTGGGCATGAAACCTCTCGAAGCACGTGGCTTGAATGGTTTTCGGTTAGAGTACTCCCTGACGTTCCGACAGTCTCACATGGACAAGGCATAAAATTATCCACTTTGTTTGCCTCAGCCACATCGAGAAATTTATGCAGGCCTGCAATAAACTCGGAACTGCGTCGTTCGCCGTACATCCATCGCATCCGTGCATCCATCTGCATCATATAATTAAGTTTATCAAATACCATTACAATAACATCTTGAATAGTGAAATGACCACCGTACATCGACACATGCAATATTTTGTATCAATTACAGATGAAAAGGATAAAGTTGCTAACCTCGGTCGAGGATATCATTTTGTGTGAACTTAAGTGTGGCTCGGGCATTTCATCGAACACATCTTGTGCGTGGCAAAGGAAAAAAAACTAGCACCCACTTCCCACAATCCAAGCAGAAAAAAAAACAGAGGAGAGAAGCTGGGGGGGTTACTTATAGGCAGGGGAGGGGTATTAGTCCCGGTTCGAGACACGAACCGGGACTAAAGCTCCGCGGCACGCCACGTGTCCGGCTCTGGAGCTTTAGTCCCGGTTCGTGCCACGAACCGGGACTAATGTCCCCAACGAACCGGGACCAATGGTCCACGGGCCCCTGGCAGCTCGAACCGGGACCAATGCCTGGCATTGGTCCCGGTTTTTCCCTGAACCGGGGCTAATGCAAATTTGGGCTCCGGACGAAAGCCTCATTTTCTACTAGTGTACCCTAGCATTAAAAACACCGACAGTACAAAACACCCCAATAGAAACGAAAATTATAACGAGATCCTTGAGATGTCATTTGTCTTCTACCTCGAGACCGAGTCGACGGCGCGGCGCCACTGCCTCTCCTTCTAGAGCCTGACGTTGTTGGATGCGGATGGAAAATTGCCGAACGGGTCAAGAAGAGCACATCCGTCCCGGAGCCGAAGAAGAAGGATGAAACACCGATGAAGATCCATGATGATCTGAAGAATGCCACCGCCAGAAGATGTCGTTGAGAAGCACATCACTCCCACAAGTTTCTCGACGTCGCCGCTGAAATGGGGCTGAAACCGAGGAGACTTTATTGGACAAGCTGAGCACCGCCCGATCAAACCTTAACTCTAAAACTAGGAGAACGACCTCTTCCATCAACGAGGGCCGAGATACACCCCGCCTCCATGGCCGGAAGGCCACAAAGGCGAGACAGATGGGCGACGCCGACGGGAGGGAGGCAGAGAAACGCCTGATATCCGAAACTCGGGAGACAAAACACCAATCGTTCCTACATACCACTAACTTATTTTGTTGTTATCTACGGGATGATGGCACCGCACTAGCTAGAAGTGGAACGTGGCCTTCTTCTTTCCGACAGTCCTAGAGCATGATACGTGTAGGTGCCATACATGTCACCACCAGAAAAAATATAATCATAACAACGATACAATCATCCAAATTTTCTTTTACAACGACGATGTAAATCCTTACGTAACACTAACACGATCACGTGGAAAGCGAAACACGAACAAAAAACAAAATTGTGGCGTGCAAACCCGATGAAAACAGAGGCTTCTAGAGCAGTGAAGTGGCATAACCGGGACAAACAAAGCTATGTTGGCATGAGTGAGAGATGATGAGCTACATGTGGCCTAGGTAGGCCTCAACCTCAAGGGCCAAGGCCTCATCAGCTGAGTACACAGTATAATAAAGCCGCGCGGCCCGAGCCCACCTTATCGCCAGTCACCACCACCAACCCCGCAAAAGTTCTTCCGCTCCGCCGACGACCGCCATGGCCGCCCAGAGCATCCTCTTCGCCGCCGCCGCGCAGCCAGCGCCTCTGTTCCAAGCTCCTTCCTCTGCCCGCCCTTTCCACTCGCTCCGCCTCGTCTCCGCCCCCGGAGGCGCCGCCGCAGCGGAAGCCAGGGCGCTCGTCGTCGCCGACGCCACCAAGAAGGCCGTCGCCGTGCTCAAGGGCACCTCCGAGGTCGAGGGCGTCGTCACGCTCACCCAGGAAGACGACGGTGCGTTACGTCCCTCTCTCTTTATCTTCCCACTGGTACTACCTGTTGACCCTCTAGAAGCTTCGTCAGTTGCCTGGCCACACAACGAGTTTGCCTGTGCCAACAGCAGATTGGTGCCTGCAAACTTAATTCGAATCCTTCTTTGATTACGAGTATTTCCCTGTTGTAGAATTTGCGATGCATTTGACTTAATCTAGTTGCTTGCTATTACTACCTCTTACTACATGCTCAACTAGCTGTGGTACCTCCAGTTTTCTTCAGTTCACATGCCAAAAAAATTGGGTGACGAGCTTACTTACTGGATTGTTAAGGCCGTCGTAGCTTGTAGGAGATTCTTGCTGAAATGCTGGTTGAATTTCTATGTCTCATCATCACCGCAAACACATTAACTTTCACGAAAAATACAATTGAATCTTACTTCTCTAATTACTCTTCCAACTTCTCTTATGTTGCAGGTCCGACGTCAGTGAACGTCCGTATCACTGGACTTACTCCTGGCCTGCACGGATTCCACCTTGTGAGTTTTGTTCATTGGGTAGCTCTGAATTATGCTTTTTGGTCTATGACAATGACACGATGGTGTTCATTTTGCAGCATGAGTTCGGTGACACGACTAATGGGTGCATATCGACAGGTTGGTTTTGTCACTCAATTATGTGATGCAAAATGACAGTATTTCATAGTGGAACATAATCATGTTTTTCTTTCTGTTGTAAACATCATCAGATTTCCATGCACATCTACATGTTTTTTTACTTTCCCATATAGAAGTACATCCGTAAATACTTTAACGTGTATATCTGGCTTACAGAAATTATGGATCCTCTAGTCATTTAACATACAAATTCCCCCTTTAAATCCCATCTACTCACAAAGCAATTTTGTATCTTGCAGGACCACACTTTAACCCAAATGGCCTGACACACGGAGCACCAGGAGATGAAATCCGTCATGCAGGTGACTTGGGAAACATTGTTGCCAATGCTGAAGGTATAGCCTGCAGCAACCAGTAGTAGACTTTCCTCACCCTCCAAAACCGTAGTATGCTCCTGATGTTTCTTTCGCTAAATCCATCTTGTTGGACCTAACTTATGGGCTGTGTGTTTTAATGTTGGTGATATAGGTGTAGCAGAGACTACCATTGTTGATAGCCAGGTAAAGTTCAAACACATGCTTTTGCTCTTATCTTAAGTTGCAGCATGGTAGTTTTAAGTTCCAACATTCAGTTACAGGCTTCTGATGATTTGTTTCTACACAGATTCCTTTGAGTGGCCTAATGCAGTTGTCGGGCGAGCATTTGTTGTGCATGAGCTTGAGGATGACTTGGGGAAAGGTATAGTTTGATGGTTCTACTTGTTTTACACTTTTCCCCCTTTTTGTTCGTGATGTTTCATTTTTGTTTATCCTTATAGGTGGCCATGAGCTTAGCCTCAGTACAGGAAATGCCGGTGGAAGACTTGCATGTGGTGTGTTCTCTGATACATTTCTTATTTTATACCAATATTCCTTGATTATACATGAAAATGCATATCCAAAGATATCGGTATCAGTAATGACTGATATGAGAATATCTGGTAGCACAATATTTAGGTTCGTGCTGATGTTGATTAGAATATTTTAAGTAGTACTCCCTCCGTTCGATCGAAAAAACTACGACAAGAATTATGGAACGGAGGTAGTATTAAATTGATTGTTTCTCTAGTAAAATTACTGCCATTTGTATTGTCAGCCATCGAATGCTCAAATTTTTATGTGTACGTGAGTAGGTTCATTGCAGAAGCATAAGTAAATGATGCAGAATTTTAATGCAGTTTATTTAAATGATACTGTTATGAGTTGGACGGAGGGAGTAGTAAATATATATTTTATGTGCAATGTGAAGTGCTGTAATTCTTTCGATGTAGCTATTATTGCTCAACATTTATTTATCGCTTCAACTTTCATGTGCATATATGTTTCATCACTGCTTTGTTTTGCAGGTGTTGTTGGGCTGACTCCCTTGTAGTGTGTTGGCCTTCAGTTCTAGTCCCTGTCGCATCCATGATCCATGTCACCTGTCGAGACGGTGTCGTTCTCGTTTTACCTTAATAGCTTATGTTGATCGTTTGTATCAGAGTGTAAAGTTCGGTTTAGCAAATAAGTGTCGTCACACACATCTTGTTGAGATATGAAGCATGAACTTCAGAATTTTGATTACCTCAGTTTGTTCCTTATAAAATGTTTCGAAGGATTATCATTGTGGGATTTCTTTATATCTGATCTTCGTGTCAGTTACTGCTTTTGAGCTATCATAAGCATAATAATGTCGTCGTTGTGCCTTAATAAACCAAAATACTCCCTCCGTAACAAAATGTAAGACTTTCTATCCTTTGTGTTTATCCTGATTTGTAGTATGTAGACATACTTTAATTCTACATATTTTAATGTGTTGATTCACTCGTAACGAATTTGGGCAAATCCAAAAGATAAGAAAGTTTTATATTTTGATACGGAGGGAGTAGAATATTCCAGGTCAGCGTTTGCTCCGATTGTTTCTCAAGCTGCCTATATGTTACGTGCTGTTGCTGCTTGTTAGTCTTGGATGGTCATCCTTGAATTGCTCAAGCTCAAACAGCATTGCATGCGCAGATTCACGAGCTAAAAATAGCGAGGCTCACAGTTCTTACAGCGTTTTTAAGCAAATCCCAGCGGAAAACTAGCTAGTAATAAATTGTTAGTGTATCATTGTAATTGTAATTAGTCGTTGAATCATGTCTGGTTCGTGGGCGCCTCTCGTCGTCCTGGCGCTGCTCGCCTCGGCGGGCAATTCGCCGTCGGCGGGGTCCCTGCCGCGAAGGTGCACCACAACCACGGCAGGTTCACGGCGGGCCCGTGGAAGCCGGCGCACGCAACCTTCTACGGCGGCCGTGACGGGTCCGACACGCGCGCTGGGGCCTGTGGATACAAGGACACGGTGGCGGAGGGGTACGGCCTGCAGACGGTGGCCGTGAGCACGGCGCTGTTCAACGGCGGCGCGACGTGCGGGGCGTGCTACGAGGTCCGGTGCACGGACAGCCCGGGCTGGTGCAAGCCCCCCGGCGCGGCGGCGCCGCTGACGGTGACGGCCACGAACCTGTGCCCGCCCAACTACCAGCAGTCCGGCGACAACGGCGGGTGGTGCAACCCGCCGCGGGAGCACTTCGACCTCACCATGCCGGCATTCCTCCAGATCGCCGAGGAGAAGGCCGGCATCGTGCCGGTCTCCTACCGGAGGGTGCCCTGCGGCAAGGTGGGCGGGATCCGGTACACGATCACGGGGAACAAGTACTTCAACATGGTGACGGTGACGAACGTGGGCGGCGCCGGGGACGTGGCGGCGCTGACGGTGAAGGGGAACAAGCGCGTCAAGTGGACGCCGCTGAAGCGCAACTGGGGACAGGTGTGGCAGACCGGCGAGGACCTCACCGGCGAGTCGCTGACGTTCCGCGTCATGACCGGCGACCACCGCAGGCACACCTCCTGGCATGTCCTCCCCCGCGACTGGCAGTTCGGGGTCACCTACCAGGCGCCCAAGAACTTCTAGTAGTACGTCGCAGAACGGATCGTTCGTCGTCACCGTGAATATCCATCCACCCATCCATTGATCCATGGTGCTTCCAAGAAGCGCACACGAATCTGTCTGTTGTTGTAAATCGAAACAAGACGTGCATGCAAAAACAAGACAATGTTCAGATACGTCTCTATCTATCTGTGCTGCAAATTGCGATGTGCCGATACTGGACAACAGAGAAAGGCAATTCCATGGAAAATCATACGAAAATCAGTTGCACAACTTGTGTCCAACGTTGAAGGGCTGGGCATTTTCATGCTGCACCTCGAGAGAGAAACAATAACAACTATATACGGGCAAAGGCAAAGGCACAGAACGAGACGTCCATCGTCGACAAAGACACCCGGCCGGCGTTCCCTTCTCCGTGGAAGCAATCCCTTTTCCTCCAAGATGATGCTGACGCTGCAGATGAAAGACGACGCGCCCTTCCTCCGTGATCCTCCTCCTCGCGCACGCTGTGGACATGCTTGCCGCAGCGTCAATGGAGGTACAAAGGCAATCTTGGTAATCCTTTTGATCCACACAACAGCGGTCCGTGTTTTTGTTTCAGAAATTCAGTTTTTGAACTCTCAACTAATTGTTTTTAGAACTCTAAACTATTTTATTTAATCAGATGAGATCCTTTAAATTTGAAAGTCATGCTAAAATATGTGGCTGAAATGAGATTTAAAAATACATTTTTCAAAGCATGGATTTTGTCTTTTTTGTACAGACCACATAAAGTGTCATTTGCTTCCGCAATTTTACATGAATGTTGCAAACATGTATGTTCGTGCCCAATTTTTTTCAGATTTTTTGGTGTGCTTTCATATTTTCTTAATTTTAGCAAACATAACAGGAGCTTATGCACCCGGGAGACAAAACGCCTCTCACCTTGACTCACTTCATATCATTCTCCACACCTGAATTGTTTACTTTTGGGGAGCTTGGGAAGACAAAATCACCCTCTACACAAATGTAGGAGAAGCTACAAATTGCAAATTCACCTAATCATCAAACCATATGAAAAGTTTGTTTTCTTTATAGAAATAGTCAAGAGCTATCTATATATATGTTCTCACTTTTGCACATGACAAATCATCATATTCTCTTGTAAAATTCCGGAGATTACAACCACGCAGCATTATTTACATACTCGAATGTCTTCGCATTTTTTTAAAGAAACTGAAAATGAAAAACACTATTGAAAATGAGGGTTCTAGAAAAAAGGATCTTAGAATATTCAAAGTTGAACACAGACAATTTGATAGTATGAGATTTGAGTAGAATCATGCGAGTACCATAGTTAAGGATTTAACATAGTCGTCTATTCTTTTTTGTTTGAGAAAACCAACAAGAGTTATACCAGTATGTAAGAGGAGGGGTGATTATTGTATTTTGCGGTTAAGGAAACAAAACCAAAACCAAGTTTTACTAACTAAATCGATGGGTTGCTAGGTAGGATGATTTACTTAATTTTCAGTACTTTATATACGTTTGTTGTATATTTGATGGTAAAAGGCCGATGTACCCACATGTGTACAAATATCTGCAAAGTGGTGTCCAATGATTGTTTGTTTCCGATTTTGACGTGTATTAACATATTACACTCTCCGTTCCATAATTATAGTCATGATTTTAGTTCAAGTGAACAAAAAACACGAGAATGTAGAGATTACAAAATAACAATCCCGATTCTTACATAAAGTTAGCTAATGTAGGCAGTGGCGGGCCCAAGAATCAAAGCCCGGGCAAACAATGAATTTAAAGGCTAATAACACTACTTTTGATCAAGGTTGCCAGCAAATTAGGCTGCGCCGACGACGGAAGTCCGGGCAAGTGCCCAGGCTTAGGGATGGTTGGGTTCGCCACTGATGATAGGAGAAATTCCCCTTGAGAAATATAGCGAAAAGGAGTTCACTATTGGCAAAAATAGAAAAAAGACGCGGGTCCTGGTTCGTCCCCGTGTCAACCTGGGGGCGAAGCTGTCGTGGACTGTTCTCTCCCCGGGCGAGAGGAAGGCCGCGCGGGGTGGCGTCTCTCCTTGGCGGCGGTGCTCTTTGACAGAGGTCAGTGGCGGTCGGCGCGATGTTGGCAGGCGTGCCACGTCGGGACGCTTCTTGGGATGGAGGAGGTTTTCTAAGAGGTTTTACACTTTTACTCATCATTTTGTATCGATTTAGCCGCGTTGATTTATTTATAAAACGTGACGAAAGTCTGTTTCGAGAGAAATATTGAAACAGATATCAACGGCTAAGTTGCTGAGTTGGACGCTGACATGGGCCCGAACGACGTAACGTGGTACCCCTCGTACGATTGTACTATCGCTATCGCGCCACGCGTCACGGTTGGCGGCCTTTAAACGCAGGGTATAGGTACCGCCCACCCGCGGGTAATCCAAATCCTTCGCGCTCTAAATAATCTCCTCCACTCCCTCCCTCCCCTGCCTATCCACTCTGCTCCACGCTCCGAGCTCCACCTCCGGCGCCCGCCATGGATCTCTCCTCCCTAGCGAGACCGCAAGCGCTCCGCGGCGCTCCCCGGGGCCTCTCGGCGCCCACGCCGCGCGCCGCCGCTCTGTCCAGCTCCTTCGTCCGCGCAGGGCCACGCTCCGGTGCTCCGTCGACGCCGCCAAGTGAGTGCACGGCGAACATCTGCTTGATCAGGCCTCCTTTGGCACTGAAGAGATCACGGATTTAAAGCGCGCGATTTTGTTTGCATGCGGCTGCAACCACCAGGCAGCAGGTGCAGGTGCAGGTGCAGGGGATACCCGCTGCGGTCGCGGCGGCGAAGGCGGAGGCGGCGCGCAAGGAATGCTTCGGGGTCTTCTGCACCACCTACGATCTCCAGGCGGTGAGTCGTCCTCGGTGCCCTCCCGCCACCTGTTCGTTGATATGATCGGCGACGGTTCCACACTGCACTGTCTGGCTGGGTTGGTGCGAGCACAGAGAATTCCACTAGAAGCGTTTCTCGTGCCGGGACTTTGATTCTACGCCTGAATCCATGTTCTCGATTGGGGCTGAGATTGCGTCAATAATTTTGAAATAACACAGAGAAGAAAAATACTTCTTGTTTTGTGACACTACACGGTGAATGAACACTGCACCTGATGTTGATCGGCTAATCCCTGATGAAACTCTATGATTTGCACTCCTTAGCGTGCTAGTAATAAGCTATTAATATGTGAGATGTATTCGGTAGCCTATTTCATATGACTGTCCTGGATAAAGGTCGTGTGCATCACCCTATGCAGAGGTGGGAGGAAACACCTTTTTTCAAAGACAAAATAAACACTAGCTGACTCGATTGGCCAATGTATATGTATAGTTATATGCCCTTAACTAATGCAGAGTTGCATGTATTAATCTGTGCTCCTCCTGTCAAATGGAACACAGGATGAAAAGACCAAGTCCTGGAAGAAACTAGTGAGCGTTTCTGTGTCAGGGGCAGCCGGCATGATATCAAATCATCTCCTTTTCAAAGTAAGTAGCACCGTAACAGAAATATCCTTTCATCCAGTTTATTAAAATGTTATCCATGTAGAGGTGTGGACCCTGTCAACTGTTCTCCACCTTTTTTTGTTCAAAAAGCATAGATAGGAGTGTCGCCAGTAACCGTGGTCATCTACCAGATGCGGTGCTGTAGATTGATAGTGCAAATACTACTACATGATGTTAATTCTACTGTTGTCACTACGAATAGTCATGTATTTTGGCCAACCAAACAACTGTTGTGCACCGAATTGATTATGACTTTTCCGCTCCCTTCCTTTCTGCTCACGTATCGCCTTTGTGATTACTTACAATAATTACAATGTGAGTAACCATATTATTGTGTTATCAAAAAAATTGTGCCTAGCAAGCCAGAAACATACAGTAGTACTGACCACTTATTTTACCTTTTTTTGTAGCTTGCCTCTGGTGAGGTATTTGGACAGGACCAACCAATAGCACTTAAGTTATTGGGCTCGGAAAGATCATTACAAGCACTAGAAGGTAGCTTCACTAACTTACTTGCCTTGACATTTGAGAAGAAACGCCAATCCTTCTCAAGTTATAAATTACTGAGGCAGCACATACATCTCCCTTCTTCCTAATGCTTCCTTATAATTACAACTGCAGGTGTAGCTATGGAACTGGAGGATTCACTATATCCATTGTTGAGAGAAGTCAGCATTGGGATAGATCCTTATGTGATCTTCGAAGACGCAGATTGGGCCCTTCTAATCGGCGCTAAACCCAGAGGACCCGGAGTAGAGAGAGCTGCGTTACTAGATATCAATGGTCAAATCTTTGCTGAACAGGTTTCCTTTTGCATTATTTTCCTCGTACTTTGACCTTTAACTATGAGAGTCCTTACATACAAAAGATAGTCTTCTTTTGCGTATTTGAGGAAAAAATAGCTATGTGATTCCTTAGGACGAAACATGTTAACAACCTTGAACAGCAAACTAATATTAACACATATGTGAGTACTTAAATGATCATGGAATAGTTGTATTGTCCTTTGCTGAAATTTTGAATTGTCTCAGGGGAAAGCACTTAACGCTGTGGCATCTCGGAATGTGAAAGTCATAGTTGTTGGAAATCCCTGTAACACCAAGTATGGACAGGTTTTGTGGTTGCTAAGTGTGTTACTGCGTTTATGCTATTATAGTCTCTAACTTGGGGTATATGTTGCGTGTAGTGCTTTGATTTGCTTGAAAAATGCTCCCAACCTACCAGCAAAAAACTTTCATGCATTAACAAGGTTGGATGAAAATAGAGCCAAGTGCCAGGTATTTGATGTTGAATCTTAACTTTCTGATGTATTTATGTTATTTCATTTCCACCAAAGTTATAAGATTAATATATTTCATTCGCATTTTTATTTTTGCAGCTAGCGTTAAAAGCTGGTGTGTTTTATGATAAAGTATCAAATATGACTATTTGGGGGAACCATTCAACAACTCAGGTAAAGATATGTTAACAAATAGCAGAACTAGTCTGTTTGTAGTGGCCGTATCTTTGCAGATCAATCTCTTGCTGATTACTAGTACTGATATCCACCTAAGTAGGTTCCTGATTTCTTGAATGCCAAAATTGATGGGAGGCCCGTAAAAGAAGTCATCGACGATACAAAGTGGTTAGAAGAAGATTTCACTATAACAGTTCAAAAGGTACACACTGTTTAACATGTATGTGCAATTTATCAATCTTGGAAAAATAAAAACAGTTGTGCATTCATTCCTATACTTATGCAGCGTGGGGGTGTGCTCATCCAAAAATGGGGCAGATCTTCAGCTGCATCAACCGCTGTTTCCATCGTCGACGCTATGAGGTCCCTTGTAACTCCTACCCCGGAAGGAGATTGGTTCTCTACAGGGGTAAAATATTTGGGCTTTTGGATGGTTCTTTGTTTCTTTTGTTCTGATGTGCCTCTGAAGCCAAGCCAATGTCAAACCTAGGTTTATACTGCCGGAAATCCTTATGGCATAGAAGAGGACATTGTATTCAGCATGCCATGCAGATCGAAGGTACAGTTTCATTCTGCTCTCGCTTTTTTTCCTGGTAGACAATGTTTCAACTGGGAGTACGACCTTTCATACAGGGTGATGGCGACTATGAACTAGTTAAAGATGTGATAATGGACGATTTTCTTTGGAGCCGGATAAAAAAGGTACTACAAGTTGTAATGTAATACAACCACTGTTCAAGATATTTTCCGATATTCCGATAAATTGGTCGATTTATCGCTTCTCGGTGTCTGACCGATAAGATAAATCGTCCGATAAATCGGCCGGTATGCCGATAAACCGGCCGATTGACCCTTTATCTTGGCTCGACCGATAAGTTCCTGATAAGCGATATCCTCAACATTACAGCGATAGATAGAGCGCAGACAATATAATTATTTGATATGATGATGTAATGATTATTTCAGAGCGAAGCTGAACTGGTCGCTGAGAAAAGATGTGTTGCCCATCTTACAGGGGAGGTAAGGGGTCATGGAAAATACATTTCTTTTGGCAATGCTGCAAACATATAGTACATCAGTAATTATTAATGCCGCTTCTGTTGATAATACAGGGTAATGCGTTTTGTGATCTTCCTGGAGATACAATGCTTCCTGGAGAGATGTAGTCCTATCACTCGTAGCAATCTGCCAATCTCTACCTCGTCTATGTTATCATCGTTTCCAACTAAATTTGAGAGAAACGGCCACAACAGCTATTTATCTTATGTATATTTAATAAAGACGCAGAATTTGTTCTACATTATTAATAGTATATAAAAGCAAAATTGAATGCTAAATGATTTTCAAGCTTTATTCATCAAGCACTGTCATCTACTCTATGAAAATCAAATAATTACCCTTTCAAAATGGGAGAAATAACCATAGATCATAAGCACCCTGATTGGATTCAATTGCACATTTTGATTTATATTTACACCGTTCTACACTAAACCTGCCCACTAAAACCATCAACATGGATAATAGCAGCACCATTCACTGATTATTAAGTAATTTTCGAGCTGCAAAACGGCACTGCTAATGAGGTTAAATTTAACAGCCACATGCGGAGGTCATGTCATGCAATTCAATTCAATACATTTAGGCTAGCAGGAGAGGTCCCCCAGTTCTCGCCTCAATACACATACGATTAACTAACGTCATAATCTTTATACCCAGTACCAGGCAAGCCAGCCAGGCTACTTGCCACAGATGCACAGCCCCACCCCGTAGCTCACAAGGAGCATTATTGCTGACAAGAAAAAGAGGCAGAAGCCACCACGCAGCACCGTGGTCACTGTGTTGCAGCCGCCATAGTGTACGCGGTTATCAGGCTGGAAACGTGTGGAGAAGAGCAGCTTCATGTCTTCCTCCTTCTGGAAAGACCACTTGCCTTGTCGAGATGCGACGGTCAAGCTTTCTATGCTGATTACTTCAGTAGACAGGCTGATGGTGTTGGGGTGCGCACCAGCAATAGGAGCCAAGGAATTGCGAAGGTTGGCCGGGAACTCTGCTGCAAAAGCAGGGGGGGCGGAGATTGAATCCAGGATCTTTATAAAACGCTTTCCGATAGAACCATTCTTAGCCTGAGAATCTGTGTTACACGATACCAAAACATATCAATAATGTTGATTTAAAGGTACAAAATCCAAGTAAATAGGCATGAAACTGAACACCAGCCATTGGTAACATTGCCCTGATTAAGCGGAACTATGCTTTATTTTCTTCACGAGAACACGAAATGATCAACTTCGATCTCAGTTTATCAGGGCAAGTAAATACGACTGAGAACATTACATCCAACTAACAAAGATACATGTATTGGTGAATGTGGAACCAACTATGAATGAATGCTAAACAGCAAAACATAGTAATGACATAGCTGACCTACTGTATTTTTCCATAGTAAAATTACCTGGTAAAACAACACGCTTTAACTGACTACCAGCTTCAGGTAACCTAGCGGATGATGGGGCACCAACTACAAAATTAGGTTCTAAAACCTTTTGAGTTGGACTATATGTATAGGTGGTATTGTTGACCTGTAAAAGTAGTAAATATGTAGGTGATCACCAATTAGCACATCAATGATCTGCACAAAGTGCAGCGAGTTCATCTTTTACATGTACTCCCTCCGTTCCAAATTAATTGACTTCCAATTGTCCACATGTTGATGTATCTAGACATATTACATATATAGATACATCCATATTTGTACAAATGGAAGTCATTTAATTTGGAACGGAGGGAGTAACTGATAGCATACCTCTTGAGTAAGAACTGGCCCATTAAAAACATGGGAACTGTTCCCAGCTGACTGCTGTACAGAGCACATCATATCATTAAATAAGTTATCATCCACTGCATCATAGAATGGCGAAACATCATCCACCATGTCAATGCCAGATAGATTGGATGTTGGGGAGCCAAGAAATCTATTCGGCTGTCTAAACCCATCACTGAACATTGTGGAGTCAAAGGGTGCATCGAAGAACATCAGAGAATCATCTTCTGGCTTAAAGGAATTTGTAATAGAAGATTGTGGGAGATCAGTGATGGTTGAGTCCAAAGGAGAGGAGTCATCTTGTAGTGTCTGCAACAACTGCGCCAACTCATCTGGCTGGAAAGGCTGTTCACCCACGATTGGAAGAACCTCCTTATTGGCCCCATTTACAGCCTCCGAGGAGTAAGGTGTTTTCCAGGCCCAAGCATCAGAAGGCCAGATGGTGGAACCATTAACTAAAGGGCACTCCAAATCCTTCAATTCCAGGAATTCATCACTGGGGCTAGAACTATTTAAAAAATCTCCACCACTGGCATTAGCAAAAATATTTTCATTAACCATTAGGCTGTTTTGTTCTCCAGGATGGACATACTGAAGAAAATTAGAACCAATATTTGGATCATTCAATATGTCCCCTGAATTTCCTTCCACATCTTCAGAATGGTTGCTATCGTTTGAAGTGTTAGGCACTGGGAAAGCAACATTGCCATTCTCAGTTTGACCGGCCAAGTCCTGAAAAGGGCAAAAATGGCATGTTAGAACAATGGACATAATGGTGGGGTTTAATTAGGTAAAGAATGAACAGAGAAAAATGATGAAATCACCCATAAAGCATAACTGCACACGAACAAAGTAAAATATAGACTTCTATGGGCAGTGTGCTCCTATTTAGACAGAACCAATCTTTCTTGTCAAACACTATTATGTTCAACGAAATTATAGCCAAGAACAGATTTAATTTTTATTATCTCAGACACCCAAGCCTTGTGAAGTTCATGTCATACAGTTAAAAGAAAGAGACAACACAAAAATTCCAACCTTTTAATGCTCATAGACATGAATACTATGACATCATGACTCTTGTGGGTCGTGATCTCATATGACTTGCTACCTAATCCTGACAGAAATACGAAGATGTATGTCAAAAATCCGATGCATGTCAGCATTCTTGCCAGACAGCATGGCATAGAAATTCATTGATGCAAGTTACAAAGCTAAACACCAATGCTGACGGAAGTGGAGCATCCCTCTGAAAGAGATACACAAGGTGACACAGAAGCCATGCTCGGTACTATATTTAACTCTTTATTATCAGCAAACATACAAACAATAGATTTGAGTGAGACCATGTCCATCAACTAACATTCTACAGAGTGACAGTGGAAATAAGCATATCCATATTTTTTATTTACAAACCACTTGCTGGCAAGTTTGTGCTTTTTCCTAACTCTGTCTAAGAAAAAGCATCATCATCTCCCTCTGACCATAGCTAATACAAAAGCACACAGCAAAAGTTCCAATACTAATGGCAAGTAAGCTGTTCTTTGCTAATATTCTGACTGGTATATAATAGATAGTTACAAGCATCGTCCTGGCCATGAAAAAACAAAGTAGGGCTTCAACAAGTCCACACAAAAGCTAAAACGTTGATAAAAGTGCTAGATAATAATCACCAAAGAAGGTGGTTGTTGTCTATATAACCAAATACCGTACCATGATGATGAACATATTGTCCCAATAAGGGCTTGTTCGGGTTGTTAGGGTTTGAAGGGGATTGCCAGGGATTGAGGTGGATTAAATCCCTTGCCAGTCAAAATCCCTCCCAAATCCCCTCCAATCTACTCCAATCCAGTTGGGGAGGGGATTAACTGAACAAGCCCTAAGGTATATAAATATATGGAATCGGCAGTATGTAAAAACTGAAGGACATAGGTTGCAGTTACATATGGTGCTTCCATGTTTTAGGTTTTCATGTGCGTGTTTTTAAGACTGAATGGTAGCATTTTTTAACAAAGAAGTTGTCACTCTATGACAAAGGCTTCTTGCTATAAATAATAATGTGTCCCAGACAGCTACATGCTCGAGCACCTGTGTAGCATTTATATGGAAAAGACTTATCAGAATGTTGTACATGTGGGAATTCTAAGAAAGAAAAAGGCGTACAATAAGTGCTGAATTTTCATATGCTAATAATTTAAGCTAAAAACAAGGGCATACAAGGACAAGTGTGAGGAAAAAAACATAATGGACAAGTGCTAATAATTAAGTGCCAACTCAAACTGTAAGCCTCGCAACTCAAATTGATTTCAATCTATCATAGCATTTGGTACTCGACTAGACATACTTTTACTGAAACAAGACGCAAGTAGAAAATCATGCAAGTTGCAGTTATACCTGAATGAGATCATTCATCTGAAGATATCCTTTCTCCATAGCACCAGGAGCATCGTGCACAACAATAGCGTCTCTCTCCACTGGCAGCAGACCAACATCATCATCCTCATCCGCCTCCCACTCCTCCTCAACAAAGGGCGCTCCATACTGCGCCCCGTTCTGTGGGCCAGGGCCAGCTTTCTGGAAGATCCGGCACACTACAAATGAATCCTGCGCACCACGGTTTGGAAATCAGCTTTGGTATATCGCATTTTAAGTATTATTAGCCACTAAAACAGAAAAATGGCTCCCTAGTGACAAAAATATGTGAACAAGCAAAACCACATTAAAATCCGAACAAACAAATATCTGGCATATATAGTAATAACACACTGGAATCAGGTTTGCAAATAAATAAAGGAATCGATGCAAGTGAACATCTAATGAAAAGGTCCATCATGGGAGGGACAATACCTGCGGGATCCCGGCGGCGCCATCGCCCTCGAGGCGATACTCGTGCATGACCCAGTTGGTGCGCTCGCCCTTGGGCGCGCGTCCGGCGTGGAAGACGAGCGTCTTCTTCATCCCTACGATCCTGGGGCCGTGGCGCACCTCCCTGTCCTTGCCGGTGGTCTTCCAGTATCCCCCCGCGGTGGCCCGGTTGGTGCGCGCGCGGTTGGCGTGCTTGCGGTCGAGGCGGCTGAAGAAGTACCACTGCGAGTCGCGGCTGCGGAGGCGCGACCTGGCGGGGAGGTCCCATGGCTCGAGCTTGTAGAGGTCGACCTCGGCGATGGCGTCGACCTTGAGCGGGCGGCCGAGCACCTTGCGCTTGAGGTAGTAGGAGACGAGCTCCTCATCGGTGGGGTGGAAGCGGAAGCCCGGGGCGAGGGAGGTGGGGTCGTCCGGCGGGGCCGCGGGCGCCAGGGCGGAGGAGGAGGACGGCGAGGGGTGGGTCATGTACCCCGGGGTGGTGGCTAGGGTTCCAGGAGAGGAGATTGGATTGAGAGAGGGGGACTGAGTGGATTGGGGAAAGTTTTGGAGGGGGTGGGGGGTCTCTCCGTCTCCGGGAAGACGGGGATGGCTTGGGCTATAAGAAAGGACAGGGGCTCTTTCGGAACTTCCCACACTCCCAAAAATAAAAATCTGATTAGAATACTCTGCTTTGGATCTTTTCTATCCCAGACCTTCTGTTTCTGTAGAATTACTGTCTCCCGGAAACACACTCCATCCCACATACTACACGCGCACACGTATGCACACTATACCTCAGTGAACACCTTAGAAAACTGAGACGGCAAATCAGTTCTTAAGATTGGCAAAATCACCACAGATGTCTCACTATCGATGAAAATGTCGTCTCACACTGCAAAATATCGCCACTCTCCTAACCACACAAACACGTGCAGGACCTCGGTGATATCCAAACTTTGTGAAGTGCTATTTGCCGAGTGGTCCCGTACATTTCAACGAGCTTTTCTATTTTCCCTTCTCCTGAAGTTGCTCCTCCATTTCGTTGGAAATGGACTCGTTTGCAAACCAGCCTTATCCAGGGTGCACTCAAGCAATATGTCCATTTTACCGACTGATCCCATGCATTTCATCGAGCTTTTGTACTTTACTTCCTCCGGAAGTTTTTTCTCCATTTCATAGGAAATGGACTCGTTTGCAAAACTTGAATTATCCAGGGTGCAGTCTAGCAACATGTCCATTTTACAAGTGACGCAACAAAAATAGCATAACTGTACCACCGCAGCAGGTACTGGATTGGGACGGGAGGAGCGACCTGAGTCCACCAGGAAAATTTCCCATCGAGCTCGACCGAGCTGGCTCCCTTGACCGTTGACTTTCGACGGCAGTGTACGAGTTGTCCTGCCTCTTCTGAGCTCCGCCACGATTCCTCTGTGGCATGGACGTGTTCAAGGCCCGACCGGTCAGCCTATTAAGGAGATGATTCAGTGCTAAGTATACCCTGATGTATCCTTTGTGGTGGTTACCGACTAGCTAAGCTTAAGCTTCCCGGAATCTGCCTCAAGACCGGTGGATTAGTTTAGTTTAGCCGAAAGCATGGTGGTCGCAGCAAACAACATCTTGATTTGCTCCGTCAACGAGATGCACTTGCTAGCGTACGGATCAGGCAGACAATTCAACCACAAGCGGGTTAAGTACATTGACAGTGGACAGCAGCGCGATCTATTTTATTTTAGTTTCAAGGTCAAAAGGCTTCCTGCGACGCGACATACATGTAGTATAAGTTTCGGGTCAGTTTGAATCGTGGGCAAATTAAAATCGAATTGACGCGTCGGACAAGTGCACGTGATGATCTGAACGGAGTTCTTGACAAGGAGTTGACAGCGCCATGTAGTGAGACCAGATGGTTTATGACATGTCAAGTAGCTTGGTCGTGTCGCGTCACCCCGGCCAATCAGCTGTATGTGGCTTGCGTGACGACTGTGGCTCCCATTTCATCGCTTAGCCACGACGCAGCCTTTATTTTCCACCCGGTCTCTGGGTTTGAGGAATTTTAAAATCGTTGGATGATAAAACACACGATTGAGGTTCTATGTATGCTGAATTTCTACAATAAGTAAGGTCCCTCCCGCAGAAGTATATTTGATTTGATGGCCGGAGGTTCCCATGGTTGGCACTAGCTGTTGAGGGACAAAATCTCGGGGTCCAAAGCCTCGACAATGTACTCGAAATTCTCATTTGTCATATTGAAACTTCCTCTGCTCTCGCCTGCTACAGTAGTTTTGACAGTCGCTTCCTGAGGACCGGGCCGATCTAGCCTCTCCGCCCGGAGTAGCTGGCTGGAGCTGCTGCTGGTGAGGTGCCGGAGTAGATTTAGGTGTAGATCTAGGGTAGGTGTACAGGCTTTAGTATATGTTCTGCCTATATGGCGTATGGCGTCATGCCGGTTTGGAGCTCGCTGCGGGCGCCTCCGAGCGGTGTTGCGTGGCTTACGGCGACGCATCTTCTGGCGATGGCGGCGTGGTGCCGCGCGTGGCCGGAGTGGCCGGAGCCGGTGTCTCCTTCCAATAAGCTCGATGCGTTTTGTCCTCTACATCTGGCCTGCTCACATCTCCGAGGCGGGGAAGGAGTTGGTGCGGATGGAGAGCTTCTGGCGGCTTCTCCCCTCTGGTGGATTTCTTGCGAGCTGTGCGAACGACGCTCTGCGTCGACTCCGGCTCGTCCGCCTGCTCAGGTCGGGGCGTGCCCCCCGCCGATGCAGCATCTTCGTCGCCAAGGTCTCCCCGTCCGGCAAGCGACAAATGCGGCGACATCAACGGGACTTGATTCCCAACAGGCTTGTGCAGGCGACTCAGCGGCCATCCGGGTTCTTCTCGTCTTCCTCTGCGGCGGATGCGGCGGTGTGATGGCGAGAACGAGGACGGCGGCGGAAGTGGAGCTTCAGAATTCCCCACGGATGTGTGCGTTATTTTGTTGTTTTTCGGGGTGTTTTCTGCAAATTGGGGACAGCTGTGTGTGTCTGGATGTTTCCAGTGTAATCCGTTGCAATATCTAATAATCCAGATACTTTTCAAAAAAAAAACAATGTACTCGAAAGAGCATGCGAATTTGTAGTCGTGGAGAGTAGACCAACCGATGAAATTCGAGACACCAGTTTTACCCAGATTCAGATCCATGCCACTTATGTGGGTAACAACCCTGCCTTACTCTTTTCTTTACAAGTCGCAGATCTGCGTCTCATTGGATTCATTGGATTAGCATAACAGACCATCATTAGTAGAAAAAGGCTGGCAGTTTACACGTCACTGGTTATGCGTCACTGCTAATCGCTACCGGTGGCCGGCGACCCAAGCGCCACTGTTAATTTACAACCCAGTGGCGTGCATGCGTGGCATGCCATTGGTAAGTCTTGGGCCTCATTTGATTCACAGGAATTCTGTAGGAAAAGTGTAGGATCTGTGTTCCTATAGGATTTTGTACTGTAGCAGTGTTTGAATCACGGAAATACACCGAAGGAACTTTGGAGGAAATTTTCCTACGGAAGCTGATTCCTACGGAAATCACAGGAAAGAAACAATCCACTCCCACCTCTTTTTTCTATTCCTTCACAACGAACGAGGCAATTGAAAGCTTAATGCTGAGTTCACACTACTACAGCATGTGCACTTAACGCTGCTTGTGTTGGTTGCGATTTCTGCTAATCAAGTTCTTAAACAAAGCATGTTGAATCATGTACCTCTTCTTTCCTATATCTCAAACGACCACTCAAGGAAACAATCCTTTGTTCTTAGGTTCTCACTTGCATTCCTATCCAATTCTTATTCCTATTCCTATTCCTTCAATTTGAAATCCTACGAATCAAACATGCCCTTAGTAGTGGCACTCACGATTGTGCATCACTAATGAACTCACCGGTGACGCCGCCGAGAATGTATTAAATCAGCCGGCTACCCAAAGCACACAAACAGGAAGTAAAACGCGAACGGAATTTCATTCATTTAAACAAACTGATTTACATAATTGCTTACATAGCAATTACAAATCTAAATGACATTTGTCATTAATCCTAAGCCTGAGTGGCTAAGCCTAATGACCTAGAGCCTAGTGGCGTTGGCCAGCCTATTACCGGCGGCAGCGACGGCGGCGGCTACCGAAAATGCACCAACGACGCCTCCATCCATGACCAGGCTGGCATATTACTCCATCCTCGGTTGCCTAGCTCGCGCACGGCACATCTCACCTTCGTCCCAAAAAAATGGGTGGCACCATTGAGCTACCATGGGAACCCCTTCCAGCGATGCTTGGCGACCAGTCTTTCGGCACCTTGTTGTCAGTCGACAATTGTATGTTGCACCTGCCGAGGAAGTGCGCATGATGCAAAGTAAGGGGGCGGCGGCCTTCTAGCGCGGAAGGCGCACCTTGGACCTCCTTGCTCGGATCCCGTCCAGCCATGCAGTCACTGCCAAGCGGGGAAGGCGCGCCTTGTATCTCCTTGCTTGCAAGGTGCGCCTTGGATCTCCTTGCTTAGATCTCCTTCAGGATCCAAGGCTCTCCTTGCTCGGAAGGTGCGCCCTACTCGATCCGCTTCTCCCACTCTGTCGCCTCTTTGTCGTCGAAGACCATGGAGGGGAGAGGGTAGGCCACCTGAGAGAGGAGAGGAGAGGAAGGGAGCTGAGTTGGATTAGGGTTGTCCACTGCCGCGATGCTGCCCGGTATTTTTCAGTCGCGAGCGGGTGAGTGTGCGCATTGACGGCGGGGAGCGGGAGTAGATGCGAGCGCATTAACCCCTTGCACCAACCAGTGGCGTGCGGTCGCAGCACGTGCCACCCTTACCACCAACCAGCGGCGCACGGTAATCCACGCGCTACTAAACGGTTCCTACTTGTGGCGCGTCAGCCATACCACGCGCCACCAGCATGTTTCGCCCGCGCAGTTTGTTGTGGCCCATGTACCTGTGGCCAGGGGCGGAGGCAGGAAAATAATACGAGGGGGGCCAATGAAAGATTTAACACTATGCCAATTGTTGGGGAGGGCCGAATTATTAAAATGTAACATTTTGAGGGGATTTTAGGAAAGAAATTTGGGGTCCAAAAAAAATTCTGCATGTTCAGGGGGGGGGGGGGCAGGCCCCTGCTGGCCCCCCTGTCTCCGCCTCTGCCTGTGGCGTTCTTATCTGCGTGCCACTGATATACGAACAACAGTGTTGTCTTCCATGTATGCGAGAGCTCTCATATTACATGTCCAAGAGAGGCCAGGCGCATAGTAAGGTTGTTTTTGTCTCCTTGTGCTTCAAGAACCCTGATTTTGCCCTCGGGGAAATGCATTTGAGAGGTGTTCTAGAAGATCTTTGACAGACATGCCAGTGTGGACAACACAATATAAAAAGTTGAGTGGTAGGATCACAAGTATCATCCAACACTTTGTGGGGTCTTTAAACATGTCCTATTATTTCCCCCAATATATATGTTTCGCTAGAAATAGTAGTAGCGGAAACCCTTCCCTAGGTATAGGGGTTTCCTAAACTAGATGACCCGTTGCGCAACTGCGCAACCGCCGAATGCAACTACCACACTATTTCAAGAGCATTTGATTTTGAAAGTTTTGGACCTGAATTTATGTCCATGTATGAATTACGTAACAGATGAAACCAAGACCACATTGTTACCATAGGCTATGAGAATAAAAAGGATTCCATATTTGTCTATTACATTTAATGCATTAGGCATTAGTTCTTGCAGCACGAAATATTGTCTTAGTTTATTACAGAACATGGTTTAGGGAAGTAAGGTTACAACTTTTCATAGTTAGTGTTGGACGATCGGATGTGGCTCATTGGCTTGAGTACAAACAGGCATATATCGCCCGCTTCAAGGAGCATGAGCATCGAAGAGAGAACCGACCAGTACACCAGGGTATATCACTGGTGAACTATATTGACAGGCACAACAAAATATATTCCTGCAACATTAATATTCAAGTAGGCATATTTCAGTACACCTCACTGCTGCATTTAGACACTAAATAGCACATGCTCTTACCACCTCTCACACATTAATATTATGTCATGTTTCTCTTCTGAAATAAACTAATATAAACACTGCCTATATTTATTCCTAAGCCTCAATATGAAGGGGCATAAAGAGTTCATAAACAGATATCCAAAATTAGACAGGCACAATGGCTAGGAATAGAATGAACTTAAGAAAATAAAGATGAACTTCATACTACTTATTTTTAGCTGCTACACATATGCAAGCCTAGGGATTAAACAGTATATAAGAGCCTATATCAGAGGATATAGCATGAATGAAGCGATAAGTAACATAGCGAAGTTATACTGACTAACCATGGGAAGCATATTGATGAACAGGTCGCAGTCTTGGGGAGAGGTGCAGGCAGATGAGATATCTGCGGAGGTACCAACGTCGGCGTTGTCCTCATTCTCCATCTGGCGAAGGATGCTGTAAGATAAATTCATTATGAATTAGGAAAAATATTTAGTTATGGGGTTCAAGAGACATGAACTACATAGATTCAGTTGGAAGATGCAAAGCACAACAACTAAGGAAAATGTCATGGTATTCAAGGGTGCAAGAGACATAAACTACATAGATTCAATTGAAAAAAACTGAGAGTAAAGTAAGACATGTATGACTATGACCCGATAAAAAAGATACAAATAAAGAACTAAGAGAGATGCTAAAGAAAACTTCATCGAACTAACACAAAATTCTCGACGACGCAACTGCCGGAATTGTTGTCATACGCTAATGAGAATAAAAAGGACTCAAAATTATAATTTATTCTTAAAATCAGCCCTTGAAGAATAAAAAGGGAGATTGTCGTAGTTACATACTGACACAACTCGAGCAATAATATAATGAGTAAATATTTAGATATGGCATGTGATTTAAAAATATGGCAATCAATACTGAGAAGGACAACACATCAAGCAAAAAAGTTCATAACACGAACTATGACAATCCTGACAGAGAATTAAATGCCAACATTTGATTGGAATATTCCAAAACTACAGTACTACACAAACTAACATTATTTTCAAATCTCTCTTGTAATTTCAGGAACCATAACAGCAGCTTGTGCAATTGTAGAGAGCAACTGCGATTGATAAACCCCTGGGAGAGATCCAAGAGCAGCCAATCGATAAGTTTATCTTGTTATACTGCAGACACATGTTAATATATGTCGGCATCGGGGTTCAGCCTGATTTATTTTCTTAGTATCTTGACAACATAGAAAAGCCATTTCATCAAGAAGTTACACTATGATACGACAATCAGTATAATGTCCATATTGTTTATTATAAAATGTCGGGCAGTCAGAATACAATATATAGAAAATGTGCTGATTTAATGAAGAAAAAACCAAAAACTACAGGAAAGTTCCTGATCACAACATTTGCTTCAAAGGTAGCTAAATTCAGATAGAGAACTATTGACCTTCCATCAGCTTAATATCAAAAGATTGAGAGAGTAACCGACTGCATCGTAGCCTTTCTGAGTTCAAGCAGAAGTCTTGTCTTGTCCATGGTTTTCTAAGAAGACAACGATCTGCATGTGCCTTAGTTCATGGCCCCTCCAATATTCTGCACATTTGGGCGTGGTTGAGAGATCTGCAACAAGAGCAGCACACCTTCAGTTTTCAGACCATGTTGCTATCAACTATGTCCAACACATATATGCAATTGCCATCTAGGATAGAGAATTGCAAAATCATTCAAAAGATTACGGTTCATAGTAAAAATCTCCTTTTGTTTGTTTACTTGAATATCTTTTGCAGTAACCAGCTGTATTTTCTAGATTATAGTTACAACATATTGAAAATTCCATGAAATCTCCATCAAAGCAGGAGTTTTATTCACACCCAGGAACCAGTTGATGTAGTATTCCTTACATCAGATTTCTTGCCAACTCCTAGTTTATTCACTCACTCAGTGTTCTAGTCTGCTATTGGAGATCTGCGTAGTAATCACACGAAATCAGTTAGGTCATAGAGACTTTCGGTTGGCTATCGGTTGGCTATGCTTAAGTTAAAATTGCATGCAGACATAGAGAGAATATCGGTTGGCTATGCTTAAGTTAAAATTGCAAGTAAATATGGCAGAAAACGGTTACATGGTCTACAACTTAATATTATAACCAGAAGATCTGAATTTGAGCAAAAACAGAACCTAGTAGCTCAATCTGAATCTAACGGAGTTTTTGTTTGTCCAAAACAAAGAACCACCTCCAGTGCTACTGGTTTGCTGAAGAAGCAAATAGGCATCACTAATCAAAAAACTGCAAGAGTCAGGTGCCATCTTACTCAACGAGGACATATCCTCATCTGATTAGAGCATATCGTGTAGAAGGCGGATCATGTGCTTTACTGAAAAGGAGGTGACACTCGGCATGCCCGGTGGCAGGGGGTTCGAAAATCCAAGCTCGATATACTTGCACTGGACCTAGAAGCATAGAACAACGCACATCATAATCTGCCTCTAAACAATTGTTTTTCCTTTTACAAAAAAGACACATCGTCTTAATATATTATTTCTCTTGCGCAAACTGCCGATTAACAATGCTCATATTGCTATATGTGCAAACTACAGACTAACTGTCCCATTAAAGGAACAACCACAAACATCGACAATACATAGTGGACGATAGGCAAAATACCTTGGCTGATGACTTATTCAAATGTACCGGTGCCATACATGCTACTTAACTGTCATGGCCAAATAAATCAGCATTGATTGTATGCACTTATAAAGCCACCTGCATAAAAAAAAACTTCATATTAGCAGCAGCTAATCAGTGTTATTGAATGGTAGTATGGCATAAAAGCAATATTGATGAAACTTATGCGGTAAAAAAACCCGGTACCATTCAATAAATGGTCCAGAGATATAATTTGGCAATTCAAAGGGAGAAATGAAGAATCTTGATGTTTCTAATAAAACTCATAATTAGTTGGTACCTTCTAGAGTATCCAAGTACTGCATCTTACTTCCATTTAACACTTGAATAGCAGATAACCGTGCAAGCACTGAGCTACAAAGGGCAGCTCAAAAACAGGTTGAGCTGAATAACAAAAAAACAACACAACGACCGTATTTGTTTTCATAGGCTCTCTTTATTTCGCTACCCATTATTTGATTGAAATTAAGCCAATTTCAGGTAGGTAATTGACGGTCATTTGTTTCAGGCCCTAAATAAACGCGGACACTTAAAAAATCTGTCGGGCAAGCGGATTCGAGACATTTGCTAAGTGGGTTCTGGACATTGGTGATGGAGTTTTCCCTGCAGTGGCACGGCCAGGAGATTCTGATCCGACATGGATTACTATTCCTAGCGAGCATCTGCTGCATACTGATGATGAAAATAAAATTGATGCAATATTTAGGGTTGTATATCCTGACTTCTCGGAAAGATATTCAGACCCTGATTACTTGAGGGAGAGAGCTATTTTGACGCCGAGCATTGGAGACTATCTGTTAAGCAAGGACTGGAATATTTCAGAGAACACAATATTCCTAGTCTCCGAACCACATGTACCATCTTCGTTCTCAATCAATATCTTTAGAGCTTTTTTAGAAGTCACACGAGACACCGCCACGTAAAACTGACCATGTGTGAACACAGGAGTTTTGAGGTACAAACCAACAGCCGCAAGAGTTTGCCAAATGAGAAGACGGCCACTCTCTCGAACAAACTAAACCAAGGGACACAAAGAGAGGAAAAATCGAACCGAATCTTCATCGAAGCTGTTCTCTGTATATAAAAGGTCTATAGATTTTAACCTAGGTCGTTGAACAAAATGAACCAAGGGAAGCTGACTGGCAAAAGATGCATGGGCATATTTTGTTTTACTTCTATACTATATAAACTCATGTCAGTGAATAGTTTTTAAAAATATTCAGAAAAAAAGACACCAAATTATATAATATGGCAGACTGGCAAAAGACCAAGGATGTACTATCTGTAACTCGTCACAGCAGCGGCAAAGAATATACATATAACATCGATAAACAGATATGCTATAAATTACAGAATTTAACCTAATAAACTGAATCTGTATGGATAAACACGCAGAGAGATTTCCAGCAAAAAGTTTAATATCAGCCTAATTTTATTTTGTATAAGAACCAGGACATCTCTTTAGGGAACCAGAACACATAGTACTGTTTCTTTGTTAAAGGTGCTACAACGGGACTCTTTCTCCAATTTCCCATTTCCACTATAAATGATGATTCATCCTTGGTCTTTTCATGTCAAAATAATAAGGAAACAGGGCAAAATTAATTAACTACCATGCTGCAATTGAACATAAACTCGAAGCCAGAATCAACAAGGTGTGAGAGCAAGCTCACCAGGGTACAACACGATGAAACAAATGCCTACTAATCAAATCTTATTGAAGGGAGATGTTTGTTAAGCTGGGAGTTTACAAATACAATAAGATTAGCTCACCTCGACACTGGACTGGCATGGAGATAAACTAAATACAAAAATTGCAGTATCAACAGTCAAACTAAATCCTTCACATGCTTTAGAGTAATGGTCAAATTCATGTCAAAACTAAATCCTTCATATGCTTTAGAGTAATGGTCAAATTAAATCCTCCAACACAGCAGTTTTAGAGTAATGGTCAAATTTATGTCAAAGCTGCAAAAAAAATCAACTACCTCCAAATCACCTTCCTCTTCTCCTTGCTCAATCATGTCAAAGCTGCAAAAAACAGCGATAAAAGTTTCAGCTGAAATAGCGATAAAAGTTCTGCAAGTAAAATTAAGAGATATACAATTCTTTTCCTGTACATGGGCAGAACTCAAACAGAAGAACAAAGCACAAATTTCAAGCAACAAGCAAATATGATCCCAGACCAAACCTAAAATTCAAAATGCTGCAGCTTTAATGGTTGAAAACTAAAATTATAAGCAGGGGAGTAAATCAAGTTAAACGGCAATAGATAAGTGCCCTAAAGGTGGAGTGGATGGTTGAAAAGAAAAATTTGCCATCAAAGAGCAACACAAAAAATAGATGGTTCAGGATCTCTTTTTCTCATGCAAAGAAAAATGAAATCTAGAAAAGTAATGGCATTGAGAACATACCCCTGTGAAGCTCCCACTGGAACAATTAAACAATCAGCTGCAAAATTGTACATTCTTAGCACCTGTTTCCTGCAAGCAATTCATCAACCACTACATGAGCATAATAACTAAGGTATAATTCAACCACCATATAGAATATAGAAATAACCAAACACTGGATTCCTAGTCATAAAAATCGTGCATACCTCTAGAACAAAATTCACAGAGATTAACAAGCATACATATGGAGTAAAGAGACCTAGACATAAAAACGAAGTACAACAGGAGGGAGATGGAAAAGAGTGGTGGGAAGGATGAGAATACCTGCAGCAGAGCATCGATACAGAGCATCCCAAAAGAAGCAATACTGAGCAATGAGACAAAAGCCAACTTTAAGCGAGGACATTATTTATGGTGAGACATGTACATAAGAAGACAGGCGTTTCCAGCAACAGCAGCAGCCTATGCCGCTGCCTTCCAAAGGGATTTCTCCCTAAAATAATACATAAATCTTATGAACACATTTAATCAATAGGTAAAAGAGAAAGTAGCATAGATAGATTGGTCGAGCCTCGAGATAAGAAACCAAACAATTGGATACCTTCCGAAAGAGGTGGCTCCGATGAAATCTGCAAGTAAGAAACAAAAATGGCAACCAGGAAAATGATTATATCCACAAGCTAGGTACAAAATAGCAAGTACACAACCAATTAGCTAAAATATCAAGCAATAAGTACCTAATCACAATCCAAGCAAATATTTGCGGAATATAAGCATATTTGTTCTCGGTCTGCTTTGTCCACTGCAAGGCTTCATCACCTGCAAGGAAGAACATGACCAGGCCACACGTCAAACTGAGATCAAAGAGGCCGGCCTATATGATTCTTAATGGAACTGGACTAATAAATACCAAGCTGCACAATTCAGGAACTGGACTAATAATTACTTCAACATTAGAATTATAGAAGCATATATTTTAGCATGTCTGTACATATATAAAGAAACATCAAGGCACTGATCATAGCAAGTCTTGATTACTGGGCCTACATTTGATCTTTTTTGTATGTTCTTTCTAGCAAGACTAATTAGGAAATAAGCAACAGGTGTTCCTGCAGAACAGCAGGCTCCACATTGCAAACAATAAATTGGTTAAACACTGGGTGATGAGCATGTGCTTCCCAGCCTAAAGTACCTGCAAGTTCAAATGGTGTCTGATCATGGGTGAGAAAACATGACCAGCTGGGGCACCATTCCTTGATTTTAACATCGATAATGAAAAGAATTCAATGATACCTCACTCATAATTAAAAGAAGATGCCAGAGAAATAAAATCTTACCAGAATGTGAGGCTTGCAATCCCACTTGCTCATTAGAGATTTTATCATTTGAGGGTGTAGAAGGGGTCTCATCGGGCCACAGGGTCTGAAATAGAAGGACTAATGATTTCTCTGGAAGCGAAGGGGCGCATACACAAAACTTAAATATCATTGGCTCGCACCTAGTAAGAGCAATGAAATTTGGCATTCAAAACCATCAGTTAGTCAACCTGAAAATTAATTGCTTGCATACCTTAGTCTACTGTGACACTGGATGGACAAGCATCATGCAGTCCAACCCATCAAATCATGTATGTCTGAAAAAGAGGCAAAAGAGATAAGCAGAAATGCTATATAGAAAAGAGTATTGACTGTTTTAAACTGAAGCACTGCCCACAAAAAGCTGAGCATAAATTATATGTCATAGCTCGGTCTAATAACACATAAAAAGCTATCGGAAAGAGAGGCATGGGTGTACTATGAGCCACCAAGCAAAGCAAGTTGAACTACATCAATCTTGTATTTCTATGGTCTCTCCCACAGTTTAGTCCACGGTCCACACGAGAAGTTAAAAATGAATAGTAAATCATTGGTAGACAGAAAAAGCCCAATTCTCTAGGAACTTACTACTTATGTAGGAGCGGCTGGAGACTAATCAGTATTTAACTCAGATAACTCAATTCCTTGCATAAACACTTTATCTGCTATGTAATATCGGTGTACAAAGCAACTTAATGACGACCCACACATAACATTTCAAGTGGTTAACTTATTTATAGGGAACCTTTGAAATGTCAGCAGAAAATGGTACGGGAAGACTCATAAAAATTACCTTGATCTTCTTCTTCTTCAGAAACTCCTCAGATTCTTCTTTCTTATTTTCTTCCTCAAACCTGCACACACGATGTTTCACAATATATGAACGAATTGTCCCAAGAAACAAAATGCAGTAAGTAAAAGCAATTAATTATAAGCCCAACCTGAGTTAACAATATAAATAGTTACACAATTCCATAATACATTACTAACATATATGCAAATCCTAATCTCACCACAATCTGCTCCACTTCGATATTTCTCCAACCCTGATGGAGTTCTTGGCCTGGAGCATGAAGGAGGCAGTAGAACAGGTCTCAACCGGCCTTAATTTCTTGCAGCGCTGCAGCAAACAAACAGAAAAGTCAAGGAACATATGGAATTGAATGCAGGTATCTAAAATCTATCTCAAAGTGTGAGGTGGGCAACTAAGAACCCAAACAATCTGTATATCTATGAAACAAATGCCTCATAATATCTGATGGTATTTAAGGGCCAAAAGCTTATATGTTGGAAAGTACCATATATAGCAGAACATTGACCATATCAGACCAACTATCGGTCGCACCAAACACACGATCTTCTTTGAGCTGCCGTTGCGCTGTTGTTGTAGGCCCGTAGCTAAAAAATCAACTGTAATGTACATGTTAAAGTGAAAAAAATGCAATAGAACTACAATTTCAGATTTACTGCAACGGTAGTGCAAATGGAACAAAACTGAAAAGGATACTATGGACTGCTATATACTATTTTCATTCTCAGTTGGACTTAATGGTGTGGACCATTTGATTTCTTGCAACAGCAGACGGTTTGCATAAACATACAATGCTTGTTCTACCTATCCAAATCTGGTCTCAGCTATAACCAAACCAGGAGAAGAATATATCTAAGTCTTCTTTTGCAAAACAGTGGGCAGTGTATTTAATATGCAAAATGAGCAGCAAAAAAATACATCACATAATTGGATAGCTGAAAGGAATAAAATACCTGAAACACTCAAACAAGGAGTTTTCAGATACGTGAGTACCTACAGAATTGAGAAACTTTTATTAGATCTGTCTATTCTCAAAATGAGCAGCAAAAAAATACATCACATAATTGGATAGCTGAAAGGAATAAAATACCTGAAACACTCAAACAAGGAGTTTTCAGATACGTGAGTACCTACAGAATTGAGAAACTTTTATTAGATCTGTCTATTCTCCAAAAGTTTTTTATTCAGAATTTTGGAAATACCACATCCTCCATAGCAAAGCTGCACGTACAAGTCGAAGAAAAGGACAGAGCTCGTATCTGAGGATGTGGTGCAGCAATTCTTGTGCGTATGCCACTTCCAATCTGGATAATAGGAGGGAATCAACTTTGACATTAGAGAGAGATGAACCTTCGATGGTGGAGCTGCGTTATGGAGGATGCATGAAAATATCCACGACGAACCTGACAGGGAGGCCGAGGAAGTGGTCATCGTTGCGCCGTCGTTGCCCCATCCGCTTCTGGACCTCGTCGAGCTCCCATCCCCGAGTGATTCCACCTTGCAGACGCCTCCTCTCTGACTCCCATGCGCCTCCATCCTCATCGACGCTGCGCCGCCGTCCAGCTCCTCAACTCCCCAGCGCCGCCAGGCACAGCGCAGCAGCATCACGTCTCCGAACCGACCGCTGAATCCCTAGCTCGAGGGCAGGCCAGAAGAGCAGCTAGGGCGGGAGCAGCGAGAGGAGGAGGGCCGCCGCTGCAGGTTGCCCGTTGCAGTCCAGCCGTAGCCGGTTCCTATCCCACCGCCGGCACGAGAAGATCTTGTGCTCCAGGATGGGGCCACCCACCTCCTGCTCCCTCCTTTGAGACGAGATCCTGCAGCGGCCTGTGAAGGTCAACGAAGAAGAGAGATGGGCGAAGGAGACTTCGGGAGGGGCGGCTCTTGCAGCGCCTCTTCCCGCCCGTCCCACGGTCGCCTCGTACAGCTCCACCCGCGTCACCGCCCACCACTAGGACTGCTTATGCAGCCTCGTGCCGGCCGCCGCCCGCCCTATCCGGCTTGGAGAGGCCACTGTCAAGCTGTGCCTCCGCGGCCGCCGCCCGTGGCCTGCCCGAGCAAAGGTCAGGTCACCGACCGCACCGTAACCCCCGGCCGCGCCCGCCTACCCGCTGCTCCTTCTCCACGAGCTCCTCCGGGGTGGAACAGAGGTGAGGCAAAGGCGGCGCAGCGGAGGCGGGTGGAGAGCAAGGGCGCGCGCGCAGCGGCGGCGCGAGGAAAAAGGGGACACGGGAGCGGGAGGTGATTGGGGAGAGAGACGAGCATCGATTGGATGCTAGGGTTTCACCCCGGGCGCCGGTTTTGTCTCGCTGCGGGCGTGACGAGCGTGAATTCGACACGCACATTGGCGCAGTTCGCTCACTGAAAATAGGGACCCGCGGAAAACTGGCCCCAGCTGTCTGCGCCTGTGCCCCTCAGTCATTTAGTGTAAAGAGGAATTTACCCGATCCAACGGTGAAAAATTGTGACACCGCGATTTTGACCACGATCTGACGGCCAGAATTCGACGATCGGGGCAGTGAGGGGCAAATGCTGTGAGAAGGCGGGTAGACATTGAGGCTTTATAGAAGTAATGCGTACATGATAGTACAAATTGCGGGCGTGCCATCTTGTTAATAAAACAAGCAAATAAAATAATAGTAGACAGAGAACACAATATACGGGAACACTGGATTTTATTAATCTCATTGCATTGTACAAATACAAATTGCATATTCCCATAAACTATATCTATTTTGCCTTCTGCGTCGCGCTCATGGAGTATCTAACTTAAGCAGATTGCGTAGTTCATTGATTCCCGGTGCTTGTTGCAAGCATCCGGTTAATTGCATCCACGGGGCAAAACCCATGGAATACCTCCGATTAAGCTGCGCTGATGGTCGTCGTCATGTTTGGATTGCTCATCCATATGCATTGTGATATTTGTGAATATATTGTGCGGGTGGCTTTGTTTCGCCGATACCCGGTCACGTGTACTATCTCCATGTTGGTATGGCCAACAGGATATGTGTTGATGAAGAGGATGACTTTCGCCTCGTCGGTACCCAGTCATGTAACGCCCTGATTTCATCAGACACGGACATGTGAGTGTTTCTATCGCCTCGTCGGTACCCACCAACGGTGTGTCCGATCCCGTAGGTTTGGGACATGTAGATAGAGTGGTGACCCGGCCTCGTCGGCACTTGGCCATGATTTCACCTAGCCTCGTCCGCACTAGACGTATGAACGAAATAATTGGTATAGCCTTTGTCTAAATCGACATTCGGCAAAGATATCGATGTAGCAAATATCACTTTGCATGGTGGATGATGATTGTCAAATATATCAATCTTGCTTCCTTGTAGGAGCAAGATCAATGTTGTGTATATGATCTTCGCCCTCCTTGTGAGGGGCGGTGTATAGGTAGATATGATCAATCATGCCTCCTCTTGAGGGGCAAGATGAATATGATGATTTGACTCCTTCGTATTCGTACTTGAACTTGGTCATGTACGCTTGTCATAGTCTACACAAAGTCACGGCCGACTACCCTCGTTGGAGTAATCATCCCGCACTTGTGTACTCTTTGTAGCTGATTTCATCTTGTCCGGAAGCTTTGATTTTAGCCTCTCTTCGACAGTGAAACTTGTGATCGCACGGATGTTGCTTTTAGCACTTAGCCCCATGGAGAACAGCTTCGCATGTGGCGCCATGTTGGCCATCGAAACACTACGGCCGTAACCTAGTCTAGTTGGTTGGATGATCTTTCTTGAGATGTTGCCTTTGGAAAATCAACTCAAGATCGATCTGTGTGACGTTCGTCGTCCCGCGATCGCCTTTTGTGCATCGATTCAAACAAAGGATCAACAAGTATGTGCGTGTTTTGTATTCAACGAGAAGCCTTTTCGCGTGCTTGTGCGTAGGCTCCCTCGTCCGGCGTGCGTCATGATAAGTATGTTTTGGGTGGATTGTCTCTCAGGTTTCAAGCGGCGCAACGCAACGGCCCGCATAAGCAGCGATTAGTTCAAAAAAGAAAAAATCTGGCCACGTTCGTAACAACTAGCATAGGCTATTTTTAGTAGGATGCGGGCCGGGTCCGGGCGCCGCTTGACACGCTTAATTGTCTCTCTCGTGGTCGTCGCCTCTAACGAATCGACCCAAGATGAGATGCGTGTGTTCTTCTTCTCATCGTGTGGAGCACGAGTAAATGGCATTGGTGGTTGATAACCCACAAGTATAGGGGATCACGTGTAGCCATTTCGATAAGTAAGAGTGTCGAACCCAACGAGGAGCTAAAGGTAGGATAAGTATTCTCTTAAGTTCTATCAACCACTGATACAACTCTACGCACACTAAACGTTTACTTTATCTAGCAAAATATACTAGAGTAACAATACGGGTATGAGAGATAGCTTTGCGAGATAATAAATACAAGAAAGTAAATGTTAGCGCTGCAGCAATAAAATATACTAAATAACCATAAACTAACAGTACCATGAGTGTGGAAAAGTGGTGGTAATTGTGATGTCTTTGTCCAAAATTAATTACCGAATATATCGGGTTCATTATCTTCGATGCAGTTTTCTATGTGTGAGAGGCTAAATATACATGCACTCCACTACTTAGGATTACAAGTACTACAATGCACTAAATTTTCCCCAACCATAGCCTTAAGTTTATGGTCCTCTTACTCTCATACGTGTAACTAACCGGTTCGCGCCCTTAGGTTTCTGTCACTCCGGCAGGACTCCCCCTTCGTTTACAAATACTACCAACCCCGTGATGTTTGATCCATGCGCGCACAAGTATAATGGACACCAAAAGACAGTACCATATCAACATACAACTCTAATGAACCAAAGACATTCAACCAAGCAATCAAAAGACAAATAAACTACACAAACATGTCATAGATCATAGGCTAAATATTATAGCATCAAACAACATGTTTACATAGGACGGTACAGAGGTTTGTGGGAGGATGAACCACTGAATACAAGGAGGAGTTGGTGATGGAGATGGCGGTGGAGACGATGAAGGGACAGCGAGGAGCGCAGGGCGGCGCCGGCGGTGGCGCGGGGAAGTCCTCCCGCGCCGCCGGCATCAAGGGGAAGCACCGCCCCATAGCCCCCTTCCTTCATGGCTTCTTGGGAGCCCTCCCCCATGGAGATGGGATCCATGGGGGAGGCAAAAACGTGGCTTTTGGTGGCTGCAATTCGTGGGTGGAGGAGTTCTTCACGAGTTAGGTTTTCTCCCTTTATATAGCTTCTCGGATTCCCGTCATCCCATCTAGGTTGCAGTAAATCGGGCTTATCTCGGACGTCCGGACTCGGAATCAGGCGAATTTTATGTCTAGAACGTTCGGCGGAAAATTTCCTGCAACTTTGTCTTCGGCGAGATTTCCGTTTGACGCCGTCTTCGACCCGTAACGTGACAATCTTTAAAAAGAGTTTTCAGACAGATTTCAGGAAAGTCCCAATTCGACTCCAACAAGGTTTCCTCTTGTATTTTTGATAATTCCTACACATCAAAGAGTAAAACAAGAACATTGTGCACTTTTGCAACTATTAATAGGTTAGTCTAAATAAATCATAAACTTAATATAAAAACAAGTGTCAAAGGCATAATATTAACATGAAACAATCAAAAATTATAGATACGTTTTAGACGTATCAACATCCCCAAGCTTAATTCCTGATCGTCCTCGAGCAGGTAAATGATATCAAAATAATTTTTGATTGTAAATGCTATGATCAGGTCTTTAACAATTGCATGATGTAAGGATAATAAAACTTAGCAATCATGTTACCTAATGAAAAGTATCAACGAACTAAGAGATTATAACATGAAATTTATAAACATCAACAAGATTGTAATGATCATAATAAAGCATGATAGAGTGGTATCTCGCTTGCCCTTAATTGTGGAGCAAAACATAAATGCCAAGGCATCTGAAGTTTAAGTGAAGACTTGATATAAAGATATCAAAGGTAAAAGCATCATAGTTATACCGCAGATAACCGCATTCTGGGACAAGCACATTACACTAAGAATGACAGTTATGCTCTCGACGAAGTGCTCAAAGAAAGGATGATGACTCAACATTAAAATAAAAGATTGGCCCTTCGCAGAGTGAAGCAGGGATTAACATGTGCTAGAGCTTTTTATTAAAAACAGAAGTAAAAATGTTTTGAGAGGTGGTTGTTCCTGTCAACGAATCAGTAATAGAGTTCTTGTTATCTTCCATACTAAACAAGTTGAGAGCGGTTCCGAGTTATTGATATTAGGCATTTATAGCATGCACTTTTATATAGTATGACACTCCTCCCAACCTTTGCTTTCACAAACCATGGCTAACCGAATCCTCGGGTGCCTGCCAACAATCTCATACCATGGAGGAGTGCCTATTTTATTTTACTTTTTAGATGTTATAATGGTCTAACCAGCTCTTTGCAAAATTAGTGACGAGCAGATGAAGCATGCAAGCCAAGGACTTAATTTAGTATGGAAGATAACAAACCCAACTACTACGTCCTCATGAGCTAAAAACAGTGTCACAAAATGAGAAGTATTTTGAAGGTTTTAAAGGTAGCACATGAAAATTTACTTGGAATGGTTCAAAATACCATGCATAGGAATTTATGGTGGACTCTTTGGGATAACTTGGTTTTAGGATTTGGATGCACGAGCAGCATTCCCGCTCAGTACAAGTGAAGGCTAGCAATAGACTGGGAAGCGACAATCAAGAGAGCAATAACCGTCATAATCATACTTGCGACAAAATAAAATTAACGGAGGCATAAAAATGATACTAAAACTCTGAGACAAAATAGATCATCAAGGCTTAATTGACTTTTATTTTTCAGTCATGAACATGTGTGAGCATGTGCCAAGTCGATTCAAGTAAATCATTCAGAGGAGGATACCACAATTCCATACCATCTTATGAACAGGACAATGCATGTTAATATCTAAATAACATAATATGCACTATTAGCTAGTTGAGACTAACCATATGAAAATATACACTACTAAACAGTATTATTCACACATCATTTTTAAGTTTCAACAAGTAATCCATTAACCAAGTAAACATTGAAAACAGAGGATAAATAAAATATGTGACGATCAACTTATTAATGTAACCGGTGTTTGATGATAAGATAAATAAATAATAAGATACAGACGCTCCAAGAACATCACATATGATGTGAAAGAATTAAAATATAGTTTCACTAGTGATGACCTGATAATTTTGACGCCCCAAGCTTAGACGCTTGAGTCTTCTTGAAATATGCTGGGGAGATCCATGGGAGCCTCCCCAAGCTTAATCTTTTCACTCTTCTTAATCCTATTATATCACTCTTCTCTCTTGAGTCTTGAAAACTTCCGCCACACCAAACTCAAAGTAAATCTCATTACAGAGTTAGTGCACAATCAAAAACTCACATGTTCTGTAAGGACGCAATATGACCGTTACTTTAAACATTAGCTACAGCCACTGATGTTACGTGAAGCTCTTCCACCCAAAAAAGAATTCCACTCAACACTAGTAAAAGAGAGAATGCAAAATAAATGACATAATCTGTCTAAAACAGAACATTCCGCAAAGACGAATTTTTTCGAGACACTTACGTTACTCAGATCGAAAAACTTTGAACAAACGAAAGATGCATACATATATCAGGATTACGCACAAATTTTTTCAGATTTAATTCACAATCTGGTGATTTTATGAATTTCGTACAGTGAACAGCAGAAATCTGTTCCTGCGCATCAATCAAAATTTTAGAAACATCTTATCATTAGAGACTACTCTTGACACAACAATGCATGAAAGTAAAGATACAAAGATTTGCTACAGAAGTAAACAAACTCCTTGACTCAAGAAAAGAAAAATTGCAGAAATAAAAATAATGGTTGCCTCCCATAAGCGCTTTTCTTTAACGCCTTTTAGCTAGACACTTATTGCAATACATAATATTTCAAAGTGCTGCTATTAAACCAAATCAAATTTTGTTTTAAAGTTACAGAAAGGTTGCTTAAATGTCCAACTTCTAAATGAAAGGTAAGAACCATTAATAATCAAATGAAAACGCAAAGAGGCACTCTTGCAACAAAAGTCAGAATCTGTCCAGAAAAAACAGCTGACAAACGTAATTTTTAGGTGCTCTAAAACATGTCCGAAATTTTAGCCACTTTTTGTGAATGCAGAGAATTCGTTAATGCAACATCAGTAATTTTTTCGTGATTTTTAGAGCTTCCAGTAAAATATGAAAAATCGGGCAATGAGCAGTAGATACCGAAAACAGAAGATCACTTTTTACATATGCATCAACTAAGCTAAAAGGGTAAAACTTGGTACATTATTCTTGATAAACCAGAGGACCAGAAGCTAAGCAAGACCTAAACATGCTAGCTACCGCAAGGAAAACTCTAAATAAAAATCAAAAGTAAAAACCAAATAAAATCAAAATAAAGAACCAAACAAAGAAGCAAAACAAAAGAAAATATTTTTGTTGTTTTGAATTTATAAGTGAAAGTAAAGAAGCAATAAAAACCAAATAAAGATCCTAATAAAACTAAAAAGGCAAAATCAAGACATATAAAAACAATTATAATACAAGTTAAGACAATACATATCATGTGGACGGGTAATATAGAATATGAACGAGACAACCTCATGTTAGTTGATGAATAGGGGATGACTCGGGCATCCCCACGCTTAGATGATTGTATCTTTTTGAATATGTTCTTGGGATGCACATACACATCCCTAAGCTTGAGCTCTTGTGTTTTCTTGTTCATCTCATATCACCATATCGATTAGATCTTATAGGCTACATCCACATAAAACTTCACAAAACTCATTAATATGGTTAGTACTCATTAAAAAAAATCCACTCATGTTCAAGCATTGACAAGTTTAATTTAAGATAACTACTGTATACTAACCAATTTATAACATTTATTGATCAAATAAAGATTATAAACATTGAGTATAAGCACAATACTAAATAAGCATAACAATCTGTCAAAACTGAACAGTCTGTAAAGATGACACTTAAAGAGATAGTTACGTAGCTCAAATCAAAAAACTTAAAACTAATGAAAGACAGATAATAATCTCAGGTTTATGCACAAAAAATTTCAAATCAAAATACTATTCTAAGATTTATCACGATTTTTTACAGTGAAGCACAGGAATCTATCTAAATTGAACAGTCGGTGAAGATCGAATTTTTCGAGACAGCTACGTAACTCAAATCACAAAAAGTTAGCCTAATGAAAGAAAGATAATAAGCATCACTTTGCACTCAAGAAATTTCAGATCAAGATCACGTTCTGGTGATTTTAAACATTTTATACGGTGGAGCACAGAAAATCTGTTTCTGGACTCCACTACTTGGGATTACAAGTACTACAATGCACTAAATTTTCCTCAACCATAGCCTTAAGTTTATGGTCCTCTTACTCTCATCCGTGTAACTAACCGGTTCGCGCCCTTAGGTTTCTGTCACTCCGGCAGGACTCCCCCTTCGTTTACAAATACTACCAACCCCGTGATGTTTGATCCATGCGCGCACAAGTATAATGGACACCAAAGGACAGTACCATATCAACATACAACTCTAATGAACCAAAGACATTCAACCAAGCAATCAAAAGACAAATAAACTACACAAACATGTCATAGATCATAGGATAAATATTATAGCATCAAACAACATGTTTACATAGGATGGTACAGAGGTTTGTGGGAGGATGAACCACTGAATACAAGGAGGAGTTGGTGATGGAGATGGCGGTGGAGACGATGAAGGGGACAGCGAGGAGCGCAGGGCGGCGCCGGCGGTGGCGCGGGGAAGTCCTCCCGCGCCGCCGGCATCAAGGGGAAGCACCGCCCCATAGCCCCCTTCCTTCATGGCTTCTTGGGAGCCCTCCCCCATGGAGATGGGATCCATGGGGGAGGCAAAAACGTGGCTTTTGGTGGCTGCAATTCGTGGGTGGAGGAGTTCTTCACGAGTTAGGTTTTCTCTCTTTATATAGCTTCTCGGATTCCCGTCATCCCATCTAGGTTGCAGTAAATCGGGCTTATCTCGGACGTCCGGACTCGGAATCAGGCGAATTTTATGTCTAGAACGTTCGGCGGAAAATGGCCTACAACTTTGTCTTCGGCGAGATTTCCGTTTGACGCATCTTCGACCCGTAACGTGACAATCTTTAAAAAGAGTTTCAGACAGATTTCAGAAAAGTCTCAATTCGAATCCAACAAGATTTCCTCTTGTATTTTTTATAATTTCTACACATCAAAGAGTAAAATAAGAACATTGTGTACTTTTGCAACTATTAATAGGTTAGTTCAAATAAATCATAAACTTAATATAAAAACAAGTATCAAAGGCATAATATTAACATGAAACAATCAAAAATTATAGATACGTTTTGAACGTATCAGTGGTCACTGAACTCATCGAGTGAGTGCACTTAAGTCACCGTTTTCAAAAATCTTCTGAACCCGTCACGCAAGTGAGCATCCGTGTGCACCCCTGGTCACTCAACTATTTTTTGACCGAAATAGGTCACGTGCGACTCACGTTTTGACCCTGCGGGTCGTTTCTTTTTCAGATAACCCCTTCATATTAAATAATGCAACCAGTCTGCCCTAGTTTAATAAGTGGGTCCCATCTGTCAGTGGGAGCAATTAAAAACATTGTTAAAATTATGTGTGCGGGGCGGAGATTCGAACCTGGAGCTCTCGCTATGGAGGAGCAGTAGCTAGCCACCGCGTACAGTGCATGAACATGTCTACTATGTACACTTTTGTTTATTATACATTAATTTAGGCTTTTGGAAATAAATAAGAGACCTAAAATCAAATGCTTGCGGATGGGATTCCAGGGTGCTCGGGCGCTGCGGCGGCAGGGGCGCGGCCCGCGCGGCGCACGGGCGAGCAAGGGCAGGGGCAGCGCCGGGCGCGAGCAGGGGTGCGGCTCGCGCGGCGTACAGGCGAGCAAGGGCCGGGGCGGCGGCTCCCCCGCGGAGCACGGGCGCTGCGGCGGCGCCAGGGCAAGGGCGGCGCGAGCAGGCGCTCGGTCCACGGTGGCGGCGCACGGGCGAGCACGGGTAGGGGTGCGGCCCGCACGGCGCACGGGCGAGCAAGGGCAGGGGCGGCGGCTCCCCCGCGGAGCACGGTCGCTGCGGCAGGGGTGGCGCCGGGCACGGGCGGCGCGGGCAGGCGATTGGTCCACGGTGACGGCGCCCGGCCGGCGCACGGGCGAGCATAGGTGCGGCGACGTCCGGCCGGCACATATATTTTATTTGTGTCTTTATTTCATTCCACTGATAGGTGGGACCCACTTGGCAGCAAACAAGGAAGCTGGGTGCATACAAAAAAATTGAAGAGGTTATTTGCAAAAAAACAACAATCTCACGTGAGTCGCACGTGACCTGATTTGGTCAAAAACCGGTCGAGTGACCAGTTATGCACACGGATGCTCACATGCGTAACAGGTTCAGAAGATTTTTAAAAACGATGACTTAAGTGCACTCACTGTACGAATTCAGTGACCATCAATGTCATTTACTCTGTCGAGCACCGCAGCCTGGCGGCCGTGCGGGCGTGTGCGTGCGCCTCCATATAGGCGTCGAGGCGGCCGACGCTTGCAGATCAATCTGATTGAAAACGCGTGGCCGTTTAAACCATGCTAGCTTATCTTGACCCGGATGTGACGCACTCCGCGAGGTCAGCCTTACAAATACGGCCGTAGTAACACAAGTAGTTTGATCCAGGGAGGTGGAAAGCCAATGACATATGGTCCCATTACTTTTCCTTTATTTCTTTTGGACGTGGAATTCCATGCATGCCTCGTATTTGCATTGGATGGTACAGTTAATGTGATCCAAACGATCAGAAGGTAGCTAGCTCATTTGCACGTCTATGATTCAATAATCACATTTCTTAAACGGCGAGTTGAAACATTAATCTGTTTGCACCATCGCATTGTGGGCGATGAACTCTATAAAAGGAGTCGAATATCATATATAGATTCTGCCATTAATATTTTGTGCATCGTGGGACCCACGTGCATTGACAAGTGCTCGGCTAATCCATATTTATATGATGAACTTTTGGTACAAAAATTCATCAAACAAGATAAGACGGGACACAAATGACAGTTGTCCGGCGGGACGACCTAGTCTATGGAACACTTCTTTTTAGCTTCTTTCGTGTGCTTAAGAGCATCTCAAGGAGCATATCTAAATTTCGCCTTAACATGTAAAAACTGCATTTTTTAATATTGGGTGGCCAAAAACTAGCTCCAACAACAACGATGTAAGTGGTCTGAGACCCATATTTTTTGGCTAGTTAACCATATTTTTGAGTGAGTAAAATGCATCGGAGGTCATAATTCTTTTTCGAATGTGTTTAGTTAGTCCTAATTCTTCAAAATTGCGTATCTATATCCTAACTGCCTTTTAGTTATTCACCAAAGGTCCTATGCAGCACGCTTAGTTTTGACATGCTTAGATAGTGTTGATGATGAGTGCATTTTTTGCTCATATTTTACTTAGTGTTTGGCGTGCGCAGACATATTTTTATTTTGGCATTTTACCGCTCTAGTGCATCTATTTTGCTGATTTGCACATGAATCCAAAAACAAGAGGAATACATTTAAATAAGGCAAAGTGCTATTTTTTTGACAGAAATATGTTGATTGGAGGTACTGAAAGATTTTCATGAGAATGACCATGTTGCCAGAAAAGCGGGAGAAAATCCGCGCAACAAGAGCAGAAGAATGAACCAAGGTACGGTCCCGCCCAACCCTATCAGGGATCGTACGTCACACCGTTCAGACGTTTCATCAAGTATTTCTACCCCCGTGCACGATGGACTATCTCATGCCCTCCTACTTAAGGGTCTTCTTCTTTTGAGCATTTATGTGCTCCTTTGTTTCACCTTCATATCTTGGACCTTTTCTTTTTGCCTTCCTTCCTTTTTTGACTTGTTGCTTATTTATGACTCGTCTTGATTTGGTAACCTTGCCACGTAGCATTGGGTGGAACCCTATGTAGAATTATTTATTGCCATGATAAACGGTATCATAACAAAATTGTCTTATAATGTTACAACATGGGATAAATTTTGAAAAAATATCCTGAGTAAGATAAAAAGTTACGAGAAGGTCAGAGAATCCTCGTCATCTCTGCTATCCTATTTTCCAACTATATGAACATTTTTTTACATTTTATCTAGAAAATATATTTGTATATTTTGATCTAATTATAAATTATTGAAGCCCATACATGCTCATCACACGCAAATTTCCAAAATAAAAGCGCCCATTCCTCCAATGCATTCTAGAAGATTCACTCCTGGTGCAGCTATTCGAGAAATGTTTTGACGATAAATCCAATGCTCATCCAAGCTAATTAATCATCTAGAGGAATTTTTACTTTTTATTTCGAGAAGAGAAAATTATTTTAGGCCTTGTTCGGTGAGGAGTGTGGGGGGGGGGGGGGGGGGATTTGGGGGGATTTTTGCTTGTAGAGGATTTGGTAATCCTCAATCCCTTTCAAACCTCTTTAATTTCCACTAAACCGAATAAGCATTTAGGCCTTGTCTACTTCTAGTGTCTATGAAGTTTATTTTGAATGACTGGAGGGGATTATCCTTGATTCAGAAAATTCTCAATAGTCCGTTTACTAAGCCAACTTTGCATGTGGTAATCACAAGATATGCCTCACAAACAGCCTCATTTTTGTGTAGATTAAAAACAATGTCCGATTCTAGTATTGGGGATGGAAATTATTTGTGGGGATATAGGGTATTCTGTGAAAGGAATGATTTCACCAAATCCCTTTCTCATGCCCAATCCCCTTGAGATGAAAATAAACCCCAAATAAACAATACTTTTATGGGATAGTGATACCCAATGATGCTATTATAACAGACGCCAGAAAACAGTCTTGATGGCGTGGAGTTACCTGCGTCAAAAGAATATGGGTTAGGTTGAGACTCCAAGTGCAGAGTGTATGTAGTAGTGGAAGACAGTTTTCCCCACGAGGGGTGACTCGAGGGTTTAATATCGAACTCTCGGGGAACCAGTATTTCAGGTGTTATCTCCTTATCCTTCTCTTGAGAACCTGCAACAAAATAAATTGTTTTGTGCCCTCAACCTCACCAAGTGGTTGTCAAGCACAAGGTGTGAGAATGATAATAAAATAAATATGCAATGCAAACAGTAGTAAATATGCAATGATGGTAAATAAATATGCAAGGATGATGGTAGTAATGATAAATGATATTTTTGGGTTTTTTATGATGAATGCAAGATGTAAAAGTGTTTTTGTATTTTCGGATTTAATAATGGCAGCAAACAAAAGTGGTGATAAAAGTGTTGGAAAGGTGTTTCTTATGATTAAAAATGGACCGGGGTTCATGGTTTCACAAATGCACTCTCTCTTGATAACGTGGTAGACAATGGAACACTAAAATTAACATGTAAGATGGCAAGACATGGTTTGACAAGTTATTAATAATATGGGCATCACGTCCTAACATAGAGATCTCAAGTATAAGTTGTTCTCTCTCTTATGCTCCACCAAGATGCGAACTAAATCATAACACCTTAGTAATTAAGATAAATCAGAGCATAGCAATAAGTTCAATGACATGAAGTTAAAATAAGAACATGCTAGATCTAGTCATGGAGTAGTGGCCAAGGTCACATCCACTCTCCGGTAGCATGGTATTTTTGTTTATCCCTAGTGAGGCAACAAAGTAAGGTAGAAAACCCAAGTGGATCGCAGAACTTCTGTCACGTTCACTGCACTAGCCACCCCCGTTACTCCAACTAATGCACACGTTCCCCCTCACATGCTCTCATAAACATGCTTGATCATGACAAGTAAATAAGAACGGGGTACATAATATGCATCTACTTTCATAACTGAAACAAAACCATTGCAATCTCAAACATGTATTAACTCATAATAAAGATCCACCACAAAGGAATTACATAGATGACCGTAATCATGTTCAGCAGCTCATACGGTACTAATTAGTGAAGCTCATAGAGAGGAGAGATACATAAGTTACTTCCACAAACCCATAGTCCAGGGGTGGACTACTCCCTCTTCATCATGGTGTCGGTGGAGATGTTGTTGGAGGGGAAGGAGACCACACCGGCAGCGCCCCGGGAGTTTTCCCCCTCCAATCTTCAGCTCCAGGTCTCTGTTTCGTGGTTTCTGTGTTTCGGCGGCGCTCCCTTTCGCGAAAGCCCTGGGGGGTCTATATATAGTCGTTTTTAGGTCAAGACGAAGCTTCGGGAAGAAAGATCGACGGCAGCGGAGGCCCGAGGGCCAGGATGGGGGACCCACGCGGTCAGGGAATCTGGCCGCGTGGGCCCACCCCTTTCTGGCCTTCTGGTCTCCGTTTCTTCGATTCCTTTGCGCCTACGTTTCGTTCCTTCCAAAAAAGTGATCCCCGTAAAGTTCAGGTCATTTGGACGTCGTTTGGGTCCCTGAAACATCAAAATATAGAAAAAGGGGTTTTCTGACAGCGCAGGGTTAATTCCAGAAAAATGGGGAAGTTGTTAATTATCCCCAAAACTCAATATAAATCATGAATATAACCCTTATATGATGCAAATAACATGGAATAACATGTAATAAAATGTAAAGTTCATGTATGCATTTTACATGCATCAACATCCCCAAGCTTAACCCATGCTCGTCCCGAGTATGAAGGTGATAAAACTAACATGGACTTTGCATTTTAATACTATCAATGGATATCAAAGGTGATTACTATTGCTACATAGAGTCAAATGATTCATTCTTCAAAGGAATAACAATATGCAAGATAAATTATGAAGTGATATCAAATACTCAATGTAAAGATGTTCAATGATAAATTCACAAAGTGTAACATAGAAGAAAGTACTATGGACCAAATGTATGCATAATGAAAAGTAAAAACATCCTATGGTGGTCATAGAGTACTTCTTATGAAAACTGAATATAAAAGGTGGACACTTTGGATAGATAAATAAGTAGAGGTAAAGCATGAATAAGTTTCATCTAACTTCCAAACACTTCTACTTAAGTTAATGCTTGCAATGTGGTAGTCATTGGTGTGGAGCTCTCATTACCCCTATCATAGCATCTTGAATGATTAATGTTTAAAGTGAAAGCAAATATGAGTGGTGTGCTTGACAATGTATTGGTTGAATGTCTCATGTCCCTTGAATACAAGTACCTACACCATGTGTTACTCACTTTGGTCCACAAAGTAAATTCAAATAAAGGTCATTGCAAGTAATAATAGTATCATCAAGAACTGCACTGGGGTACCTCTTGCCCCTTGACATGAACAAGCCCATGTCAAAACAACAAGACAAACAGACAATGAACAATCTCAGCACTCTTTTATTTACTATGGGTATAGCTTTTTATTATGAGGTGCATCACTGAATGAACATTATGGTTATGCTGTAAATTTCCACCATGAATGATGCATGGCTTAGATTAGCGGCCCAGGCATTTCTCTAACCATTTATACAAACTCTTTGAACTTACTAAGTATCCACATTCATTTCACCCATGATAGGCATCCATAAACAAAAGTACATGACATCAACTAAATATAAATAAGTGCAATGTTGAAAGCTTGCCATGTGACAGCACATATGGGCTAACTCCCAACCAAAACAATTGTCAAGCCCACAACTTCATAATTTTAATCACAATGGTTCATGCTTATTAAATGCAATAAAAGTAAATTGTGCATCAAGTTCGTGAGAGCTTTTAACCAATTTTTCCCATGACAATCAATAACATAAGCATTTAAATTCAGAAATGTAGATAACACAATATAACATGATAAACATACTTGGAATAGCATAAAGCTAATAGGTAGATATGGTGGACTCACTGGAAAAACTTTGGTTGAAGGTGTTGGGAAACAAGCTTTTTACTTGTTGTAATTTTTGGGCTAGCAATAGGGAGAAAGTTGACCATCTAAATGCATGCATAAGTGTCCATAGAACTAATCAATCCATGTTAAACCAAGTAAAGTTAAAATTCAACATCTAAACATGGTAAAAGATAGCTCTTGACAACACACTTGCAAATTAACATTCATTCAAAGCACATGAATTATGCAACTATATGTATCTTTTAAAATCAACTCAAACATCCCTATCCCAATATATTTAATAGCATCCAACATAATTCAACCCAAACTTCCAGTAGCTCTCTCATATATAAATGATAGTGGTGGTCTTATTAACAAACCGAAATAACAAAAGCAAAAAAAAACAGACGCTCCAAGTTTATACGATAAAGTGCTTTGATCGAAAAACAGAAGTTAGACGTGTGCAAACCGAGAGTGTGTTGGTCTAGTGGGGTTGTCTTGACATCCCCAAGCTTATGGTCTTCACCATCCTTGGATAGCTCTTGGTGCAGCTCCTCTAATCCCTGTGAAAAAACTTCAAAACACCGTTTCTCCCATTTCTTTTCTGTGGGGTGATATTAGTAGTGATAAACAAATAGGTTCCTTGCTGCATAAAATCCTTAGGCAAAAATTCATATGAATGTCCAGAGAGTATATAATGTTGTATGCCTACTCATAAACTCAATTGAATCATTCAAGCAAAAAGCTCAAAGAATGCATCAAACAATATCAAGACAGAATCTGTCCAGAAAAACAGCAGCAGCAAAACGCATTTTTCTACCCTACTTAAACTCGTCAGAAAAATCTGAAAAAATCACGTATACAGAGGATGAAAAGTTGAAGCTACAGTTCAAATTACAGCTCAATCGGAGTTACAGATAAAAAATGAAAAATCAAACCGTGCACAGACTTCGTGCAGGCAGAAAACTCTCCGAAAATGAATAGCAACTTTTCAAACCCAAAATAGGTAAAACTTGGTTCTTTATTAAAAATCCAGAAACAAAACTAACAAACTACTCTCTTGTTACAGCAAGAGGACTCAAAGAAAATCTCAAACAAAAACAACCGGGTTGCCTCCCGTAAAGCGCTTTCTTTATAGCCATATAGCTAGGCTTACTTACTTGATAATCAAAGGGGACGTAGCTCATGAGGGAGCTTGAACCTTGGTGTGTCCCTCTTCCTTGGGAAGTGTTCCATGCTCTTCTTGTGTGGAAACTGAAACTTCACATTCCCTTCCTTTGAATCAATAATGGCACCTGTAGTACGAAGAAAAGGTCTTCCCAAAATAATAGGACTAGAGGTTTTATTCCCCATGTCCATGATTAGAAAATCAACAGGCACAAAAGTCATGTGTAACTCTACCATAACATCACTTACTTTTCCTAGAGCATGTCTAATGGAATCATCAGCAAGTGCAAGTTCAATAGAGCATTTCTCAATATTTTTAAGTTCAAGGACTTCATATAGTTCTTTAGATAATATAGAGACACTAGATCCTAGATCTAAATGCATGGTGTGTCTCTTTTCCAATGGTTACTAGTACCTTAGGGATCCATATCCCCAAGCTTAGGTGGTATCATAGCTTCTTGATTGTACCTAGCAATCTTTTCTTTTAAGACATGATTAGCAATATAGGAACCAAAACCAGCCTGGTTAATATTAACAGAAGGATCACTTGCAAATTTTTGTAAGATAGAAATTAATTCATGCAAGCTACACTTCTCTAAATCAACAAATGGTTCCTTAACTTCACTAAGCATTTTAACTTCCTCAACTTTTTTATCTCTATTATATAGATTAAATAATTCATAACGGTCATCAAACACATCTTCAGGTACTTGAGCTTTTTCTAAACTTTCTTTAATTTTTACTTCCAATATCAAGCCATCAAGTAGAATGTAAGCATCAGCAATAGTAGTATTTATGAAAGAACCCTTACATTCATTGTCTAAAAAGAGTTTAGAAGTTTCAGACAATCCTTTATAAAATATGTGCATGAGCATCCAATCTCTAATACCATGTTCCATTCCATAAGCTATACCTCTAAACCTTTCCCAAGTTTTAACCAAGGTTTCTTCCTTATTTTGTTTAAAGGTGATAACTATTTCTCATATTATAAACCATGGCTGAAAAACAAAACCTCTCAATGAATGCAGCTTTCAAATTAAACCAATTGCTAAAATTCCCAGGTGGCCATTTTAATATCCAATCTAGAGCTTTTCCAGCCAAGGAATAAGGAAAAAGCTTTACTTTGATCACATTAGCATTGGCATGAATCAGGTTTAATTCTTTGCATCTTTCATTAAATTTACTAAGATGTTGAAGAGCATCTTCTTTCGGTTTCCCAGAAAAACGATTTTCAAAAATCAATTTAGTGACATTAGGATCTATCTCAAATTCTTTAACAGGGAAATTCCTATCTTGAGGAAAATTCTTAACACTAAATGGCCAAAAAGTTCTTTTCTCCATTGAGCAAGTTTTTATGTGTTTTAATTTTTTATGCAAAACTGAAAGTAAAATGACACTAATGCAACTCGAAATAACAAATGCAACACAAAAATGCAAAACTGAATATAAATATGCAAACCGAAATATAAAGATGATATGCAAGACAAGAACAAAACAAAATAAAATGATTGTAGGTAAAGATGGATAAGATGATGCTCACGTAGGTGCAACCTCCCCAAGCTTAGGTTGTTACACAAGTTGGTGATGAAGTTGACTTGATGTGAGTGATCCTTGGATAAACCTTTCAGCTATGGTTCCCCGGCAACGGCGCCAGAAAACGTCTTGATGGCCCTACGTATTACAAAGGCGCCAGAAAACAGTCTTGATGGCGTGGTTACCTGCGTGAAAAAAATGGGTTAGGTTGAGACTCCAAGTGCAGAGTGTATGTAGTAGTGGAAGACAGTTTTCCCCACGAGGGGTGACTCGAGGGTTTAATATCGAACTCTCGGGGAACCAGTATTTCAGGTGTTATCTCCTTATCCTTCTCTTGAGAACCTGCAACAAAATAAATTGTTTTGTGCCCTCAACCTCACCAAGTGGTTGTCAAGCACAAGGTGTGAGAATGATAATAAAATAAATATGCAATGCAAACATAGTAAATATGCAATGATGGTAAATAAATATGCAAGGATGATGGTAGTAATGATAAATGATATTTTTGGGTTTTTTATGATGAATGCAAGATGTAAAAGTGTTTTTGTATTTTCGGATTTAATAATGGCAGCAAACAAAAGTGGTGATAAAAGTGTTGGAAAGGTGTTTCTTATGATTAAAAATGGACCGGGGTTCATGGTTTCACAAATGCACTCTCTCTTGATAACGTGGTAGACAATGGAACACTAAAATTAACATGAAAGATGGCAAGACATGGTTTGACAAGTTATTAATAATATGGGCATCACGTCCTAACATAGAGATCTCAAGTATAAGTTGTTCTCTCTCTTATGCTCCACCAAGATGCGAACTAAATCATAACACCTTAGTAATTAAGATAAATCAGAGCATAGCAATAAGTTCAATGACATGAAGTTAAAATAAGAACATGCTAGATCTAGTCATGGAGGTAGTGGCCAAGGTCACATCCACTCTCCGGTAGCATGGTATTTTTGTTTATCCCTAGTGAGGCAACAAAGTAAGGTAGAAAACCCAAGTGGATCGCAGAACTATCTGTCACGTTCACTGCACTAGCCACCCCCGTTACTCCAACTAATGCACACGTTCCCCCTCACATGCTCTCATAAACATGCTTGATCATGACAAGTAAATAAGAACGGGGTACATAATATGCATCTACTTTCATAACTGAAACAAAACCATTGCAATCTCAAACATGTATTAACTCATAATAAAGATCCACCACAAAGGAATTACATAGATGACCGTAATCATGTTCAGCAGCTCATACGGTACTAATTAGTGAAGCTCATAGAGAGGAGAGATACATAAGTTACTTCCACAAACCCATAGTCCAGGGGTGGACTACTCCCTCTTCATCATGGTGTCGGTGGAGATGTTGTTGGAGGGGAAGGAGACCACACCGGCAGCGCCCCGCCGGAGTTTTCCCCCTCCAATCTTCAGCTCCAGGTCTCTGTTTCGTGGTTTCTGTGTTTCGCGCGGCGCTCCCTTTCGCGAAAGCCCTGGGGGGTCTATATATAGTCGTTTTTAGGTCAAGACGAAGCTTCGGGAAGAAAGATCGACGGCAGCGGAGGCCCGAGGGCCAGATGGGGGACCCCACGCGTCAGGGAATCTGGCCGCGTGGGCCCACCCCTTTCTGCCTTCTGGTCTCCGTTTTTCGATTCCTTTGCGCCTACGTTTCGTTCCTTCCAAAAAAAGTGATCCCCGTAAAGTTTCAGGTCATTTGGACGTCGTTTGGGTCCCTGAAACATCAAAATATAGAAAAAGGGTTTTCTGACAGCGCAGGGTTAATTCCAGAAAAATGGGGAAGTTGTTAATTATCCCCAAAACTCAATATAAATCATGAATATAACCCTTATATGATGCAAATAACATGGAATAACATGTAATAAAATGTAAAGTTCATATATGCATTTTACATGCATCAGATAGGCTCGGAGCAATCAACATCCTATTGATCCTCGCTATGTTTCTACTTCCTTTGAAGGAAAATCTATCAAACGTTTGCCTGAAGCGTTGGCCTTTGGCCCACGATTTTTTTTTGGCTCGTTTTCATTTTTCTGTTTCTTTTCGCATTCTCCTTTTCCCGTTTTACTGTTTTCTTTTTTCCTTTTTCTATATTATTTTCTTGCATTATTTTGTTCATTCCTTTTCTTTTTATTTTTTTGCTATTAAAAGTCATAAGGATTTTTCATTGTGTAACAGGCACTAGTTTTTGGAACTGGTGAGCAATTATCTTGAGTCCATTATATTTTCTTTTTGTTCTTGTTTTTTAAATTCATGCGTTTTTTTCAGTCTTGGGGATATCAATTATCGGTCGACCCAAGATAAGGGGTAAATCAGCCGGTTTATCAAATATTGGCTGATTTATCGGCATATCGGCCGATTTATCTTATCGTTCAAACACCGACAAGTGATAAATCGGCCGGTTTATCAGAATATCAACCGATATTTTTAACAGTGATTTTTTTATTACATGTGAACTTTTTTAACCTCGTGAACCATTATTTTTAACTATGTGAACATTTTCACATGAATTTTTTGGACTATACGAATATTTTCTAAATCTCGTGAACATTTTCTTAAAAACATGTGATTTTTTTTGAACTATACGAACATTTATTTTTAACCTTGCGAAACATTATTTTTAACGGAGTGAACATTTTTTTCACATGAAAAATATTTTTGTACTATACGAAACATTTTCTTAAAACCTATGAATTTGTTGAACTGACGAAAGATTTTTTAACCTCATGAACATTTCTTTATACCTTGTAAATATTTTGTACTCTATAAATGTTTTAGCTTAACTTTTTAATACATTCATATGAATATTAGAAAACAAATTAAATCAGACAAATAGGAATTAAATAAAAAAGAAGCAAGAATACAATATAAATAAAAGAAACAGAAAAGAAAAATGTGAAAAAAGCGAAAATGCCTTATTGGGCGAGGCCACCCACGCGAGCAAGTGGGCTTGGCCTCCCACTCGACGCGAAGAGCATCAAATAATCCTGCCTTGATTTCCTTTGCAGGCACTATATATCGCTCTACGCGAGCGCTAGCACGGACTTGCCCGCAGGAGTCGCCCCCCTTGGGCCGGCCCATTTTTCACTTTTCGTTTTCTATTTCGGTTTTTCCTGGCTCTTTTTTCCGGTTTCTATGTTTTCTATTTTTTTTGTCTGTATCTTTTTCCAATTCTTCTATTTATTTTTTAGGATTTTATTATTATTACATTTTTGTACGTGAACATTTTCATGCTTTCTAAATTTATATTTTCATAATTATTAAATTGGTAATATATATTTTAAGTACATTGTAAACATTTAAAAAATATAAGATGAACATTTTAAAAAAATTATATGATGAACACTATTTAATGAACCAAATGTTTCACATTTTATTTGGTTCACCCTATTGTTAGTTCCCTTTTCACTTTTGTTTTGGGTTGACTATTATTACGGTTCACCCAAATTTTTGTTCTTCTTAAATTTGGTTCATACGTGTTTTAGTAACCGTTTTTTCACTATTTTATTACGGTTCACCCTTATTTGGTTCATTCTTTTTTGTTCACATTTTTTAGCTCTGCCTAATTTTCCGATGAACCCCCCACCTTCACGTTCATAGCACTATCAAGCCTTCTCGAACTTTTAAACACATGATGAACATTTTTCTAAATTCACGCTGAATCTTTTTAATACATGATGAACATTTTTAATATACGATGAACTTTTTTTAAACATGCAAGTGCCTATAACCAGGTAGTGTAACGCCGTAAGTTTGAGAAACAAGCACACACAAAAATCAAGCCATGACAAGTGTACTACCCTTTGGCTAAAATATGTTGATCTTTGAGTGTTTGTGATTGTTGATGTGATGATAATTGGACGAAACCCAACAGTCAAAGATGGTCTCTTAGGTACCAGGAAGCGAGAGAAACTAAAGTTGAGAGCATTTTGTCGGAAATCCCTTTTGGCTCTCGGGTGCCAGTGCACCCGCTTTTTTCAAAAAAAATTAAAAAAATCAAACGAGTTTCAAAAAAATCCAAAAAAATACCAGGTGATACATATGCATGTCCTCTACGTATATGCCGATTATGGGTGCAAAACAAATCGTGTTACGAGCTACATGAAAATAAGTAATTTCGGATGCAGCAAAAACTGATAACAGTATGGATTTTATGTCAGAATTTTCTCTTTTTTCTGTAGCACAAAATATAACTTATTTTTTTACGAAAATTGTTGCGTACGTACATCATATGTATATGTTGTTGTGTAAAAAAAATACAGAATTTTGTGAAGCAAAAAAGTACGATTTTCAAAAATTTCAAAAAACCAGGAGCAGTGTGCCCGAGAGCCAAAAGTCCCCTTTAGCATTTTCTCTTTTATTACTATGTTATTAGTTTTTTGTGTTCTTTGAGGTAATAAATATTTCATGGCTCTATCACGCCCGGTGAGGCCTTCCTAGCCGACGAGTTCCATAACAGAGAACATTTAATGTCTTGGTCCCCAAATTGTCGGGTCTAATCAGACAGACTGTAATATTAAGGTTTAGCATATATTCATGTTGGTGGTGATGACAATAGTGAGTTAAGATCAGGGGTACTCTTGTTCAGATCAATCTTTCTTGTTGATTATATGTCGATGAAGGATAGCGGTTCAGTAACTTGTCTTGTAAGGAAAATGCCCCCGAGCTATAATGCGTTCATATATTAGATTCTGACCTATTAAGGGATGCGCCCCTCCAAAGTTTCACCTATCGGGGTGTGTGGTGTCTGCATTCAATGTTAAGGTGCAACACATGTGAAAAGAAATATATGCAAAAGAGGATGTGGGGGCATGTTGCTGCATACGAACTTACAACTTTTAGTAGAAAAAATATAACTACTAGTATGTACTCCCTCCGTATCAAAATATAAGACTTTCTTATTTCACACACACATGTATCTAGAAATGTTTAGTGCGAGAGCAGCGTTTTGGCTCCCGGGAGCATATGCTCCCGGTATTTTCGACAAAATTTAGCAAATTGAAAACTTATCGAAAAATTCCGAACAAAATCATGCATGTACCGGACCATGTGGTGCACCACCATGATTTTTGTCGCGCCGAAATGACATCGTATGCGACCTGTACAAAAATGACAAATTTCCTGTCAGAAAATTCAAATTTTGAATCTCAAATCTGACAGGAAATTTGTCATTTTTGTACAGGTCGCATACGATGTCATTTCGGCCCGAAAAAAATCATGGTGGTGCGCAACATGGTCAGGTACATGCATGATTTTTTTCGGAATTTTTAGATAAGTTTTCAATTTGCTAAATTTTGTCGAAAATACCGGGAGCATCAAAGCGAATTTCTGAAGGTTCATGTGAATCTTGCACTAAAACATGTCTAGATAGATGTGTGTGTGGAATAGCTAGAAAGTCTTATATTTTGATACGGAGGGAGTACAACCGATGAAGAAAAGGCAAAGATATTGATTAATTCCTCACATGGGAAGCGTGAACAATTCCTGGTGTAAGAGCGTCGCTAGCAGATCCATTAGAACAGGCAGAATCTTAAAAATCGGGTTGATATGCAATTTTGGAACGTATTTTGCCCGAATAGAAACCGCATATCGGTCTGGCTCGTATAATTATTTACAGTTTCCCGTAAGTCGCCTCATTGGGCAATATATGTAGGCTTCAGCCACCGATTTACGGGCCAAACCCTCATTTCCCCACCTCGGGCGACCTTTAACCATCAGCCCCACCAGATCTAGTCCCTACGCGTTGAAATGTGGTAGGTGAAAAACCCCGGTGATGCCAGGATCGTATGGCCGCGTGGCCAGGCGGCCATGGAGCTCTATCCGCCTTCAACTAAATTTTCCTGGTGTAACACGTTATTTATATGTGCAACCCCAAATAATAGTCGCTTCTCACCGACGTTGCCTTTAGTTTTCTACTCAACAAAGGGCGAGAGAACTGTGCATTCTATTAGGAGAAACGAACAAAATTATTTACAAATACCTAGGCAATAAAACACGTGTAGTTTCGGCTAGCCATTGTGGTTGTTTCACTACAACTCTCCCATCTGCATGTACGCAATGCGCCAATTCGGATGTTAGAGTTAGGCACATAGCTACGCAGAGTGACACTTAAGACAATTTCATTCCCAGACCAATCGTATGAAATCAACATATCGTGCATTGACAAGAAATAGCTTTACCATATGCATATTGGTTTGCGCATTCGTGCCTAATTTCCATCATATTCCATATGTTGTATTTAAGCCCTACTATATCCACACATTTGAGCATTTGTGATGACATCAACCTCGAGCTCTTGAGTTTGATTGTATTCCACATGGACATATACACATTTCAGTGGTACTCCCTCCGCCCTAAATATAAGGCATCCTTAAATTTCGTTGGTCAACGATGTATAACTTTGACCATGTTTTATACTTACAATTTGTTTATAAAATTAGTATAATAATATATGAAATCAAAGAACTTTGTTAGACGAATCCAACGGTACCATTTATACATGCTCAATCAATATAGTTTAGTATATATTAGTGGTGAAAGTCGAGTATAAAAGACCAACACAAAAATAACGCGCCTTATAATTTGGAACGGATGGAGTACATAATTAACTCTGGCTAATAGGATCATATTGATATCCTGTAAAGAAGAGCAAGAAAACAATATAAATCACCGTAGAATATCTCTCAAGGTGCATGTGATTTCTCTCTTTCTCCAGCGAATGGGAAATTTCTGTTTCTGAGTCAACGCCAAGTATCTTTTGATTTAAAGACCCATATTCGTGTAAAAGTTCAAACCAACGAGAAGGTCTTCATTGGATGCATGTGAACATTGACTAGAAATAACTATCTCCGAGTCGATTGAGAAATAATCATTCCACACTCATGCTTATAGGTTTACTAAGATATGAGTCGATCACTCCCGCCCCCAACCGCCGCCACCCCTTTCTCCCTCCCCCCTGCCTCGTCGCTCCCGGAGGCGGCCGCCGGACAAGGCCGTGCGGCGCCGGTGAAGGGGGCGGCGGGGATTTGGCCTCAAGGCCTTCGCGCGGCGGCATGGAGGTCGGTGCTGCGCCAGGGTCCACCCGCCGTCGTCACGGTCGCTGGCCGGTGAGCCTCCCCGCCCGTCGCGCCCCTCCGTCTCCAGGTCGGCCTCTCCGGTACTCGAGTTCCCCATCGTGGTGGCGGGCGCTCAGATCTGGTTCTGGGCGATCTGGGTGGAGTGGCCTCTAGGGTTTGGGGTCTCTTTGGTGGTGGCCATGGCGGAGGTGGGATCTGGCAGAGGGTGGCGTGGTAGGGTCTGCGTCATCGGCGGCACGGTAGGGACCGTGTCGCCACTTCTTCAAGGTGGCTGAGCTCTGTTGCATATCTCGGTGTGGAGGTGGTGTCTCTGGTGGCTGTGGCTGCTCTTTCGGCTAGCCACCGTGTGGGTGTCTGGGAGCGCTTGTCTTGATCTATCGGCGTGTAGAGGTGGTGTCGGGATGTGTGACACGGTCTCAGTGTGAGATCCGTGGCCGTCGGAGCCGGAGCAGGGGCTCACGGTCCTCCCCCAACTACTGTCCTCTCCCCGTATTCTCAGGCGTTTCGGCAGCGGCTCTCCCCTGGCTACCCCGTAGCCTGCTTCCATGTCCTCTCCTCATCGTCCCGAGGTGCAGTTGGCCTTCTTTTGGGGATGTGTTTCAGCGAAAGCTGGGCAAGGTCTCACCTTTGGCGGCGATGACGACGCCCACGGGCACCAGTTTCCTCTTGGGGCGTCACATCTAAATTACTCCCCCTGGTTTGTTGACTCGCACGGCCTTGCCGCTCCGTTCCCAGTCATCGTTGTGCTTCGTCTCGACTTTGGTTGCCTCCTTGTGATCCTTGACCTGAGATGATCTTCTCTGATGTCGTCTTGGCCTCTTTTAGACGGTGGTCTGTCCAGTTTGTGCAGCCAATCTCGAACCCAGGGTGGGCTGTCGAGGTTGTGGCTTGGCCTTGGACACCAACGGTGTTTTCTCCTTGTCAAGTTCGTCTTCAGTTGGGTTCTTCCTCGGTTGCGGTGGTCCGAGGATGGTGGAGTGGACGCCGACGAAAGTTGTGCAAGGTTTTGGCCTTTGTGGTGGCAATGACGTCTTCAGACGTCGTATTCCTCCTTGGAGGCGCTTCCATTGTTGTCCCTCTTGTATTCCGGTTTCTCGCGAAGACATCGGCCGATCGGGTGTTCTGGTGGCGTGAGGTGGGTCTGAAGTGGTCTGGTCATTCCCGTTGCCATCCTGGGTTTGAAGTCTCGGTGCAGCCTCCCGATCAACAGAAGATGGTGCTCAACGTTGTGTTCAAGCGGCTTGCTTAGTCTTGTACTTAGTTCTTGCCCTTGTATTTTCTTTTCTTCTGTTGTTCTCATGTGCTATAATCTTAAGCTGGTAACCCAGCAGGTCGATGTTCATTGTAAGGTGTACTTGGCCTCACCAGGGCTTTATTAATTTAAAGCCGGGCTCTTGGAGCCTTTTTTCTATAAAAAAAACTCCCGCCCCCAACACTTACTAGATCTACGGCTAAAATGTTGCTACCAGATCATCCTTAAATGTTTGCTAAGAAAGTACAAAAGTAAACAACCAGTTTTAGGGGAAAACAAAAGTAGTTTAATATCCACTAGCTAACAATTGCCCTTAGCAGAGAACTTGCCTGTGGCAAGATGGTTAGGAGGTTGGTTGTACTCCCAGCCCACCAGAGTTCAAACCCCAGGTTTGACGCTGGTGTTTCTCATTTAGGCGGAATATTCTTCAGTGGGAGGCGACGTTCCCGTCGACAGCGAGGCGCCCGTGGTGACTTCGTCAATCTCAAGACTCAACCGCCGGCTCAGTCTCTCGGAGGTGCTCATAGGGGTAGGATGTGTGTGTGCGTTCATAGGGGTGAGTGTATGCGCGTGTATGTGAGCGTCTGCGTTGTACTGTGTTTCTCAAAAAAAAAAAACAATTGCCCTTAGCACATGAAATCTACGTGAATTCACAACAAGTAACTTTACGCTTATCAATACTGTCACAGACAGTATTGATGCCCTAATTGACTAACTTCCATCATATTTCTTACCACGTAATTATGCCCTAAATCTACACAATTAGTTCATGGGCATGCACTTATGTACAATGACGATCGCATCATATTATGCACGTACAGTATGTGTCATGTAATGGAAAAAACACTGGTGCAGTTTCTAAGCTGATCTGTGGACGTCGACGAGGATTTCTTACCGTGTCTGCCGGCCATTGAAACGACAACGGGCTCGTGGCCGACGAAGAGGGAGACGTGTCCGGCGAGCTTGTCCTTGCGGGAGAAAGTGGTGCCGCAGGAGCAGACCCAGCGGTGGTCGCCGCAGTGCTTCTCGTGGGTGCGGAGGTCGGAGAGGACGGAGAAGTGCTTACGGTTGCACCGGTTGCAGACGTACATCTTTGGGCAGTGGCTGCGTTTGTAGTGGTTCTTCACGCAGATCACCGACTTGAGCGGCTGGAACTTGGCGTGCTTCCGGTTCCACCGGCACCCATCGTGTGGGCACGAGTACTTGTTCCTCCTCCCCGCTGCCTCGATAGCCGCCGCCGCGTCTTCGCCGCCGGCGCTCGAAAACTTACTGGTGAGCGGGTTCGCGAGCGCCGCCTTGCTCTTGTACTCGTCGCCGTGCGCGCGCATGTGCATGCGCAGGTTGGCGTCTCGCTTGAACCCCTTGCCACACACCTGGCAGTAGTGCGTGTACTTGGCTAGCAGCTCCGCCGCGTCCAGCTCGATGATGATCGTGTCCATTACCGTCGTTGCCTGCGTAGACGACGACACGGCCGCCTCCGTCGTGGACTTGCCGTGGAGGTCGTAGTAGCTGTTGTCATGGCCGCCGCCATGGTGCTGCGGCTGCCACTGGTGCATCGCTGTGTCCATGGCCTGCTGGCCGCTGGAGCCTGCGCCGGCGTTGACATCCGATGTGGCGCCGTTCTTGGCATGCGAGCCGACGACGCCCTCCTGCGCCAGCGCCGCGTTATTAACGGATATCACCGACGCGCCGAGGCCACCGCCCAGGTGCTGGAAGGCGTACAGCATGGAGGACGCGGCGGCGATGATCTCCTGGATGATGGCGCTGGCACCGGGCACCACGGCGTCGACGTGGCCGCGGCCGTCGTGGCCGACCGCGAGGCCAACAAGTGGCTGCAGCTGCTGCACCTTGTCCTTGAGCACGGACAGGTTGTACAGCAGGGCGTTGCTGTGCGCGTGCATGTCTGGCGCCGCCAGCCCGCCGTAGCCGGTCGCGTCCATGAAAGCGGCGTCTATGCCTATGCCATCGGCGGCGGCAAGGGCGGCATGGAACATCTGCTGCTGGCTCTGCAGGAAGTAATGGCTTGCACCGGCACCCCCTCCGCCGCCGCCTCCTGCTCCAGGAAACATTTCTACTACAGCACTAGGTCAGCTCTTTAGTGGCTTGCAATTAGGCAGCAATTTGGCCCATACGAGCTGCTCAATCTAACGCAGGATTTCGGAGTTGGATGAGGAACAAGATCGAATGCGAAGACGGCAGAAGTAGTAGGGGAACGAGAAGAGATCAAACAAGGGGAAAGTCAACCGGGGCCGGGGTGCCCACTTAGCAACATCCCTACTTAGACCCTCCCTCGAATGAACCGGGCCCGAAAGGTGACACTGCATCAGCTGTGCCAGAGCTATATATACTACTTACTCATTTTATATGTTCATTATACTACCTCTCTGAACTACTGAGTTTTGCAGCTTCTTTTATAGTTACATATTACAAGTACACGCATTGTTGGCTTATTTTACTCCAATAATGGCCTGGATACACGATGTAGCCGGGCTGGTTTCTCAGCCGTCTCTAGAATAACGGAACGTCAAGGGTTGTTTTAGGAGAATTTAGAACCACGCTATTAGGAAACTGTCTTTCTGTGGATCACTTTTTGTGGCGCATGGCTAAAATTCTGTGGCGCACCTGGCCATGTGCGCCACAGAAAGTCACATTCACATTCTGTGTCGCACATGGGCCATGTGCGCCACAGATGGCCCATGTGCGCCATGTGACTTTCTGTGGCGCACATGGCCAGGTGCGACACATAAATTTTTTTTCCAGATCACACACCCCCCGTGGATCGTCTTTTCAGTTTTGCAAACAAGAAAAGAAAATGTTAAATCTTCAATAAATAAAATCTTTTGAGATATAGTTAGCTTTTAGTGTCTACTTGGTATAGAAATTTTGAAATATGAATTTTGACCTTTTTTGCAAAAAAACAGAAGAAAAAAAGTTTGAACGGCAATAACTTTTGCATACGACGTCGAAAAAATGAATTTAATATACCAAAAAAATCATGAGAAAAAAGGAGCTCGATTTCATCCGGGTTTACCCGGTGAACTTTTCTCAGATTCGGGAAATTCCAAAAGAGTAAAAAGTTATTTCGAAAAGAAGATTTTTTCTGCAAAATCAAAAAAATCAAAAAAAATTGGAAATTGTTTTTTGTGGCGCACGGTGGCCTGGTGGTGGCGGGTGCGCCACAGAATTGTTGGGCGGGATTCGAAATTTGAATCCCGCCCAAGCCCTTCTCTCCTCTCTTTTCTCCTTCTTCTCCCTCTCGTTTCTCCTTCTCTCCTCTCCCTTCTCCTCTCCTCCACTTCTCCTCTCCCCTTCTCCTCCCTCCTCCTTCTCCTCTCCTCTCCTCCACCACCCCGGCGATCTCCTCCTCCTCCACCTCCACCTCCGGCGACCCCCTCTTCCAGCCCGACGACCTCTCCTCCGGCGACCTCCACCTCCGGCGACATCCTTCTCCTCTACCATCTCCGGTAACCCCCATCCTCCACCCACCCACCTCCGGCGACCCCCTCCTGCACCCACCTCCGGCCAAGCCACCTACGGCCATGGCCCCGGGCAACACGGCCTCCGACGAGCTCCGACAAAATTCCGACGAAATTCCGGCGGCCAGATCTAGATCTGGCCGCCCTTTTTTTTGAAATTCAAAAAAAAAACTGTGGCGCATGGTGGTGGGTGCGCCACAGAATCTTGCACTTTCTGTGGCGCATGGGGGCCGTGCGCCATAGAAAAAAATTAGTGGCTAGGATTTAGTGGCGCACCCACCATGCGCCACAGAAAGTGTTTTTGGTGCGCCACAGATGAGCTTTTCCCTACTAGTGCCGGTTTGAAACAAACACTCTGAAACCAACATCGGTCCTATTTTAAACCGGTTGCACACATTTAGAGAGTATTCAGAGCTTGACCGGAGGGTCTAGACAGGCCGGTTTTGTCCGGCATTTCGTACAAAGATCCGGAGGACCATTCAGAGGGACCAATTCAATGGCAAAAATTCCTGATATTTTAGACCAAATATTTAAGCCAAAGAGAAAATTAGTACATGATAACTTTCATTTCAGTACATGATGACTAATAATAAATAAAACACTTCTAAATATGATAGATGATCTAATATATACTATTAGAACTGAAATCATCAACTAGGAGCTCTAAATCCTACAAAATCTAGCTAGCTCTAATGTTTCATCCACCTCTGAACAGACTACTAGTTTCACATTAGTTGAAAATACATATTGATGTCACCATTCAACATTGTGCTGCGGAGAATGATGACAAATCCGATTCACATGCCACTCTGCGAGCAAATCTATTCCAGCAATCCTTCTCTAGGGAAAATCGTCCTCCTTCATCTTCAAACCATTTTCCAAAGCCAAGGTTGATTGGTTACATCAACAAAGAGAGTCTACCAGACGAGGGGATGTTGAAATGTTGATGAAAACCACTTATAATTTTCTGTAAATTTGGAGAGAATTATAAGTGACGTAGCATATATAATTAAATTTGAATTTGTTTTAGGTTATTGGTTACAAGTGTTCAACGCCCAATATTTTTCTCCATGAGCTTATGGAAAATAGGGGGGGGGGGGGGGGTGGGGGTGGGGTGGGGCGAGGGGATAGGGGTGCGACATGGCGATGCTCCCGCGCGCTGAAGGGGAGGGGTGGTGCAATGACAGGGGAGAGTGAGGGTGGTGCGGCTGTGTAGAGAGACATGGCCGAAAACTCAAAATGTGAGAGTGCCAAATTCTAATTAGTCAGCTGCTCCGTGACAAAACTTTCCCCGCCAAAACGAAATGTTCGTACCCTCGAGATATGTGTGTGTGTGATCCGAATATTATATGTATACAATTCCCATTTATGTGCAACTGAAGTGCAACTCCGAAAATTCGGGTGCAATAAATCAAATACTACATGAAACTAGATGGTACACTACCATCAGAATATTGCTCCGCCCGCTCTTCCTCCAAAGGCTTGACCGCCGCACAATTAATCAAATATTACATGAAACTAGATGGTACCGCTAAGAATGGAATCTTGCTCCGCACGATCTTCCTCCAAAGGTGTGGCCGCTGCGCAAATAATCAAATATTACATGAAACTGGGAGTGTCATCCACGAGATACAATCATCACCAAAAGATTTTGTAGTCATCTGTCCAGTGCTCCTTTTATGAGAATCTCTAAATGAACATTTGAGATCAGGTGAAGGAATGTTGGAAATAAATGGACTTTGCTCCAATAAATTTCAGAATTTCTAGAAATCTCAAGAGGCGGAGATGTTAGGTTTAGTCCAGCATGTAAAATGAGGAGAGTTGCACCTCCTTATGAGGGAGGGTTTTCCACCATATGGTGAGAACATGAGTGGTTCACGTGCAATCCCTCTTCCTCCGTTCGCTCGTCTCTTCACGTCACGACGCGCGTCACATCGAGTCAACTTATGCATTTTATTTTTGCTGTTCGGGAGAATTGAGTCGTCAGGGCTAAACTAGTTTTGGTCGCTTCAAGATCGTGGACTGGTGTAACCGACTCGAACGTGCGGCGTGGACTCGAAACTCACGTTGTACACGTTAGGGTTTTTCGAGCCGCTTTATATAAAAGCATGCACTGTATGCGCCGCGCAGCACATACCAAACTGAGTTAGGATTTTTGCCTCTCTCGACACCTGCGCTGCCATCGTAGTCTGCCCTATCCTGGACACTGGCATGCACCGGTGAATGAGCGAGCAGGTCTCTGGAACCAGTCGCCTTTGGATCCTGTACAGGAGAGGGCGAATTAGGTTTTTGAAAAGAGTCTCATCCGTCTGCTCGCGTTCTCCATCAGAAGTCGTCTACCGTCCAAGTCGGGTGGTGTTGATTACATTCGCCTTCAATGCCATCTGTTGCACCCGGTTTTTGCCAACTTTGTCGCTAACATCACCACTGCAACAGCTACAACGATTTCATGTACAACCGATCAGTATGTGCAACCTATCCGATCTACTCGTTTACTACGCCTCTTGTTGAGACTTCTAATTTTTATATATTAATTAATGCATCTAGTATGATCGAGCTTCAGGTGACCTTCTCATAGTCTACCTGGTATTCGATAACGGAAGATCCTTTAACCCTAAACCCTTCACCGCTTCAGTCTCCTTTGTCATGACAGCGTGCAACCATAGCTGGTATTATGGTTCTGCACAGTTTAGCATTCAAATCTCCCAATAAATACTTTGAAAAAGAATGATAGGAGGCCCATAAACAGCAATACAGTCCCGAAATGAGTCATTGTTTTTCTGTCTCAACATCGTGCTCACATAAATTTCTACACTCTACTCGCACAACACCTCATATTTATCATCATCCACTCCCAAGAGAATACCTCGTGAACGGCCTTGACCAGAAAGCGAGTGCGAGGTGAAAATTCAGTTCCAATCAAACTTTTAAAATCTCCCACGGTAAAATCTTGTCTAATTATCTCGTGCAAACCACGGAAAGTGCAAATGACTCCCGAGCTATATGGAGCTCGTTTTTGAAAAAAAATCAAAATCGGCACCGTTGAGTTTCTAAATCGTGAAAAAAAATCCCAGATGAAGATAGTGTCGACATCAACAAACGTGCAAAATTTCAACTCAAAATTCGGTATATTTTTGGGCTGCACAAAAAAGACAAATCGGGAACAATTTCAAGTTTTTGAAACTGTGTACTATTCACCACCCATTTGTCATTTTTTGCCCAGCCCACAATACAACGTATTTCGATTTAAAATTTTGCACACTTGTAGATCTCGATATTATCTACATCTGGGAATTTTTTTGTCGATTTTTGGAAACTCAAAAGTGCCGATTTCGATTTTTTTTTAAACGAGCTCCATGTAGCTCGGGAGCCATTAGTCCACTCTCGTGCAAACCAATAATACCCACATGCTTGCTCTTCAAAAAACTCCTTCAATTGCCTTTGCCAGTCGGTGTTTCCAAAACCCCTTATGTTCCAAATAAAACCTCCATTTGAATCTTGAATTTTGTTTCCTGCCATTTTGCTCCATCTTGATAGCTGAACTCCCATAACAAACCCAGTACCCTGGTCTACGCAACAAGGCGTCGTCTTGCTCCTGGTGATTCTGGCTCCCACAGCCCAGTTTTTTTATTCGAAAATCATTTATTTACTTAAAATTTCACCGAGTAGAACTTGAAAATTGTGTGGATTTGTTCGATAAAAGGAGCTCCGTGCATTAGGAAATTCCCGTACTGGAAGTCTCACTGTGCTATGTGGCAACTAGATAAGGAGGAAGCAATTGCTGAGAATGACGCCAACAGAGTCGAATTCAGAAAGCACGAGGTAAATCCAGTAGGTTGTTTACATTACATTACATTACATGACAACTAGGAGGATCGTGGCTTACACAAACTAATCGATCCTTATTTAACTGGGAACAAATCCGTCACAACAAGCAACACACACACCGGTAACGACCAAATCAATGAAGCTGGCTAGGCTAGGGCACACACACATCCGCCTGCACTGCATACGTACGTATACATAGGCAAAGCATATATAAATCTCAAACCCCTGCTTACTTATTAAGCTCACTAATTAATGCAGGCAGCGACGTGATCAGGCGGCGGCGACCTGAAGGAACTCCTCGTCCTTCTCGAGCTTCTGCATGGGCTCCGGCTGCAGCGCCAGCTCCACGTCGATGCCGCCGCTGCCACCGCCACGGCCGGGGTACAGGTACACCATCCCGTCGAACTTGTTGTTCCCGCCGCTGCGGACGCGCTCGGGCCTGCCGAACCCGAAGTCCACATCGTACACGCGGAAGCGCGGCGAGCTGCCCACGGCCACGCAGTTGGGCCCGGCGTCGCTGTAGTGGAACAGCTTCGGCGCCGCCTCGTACTCATCCAGCCTCCTCGTCACGGCGGCCGCGTCGTGCTCGTCGATGGCCTTCTGCAGCATCCCAGCCGCCAGCTCCGGCGGCCCGCCCAGGAGCATCCCCGCCGGGACGCCCGTGAACACCGCCTGTATGAGGTTGCCGAAGTAAGCGGCGGGCACGGGCGGGTCGAGGCGGGCGCGGCAATCCGCGAACACGGCGAACACGGTGATGTCGGCGGGGCCCAGCCCGCGCGCGCGGGAGACGGCCCGCCAGATGTGGGCGCCCAGGGACTGGAATGACGAGAAGGGCTTGGCGCCCGGAGGCAGAACGGCGTTTGCGGCGGCCTTGATGCGGGCCACCGTGTCCTCCGGGAAGGAGAAGACACGGGCTACCAGCGGCTTCTTGGGCCCGTTGGGGTCTGTCTCTTCATGGGCCTCGGCGGAGGCCGGCAGGGTGAGGCCGACGCGAACGGAGCGCGCCATGGCGCGGTTGTGGACGGGGAGCACCGAGGGGGCGGCGGCGCCGCGGCTGAGCTCCGCCCAGGAGGTCATGAAGTGCCACGTGGCGGTGCCGTCCAGGACGGCGTGGTTGAAGGCGCAGCCCACGGCGAGGCCGTCCTTGAGCTTGGTGAACTGTAATGCAACTCCCATCGTATATTATGCGTCAAATATTTATTTTCAACTCAAGTAGTATCAGTTTGCGGGAATTTAAACTGAATGATGTATAATGGGTAAATTTGCAGAAAAGTAAGCTCAATACATGATGTAGTACATTATATCGCTAGCTTTCTAGAATAGTCGACGTAATGTCTCAAGTATAAGTTCGATCAGTAATGCTGGCCGTACTAGTTTGTTGGTTGGTATATTTGCATATTTATTGCTCGTGGACGATGTATCCGCGTCAGAATGCAATAGCATTTACAATTCACAAGTGGAAAACGCAATTTCCATCGAAACCAAATTCACAATTTATAAATGTTTTCTCTGAAGATTAAGCATTCGATAAGGTCTTGGTTCAAGTGCGAAAAAGAGTGTGTATTTCAGCTGTGCATAATATAGATCTTGCTTGTTCAAAAAAAAAAAAAATGTAGATCTTGCGATGTGCATACCTGGACGGCGAGCAGCGGGCGGTGAAGCCCCTCGAGGTTCATGACGCCGGTGTAAGGTATGAGCTGCTGCATGAGCTTCTCCGCCTCCTCGCCGCAGGCCTCGCCGGCGAGTTCATCGACGGAGACGCCCTCGGCGGCGGCCTCGACGACCTCCGCACCTTCCTCCCCGTCCACGTACAGCGCGCCGCCGTCGCCCTTCTCCTGGCGGATCCGGCCGGCGAGCGGGTAGAAGTACGCGAGGGCGTCCCCGAGCGCGTCGGCCATGCGGGCGGCGACGTCGTGGAAATCGCCGGCGCCAGGCGCGAGGCGGTAGAGGAGCAGCTTCTGGTTGTAGTAGAATGTGATGTAGGGGAGGTCGAAGGTGGCGAGGGTGACCTTGGTCTTGGCCGGAGCCACCGTGCGGGTGCCGGTGACCGTGACGGCCATGGCGGCTTCCCCGTTCTCGACGGCCATTGTTGTTTGATTTGTTATTTTGCGATGTGAGGTGCGAGCTCGAGTGTCAGTGGAGTGTGATGAGTGGAGTGGAGCCGTGGAGGAGCTAGGTGAGTGATATAAAGGACGGAGAGGTGGAGGTGGGGGCATTAATGGAGGAGGCAGGTCGAGCAGGACTTGAATGTCTCATGCTCTCAGCTTGATGGGGGAAGGGAGGATGAAGGCGATGGCCGTTGGGAGGGTGGTGGGAAATTTATGGTGGCCTTGATGCGGCTAGCTAATTAAGCGACCGCCACGGTGCCACCTCCAAGCCACCCGGAACGATGCACACACCTCATATACTAGCTGATCCCAAACTCCTTGCCAAAATTTTGAAAATAATTTATACTTCCTCTGTTTCACATTAGTTGATTTGAATTTGTCTAGATGCGGATATATGTAGTGTCTACATATATTCGTTTATTAATAAATGTAAGTAATTTGGATCAGAGGGAGTATATCGCTACTATGTACTACTTGTCTACTTCAGTCATTAAGACTTGAGAGAGTGAATCTTGGACATAATACATACTTGTTTCCAGGCGCGCTCAACACACGCCCTCCCGTGGGAGTCGTTTGGTCGTGCCGCAGACGAAACTTCATGCAGCGTCACGTGAGGCTTCGATGGGTGGGCCAGCCGTGTCATTGACACGGGAATTCAACCGTCCTGGTCAAATCATTCATGCCGCTAGCGTGTCACAGCGAGGTAGCAAGGCATCGCTGCACCTCTGCTGCAGCGCATGGCGCGCGGCAGGAGAACCTGCACAACCCGGAGGTTGACCCAGAGGACTTCTCGGGGCTCCACGCCGCCATGGGCGTCGAGGAACACCGTCCCTGCTCTCCAATGAGGACGTCTGCGCGTGGTCGCGGCACGAGCATCTCGAGGCGGCCGGGACTCCCTTCTTCGACCTCACCGACAACGACGGCGCAGGGCCAAGCGGGGTAATCAAGAACTAGTCCGGCGAAGATGGCGGCAGCGCAGGGCCCAGCGCGGGGTCAAAGAGGAGGTCGGCTGGGAGGAAGACTACATCACGTTCTACTGGCGGGGCTAGTTTAGGTCTAGTTTTTTTAGTTTGCCTAAAAATCATTCAAACTTCTAAATTTCTAAATTTGGAATGAATTTCGTGTTCAAATCATGTTTTTGAAAAATGCTATTGAATTTGCGAGTGGAGTGCGGAGCCCTCAATAGCGCGTGGCGCATCTGGACGCTGCTGCTGCCGGACACGTTTTGGGCGCCTTGAGTGGAGATGCTCTTAGATGGCAGCAAACGATAGCTCATCTAGCGGATTCATTTATAAATATTGCCCCTCTGCACATTGTTAACCTTAAAAAAATACCCCTCTCCACATGAAAGTTCTCGAAACCACGCCTTTATATAGGTGATTTAGGTTAAAAAAAAGGCGACGACGAAAGTATTAGGTCCATCGGACTACTGATATGTGAAAGAATCTCTTATAGATCCCTTATTTGTGTTTGTGTGTTAGGCAACAATACTAGTGATACTCTAACTTGTTGCTAAGTGATGCAGGAGTTAATTGATGAATTTACATAAGCAGCGAAACTTATAGAGGGAAAAAGATCAAAGAAGTGTGCAGCTGGAAACTCCAGGCCGGAGTCTCCGGCCTGCCTAGACCGGAATCTCTGGTCCCTCTGGACCGGAGTCTCCGGACTTAAGGCAAAGAGTTTTCGGCCTCCCTCTGACCCTGCCGTTTTGCTTCAAGGAACTAAAGTGGGAGAGTTGTTGTACTCTGGTCCGGAAGGAGACCGGAGACATGCCGGAGTCTCCGGCCCAACCGGAATCTCCGAAACCAGAACACGAAGTCTCCGGCCGACTAGTTCCTTCTTTAAGCAACACTTAAGTGGGAGAGCTGCTGCACCTCACTCCGGAACAAGACCGGAATATCGCCAGAATCTCAGGTCTAGGCTGGAGTATCCGGTCTGCTCAGACCGGAGTCTCCGGTGTGACCATTTCGCCAACGGTCAGAAATCTGAGAGGGGTAGAACACCTACAGCTGAGCCACCAAATCAAAGAGATCTCCTCAACCCCCAACCAAACTTTTTGATATTTGGAGGATTGAAGGAGAAGGCCAAGATCTACATCTCCACCGAAGCGATTTGATTTTCCCCTCATTCACTTGAGCGATTTGAGCCTAGGTTTTCCACTAGAAAAAGCTAGGCATCTTGTTGTTCTTACTTGTTGTTCTTGTGTGACAGATTCGTGGTGATTTGGGAGCCCCCAATTAAGTTGTGGGTGTGTGCCTCAAGATTGTTGTAAAGGCTCCGGATTCCACCTTGAAGGATTCCGATAGTGGAAGGTGAACTAGGCCTTTATGGTGAGGTTCACCGGATAATAGAGTGAGACCTTTGTGGCAAGCCTGTTGTGGTGAAGCTCACACCCCTCCAACGAGACACTCCCCTACAAAGGAGGAAATCGGGAATACATCCTTGTCTCCGCATGCTACCCGTTTGGTTACTCCTTTACCTTTAGCCTTTACTTGTATCTTGTTCCTTGCTTAGTGTTAACTTGTCATATAGGTAAATTCACCGCAGTTGCATATCCAGAGAATTTACCTTTGTGTCAAACCTTAATCAAAAAAGTATTAAATTTTGGAGTAGCACCTATTCACCCTACCACTCTAGGTGACCATACGATCCTTTCAATATGGCAGATAGCCACCTTGGTACGCTAGACCGCACCATCCGTGCTGAGGTGCCTATATGGCGCCCCGGTGGCCGCCTGGTCTCCATTTTAATCTTGAAGTTCTTTTCTTTCATAACTATTGAAAGGACAAGGATGTCGCCTAGAGGGTAGGCGATTAATTTTTTTTCGATTTAGACTTGATAATTGCGGAATAAAGGTAGGTGTTTAAATTAACAAGCCAACAACCTAAATAAACTAGGCTCACCTATATGCACCAACAACTTATGTTAAGCAAGACAAGCAACAAGGTGATAGCAAGATAGAATACTTCAAGCACGAAGGCTATCATAATGCAAAGTGCATAAGTAAAGAGCTCGGGTATAGAAATAACCGAGGCACGTGGAGAGGAGGATGTATTCCCGAGTTTCTCCTTTTTAGGGGAGTACGTCTCGTTGGAGAGGTGTGAGGCACCACAAAGGTCGATCTCAACGCCACAAAGGCTCACCCTTTCTCCGATGAACTGCACCACAAATGATTGGTTCACCTTCCACTATCGGAATCCTTCTAGGCGGAAACCGGAGCCTTTGCAACAACGATCCGGGGCACACACCCACAACCGAATTGGGGGCTCCCGAACAGCTACAAGTGACCACACAAGGTCTCAACCACCACAAAACGTCTAGGGTCCAAAGACCCAAGAGAACAAGTTCACAAGCTTTCAACTTTCACGAATCCTCGTGAAAGCAATGGCAAGAGCACACGTGCTCAAATCCTTCACTCTCAAATCCCACCACAAGCAACTAATGCTTATGGGGGGAGAAGAGAGGAAGAACAAAGAAGAACTCAACAAATGGAAATTCAAGAACTAGATCAAAAGGGTTCCCCTCACTTAGAGGAGAGATGGATTGGTGGAAATGTAGATCTAGATCTCCTCTCTCTTTTCCCTCAAAGATATGCAAGAATCATGAGAGGAAATGAGAGAGAGGGGAGCTTTGCAAGGTCAACAATGGTGGGTGAAAGAGAGAAAAACGTGCTGGGCAAAGCTTGCTGGCTGGAGGTAGGTGGAGGGGTATTTGGTGGAGGGGTATTTATACCCCTCCCAGAAAAATAGCCGTTGCAGACAGGGGAGACGGATATTCCGACATAAGTCAGCACCGGATAATCCGACTGTACCGGATAATCCGACTCGACCTATACCGGATATTCTGAAAAACTTCAGTGCGCCACAAAACTGGTTGCTTTAAAGTCCTTAGCCGAAATCGAGCAAACCTTGAGAACCGGATATTCCGACATAGGTGAGTACCGGATAATCCGATCCAGTCCATATCGGATATTCCGAAAAACTCCAGTGCGCCACAAAACTGGTTTCTTTAAAGTCCTTAGCCGAAATCGAGCAACCTTGAGAATCGGATAATCCGAGTCGGCTAGGACTGGATAATCCGATTCCCCTGCTTGAGCAAATCTTGACAGAACCAGCAAAATTGCAAACGCAATAACTTTCACGTACGAAATCCAAATGAGGTGAAACCAATTTTGTTGGAAAGATAGCAACAAGAGCTTTCCTACAAAAAGTTGAAATATTAAGAACCATAAATAGAGTTAAGTTGCCACACATGGGAAGGTGTGGAACTTTCCTCAAGGATAAACCGATAATATTTCCAACCCGAAAACGCAACAAGTTTTCCATACGAAATCCGTTTTCGGAGAACTTGGGCTTGTCATGAAGATCACAACAAGCACCAAAGCCTAACAAGGAGAAAAGCCAAGAAAGATGATATGCCAAGTATGCAAAGGTTTGAGCTCTCCACAAAGATGCGATCAAGTTACTCACTTGAGAGTCCCTCTTGATAGTACGCCGTCTATCCTATAACCTGGTCTCTCACTAACATCATGAGACCGGTAAAATAGAAACCCTATCAAGATCATACATTTGCCTTGCGCATTCCACTTGAGCTAGATGGTGAAGATATCATATGCTTGAAGCTTGCAACCCATTTAGAGATAATGGTCAAGTGAAGATGTTCCTAAGAGAGGCACTCCCATCATCACCACTTGATGTCATCCTCCATGAGCTATAAGAAATCTTCCTTTTGATGCAAGCCCATGGAGAGATACCTAACCCCAACAAAGGAATGCCACACACATAATGGGTTAGTTCACAAAGCTATATGGACAAATTCTTACCATACCATTTGATCACATGATCCCACATGGTATATCATTTAGCTTTGTGTGTTGATCAACTTGAATCCATTCTTTGCACTTAGTCTTGATCAACCTTGTATCTTCTCATCTTCTTGATCATATCAAATATGTCCATTATAATCAGTGATCTTGATGGCATACAACCTTGAATCCAACACATGGAGTTCAAGCGATGCCAATGGACATACCTACAAGAATAACTCAATACAAACATTTGTCCATAAGGATTGTCATTAATTACCAAACCACACATGGGGCAACACATGTACTTTCAACTATTGACATGCTAAAAATTCTAAATCCATTTGACATCTAGAAGATTTGTAAAAGTTAAAAACATGAAAACATGAGGAATTTCGTGGGGAAACTGTAAATCGTTAAAGCTTCATGTCTAACCACTTTGCACGTGTTTTTATGGATGGCACTATCTTCATTCAGCAGGCCTAAGTGGTTCAGACGAAATCTCTCTACCGTCATCATGAAGGACTCAGGGGGGCTACTAAGTAGTCATATGTCCCGGGTAGGCCGACAGAGGCCCAAGGCAGGCCTCTTCGCAAGGGTTGGCCGAGCCTAAGGACTCAACCACTTGGAGGAGACCCGCATGCAACATCATCTTGCAGTGCAAGCCACACCAAGTTCTTTACATGGATTATAGGGGATATGCCTTATAACCGACCGTGGTCGGACCTAGATTATATTCTTAGGGGTTTTGTGTTTATCACTAACATTTCTAAGGTGAACGGGCACATGTAATCCTAATTAGCATCATGTATAGGAATAGGGTCCTACTGAGCGGAGCAAGTCTGAACAATACCATTCATTCACACATTATACACCGCCATAGGCGAGATATAGACCTCCTAGAAACCGTCCTTAGCACCGAAAGACAATAGCCACAACTAGGAGCAGGGATTTTATCGGATGTTGTTTGCTGACGCTCGGGCCTGTCTACATCTGTCTCGCATATATTACACCATCATAATTTATAGAGCTTGACCCCTCCGGAAAATAATAAACCATCGGGAAAATGCCACAACACATACATTCAAACATGGACATGGTAGACCATCAAAACAATATATCACGCCCTGGCGTTAGTTGAGGTTGCGACGTTGAGGACGGAGGTGATGACCCACAAGTGTAGATGATCACAATAGTCTTTCAGTGAAGTATTACAACCCAAATTTATTGTTTCGACACAAGAGCAGTCAAATAATAATTATAAGCGTTAACAATTGAGTTGTCAATTTAACCACACCTGGATAAATATTTTCTTGACATAATTTATTAGTGCACAGTCCCATGATAACAACATTGCATGATGACAGTAAATAATTGGAACGAGAATAATGTAACAATGAGCAACAGCGATGGAGAACGTAGTCATGGGGATAGATAATGGATGTTGCATAAATGAAATCAAAATTAATCATATGTAGACATGTATTACATAGTTGTGCGTGTTTGCAATAAGAACTTGCACAATTTGTATCCTATGTATCCTCTCGTTTTAGTGGGGCCATTTTAACGAATTTAGGGTAATTAAGATACTACATTTACTAAGCACCGTACCAAAGAATTAACATTCAATGAATACATGTAATACTCAAATTATGATATTTCCCTTTGATCTACAATCATGTCACCTTGGAGTCGTTTGGTTCCGAGCAATAAAAGGTGCATACAACTTGCAAATACGATCCAAAACACAAATATATTTATGAAAACATAAACGTTTCAAATCTTCAATCATACCACTGGTGCTCTTATTCCTCCCCTCCGGTGAGCGATGGTGGTTTGGGTGCGAGCTCCTCCCTCTTGTTGTTTTCTTCCCCTTTGACATGTTCCAATAGCTACAAGACAAATCGGTATTGTCACAGAATTCACCTCTGACACTACGGGTGACCGGAACATATAGCAGCTCCCTCGACATCAGCATCATGAGCACGTGATGGCGAGCAATATCGGGTCAGGGCATGTTATAGTGGGCTTTTTATTTCAACATGGCGATTTAGTAGTATGTTTTCTCATATACATGAGTTATCGCGCTTCTTAGCGCATGGTATCTTATTTGTTCTCTTCGTGTTGATACTTAAAGAGCAACTCCACTCGCTGTGCCAAAAACCGGTCCGGCATCAGCGCTAGACGGACGCTATTGGCGCCGTCTGGATTCTCCGAGGGCTATTGGGGGCTTCGCTCCCCACTCTCGGAGCCAATAGGCCCTCCCAATAAAATATTATTCTTTTTACTCCGAATTCTATATTTACCACAGACAAATCAAATTATCTGAACATAAATTTCAATGCATAGAGTTTTACAATAAATAAAAAATAGCAATAGATTGTTCCGTATAATTCAAATTTGTTGTCCTGTCACGGCTGCCGCTGCCATTTCCCGGCGTGCCCACAAATGCTCGGCTAGATCATTTTGAAACTAATGATGAATACCTTCTTCACTTATCTACATATGCATGGTGAGGAAATCAAAAAAATCTGCCGGCAACAGGTGATCAACATCGGCCAGAGGACCTTGAAAATCAATAGAAGAGGATCATTGACCGGATGCGCGCGTTCACTCCCGATGATCATATTATACATGATCACACATGCATTACTCGCACTCTCTTATTCAGAAGCAAACCAACAAGTTTTGTTGCCCATCGGATTGGAGATGTCTTGACAAATGTAGCCGACCTTGGACGAAATATCATCGCTAAGTAGTACCCTTTGTCGTACTGGTGGCCAGTGATCCTGGTGGCCAGTGATCTTATTGACTTCTAGAGCATGGCCTTCAGTGAGCTTCGCAAACATGTCGACAAAATCTTTTGAAATGAATGTTGAGACCTCAGCAAAATAATCCGAGATCAACATGCAATGGCCCTCCATCCTCTGCTTGGCTTGGTCTTAGATCCTCCCAGACACCGAGCCTCCTCATTTGGGTGCGGCATGCATTGGCGGCCTCATCAGTTTAAAACTGTAAAAGACAAGCAAGAATTACCAAATTCTCGTCTTCCTTGGTAGTGAGGACGGCTTCCTCTTCTATCAAACATGTGAGACATAATCTCATCGTCGCTATCCATCTGTTGAAATCAAATATAAATGAATCAAACACTTGATCGCTGGCAGCTGGCTACAATTCTGAAATTGATCGACCTCTCAGGCGGTCGATCGAATACCTTGCATGCGAGGTGGGCTGTGAGGTAACCGGAGCTTTGTGGCCGGCGAGAGTCGACGAGAGCCGGCCCGGGAAGCCTAGAGGAGATGGGGAGGCCGGCGGCGCGCAATTTTTACACTGCCAAAGGTCCTAGTTCTTTGGATCCAGTTTTAGATTCAGAATTACTCGGGCAACAATCGAGGGAGCCTGGCCTCGATCTACATAGTTCTCCTCAATATTCTCGACCTCGTCTCTCCATCACCATCAGGATCGAAGGCCCCATGATCGATCGTCTTCTCTCGCTGGTGAATGCCAAGTGTTGTTTCTTGGTGGATCTCTGGCGGCCACCCAATGCTTAAATGCACCTACAATTTATGCAGAAATGAAGGCGTAATTATGGTAAGTTAACCTTGCACATTAGATATGGTTCGACCTGCACGTAATTACTCGATTGATCGATCGGCCATCATGAGTTAGGACACACTGACTGATCATCATGAGTTAAACTGCTAACTAAAATCTCGCAACGGAGGTACGTACAGCATGTATTCGGATGTTCTTGTCTCGAGCTGCATGCCTCTCTCGACGCTCCTTACCAGACAATTACAAGTCTGTCTTCCCCAAGTTTACAGATACTACTGAAGCTTGAAACGTCTAACAGGTAGATCTGAATCTGGTCGACGCGCCTGCCGTCCGCACGGCAACAAGGCGCCACCCAAACCCACCTGTTACCTGACTGGTTCGACTTCGGGCTATGCGAGGTTTGTCCTGATTGCTACGTCGGGGCGGCGACCCCGGAGCAGTTAGTGTTTGTCTAGTGCGTTTGGTTGGCTTGCGTCGTGTGGGCGGCGGGTCGTCTCGCTTGTGCGATTTTTTGGCCATATTTTCCTCATAAACATGGTATTGTACAGCTTGTATGGTTTTTGAACCCGGTTTTCCTTATAAACTGGGTCATCTCTTCTATCTATTCGGTCAGTGGATATCGACCACTTTGAGCTCAAAAATCTGGTCGAGATTCTGTTGGTCATGGGATATGAATGTTGCCGGGCCGCTGGGGTACGATTTCTATCTATTTTAGGTAAGCAATGAATTGGTTTCTGGACGGGTTAAGTAGGCGCACAAAGATGGATGAGCATGATCTGGATCTGCAGCAGCATGCATGGTCCGTTATCGTGCGTGTCCTTAGGCATCGGTCCATCCATCTTTAAATTTGGAATTCATATTTACCAGCTCAGCTCAGCCGGCTTAATTTGCGAGTACAGTAAATCAGTAATGTAGATGGGTACTAGATCACACCGAGAAAACAGATGCGGGCACAAGAGGAATATGAACCACCCAGATTCTTTGCCAAAGATAACGTAGTACATAACAAAAAGCATCCAGTTTGATCAGTACCCTTAAGTCCTTAACCCTTCTGTGTATACATATGAATACATATATGTAATACTCATCTTAAAGTGGATGCAAATCATGTGCACACATGAGTCATGTAATAACTACTCCCTTCGTTCCGAAATCAAAGATATTTCATCTTTTTCTTAGTTCACATATACCTAAGTCACTCAATTTAGAATGCTGCTACATGTCCGACGATTCCTGTCCGATACGTGTATGATGTTTGAATCGATCCGTCGGATGGTGGATTGCTGTCCCATCTCGTGGGCCAGAAGATCCCTCGGATGGACGTGAACCGTTGTACACACATCAATTCCGCTCAATTTATTCTGTATCTAGTCCATACAGAAATTTAAAACATTTTACATTTCAAACGGAGGGAGTAGTTAGTCTTAGTCAGCGTCGATCACCGCTGGATCAGCTGGTACAACAAATTAAAACAAATTAAGTAAGACCTGCATGGATGCTCGATCTCGTCCTCTTCAACAATTCGTCAAGTCATGTCACGGAAGAAATAAACCGGTAACATCACCCTCAGATTATAGCGTGCATTCGTCCTGCGCGGTACGGGCTTGCTTAAATTATAGCTTCTTCAAGGCAGCGTAAATTTGATCGGCTGGAAAGAGATCGAATTCGTACCAAATTAAGGCCTACAGTTCCGGCCACAGTTCACAGTACTTGGAGGTGAAGAAGAGAGGGCACCGACGCTAAGGGTGGGTGTTCGGTCTTATCGGTTAGTTCGGTTCGGTCTTTTCGGTCTTTAACAATTTCGGTCATCCAAAAATGATACCCGTAATAAATTCGATCTTTCCGGTTTTCTGTTCTTCGGTCTTCGGTCTATTCGGTCCGGTCTTCGGTCATGACCAAATAGACCGAAATATAGGGCGCAAGAAGGGAAATCGGCGCCGGGACTGAGAAAGTGGGAAGCGATCGACTGGTCTCTCACGCACGGGAGAATCTATAGTACACTGGGTTGGGATACCCAGTTGTTGAGCCTAGAGACTAGATGGTATGTTTGGTTCAGTAGTTGGGCATATAGACTAGATGTACATAAGCTGTGCTGGCACACAAATTCGGTTGCTTCTGTACGTAATTCACTCAAAATAAATAAAAATCGGTCCTTCGGTCTATTCGGGTTATTTATAAGTGATGACCAAATTTATAATCTAATTTCGGTCTTTTTTAATTTGTTACTCAAATTTCTAACGGTTTTTTCGGTCTCGGTCATTTCGGTTTCGGTCTCGGTCTTTTCGGTTTCGGTTTTCGGTCTTCGGTTTTTATGCCCACCCCTAACCGACGCGGAGGGCCATGTGAGAGGATTAAACCTGCTGGTCGGTCGGCCGGGCCACTACGGCTTTCATTCACACCTGTTCCAACCCGCCTCTCGTTGCTATGGGCTCAACCGGCGTCGGCAACGAAGATGAAGCCGCAGATTCACGTAACCAACCTTGCTTGCAGGCATGATTCCGGCAACCATCTAGAGTGAACACTTCATCGGCAAAACGTTCCGCCCCGCCGGTTTATACATTCCCGGCTTAATAATCGGCTTTGATTCAATTCAGATTGTGCAGTGATGAATAATTGGAGAACGACATCTCGCGGCTGACCCTCCCTGTCACCTCCTCTCTGGGCGACAGGAGGGTGAAACCCTAGTTCCCGCCGCCACCCACCTCCCGCCGCCACCTTCCCTCGCCGTCCCGGAGGCTGCCGCCGAGAAAAGCCTGCGCGGCGCCGGTGAAGGGGGCGACGGGGATCTTCCACTCGCGGTGCTCGGCTGCAGCTCGAGGAGGCGTCTGCGCCGGCCCCCGCCGCCTCCCCATTCGCCTCCGACCCCGACGCTCGCGTCCCTGCGTCGTCGATCCTCCGCGGCTTCCCGTCGCGCTCGCCTCCGCCCCCGTCGCGCTCGCCTCCACCCTCTGCGGCCCCGTCCCTTTCGCCTCCGTGCTCCTGTCCCACGCAGCGGCGGCGGCGCGTATCCTCCCCTAGGTGGTACCTCGCCGTCATGCGGGCGGGTTGTCGTGGTTCCGTCCGCGGTGGCCTCTGCCCCGGGCCCGGTCTGGGCCTCAGATGGATCGGGCGGGCGGACGCTCTTCTCCCTTGTGCTCCACCCTCGTCGATGCGCTGGTGTCGTTCCGGTCGCCGTGACCCCGCTGGTTCCGTGGCGAGCAGCTTCCCTGAGGGCCCCCTGCTCCACCCCGTCGTGCTGCAGGGGTGGTGAGGTCACTAGTACAGAACGACATATCGGATACCCCTCTATGGAAACAACACGAGTTAGGCGACGGAGAATGGCGCTTTCCGCGTGAGAAAACCCGCCCCGCCAGGCAAGCTGGGCCGTGTCCCGTCCTTCATAGGCAACGGTCGCGAATTATTAATCGTTGCCGATATGTTGGTAACGGAGTTTCTTGTGACTCCGTGTGCGATATGTTCTTCAATGGCATCGGACATTTGTATACAACCGTTGGCGAGGTTGCGTATATAAAATTCCTTTTTTAGCATTATCTTGGATATTATAAAAGACTGTCGATTCGCCCTTGTTCCTCTGCTCCAGCTTGTTTTTACTCCGCACTCGTGTCCTCGATGGCCAAGAGCATGAGCTCGTCGGGGAGATCGAATGCGTCCTCCTCCTGCGCCGTCGGTGTCGGGGGAATAATTAACCTGCGACTTATTCAAGGCCAAAACAGCGACTTCATGATCACGCTATTATTGGGCCACGTAAAAGATGGGCCGATCAAGGATCGCGGCCTGCCAAAGGAAGGCTCCAGAAGGTCGGTGGTAAAACTTGCCTTGGATGACAAGCTTGCAATCGGCTTCGTGTAGAACTCTTGTAACCTAGCGAGCCTCTGTGTATATAAAGAGGACTCGCAGGACTTAGACAGGGTCAAGCTATCAAGCCCTAAACCCTAGCTCTTACGGCGAGTTCCCAGATCGGATCGCCTCCATTGTAACACCACATATATCATATCAATACCAATCTAGGGTAGGCAGGAAGTAGGTCTTTACCTCACATTGAGGGGCCGAACCTGGGTAAATCTGTGTTCGTCCTTGTTCCTGCGATCCCAAGCTCGGAGACGATTGACTCGCGCAAATCCCACACCTACGAAGTCATCCATGACATCTGACGTGACAAACCCACGACAGTTGGCGCCCACCGTGGGGCCTGCGGTCAAGAGCGTCACGTTCCGCGCAGGATCGATGAAAGGAGCTGAAGATCTCGCCATTGGCCACATCATCATGGTCGATGGCACGCCTCTCATTGACGATTCAAGCTGGGGACCAGAAGCTGATTACCTGGAGACAGGTCGCGTCATCCCGTTTGGATCTATCATGTCTTCGTCGGTTTCATTGGCGGCGGATCTGTTAGCTCAGTCCAAGAAGGCGACTCAGCAGAAGGATTCGCCAGTGACGGAGAAGAGTCTCTGGAGAGCATGGACTCGCAAGAATTTGGGTCCATCATACCAGCTCTTGAGGACAGTTACTGGGATTACGCACCAGTGGTAGGACAAGAGGCGGCACCAGTTGGAGTCTACATGGCCGGAGGTGCAAGTACGTCAGGAACTGCGGGAGAAGCCGAAAGATCGACACCTCCCGGCAACCCACTACTTATCCCGGTGTCAGCCGCGAACGCCGCTGTCCGCGCAACAGAAATTGAGGCCGCCAGGGCCGAGCTCCTGTACGAGGTTCGGAGGATGGAAGCAGAGCGCTGCAGGCTCGAACAGGTGAACCAAGGAATCCAACAGGAACGGCAAAGGATAGCCGCGCTCGCCGCGACTCAAAGACAAGTTGACTCGCAGGCGCAAGCGCGCGCGACTCAACCAACAATAGAACTTCCACCCACTCCAGCTGCTGGAGACCAACCAGTCGCAAGGATTTTGGAACCATCGATTGTCCACGAAGCCCAGCAACTACCATCGCAACAACCAAGGAGGTTTCATACCCCACAAGGCCACTACCAAAGCCCGGTCGATAACATGTATGCGGCTAATATCTTGACACAGATGGTACCAACAGGCGACGACCCAATCAACACTGAAGCACGGCGTGCGATACAGATGTTGAGCACTGCTGTCCTACAACAGGCCAACAGGGCAGAAGCCGAGGGGCAGCAGCCCCCGTACTGGCCGGCCGCGGGATCGCGGCAGAAAGAAGCGTCCAAAGCGGCCACCGGAGGATGTATCAAGGGTCGCGCAGAGGCAGCAGGAACAAGCCGCAGAAGCACAGGCTATCATGCCAACGACGCAGACGCGGCTCGTGGAAGTTAACAACCCTACGGGCACATCCACAGCTTTGTCCTCGCGACTCAAAGGTCCGGCATGCTTCACTGAGAAGATCAGATCGGAACCTTTCCCTGAAGATTTCAAAGGACCACGCAAGGTGGCAAACTATAACGCCAGCATGGACCCTACCACCTGGCTAAACAACTACGAGATGGGGATGAGTATTTTAAATGCTTCAGAAGAGATATGCGCAAGGTACCTCAACATGATGTTGGAGGGCGCGGCTCACATATGGCTACAAAATCTACCCCCAACTCCATAAATACCTGGGAAGAGTTGAAAGACGCTTTCGTCAAAAACTTCCAAGGAACCTGCAAGCGACTCTGCAATATAGAAGATCTAGAGCGTTGCGTTCAAAGGAAGGCGAGTCAAGTCGCCACTGGATGAGGAGGGTGGCAGAAATTATACACTCCTCAGACAACATACCTCCAAGCTCAGCTGTCCTAGTCATGGAGAAAAATTGTAAGTTCGAACCACTGATCCATAAGTTAGGTCGCATGAAGGGCAAGGTCAAGAGTCTCAGCGAGGTAATGGCTGCGGCTAACAAATACGCTGGCTCAGACAAGACCCGAGATGCGTCAGATGGAGAAGAGGAGAAGGCCGCTGTTGAAGGAAAGAAAAATACCAGCAAGCCTCAACAGCAACAAACTAGCCACAACAACGCGAATCAAAACAAGCGCAAGAGTGAAGAAGGAAACTCTGGGCTTGTCGCCAACACACGTGGAGGTTTCAGGGGCCAACGAGGAAGAGGCCGAGGAATCGGCTCTCGTCCAATTAACATGGAAGAAGTTTTTAATCGGCCGTGCGATCTTCACACGGGAGGCGACGGGCGGCCAGCAGACCATACCAAGGCGCAATGTAATTATTACAAGAAGTGGAAAGAAGAAAGCCAACACAACAGGGGAAACCACCATGAAGGAAGCCCTGGTGCGACTCATGGTTCAGGCGCCGGACCGCACAATGCGAGTAACCCCAGGCAGGTGGGGCAGTACCATACAATAGTTATCAACACCTCCAAGAGGGAAGAGAAATTAAGTCGCAGAAGCCAGCAGGTAAATACTGTGATACCAGCAACCCCCAATTGGCTAAAATGGTCAGAACATGCAGTCACTTGGAGTCGCGACGATCATCCGCCGCAAGTGCGAGAGCCAGGGAACTGGCGCTAGTTGTGGCACCTTATGTAGCAGGATACAAGCTAACCAAAGTACTTATGGACGGGGGAAGCAGCATAAATATCATGTACTACGATACGTTCAAGCGCTTGGGGCTCATGGACTCCAGCCTGCAACACACGACGACCGTATTTCACGGCATCGTCCCAGGAAAGTCAGCACAGCCAGTGGGAAAGATAACCCTGGGAGTAACCTTTGGGACGGAAGAAAACTTCAGAAGCGAGTTCATATGCTTCGAAGTGGTAAAATTCCAGAGCCCATATCACGCCCTGTTCGGACGAACAGCCTTCGCCAAGTTTATGGCCAGGCCATGCTACGTTTACCTACAGCTGAAGATACCAGGACCAAGAGGGGTCATCACAGTGCACGGCGATAGAGAAAAAGCAATAGAGTGCGAGGAGGGAGATGCAGCCTTCGCAGAATCAGCTTGTGCCGCTGAAGAGCTAAAGAGTTATAAGTCGCAGGTGGATCCCAATGATATGAGCGTAGTTACCACGCCATCTGCCGAACCACCAATGAAATTCAAAGCGGCCCAAGACACCAAGCAGATAGATCTTGTTCCTGGCGACTCATCCAAGCAGGCGAGCATCGGAGCCCACATGGAGAAAGAACAGGAGCGGGCACTCATCGCTTTCCTTCAGGAAAACAAGGACATCTTCGCATGGAAACCATCAGATATGCCAGGGGTGCCAAGGGAATTGGCAGAACACAGTCTTAACGTGAACCCCTGGCCAAGCCAGTAAAGCAACCGCTGCGGCGTTTCCACGACGACAGGAGAAAAGCGATAGGGGAAGAAATAGCTCGCCTATTGGCCGCAGGATTCATCACAGAAGTATATCACCCGGAGTGGGTGGCAAACCCAGTCCTAGTTATGAAAAAGAACGGCACATGGCGAATGTGCATTGACTACACCAGTCTCAACAAAGCCTGTCCAAAGGACCCATTTGCCTTGCCAAGGATTGACCAAGTGATTGATTCAACAGCCGGATGCGAGTTGTTATGCTTTCTAGACGCCTATTCAGGCTACCATCAAATCAAGATGAAGAAGGAGGACCAGGAAAAGACATCCTTCATCACACCTTTGGGGCCTTTTGCTATGTAAGCATGCCCTTTGGATTGAAGAACGCAGGTGCGACTTACCAGAGGTGCATTCAAAGTTGCTTGCATGAGCAGATAGGTCGCAACGTTCACGCCTATGTGGACGAATCGCAAGTAGGCCAGGATCTCATCAGTGACTTGGAAGAAACCTTCACAAATCTCAGAAGATATAACATGAAGCTCAACCCGACGAAGTGCGTCTTTGGAGTACCAGCGGGGAAGCTATTGGGGTTCATAGTGTCAGAAAGAGGCATCGAGCCAACCCTGACAAGATAAAGGCTGTAATGGACCTCCAAAAACCAGAAAAGATCAAGGACGTACAGCGACTTACCGGTTGCGTCGCGGCGTTAAGTCGCTTTATATCAAGACTGGGAGAAAAAGCCCTGCCTTTATACAGATTGCTGAAAAAATCAGATACCTTCGTTTGGGACTCAGAAGCCGACGAAGCTTTAACAGCCCTGAAGATTCAGTTGACAAATGCTCCAGTTCTGGCAGCTCCAAAGATAAGAGCCCATGCTGTTGTACATAGCTGCAAACTCTCGTGCCGTAAGCGCCGTGATGGTTGTAGAGAGACAAGAGCCAGGCAAGGAGTACCCAGTCCAAAGGCCAGTATACTACGTAAGTGAGTGCTCACGGCTTCAAAGCAGCGTTACCCTCAGTGGCAGAAGCTAGTGTTTGGAGTATTCATGGCGAGTCGCAAGCTGAAGCACTACTTCCAGGAACACCCAATAACTGTGGTCAGCTCGGCACCACTGGCAGACATCATCCGCAACCGAGAAGCAACAGGAAGAGTAGCCAAGTGGGCGATCGAGCTGGGTCCACACCATATAAGCTACGAGCCGCGCACATCAATTAAGTCGCAAGCTCTCGCAGATTTCATCAATGATTGGACAGAAATTCAAGTCGCTCCCACCATGGCAGAAACAAAATACTGGACCATGCACTTCGATGGGTCAAGACAGCTACAAGGCTCGGGGGCTGGAGTTGTACTCACTTCCCCCAAGGGAGACAAGCTAAGATACGTGCTCCAAATACACTTCAATTGCACAAACAATGTAGCAGAATATGAGGCATTGCTTCACGGACTCCGTATAGCAAAGGAGATGAATGTCAGTCGCATCCGTTGCTTTGGAGACTCAGATTTGGTAGCTCAACAAGTTTCTGGAACATGGGACAGTAAGGATGCAAACATGGCTGCATACAGAGAGAGGTGGACAGAGTTGCTGGACACTTCACTGGCTTCCAAGTTGAACATGTTGATCGAAGACAAAATGAAGCAGCAGATGCCTTGTCTCGGCTAGGATCCAATAGGCAATCAGTCCCGCCCAATGTTTTCTTGGATGAGTTGCATAACCCATCAGTTAAGCCTCCAGCAGAGATTGACATCGCAGAGCCAGAGGATGATTCAACTTTAGTCGCAGCCCTGCATGAACAGCCGGCATGGACAGAGCCATACATGGCATATTTAAGTCGCGGAGTGCTACCAGAGGATGAAGTAGAGGCGCGCAAGATAACACGGCGATCCAAGGCCTACACAATAATAAACAATGAGCTATACAAGCGCAGCGTGCGGGACATTCCAAAGATGCGTATCACCAGAAGAAGGACGAAAAATCTTGCACGAAATTCACGCAGGCGATTGTGGCCATCATGCTTCGTCAAGATCTTTGGTGGCAAAGGCGTTCAGACATGGTTTCTTCTGGTTAACGGCGCTAGCAGACGCTGAGCAGATTGTCAGAGTGTGCGATGGATGTCAAAGATACGCCAGGCAAGATCATATGCCAGCTCAAGCACTTCGTACAATACCCATCACATGGCCTTTCGCCGTATGGGGTTTTGACATGGTAGGACCCTTCAGACGGTCCTCAACGGGAAAAACTCACCTCCTGGTCGTGGTGGACAAATTCACAAAGTGGATAGAAGCAGAACCCGTGGGAGATTGTGAAGCTGAAACAGCAGTCAAGTTCTTGAAGAAGGTCATATTCCGCTTTGGATATCCCCATAGTATCATTACAGACAACGGAAGCAACACCTCTGAAGGAGCTACACAAATATTTTGTGCGAACAATGGGATAAGGCTGGACCTCACGTCAGTATCACATCCGAGAGCAATGGACAAGCTGAGCGAGCTAACCAGGAAATTCTCCATGGGATTAAGCCGCGCCTTATTGAAAAGGTTGAAGCATCTCCAGGATGTTGGGTGGAGGAACTGCCAGCCGTGCTATGGAGTTTAAGAACAACCCCTAATAGATCCACAGGATTTACACCATATTTTATGGTCTATGGAGCAGAAGCGGTTATGCCCAGCGATATCATACATGATTCACCAAGAGTTGCGGCCTATGTCGAAGCAGATAATGAAGCAGCTCGGCAGGATTCTGTGGACACATTAGAAGAGGTCAGAGATTTGGCAGCATCAAGGTCAGCGGTGTATCAGCAAGACTTGCGACGCTATCATGCCAGACGCATCAGAACCCGCACCTTTCAAGAAGGAGACCTAGTGCTGCGACTCAAGCAAGACCATAAGGGAATGCACAAGCTATCTTCTCCATGGGAAGGACCCTACATCATCAGCAAAAAACTAAACAATGGATCGTACTATCTGCTGGATGTGAGAGAAGAAAGCAGTGATCGCCATGATTTCGAGGATCGTCTAGAAGCGCCTCGCCCTTGGAACGTCGCGCAACTGCGACCTTACTACACATAAAAAAGCTAATCAGAGCTAAGTTTCATCTTTTCCAGCTGCCTATAGCTGAGTATCATCCTAGCCACTAAGGGCTCTTGCTTCAAAATTGGTCGCCACCTAGGCGCGACCTGCAACACCTGTATCAGAAATCGGCCGCCACCTAGGCGCGGCCGTACCTTATGTATCAGAAATCGGCCGCCACCTAGGCGCGGCCGTATGTCTCAAACTGGGATCGCCGCCTACGTGCGACCCAACCCTATGTATAACACTCGGTTGCCACCAAGGCGCGACCTTATGTGTCATCATAAACAAAGCTGTTTATAGCTATATATCATTTGTTTCTTGGGGGCTTTGTACCCTGAAACAGCCAACCTACTGGCAACATCAAACTTACCTTAAGTCGGATTGCAACTTGCATTATGCGTCCAAAGTACTGGGGTGTGGCGTCAATCGAGCTTGATTGCCTATCATGGCCGCTCTCGACCCTGAACACACATGTTCCTAGGAAATACTGAGTCGCGCGAGTGCCCACTTAATGGACTCAGAAAGGCCTAACTAGAGGTCAATGTACTGCTTATAGTACGGCAACACCAATTGCAATTGCTTATATCTTAACAATTGTTTCTTATCTATGACATCAAGCTACAGGTGACGATCTTCAAAACCTCCTGAGAAGAATTGAGATGATTGTCAAATCACATCAGCTCAATCCTTGGGGGCTACAGCATATTGTTATCAAAAATTTGAAGATTGGTCATCATCAAGTGTTGAAGCTATCAGGCAAACCTTGACAGAGTAAGAAGCTCACGAAGTCAGATGCATTTTCAAGGCCGCCCCAAAAGTGCGAGTAAAGCCAGTCCAACGTGATCATGAGTCGCAGAGCAAGGAAGTGCAAGCTAGAAAGAAAAAAGTGCAGCCTAAACGTCCAAGGAACCTTTCAAAGTCAAGAAAACATATCAAGATATTCCATGAAGTTCAGGCTACACTTGGGGGCTAATGTCGGGGGAATAATTAACCCGCGACTTATTCAAGGCCAAAACAGCGACTTCATGATCACGCTATTATTGGGCCACGTAAAAGATGGGCCGATCAAGGATCGCGGCCTGCCAAAGGAAGGCTCCAGAAGGTCGGTGGTAAAACTTGCCTTGGATGACAAGCTTGCAATCGGCTTCGTGTAGAACTCTTGTAACCTAGCGAGCCTCTGTGTATATAAAGAGGACTCGCAGGACTTAGACAGGGTCAAGCTATCAAGCCCTAAACCCTAGCTCTTACGGCGAGTTCCCAGATCGGATCGCCTCCATTGTAACACCACATATATCATATCAATACCAATCTAGGGTAGGCAGGAAGTAGGTCTTTACCTCACATTGAGGGGCCGAACCTGGGTAAATCTGTGTTCGTCCTTGTTCCTGCGATCCCAAGCTCGGAGACGATTGACTCGCGCAAATCCCACACCTACGAAGTCATCCATGACATCTGACGTGACAAACCCACGACAGCCGGGGCCGGGTCAGATCTGCCGCTTGTGAAGTGCGTTTGCTACCGCTGTCAGAACGCGATTCGTCGAGTGTCGCGTTCAGATCTGAACCCAGGCCGGATCTACTTCAAGTGTCCAAATCACAGGGTTAGTTCGACGCTTCGACCTGTTTTGATTGATTCTATTCTATGTGTGATGCTGATTTGCCTCTGGATTCGATTTACCATTTGGCAGGGGAGGGGCGAAGAGTATTCTAGGAGCTGTGATTATTTTTTTGGATTGAAGATTATGTTGAGATGCAGCTTTTTAATGGCGTCAAAGTGAAAGCTGCAGAGCTGGAAAATGTAGCCTTGATAGTCAAGAAGGCGAACATGGAGATGAAGTCGCACACTGCAGCAGCTCTAGCTGGTTTGGCATGGATCCCAACAAACACTTCGACTAAATCTGACCATGTTGTTGCTGTGCGCAAGGAGCGGCATAAAGGAACAGAAATAGCTCAGTTAAATGTTCTTGTGAGCATTGCTAGAATGATTTTGTGTGTTTGTGTGCTGCTGTTAGGTGTGAACTTGTATGCAGCAATGAAAATCAGTAGAATGTATTAGGTTCGTATGCAGCTATGCAAATCAGTACAATGTATAAGATTCGTATGCACATTGAAAATTAGTAGAATGTATTAGGTTCGTATGCAGCTATGTAAATCAGTTCAATGTATTAGGTTCGTATGCACTTTGAAAATCAGTAGAATGTATTAGGATCGTATGCAGCTCCGGAAATCAATAGCACATAGTAGTTGTGAACTTGTATCCAATGGAAACGGTTATATAAAATGTCCGTTGCCAATTGGGCTCTTATAAATGTACTGCCGACAGAGCAAGCCATCAGTCTCATTCTCACTCCCTCACTGTCTATCTTTCAACCCTAGCCGCCGCACACTGTAGCTTTTTGCTCTCCTCACTCTCTCATGGCTTCCTCTGTCGGCGCTTCTAGATCCCGCCATCACAGCCGCGGCTCCAGCGGCCGCACCTATCTAGCTGCATCCTTTAGTGATGAGGCAGACCTGGAGGCGGCTGTGATGCGGCAGGTGTGGGAGCGTGTCAGGCTGATCACCTGCGGTGATGCCCCGCGTCCTCTGGGCCACGCGGAGCTGAAGCAGATCATTCATCGGGTGGTGATGCAGCAGTTGTGGCGGATCCTCCATCAACGGAGGCCGATCTGGAGGCGCCGTCCACGGTGGAGGAGGTGGCCGATCTGGAGGCGCCGTCCACGGTGGAGGAGGTGGCCGATGTGGAGGCGCCGTCCACGGAGGAGGAGGTGGCCGATCTAGAGGCGCCGTCCATGGAGAAGAAAATATGAGGTCTAAATCGCTCAGCTCATGAACTAGTTAATCAATTGGTTTTATATTAGATTGTTCATCAATTGTGCTGTCTCTATATGTCATATTCTGCAGAGGCATAGTCAAGATCTCATGAACTAGAGATGCTCTGTTTTGATATGTGATTGGTATTAGCAACTAATGAAATGTTCTATTGGTTTTATATTAGATTGTAAATTATTTCGGTCAATTGTGCTCTGTTTTGATTTGTGATTTGTATTAGCAACTAATGAAATGTTCTATTGGTTTTGTATTAGATTGTGAATTATTTCGGTGACACTGTCCAAGATGGAGTGATTTGTATTAGCAACTCATGAAATGTTCTATTGGTTTTGCATTAGATTGTGAATTATTTCGGTGACACTGTCCAAGATGGAGCAAGCCTCAAAATGAAGAATTTGGCAAAATATATTTGCTACGGAGGCTTGCGATCTCGGTATGGTTTCATGTTTTTAGTTTCTCCATCTATCTTCAGGATGTGTAGCAATTATGCTGCACATGTGATTTGGAGAAGTATGAAACCACTACTTGGAGAGCGAGCTGAGGAAGAAGGAGGAGAGTGGAGGACTATAAACGGACAGTGAGCTGAGGAAGAAGGAGAAGTCTCGATATGTGTAATTGATCATCTTTTGATGCTATGTAATGGTTACAATTGTTATATACATTATGAATGGATTTGTTAGCATTGTTGTGCTTCTGCTGTCAGATTTTAAATGTCCAGTGGCAACTCTATTACAGCTCTAGACTTATGAAGAAACCACAACGCAAACGAGTCGAAACAGAATCTCCGTTTCTGATGTTCCGATACATCGGAAACAGAGGTCTGGGCACAACCGTTGCCAAATGGAGACCTCATCGGAAATGGTGTTTTACCTCCGTAACTGATGAGGGCCTTCACATCAGTCACGGAGGCGGGGACACAGACCCTTTTTCCGTTTCCGATGGGGTTTTTGGCCCGTTTCCGATATGTCGTTCTGTACTAGTGGGTCGTCCCGATGCGTGGGTGGCACCGCTGTGTGGTGTCTCCTATTGGTGCTCCGGGAGAAATCCCCGATCCCGACCTTCGCGATCCTCGTGGATCAAGCAATGGTGTCGCCTCCACGTCGCTCTTCCTCCTTGGAGGCATTGCTTTCGAGCCTAACTTGTGTCGGGCGGCATTGTCTATCACCTCCCCGTCGGACCTTTGGCTCGTACCCCTGCGGATCGGGCAGCGGTCATGGTGACCCAACAGAGCTCCCTGGATGTCTTGGGGTGGCATCGGCGTGCGTCGCCCTTCGACCACGGGGTCGGCACACCGGCGTCGTCGCCCCAGTCTCGGCTTTTCGACGCCCTTTGATTGTGTTTGGTCTCGGCGACGCACCGCACGTCGGCCATTCGACGCCCTGTCGCGGCTATCCGACGCCCTTCGACACCGGTGTCGTCGCACGGACTCGGCTATCCGACACCCTTCGACCGTGCCAGCGATGTCCCTTGGTGTGCTCTTGTTTGGTGTCCACGTTTCTACTGCCTAACCCAATGGGCTACTTGCTTTTGGTGCTGAGGTTCTCACCGGAGATCCTCCTCCGGCGGCTTGCTAGGTGTTGGCCTCACGGGGGTTTCGGTTGGCTCCGGTTTGCCAACCTCCCCCTCCCATAGTGTTTCTAGTCTTCCTTTTTCATGTATTTTTGTTGTATTCTCTTCCTTGTATCCCTTGTAATTTCTCCATTTGTTTGTAAGAACATGGTCCGCCAGGCTACTTTCGATGAATGAAACAAGCGGTGGGGATTTATTCCCGTCAATCTCGATTTTTTTTTGGAGAACATTCAGCTCTGTGCGGTGTGTTGTCCTTTGTTCATCAAAACCATGTTGCGCTAATGGGGTACCAAACTACCAATACAGGGGAGATGGTTACAGCTGTTCCTAGTACTAAACACAAGTTGCCAGCTTTCAGAAAATTACAAGACTAGAAACAAAAAAAATGGAACTGATATCCATAATAAGTAACCCCAACTCAAAATTACGACCCAAACCTCTTTGTTCCCCTTTTCGTTTATGTTGGCTAAGAGCATCACCAACCACAATGATCAAATTTGGCGCCCAAACTGTCCGCGGACACGTCCGGGCGTGTCCACGGACAGTGATCGGACCGCCCTAAAAGTGGTCTCCTTCAACCATGTAGCTCAAAGTCTTCTCAAAATGTGGGGTCATTTGCATGTGATTGGTCGAGATGGAGAGAGAAGAATAAATGAAGGACAAAAGAAAGGAGAAGAAATGAAAAGTGGTCCAAGCGGACAGCCCGGACGTGTGACCGGACAAGTAATCCTACCCCAAACTCTCCCCACATATGACTTGAGTTTGGGGGTTGCCGGATAGCCTGGACGTATAGGGGCAGTTTGAGGAGATCGGTTGGGTGATGATTTTTCACTCTTTTTTCTGCCAGACACGTCCGGACTGTGCTGCCAGACGTATAGGGAGGATTTGAGGGGACCGATTGGAGATGCTCTAAGTTTTGTGCCGCAGCGTGTGAAACTCTATGTGGGACCTTGGGACCTTATTAATTTAAGATTGGTTATCTAGAAAAAAATGCATTATGTGGTAAAAAATTACTCCGGTAAACTTTCTTTAGAAGTTATTTGAGAACATGTGCAAATCACAAGATTACAAGGTTACCGCGTCCGATTCCATGGGCGGGTCGTCCTCCTCCTCCCTCAAATCTAGAGTAAAAGCACTCCTCGGGATGACTTGACGCATAGTTGTGAGGGCCACCTTATTCCCTTGTGTCGGGCACTCCGTCGTCACATGGCGTTCCGAGCCGCACTAGGAGCACAACGGCTCAAAAGCGCATTTGGCCTCGAATTAGCCCATCCTGCCCCACCAGAAGTACTCTGGGCGCTTGGGGAGGACAGTGAGATCCTTCATGGCCGGCATCGCCTTCCCAGGACTGTTAGGGGTCGTCGTTGACCAGTTTCCCCGGACGGGCCTCATTACCCAATTGGCGCGGAGCCTTCTTCTGGGCCAGGCATGCGAGGAATCCCTATTCCCTGACCCGTCTATGTCTGGTCTTGAGAGCGGGGGAGTAAAGCCCACAGATCCTGCGTCGGACGCGAGCCTTCACCGACGTTGTCCGTGTACTGCTGCTCGCCATCCCAGGCTCCTTCTCATTGTCACCTCTGCGACCACCCTGTCCCTTGCCCATCACCATCGTAGCGAACGAAATTAAGCACCAGTGGGAGAAGATCTGGGATTTTCCTGAGAACCTAACTTCCCACACCGCCTCACTTTGGAAGCACTCGCAGGAAACCCTAGTTTAGGATCGGTATGCGCAGCACCCACATTCACATCAATAGGCTGGGGGTGGACACCCCTTGATTGGGTAAAAAAGATTAGAAAATATTTGCACAATACAAAAAAATTGTCGCGACCTAAAAATATGTTCATTCTTTGAGAGAGAACTTATCTTTATAGCATGAACAATTTCTTTGTACCCTCGGCCGTAGCTTAGGATCGACACAACCACGCTGCACCCACATCCACATAAATAGGCTGGGGGTGCATGCCCCGTTGATTGGATAAAAAAGAGTAGAAAAATATTTGCACAATTAAAAAAGTTGTCTCAACCTCAAAATATGTTAATTTTTTATACTCTCTCTGATCCACTAAATGTGTCGTGGGAAATGAACTATCTAGTATAAATAATTAGCTGCACTTGCAACACTTTTTTTTTTGAAAGCCTGCGTACATCAGAGTACCACATACCAACGTATGAAGCACAAGATCAAGAACAAGCCCACGCAGGGGAACAGAGCAGAACAAGCGCCAGCAACAACGTCGGCGATGAAGACGAAGAACGCTAACCTCCTTCGAACCACGGCCCAAGGGCACCTCCTTGCTTGAAGATCGCCGCAGAGCTCGTCCGCCGCGCAGCGACGGAGCTTATGCCGATAAACGGATACGGCGAGCACCCTTCCGATCCAGCACCTCCACCTTGCCGCAGCCTTCTTCGTCCCCAGCGCCGGCAGAAGCCACGAGCCTCGCCTAGCTCTAAGTTCCAGCCTCCAGGTCTTCCCTCGTAGCTCCACCACGTGGAGGTCGACCTCCCGCCGGCCGGCAAGGAGGAGGAAGATCCAGAGGATAGCCGCGAGATCCGGAGATCCCCGGCCACCAAAAGCCACACGCGCCACGCCGGAGCTCCGAGGAGCGCCGCCGCAGGAGGGGGAGCGCGTTGACCTCTGCCAAACCCCCGACACCATCGCCACCTCCACGACGCCGCCGGCGGGAACCTACCACAACCTACACTATGTACAAGCCGGGATCCGGGGATCCCCCACCCTCCCGCCGCCGGAGCGGCCGACGGAGGGGAGGAATCCCACGGACCACCGGCGAGCGAGGTGGTCGGGGAAGGAGCTCTCAAAAATCGCCTCTCGATCTACTGTAGAGGGAGAGGAGAGCGGTCGGCCGTGCTCTGTCTATTATACATTTGCAAAGGGAGTAGAAAATTGCTCTTTATAGCATGAACATTTTCTTTGTACCCTCAGCCCTAGCTTAGGATCGGTGCCCACATCCACATAAACAGGCTCAAAGAGTGGGTAAAAGTGTTTGCACTGTATAAAGAAAAATATTCATATGAGAGTAGAACAATATTCGCACAATTCAAAAAGTTGTCGCGCCCTAAAAAAAATTTATGCTATAAAGAGAAAATCTGGGAAAGTAAAAATAATATCTCACAAGGTTTAAAATCATCTTGCTTACTACCTCCGTTTTTCAAAACAAGGCCTATAGTTTTTTTCAAAAGTCAAACTACACAAAGTTTGACAATTTTTCTAGAAAAAACTATTTATATTTATAATAAAATCCAATATTATTAGATACATATTGAAATATATTTCCGTACAATATCTTCCTAGTGTCATACTCCCTCCGTTCACAAATGTAAGATATTTTAGCCTTTTTTGGCCCACACGTATCTAGACATGTTTTAGTGCAAGGTTCACATGAATCTTGCACTAAAACATGTCTAGATACATGTGGACCAGAAAAGACTAAAACATCTTACATTTAGAAACGGAGGGAGTAGTTGCTGATAGTTTTTTCTAAAAAGTTGGTCAAAATTTACATCGTTTAACTTTTGAAAAAGTTACAAGTCTTATTTTGCGGAACGGAGATAGTACTAAGCAAATTTATATGATTTTAAAAGCAAGAAAACGAAAAACAGAAAAACGGGGAAGGAAGTAGAAACAAACGAAAAAAGAATACTACCTCCGATCCATATTAGTGGGCACAACTTTGTCTAGATACACATGTATCTAATCTAAATACTTAACTAGATACATATGAATTTAGACAAAGCTATGCCCACTAATATGGATCGGAGGGAGTACAAGAAAAAGAACACAGCAAAAAGAACAAAAGAAACTGAGGGAGAAATTTGCCTACCTAGGCCGGCCCACTGGGCAGACCACGTGGGCGTCAGCGCCGTAGCTGACACTACTAGCGTCAAATAGGAAACATCCCAGCACACTCACGCGCTACTGAAATTGCACTTGATAGGCTTCTTGCGGAAATTTGGACCGTGCTTCCGTGCCTGTCCCGTGGGCTGTTTGGCTGTGCGGAAGTGAGCGAATGGAGGAGGCATTCCGGCCCATAGACCTATTCCGTAACGCCTAACGCAATTTTTTTTCTCTATTTTGTGTTTTTTTTTAGTTATTCTCTGTTTTGTGTTTTGGAAGGCTAAAACACCCCTGTTTTTTTTTTCACAGAAACTTGAGATTGAGATTCGCGCGCTCGCACCGAGAGAGAGATCGTCGCCTTGGTCTTCCTCGGGGGTTTCATCCCCACTTGCTCAAAGAGGTTCGAGAATGAGGTTCTAAAGAAATCAACAACACTATACACCCCATTGCACGTTTCTTCCCAATTCGTTCATCAGCTTAAAATGTCTCATTTCAATACGATTGAATTCATCTGTTGCTACACTCACTTTTCGTTTATTCAATTCCGGCCAGAATAGAAACCACCGCCGCATACTTTTCTCGGTTCCGGTTTTCTTGTTTCAGTAGTCGTCGTCGCCGCCGAAGTCGTCGTACCGCCGCCGCCGGCCATGTCCTGCTCCACCTTCTCAGCCACTCCGTCCTCGATCTTGTCCTCCAGGTAGCTCGCACCTCCCGCCAGGGCCAGCCCGCCGAGCACTCCCGCCGCTGCGCCTACGGCCAGTCCCGCCCCCATCCCCATCCCCTTCTTCTTCTTCGTCGGGTCATCCACGGCCGCCGCGCCCGACCCGTAGCCGCCCGCTCCGTACGCGGGTAGAGGGGCAGCAGCTCCGTACGCCGGCTGCGACGGGGGCGCAGCGCCGTAGGCAGCAGACTGCGGCGGCGCGGCAACGTAGGCTGCCGGGTACCCAGACGGCGGCGCGGCGTACTGCGGCTGGCCGTACCCGCCCGAACCGTACCCAGCGGAGCCGTAGGATGCCGGGGCTACGTAGGGGTCGCGTGATCCGGCGGGCTGGCCGTACGGCGTCGGGTAGGATGCAGGCGAGGGGTCGTAGTACCGTGCGGCCTCGCGGACGGCGACACGGACGTCGAGGCGGCCCTGAGGCCGTCCCGAGGGCCGCTTGAGGCGGAGGGAGCGGGAGGCGCGGCCACCGATGCCGGCGTCGTCGAGGACGTCGCGGAGCGGGAGGCGCGCGGACCCGATCAGCGGCTTGGTGCCCTCGGCGGCGTTGGCGTGGACGACGTCGATGTAGAGGACGGCGTCCTCGAGGCGTGTGGAGGAGGGCGGGAGCGGGACGAGGAGCTTCTCGTCCCATACGGGGCCCTCGCCGTTGTCGAGGTCGACGCGGGAGGAGCACTTGGCGCCGTCGTCGACCCAGAGCACGGCGTAGGGCTTGAGGTCGCCGTTGCGCCAGTTGATGTTCTTGAGGTCCCGCGCCGAGGTCACCGTCACCTCCACCTCGTACCTCGAACCCATCCTTCCTCACCGGTCGCCGCTGTCCCTCAACTCGGCTTCGCTCTGCTCGAATGCTCTGTTCTGCTCTGCTCGAAACGAAGAGCGGCGTATAAATAGGAGCCGAGCGGCATCTATCCGAATGGCGCCATTCTGGTGGGGCCCACACGTGGCGCCTTTGGAACGAACGGGGGTTTACTACTCTACTTTCCTTTTTCATGTCATTTCTTACGAGTTAAGGACTCTGCAGACTACAGATGTTAGGTGATGATTTTAGGTTTCCTTGCTTTGTTACGAAGGAATGGAAGGGCGTAGTAACCGCGGCGTCACCAATGCCGTTTGGGTTTATCTGCCCTAATGCAAATGCATTCATTCATAACCTATACAAAACTTCTTAACCCTTGTAGCATCTCCAACAGCTTTCCTATATGTACACTCAATTGGTATTTTGTACCCTTGGCAAGAACACAGCTACAACAGCGTATAAGTGGTCCCCCCTAAGAAAATAGAAAGCTAAGCAAAACTTGGCAAGAACACGTTTGCATATTTATCAATCCAAAGCCAACCTACTAATATTTTTAGCAAACCTCCTAAAGTGGTCCCTTCATATTTTTGTCTCAATGACAGGTTGGCCCGTGTATGTGTGGTACATGTGTGTTGCGTATGTGTGCACACGTGTGTGTTGTGTGTACATGTACGTGCATGTCTATGTACATATGTTTTACGCGTTTACGTGTGCGTTCTCTTTGTGTGTCTGTGTTCATGTTTGTACGTGCGTATATGTATGTATACGCGTGTTTTTGTATATGTCTATGTGGCATGTTCTAGTATCCGTGTACATGTACTTATGCTAGTGTGCAATGTGTGTATGACAAAGTGTCCCACATGTTATTGCGTGTTTCGTGCAAATATAGCATCCAGTTTAATTACGAATGCTGGCAAAGTAAAAAGAACATTTTAAATTGCTATCTCTCCTTAGAACTAATATAGCAATGTTGTTTGAGATGCCCTTAGAACTGGAACATCTTACGACCATCCCGTCTATGCACATGCAGCCATGTTGTATGGTTCTAGACGTGAATGAGTAAATTTACGCGTGCCAATTGTGACTGCGAGTGTGCCCTGACGCAGACAATGACCACCAACTGTTTCTTGGTCAAAGGAAACAATGGCCGGTGGAAACGAACGATGAAAACCAAGTTGAGTTGGTAGCACTTGCTGCTAGTGGCTCTCACCCCAAGAGCCCTGGCCCGCGCAGTAGGCGTCCGCACGTCGGGCGCCGGCGATTGCGCCAGCTATGGTGGTTTGCTGCTGCTGTTTTCCGGAGCTGTTTGCGTCTTTTCCGGAGCTGCTGCTGTTTGCTGCTGCTCGCAGCGGAGATTGGATGCCGGGGCGGCGGCCCGGGTCCAGGGGCGGCAGAGGTGTGTCGCGGAGCGTCGGGGGCTGGTTCGGCAGCCGGTGTTGGAAGCTTGGCGTGTGGATGCTGGTGGGCCATTCGGTCCCTTTGCGGGCGGGTGCAAGACTGGGCTACGTCGAGCGAAAGCTCTGCTCCGGCTGTTGTCGTGGCAGGCGGCGACGACGCCTCCGGGCGCCGTTTCTCTTCTTGAAGACGCCGTCGCGACGTGGTGCTCGTCTTCCACCAGGACCACTCCGGGGGAAACCCTAGATCTTCCGGGATCGGACGATGATGGCGCTCTGTGTCATGCTCCCCCTTGGGGGCATCGTTCTTGGAGTGGTGACCGGCTGGAGGGACATGTGGTTGCGGGAGGTGGTGTCGAGGCTGGTGTGGCGGCAGCATCTGTGGCTGTCTTTTAGGCCGGGGCGGCGGCCCCGGAGGTTGGTACGATGTCCGTGGTCTGCGAGCAGTTCTCCCTGGGCAGCTTGGGCTGCGGGTGGCTGGTTCGTGCGGCGTCGTGGCTCGGTTGCGAGCGGTGCTATGTCGGGACGGCGGTCCGGAAGGGGGTGCTGGCGGCGAGGCTGTCGGGGCTGCTGGGGCAGCGGCAGCAGCGGTTGCCTTTTAGGCCGGGGCGGCGGCCCCGGATGCTGGTACGACGGCCGTGGTCTGCGAGCGGCTACCTGGTGCAGCTAGGGCTGTGGGTGGCCGAGTCGTGCGGCGTCGTGGCCCGGGTGTGGGCGGTGGCATGTCGGGGCGGCGGCCCCGGAAGGTGGTCCAGGTGGTCGAGGGTGTCACTCCTTGTGTCGTGTGGGCGACAAGGAGTGGGTGTTGTGTGGGCTCTGCCCCGTGGTGTTCGATGTTGTTGGCGTTTGTTGTATGGTTTTCGCCCGGTTTCTTCCACTAATAAACCGGGCACCTTCTGCTTAATTAATATATGGGGCAAAGCTTTTGCCCCACAGTTTCCTACATCACCACAAAGCAGATCCCCGACTTCCCAGCGATGAGCAAATGTGAGCGGTCTTATGTCCACTTATTTGAAACATTTGAAATATAACCTTAAGAAATAATAACACGTCAAGCATTGCTTTGGGTCACTAGACATCTAGTAAAAGATATCAGTGTCTTGCTTATATGGAGCAATTCAGGAAACACTCAATTCCCCATGAAAACGAGCATGATACTAAAACACAGACGTATTGCCCCACTCTAGTGGCCTTTTCCCTTTTTACTTATGCTGAATAAATATATTACATCAAGTACAGTTACACTACCGTGGATATGGTTAAGGGTAGAACCGTCTAACATTCAAACGGACTTTTTGCATAGGAAACTAAGCTGCCAAACTTTTTGAAGCAATCTCATAGACATTTTCAGAGAGTCCATTGGCTGAGATGATCATCTCCAGCTGGGCCTGTATAAGAAAGGAGCATGTTAGACTTAGACCACACCTGTAGAATACCTATTCAGCAAAACAAGCAACCATTGTTCGAATGCAGAGTTATGAGTTTTTAGAGATACCTTAGAAAGAGCTTGTCTGGTCTCATCGTATCGCCTCCAACGAGAGAACGCTGACACCATGCGGGATGCGACCTTCATTTTTAAACCAGATAATATAATCAGATCCAGACTAAAACACTAAATGGAAGCATGGTGTATATTCATCAAGCTATACGAAACAGACCTGAGGATTTATTTTGTCGAGCTGTAAGACAACTTCACCCAAGAACTTGTAACCAGACCCATCTTTCGCATGGAAACTCACAGGTGACCCGCAAAATCCTCCAATTAAAGAGTATACCTGAATCGCAAGCAAATCTTCAAGTAAGATACTCAAATTCTACCAAGTTTAAAGGCCAAAGAAGTTCAACTAAAAGCACTGTGTACCTTGTTGGGATTCCGCATGTCAAAAGCAGGATGACCCAGCAACTTTTGAACATTAGCTACATTTCCAGGAATGTCTGAGGTAGCTTGCAGAGCAAACCACTTGCTTACAACCTATTGAAACATGGACAAGTATAAGCTCACATGTAATAAAATTAATATCTACTTAGGTGGCACATTAAGATGGTTCTGCAAAAAACAATAGTTCTACAAGCAGCAATCAACTTACCAAATAGTCATGCTGCCACTTGTTATAAAAGTCCAAAAGGGCATCATCCCGAACTTGACCTGGGTTTTGAGATAATGCTGCTAAGGCAGCAAACTGCTCGGTCATGTTAGTAGCAGAGTTGTATTCATTCATTGCAAGTTCAGTGACATCTGGCTCATTCAGAGATACAAGATAAGCTGCAAAAATCACCGGAGAATATATTAAGATACATTACCTGAAACATAATTCTCATGTTGGAGCACGATTTTGAAAAGTTAAAACATACCAAGACATGTATTTTTCAATGCACGGCGAGCCACACTATCATGGTTAAATGCGTAAGCTTCAGAACTCCTGTTGCTTGTTACCTAAGATGAAAAAAAACAAGTAATGAATCGAGGTAATACCAAAATGGAGGAGTAACGACAGGAAAGTGTAGCAGCATACTGGTAAGACAAGACAAAAGCCAGTCCAACAATACTTAGGGGCATTATACAAAACCAGTTCGACCAGTGTTTGTTATCAAATGCCCAAATAAGCAGCCCAGATCAGAGTGGTTTATTGAACGGTGTGGTCTAAAATCAAACTCGATATAACAATGGTAACCGAAGTGCCATAAAGTTACTAAAATAGAGCACACTGACACAATTTTCAGACCAATTTTAGTGGTTGCCTGATGTCACTTACAGCTGCAAGAAGATCATCTTTGAGTTGAAAGGCGAGTTCCTTCTTAATAAAGGTGCGAACAGCATGAACTGCATCAGGATCTGCAACTGGCATCATGTCCATAATCTCCCCTTGACCAGGCAGAGTTATTGCTTTTGCAATAAATTCCTGTAGCAGCTCAAATTAGCCCTTTATAATTGAATTTTGCAGTAATAATGAATCAGACCAGTATTTACTTTATCCAGGCTTGTGCTGCGCAGGATTGCTCGAAGTCCATCAACAAATTTTGGATTAAGAGCCAGTGTTTTCTGTTGCTGGAAGTCAGCCACAAGACTGAGCATCAATCTGCGTGCTAATATTTGACCTGCTTCCCATCTGACGAATAAATAATAGTTATATTCAACTCTACAGTCTACACTAAAAGGCACATATGTTTAACACGCAAATGAGAGCAAACCTGTTAAATTCATCTGAATCATTGGCAAGTAAGAAATATAAGTCACTCTCAGTCAGATCAGAATCAAGACGGATGGGAGCACTGTAGCCCCTCAACAAGGAAGGAACTGGTCTCTCAGATACATTGTTAAATACAAACTCTTCCTCCTTCTGCAATATCAAAACAAGTCTCATTCAGTGCCTTTGGAGATCAGACAAGAATGTGATGAAGCAATTGATTATCTATTGCAAATACGAAATCGAAGGCTCATAAGCTGAATAATAGAAAATCACTTCATTAGGTTCAAATCTGAGTTTCTATAACTATTAAGGTCCAGAAAAATAAGCTTTGCATGTAAAGCTCTTGGAAGAAAATGCTGCACTGTGCCACAAGGCAATGTAGCAGCAGACTATCAACCAAGAATGGAGAACAGCAGAGCTGAATTGGACAGCATATAGATGGTAATTCAAGATGATCTTCTGCATGAAGACAATAATAATTCTCTTACCTTTTTAAACTGAAGAACTGTGGTGAAGATCGGCTGACCATCATTAGAGAGTGTTTTGAGCATTCCATCACTGTAAACGGTAGTCAGGGGCATATCTTTTCCGGTAGAATCAACAAGTCCGACGGCAACAGGTATGAACATTGGCTCCTTCAATGGCTGGCCAGGAGTAGGTGGCACTTCTTGACTAAAAGATTAAAAACACGTGTATGAATTTAGAAACCCTTTCAGAAATAAGCAACCAAAAGGCAACTGTCAGAATGCACAAAATTGCAGTTCTGCTAGAATGGACAAAAAGGAAAACTGAAATAAAGTAAGATAGAAGAATAATATCAACCTAGAATGTTTGTCAAAGTTTCGTAAAAGTAAATCAAAATTGGAGAATGTGAAAGCTTACCTAAATTTTAAGGAAAATGTCCGGGAACTTTCATCATATGACGAAGATACCTTAACAGTAGGTGTACCTGCTTGAGAGTACCTATTGGATGGTTCCTTCAAAATCAGAATGTGCTTGCAACAAGTAAACTGATTAAATGGTAGACGACTATTACCATTGCAAAAAGTTTGGGAGCTGTGCATTATTAGCATCACACATGGCTGCGTAGAAGTCTTCACAAGTCACAGCTTGCCCATCATGCCTCTGAAAGTACAGATCCATGCCCTACAGTAGATGGTAATCTGGTAAATAAACTAAATGAATAATATACATGGCATGCATAATATGTGGCAGATTCACAGAAGGCAATGTCCTGGAATTTAGGTGCATCTTTTTTGGCCAAAAATCAAAGAGGAACAAATAATTGAGTGTCCCAATGCAATTTCATATACTCCTCGGATCCAAAAAAAACTGTCGCGAGATGTATTGGTACTTTGTACTGACTCACTAGTACTGCTGCGACATTTAATCCGGACCGGAGGTAGTATAAGAAACTGTTTTGAACAAAAATAAGACATCATCAAGACACAGCTTCCCAATTGGACCTTTACCTTTCGAAACCCTGAGGCTCCAAACATCGTCTTGTACATTCTGACAACTTCTGCACCCTACAAGACGTGCATATCCATAGGTTTAGCCTGCAGTTATTCTCTTTAAGCACAGAAAATGAAAAACTAAACCGACGAACCTTTTCATAAACCTGTGGGGAAATCCCATAACCGTTGGATGAAGAGGTAAAAAGCAGCAAAAGAGAACGTCAGAAAATTCACATAACAAAGTTCAGCTAATATAAAACATAACGAGGGAAACACATACCGTGACTGCCCAGGCCATCCACATTCCAAGTCACCAAGAAGATTGATCAGAAAGGTTTCAGGGGTTCATCAGGGGAATGTAAGTAATTAGTTGACAATGTTGAACACCCCATCATGTGCATAATGCTTCATAGACAAAGTAACTCACCGGTATAGAAGTTGTCCATCTGGCAATCAATTTCAAAGAATTATTATAAACAAGATATGTAGGGTAGTTACACTTTAAATGGTAATTAAATCAAACAACTGAAATCTAAAGTATGATCACCTTGATATACGAATGGGGGCGAATAGGATGTGCCATAGGCCCAGCATCCTGGATATCAAGGGAAAAGTAATGAATAAAAAGCAAAATAAACCTTGTGGCTGTCAGTTCATTGCAGCATCTGCATCAAACTAATTAGAATGCAGTAACACTGATTGTAAGTGTGAAGGACCTGAGGGAATTGATAGGATCTAAGTTTAGAGACATCAGCTATGCGTTTAACTGGACGACAGCCGAGATCTGACGAGAATTCCTGCACAACCAACTTAATTAGTCAAGAAAAACGAAACCAAATGTTAAGCATATAACATATGGTCTACTTCATGAATACCTGATCCCTGAAGACAGTTAGTCCTTCTTTCAGTGTTAGCTGGAACCAATCACGACAGGTCACTCTGCAAATAGACAGGCACAATGGATTATTTCAATTCTAGAAAACTCATGTATGTTATGTCATCAGGAAAAACATTAGTTTTCTGGAAATGCTTTCTGTTGTAAGGTTTAGAACTGTTTGATACATGAGCAATAGAACTAAGAGAAATAGATGAAACCCTACTAAGATGCAATCAGCAACAGAGTAATCAGATGATGCTGTTTTGAGAAAACAAAATAACAAAGTATAAATCCATATGCTGTTGTTGTTACGATGTTACCTATTCCCAGTCCAGTTGTGGAAATACTGCAAACATAATAAGCAGTCAACATCAAACGTAAACCAAATTCAGTAAAATGTTGTACTTACGTCATCATAACAAATAGAAATGGAAACTGTGAACTTCTACGGGATATACCTCATGTCCAATGACACCCAAAATTGCAGCATAATCACCATCAGTGGCAGCTTCTGGAGATGCTAGCACAAGTCTAGATTGAAATACCTGTTCATTGATAAACAGAGCATCAGCAAACTACTGATGCGGGAACACTTCCTAAACAGAGGTGAATTCTTACATTCAAGCTCTTGTTCTCCATTGCTCCCCTGCAAATAATAGACAGTTATTTCATCAGTACGAGGCAATGCCAATAGAAAGAACTGTAGAACCAACTTTTTGGTAGAGTGCCGATGCAAGCAAGGAAACAAACTTACATATTGAAATCAGGAACAACAACAATGTTAAACAAATCAAGATCATATTCAAGACCAAACACCTGGCACAATCCAAAGGAAGAATTGGATTAATAATTATGTCAATGGTTCTGATAAGGAACTGTAGAAAAAATATAAAACAAATGAGCCTCAACCAACCTCCTCGTCCCATTTCATAGCTTCTTTAAGAGAATACATAGCATGCGATGTTTTCGGCAAGTCTTGACCAGGAGTCCAAATTCGAAGTGTAACTTTACGGCCAGAACACGTAACAAATGAGTCCTCCCGGCACTCCAACTGACCAGCAACTAACGCAAACAGGTAGCATGGTTTCTTGAACGGATCCTCCCACAATGCATAGTGTTTTCCACCCTGTAGTTAAGGAAAACAATGCATATGGTTGAACATGTCATTCTGTGATATTAACATCACCAGCTTTGATGATTGCACTTGAAGGGAGTGTACCTCGAGATCACCCTGCTTGATAAGATTGCCGTTAGACAACAACACCGGATAGAGGGTTTTATCACCTTCAATACGACAAGTATATTTTGCCATCACGTCGGGGCGATCCTGCGATAGCATTAAGCATGTGCATATATAAGTCACGTTTCATCACCAAAAATAGGAAAAACACAATCTTTAATAGACATAACAATAAGGTGGATTTGTTTGATGCTGCATACTACTCCGTACGTTTCAATATATGTGTCCTACAACAGAGAGAATCATCATGGTTACATATGGTCATAATTTCCAAAAGTGCTAACTACCTGAAAGTAGGTAATTTTCCGGAACCCTTCAGCTTCACATTGGGTGCAAAAATTACCAGTCGATCTGTACAGGCCCTGTAAACTTGCAACAAATCAGAACAGAGCACCAGATATTTTAATTCAAAGATCTAGTATAATTTGCACCCCTCTAGAGTCTAGAGTAGTGTGTACCTCCAAAGAAGTGTTGAGCTGAGGATAGATCTCTGTAACAATTTCCAAGTTGAATACACCAGCAGGTGGTGTCAAAATTGTCAGATGGCGTGGATCAACTGTGTACTCGTCACTCTAGCATTCAGTAAAGATAATGCAAGTCAGAATACTAGTAACTTGCATAGCATTCAAAAGATGTTTTCAAGGAAAACAATGCTTATAAACCACAGCTGGCATACAGTAACTAGACATGCAGAGATTGGCAGAAAAAACAGATAGCTATAACTGTACTTGACCTAGGGTGATGAAAGACATAGCCTGAAGCATGCAGTAAAAATGTCAGGCAGGACCTCTTATACACTTGGCCACTCATAAAATCTACTGTAAAGCAACTAACATGTAGGCTTCCTTCTCTGTCTGTCATGTACATGCATGTACTTTGTCCAACTTCTTATGTTCCAAATAAGAACTTCAGGAGTACTGGGTGTAACCTATTCTTAGCTTTAACCGTGAAAAAAGGTTTCTTCCATTCTAGAATAATCTTATGTTATTCCCACTGTATTTCTCAAAATCATGAACATATGAGTATCATGTGAGTGCTGTATGACGAAAGTAGATCACATGAACTATCACCTTCAGCTCTGTGCCATTGACTTTGACTGATAAGAGCTTTAGATCACATCCATTAAGAGCTAATGGAGATGTGCTGCCTACTACAAAAAAAAAAAATTACAAGAGTTTGTGAGTAAATTCAGAACCTCAATGTTGAACATTCCAAAGTGAGAAAAATAATGTATGGACAAACAAACATACAGGAAAGTACTGAAGGCATCTAACTAGAAACCAAATGTTACTATCGGAAAGGTAGAACACTGATCTGATTTTCGAACTCAAAGTACAGATGATGAATCTTCACCTTCATTGCCCGGAGATACACCTATTTTAGATGTAACTATGGTCTTTTCATCACCAAGTTGAAATTCTAAATCCACCTGCAGAATTTTGTACGAGTAAAAAAAATATAAATATTGTACATATAGGAAAACAGATTGCCAATTTATAAGGAAACTATATCCCAGACTCGTATTCTTGTTGATCATATAGCAGCCAGCACAAAAGCACTGTTATTGCGACCGTGGACTGCTAAACCAAGATATACATGCTAGATGTCTTTCCAGTAATATTCGAGAATTGCTAATCACAACCAGCCATACGTCACGGCAGTTGAAAATTTCCAAAAATGAAAGTGCATATACTGATTCTAAAATAACTGTTGGAGCTAAATCACTTAGCCCCCTTCTAATAAGGTTGTGCTTCAGACACACTAACACGTATGCATATATGACAGACCACATATATGCTCTATCTATTTCATACATATGCTTGAGGCTACATCTTGGCTTACAAGCTTCTTCAAGCTTACATGGGAGGGGTGGTACCCCTATTTATACTTGTACATGACCCCTAAGATTGTTGCCATGTGGCAAAATCCAAACCCTACACCATACTTCTAGAATACTCTACAAAATCTAGATATGTCATACTACTCCTAAATATCTTACTCTAGAACATTCCTAATTCTAGAGTTCTCCCTACATGCCCTGAATACTTCTAACTCCTACCAACCAACTATATTGACAAGATTACTCCTAACAATCTCCCCCTTAATCTTGTCATCAACTCATCCTCTAATCCAGATCACCTAGACCAAGTGCTTCATCTTGTGACGGCCTCACACCGCCTCTTGTCTGGCAACGGCATCACACCGTGCTTGTCAGCCTCACACTGACTCCATATAAGATGGCATCACACCACCAATTCGGTTTCACACCGATCTTCCATGTGCCAGTGGCATCACACCACAGCCGTCGGCCTCACATCGACTCTTCCACTTGACGATGGCATCACACCAGCGTCGTTGGCTTCACACCAACCTTTCCGTAGACAAGGGCAACACACCATAGTGGTCGGCCTCACACCGACGCCCTCTACGACGATGGTATCACACCACCGCCTGTCCACAGTCTCCAACAGTATCACACCGTTGGGCATGATGACGATGGCATCACACCACCGTCAATAGGCCAGCGGCATCGCACCGCTGCCGTCTCGTAACGGCATCACACCGTCGTATTCTCTTGGTAGCATCACACCGCCTTCTCCTCCTAGCAGCTAGCGGCATCGCACCGCCAACAACCTCCATCCCACGCCGTCGTCCTCCACATCGCATGGAGTCTACCGCCACCGCCCTCAGATCTTGAGGCTCTGATACCAATTGTAGGAGCTAAATCACTTAGCTCCTTCCAACAAGGTTGTGCTTCAGACACACTAACACGTATGCATATATGACAGACCACATATATGCTCTATCTATTTCATACATATGCTTGAGGCTACATCTTGGCTTACAAGCTTCTTCAAGCTTACATGGGAGGGGTGGTACCCCTATTTATACTTGTACATGACCCCTAAGATTGTTGCCATGTGGCACAATCCAAACCCTACACCATACTTCTAGAATACTCTACAAAATCTAGATATGTCATACTACTCCTAAATATCTTACTCAAGAACATTCCTAATTCTAGAGTTCTCCCTACATACCCTGAATACTTCTAGCTCCTTCTACCAGCCAACTATATTGACAAGATTACTCCTAACAATAACAAAAAAGGAGACGAGTTACCGTGTCAAACAAGTAATCCGGTTTTTTGTAGTCTTTCAAGAATATCTCCTTTGGAAGATCCATCTCTGGTTCTTCAGTTGCAGCAGGAGGCGGCTCTGTTGCAACCGAACAAGATGTCCTCTTGCTGAGAAACTTTGAGCTCTGAAGTATGGAAGAAAATATTAAGGGGAACACGTCCAGAAAGAGCCAACTAAGTAATATGCTGTTTTAACGCACTTGTAATAAATGCAGATTTATTCATTTGCGAATTTGATTTTAGTTACACAATGCAAGAACTTATTGCCGACCCAATTAAATCAACTTTGAGGAGACAAATGTGTACTTTTAAGAAAGATTAATAATGTATATGTAAGACAATACTAACATGTAACGACAAGGAAGGCTTCGACAAATGTGTACTTTTAACAAAGATTAGTAATGTATATGCAAGACAATACTAACATGTAACGACAAGGAAGGCTTCGGTATTGTTCTTGTCCAATGTGAACCCTGCGACAACACAAACAGAAATCTATAAGCGACACAAAGTAACGGCATGCACCAGAGCTTAAGTTAAAACGGGTTAACGTCGCACAATAAAAATATGATTATCAACACAGCAACAAGATTACAAGAGGTACCCCACCTCCTTCGTTAGATTAGCACTACAGCTAGAGTAATTATTCCGTGAGGAACCCCTCTTTGATGAGGCCGATGGCAACCTTTGATACTGACAGGAAAAAATGTGGGAAGATAGTTAAGAGAAGCCCAGTATATCATTAAGTGGCAGAATGGTAGAAAACGGCCCCACGACATATAAATATGAGCCCAGCCAATCTAGTATAAGTCTATGTCAGATGCATCCACATATAAACCTGAATATTACTAGAAATAGTAATAGGGTACATGATTGAACAAACCGAACCAAGTCAACAAAACCAGCAATCTAACTTAAAATCTACACTGCAAACAGCTACACGATAGCAATTCCGTCCATGGAACATTAGGCGTTCATCTAACCACTATAATGCAAAGTAGCTACAATCTGCAGGTGGAGGAGAAGAAGAACATTGGATGGAAACGAAGGAGTAGTTGAGTGAGGGAGAGTGGAATCACATGGAGGGGGGAGACCACGCCCAGAAACCCAGCCTTAACCAAACTGCAACCTTGGCACGCCGCGGCGGGGCTAACGAGACGACGAGCCATTCCAAATCCCAACACGCGAACTCGATTAGCTTAACCCTATAGGAAACCCTATCATCACATCAACAGATAAAATTTACAGGGACGGATCTAGATGCGGCGTGCCGGGTGCGCGCCCCGAAATTTTCGGAAAGTTAGTTCGAGATTAAAGTAGTCGCTGGAAGGTCGTACCTAGGAAACCAGTGATCGGGGACGGCGATGAGGTAGAGCAGGACCGGTGATGGCGACGACCCCGCGGCGCGAGAGGCGTCGGCGCAGACGCGACGCTACGGCACAACACAAGGTCGATTGAAATCAAAAACCACGGGTAGAGAGATGGGTTGATGGAAGCTGTGCATCAATGGGATCGGCGCGAGGGTGGAGAAACGATTCCGTACCTCGCGATCGGAGAGCAGGGTGCTGTTCGTCGGAGCCGGAGGCGCAGCCGGAGTGAGCAAGTAACCGAGGATATGGATGGTGGGGACTGGGGATAAGTAGAGGAGAGAGAGACCGAGCGCATTGAGCAGTTCGAGGAGTAAGTACGGGCTTTGCACGTAACCCACAATGACATGTGGGGCCAAACGATATATGAACGCATTAGTGGCCCACATGTCGGTGCAAAGGAGATGATTAGGTATGGGTCCTTATAACAAATGTGTTGAGATTTGGGCCTACCTGGCGGCGAGTTGGGTCCCTGAAACCTTTTCGAGCAACAGTTTGAGGTCCCTCCGTCCCTGGAAATATCTCCCTGGTTTTGTTTTGTTTTGTTTTGTTTTGGAGTCTCCAAGTAAAATTACGGAAATCATAATTATAAATAATACTTACAACATGATTTCCTACACAGTAAATGTTATCCGATTATGGAAAGTGATTTGTTTCCACCACTAAATTTGTCTCATCCACTTTTTTACCACATCATTGATAATCAAAGTTACATCTTTGGCTAATCTTTACCCAATAATAAAAGAAGGAAGGCTTCTTATTGGTCCGTCGGTCGTTTTGCACTTTAGTCCTTCAGAAATAGAGTTATCTACCCACAGTCCAACTCTTCGTACGGCTTAACGAACGTACGTCCCGTATGTCGCGTGACGTTTTCACTTTAGCCCCTCAGCTATGTGAACGTCAACCCGCAGTCCTGCTACCTTCAACCCGAGCAATCCCCGTCCAAGCTCTGGATCGGCGCCGCGCGCCTTCGATCTGTCGTCGTCGCCGTTGAAGGAGGAGATGGCCCTTAGCAGCTCAGCCCACGAGTATAAATTACGGCGGCCGGGGCGGACTTGCCTTCGGCGCCCTCGACCTCGACGTCTCCCTCGCCTCCCCAGCCTGAAGTCCCCGCGCCCAGGGCGGACAATGCTGCCGGCGCCCTCGAACTCGATGGCTCCCTTGCCTCCGCATCCTGAGGTCTCCGCGCCACGCTGCATGTTTCCCTGGAGCCCCCGATCTGCCGCCACCCCCATGCCCGGCCAGGTTCCTCGCCACCGGGATGCCGTCTCAACTGTTGTTGCCGTCGCTCGCGACCACGCAGATCACCACCTTGGCCTCCCCGGCCAGCCACGCTGGCGGGAGCCGGAGAAACGCAGATGTTCCTCGCGTCTGGAACTGCCTGATTCTTGATATGATTTCTCTTAAATTTTGGAATCTCTATTCATTTCTTTGCAGGAAAAGGAATAACTGTAGGGGCTCCTCTCATTTGGTAGCTGAGATGGAGATGGACGTCTTCAGATCGAATGATAGATCGATCCCGGCATGAGCGAGGAGGAGGCGCAGAGGTATGGCGGCGGCGAAATCGAGGGTTCCACCAATGCTAAACCTGCCACGAGTTTGTTGCGTTTTAAGCAGCTTCATCGTCCCGTGACATCCACTCAGCGCAGCTTTGTCCACAGGCTTGATCCATCTTGCAATCTCCTGCAATTGATGATCAAAGATGTGCACAGCTTGCAGCCTGTAGACGTTCTCCAGAATCTGCAGCACTGGGCAGTGCGATTTGCTAAGGTCAGGCATGCTCGATATGTTCTTCAGATTAAGGGTGTTCCAAACGCTTAATTCCCTCAATGCGGCAATGTCCTGCACAGCCCTAAGGTTACCATGTACACTATGCGCAGCTCCAGCCAGCTCCATAAAGGCATAGACCATAGGGATGTCGCAACTGTCTGAAGCTTTGGAATAGGTACCTCATGGTGTTGTCATGTGCCCGCATCAATGAACTTGAAAGCTGAAGAATCGTAAATACACAACGATCTTGGCTCTGGCTGCTGGCCACATGAGCTGTGCGCAAGGACGCAACTATGATTTCATCTGTATTGGTCATTTTTTTTCCTTGATTGATGATATACTATCAGAATTAGTAGTAGTAAGGGTCCTACTTGCTAAAAGGAGAACAATAGATGAATCCCAAAGGAGATTTATACGGGGATGTAATTAGTACCTCTTGGCACACAAACGTAGCAATGTTGTATACTGGTCCGTTGTTTTCTTTTCTTACCAAGTCTTTAATCATTTAAACTCAAGTCTTGCATGCAAAATATACACAACATTTGGTTCTTGCTTGAGCATTTACCAATATCTATTTTTTTAACTGCCATATATTAATTGTGAGTTAATGAAACATGTTTATTACACAGATATTTCTTAAGGTGTTTGTACTACATGATTCTACGAAGAAAGCACTCATTTCGATTTGTCCACAAATGACATAGATTTTCCGAAAGGGCGTCTATCATGCTAGGCATGCATATTCACATAATAAAATGTCTATGAATTGATGTTTCTTCATATTTTTATGATGCTCCGTAGCAACGCACGGGCACTTTGCTAGTAGAGGTATAATGTTAGTTGGGGGATTATCTAGCTATGTACCTGGGTTACAGAATCTCGTCATGTGAGCTAGTTCATGAGATATGGAGTTTGCTACTCACTTAGCATGTTCATAATTTGCCTTTACTTCCTAATTTGCTATGTGATAGCAATCCTCGAAGATTGCAGTAGTTGCACCAGACACCATATTTTCGAGTGTATTAGCATCAAACCCTGCATCGATATTGAATTTTATTGAGTACCTTGGAGGTGTCACCCAACCTCTTTTTTTCACAACCAGCTTGGCCAAGTAGACCGTATTGTAATTAGCCAAAAGAGTACATGCATATTGCATTGCAGTGTAGGGTCGCGAGTAGGCTACACTAGCGCAAATCAAAATTTTCTACCGCAACAACCAAGGAACTGCTGCAGTTATAGATCACAGGATTACCACTGGACGCGCTGTGCCGTGCCGAAGTCGGTGAAGCGAGTCGGGCCAGGGTAGACGTACAATCCGATCCGATCCAGTCGCTCCCACGAACAGCTCCCACGAACAGCTCCTCCCGGCAGTTCGTCCAAGTGCTCGAATGCAGCACCTCTATCGGTATCCACACGTACGGCGTGGAGGCACCGCTTGCCGGACTGCTAGATCCGCGCGGGCGGCAGGGGCGTAGTGAGGCGGTGGCTGGGTGGATGTGGTGCGACAAATGGGCAACCCTAAAACGTCCAGCCTCCCTCCTTATATAGACCTCCTCATATTGGGCTGCCACAACTGAAGCCCATTCTGGAGTCTATTCCAGCCCAACTCGGATCCAATCCGAATTATGCCTCCACAACCTTAAGTGTGTGACCCTATAGGTTCATGCACGTTTGGACATGACTCGAGTACACCTACTCGATCAATAGTTGGTAGCGGCTTCTAGCAAAACGTGCCAACTCCCAAACGCGCATAAAGATCTCATCGGACGAACCATCACAATATTTACGCCATTCCCTTTGCCTCACGATATTTGGTCAAGCTCCTAGCTGACCACTCTTTCTCGATCCCGTGATTCGGAATCCCATACTAGGTTAACCATTAACCTTATGTAGCATGGCCATGTATTTATGTATCCTATCACTCGAGGAGCCCAGAGAAATATCTCTCTCAAGAAGAGAGGGGCAAATTCCATCTTGACTGACCAAGCCCCACAGCATGTTTCACGACAAACCCGTAAGCTACCTTTATAGCTACCCTTTCACGGCGTAGTGTTTGATAGCCCCAAAGTAGGTCAATTCACATCTCGGGTACATGCGACAATCTCAGGTCTAGGGACAAAGCATACACATCGTGCAGAGAGAGAGCTATGAACATTTGCTTCATTGTCTCAAGGTGGGTCAGCCCAACACTATGTTCATAACATAAGTCCACATTATTAGTTTGACATCTCCATGTCTATGACTTGTGAAACATAGTCATCAACTAATACATGTGCTAGTCTAATATTCAAGTGTGTCCTCACATGAACTCCGACTAGGGACATATTTAGAATAACCATGCAAGTAATGAGTTTCACAAACAAGTCACATACTTGCCAATCAATACAAAGATATTATTCAAGGCACATTATTAGAAATCATGGATACAACGACATATCATCATCTCTATGATTGCCTCTTGGGCATATTTCCTACATGCAGATCTGTTAGGGTTCTGCACATTCTCTACCATGCACCGCCTACAGGTGTTCCCACCACTTAGTAATATTCATATGGATTTATTTTGTCACCCTAGTTATAAACGAATGTTATGTTGACTCTAAACTAGGTTAATAGGTAATAATATTTGGCTCATTTCACGTTTTGTACAGTTATAGAACCTCACTCATAAAAAATCTTACAAAGAAGTAAGTGATATAGTAACCATCGACGTACGCTAATGCCGATCATATAGTTCTGCAAGTGACTTCTGATGACTTCGTAAGCACTGTTTGTCTCTCCTTCATTGTTCAATAGCTCAAATCTCTTATAGATTTCCAACTCATTTGGTCCAAGGTTATTCATTCTTTGAGAATTGAAGGATGAGATCTAGGTCTAGGGTTAAACTGAAGGAACTTGTTCCCAACCTACTAATTCTTTGTGGATCTTGTTACTCTTGATTTTTGTAAACCTTAGTAGGAATTCATTCTCGTGGAGATTGGCCTGGTTGTGAGAAGCTCTGGCTTATTGTTGGGAGTTTCGAATTAAGTTGTGGAGATATCCCCAACCTTACATGGATATATTTTGATTGTCGTGTTCAAGCAAACTCATCCTTGGATGGGACACAAAGAGAATAAGGTGAGCCTTGGTGCGTAGTAAGGATTATTTTGACTACGAACCTCTCTATTGGAGACTAGTTCTTTTGGAGAGTGAACCTCATAATAAATCATCGTGTCCATTGTGTGGTTATTCCTAAACTTGTTTACTTCTTAGATACCTTGTATGCTAGATTGTATCCTTGTTGTCATATCGGTTGGTCAGGTTGTTGCATGATTTAGAGAACTTATCTTTCATTTATCTCCTAAGCTGTTAAAAGAAGGTAAAATTTATAGTTACATATTCACCTCGCTCTCTCTTCGATCTTTTCAAAAAGCACACTGGTATGAAAAGGCATAAATAAATTTTTGAAACAAACTTAATTGTTTCGAGCATCCATCAATGTACAAAATGATCACAAATAATGACCTCGGATAGTTTAATACAAACATACAGCATAGACATGCAAGATCAGTCTTGTGTGAGCAAGGATTCGTGCCTGAGCTTGTTGCAACAAAGTCTTCATCTTCGGGTCCATATTGCCTATGTCGGTTGACATGAACCGGACCTCCTCGTAAAAAAAAAGCCTAACTTGCTTCGCTCCCGACTTCGGTTCGAGTTGTTGCAATTCTGATTTCATCTTACCGGTTGCAATCTTTGCCGCTTCAACCCCAAGCATTTCTGTGCCATTGGCCATCTTGTTTCTATCCATAGCCATCTTCTCGTCTTGTATCTCCATGAAGATCACGAAGCGTTCATCCTTATTTTGCTCCATCAACTCTCCTCTCTTCCCACTCGATACCTCCTTCGCGCTACTTCGGTCAAGGATTCTTGCAATGAGCTTTATGATGTCGCACGCATTGCAATTGCAACCTATTTTGGTTTCGTCCTACCATTTGGTCTACCGTATGCTTGCCCTTATCTTCATCCACATGGCTTGTTTGGTGTGTCGTCTTCTCACATATGGGACGCGAAAAGGAAGCCCCGCTTTGCTAACTGAACCGACGATGAGGTGCACGGACCACGGGAAACCAAACGAGACACGACAACAGGGGTCCTCGCGCTCGCGCTGGTAGCTGCCAACTACCCGCCGCTCTTTACTCCACGGAGTCTCTCCACAAGTTACATAGTCAAGGGCCGACGCCGACTAAAGCGGATTTTCTACAACCCATATGGCGCACAACCTGTATCTGAACCGTGAACGCTTTGACCGTCTCATCTCGACCGTTGAAGAGCTGAAATGGATGGTATAGATATGGGTTGTGCACCATATGGGTTGTAGAAGCTCATTTTCGCAGACGAAGGCATTGGAAGCAGAGGACGTGCTCAGGCCACGTTGTTGTTCCAAGGAACGAGGAGGGAGGGGGGCGATGGGGTCGGTCGACGGCGATGCGCCGGCGGTGAGCACTCTGAGGGAGGCCGCGCGGATGGTGTGGGAGGAGTCCAAGCGCCTCTGGGGCATCGGCACGCCCATCGCCATCGCCACGCTCAGCATGTACGCCGTCAGCTCCGTCACCACCATCTTCGTCGGCCACCTCGCCACCTCGGCAACCTGCCCCTCGCCGCCGCCTCCATCGGCCTCTCCGTCTACGCCACCTTCTCCCTCGGATTCCTAGTACGTCAGTCAGACCAATCCACACTCCACTGCATACATGCTCACCCACCGTACGTTACTCACAACTGGAAGTGGAAGACGCTAATACTATGTGGTGCAGCTCGGCATGGGGAGCGCGCTGGAGACGCTCTGCGGCCAGGCGTTCGGCGCCGGCCAGGTGGCCATGCTCGGCGTGTACCTGCAGCGGTCCTGGATCGTCCTTGCGGCCGCCGCGCTCCTCATGGTGCCCTTCTACGTCTTCGCCGAGCCGCTGCTCCTCGCCGTCGGCCAGGACCCCCTCGTCGCGCGCGAGGCCGCACGTTTCGCGCTCTACATTCTACCCGGCGCCTTCTCCTTCGCCGTCAACTTCCCCACCGCCAAGTTCCTCCAGGCGCAGAGCAAGGTCCTCGTGCTCGCCTGGATCGGCGTCGCGGGCCTCTGCTTCCACGTCGCGCTCACCTACCTCCTCGTCACAGTCCTCGGGTGGGGGTCCCCCGGCGCCGCGGCCGCGTACGACGTCTCGCTCTGGGTCATTGCTCTCGGCCAGGCGGGATACATCATCGGCTGGTGCAAGGACGGGTGGAGGGGGTGGTCCTTGGCGGCATTCAACGACATGTGGGCCTTCGTCAGGCTCTCGCTCGAGTCCGCCGTCATGCTCTGCCTCGAGATTTGGTACATCGGCATGATCACCGTCCTCACCGGCGATCTCCAGGATGCGCAGATTGCCGTCGACTCGCTTGGCATCTGGTACTACCTGTACTTGCTACCGAAATTGCATTCACTCTGAACTCTCCCTTTCCAACATTAATTCTGAACTAACTGAAGACACTATGATAGTAATGCTTCAGAACTAACTAGATGAAGTATAGCTGAAGAAACTTTTGTGCTTTTTCAGCATGAACATAAATGGATGGGAGAGTATGATCTTCATCGGTCTCAATGCTGCTATCAGGTCAGAATAGTTAAAACTGCATGCACAAACTGTCTGTCGCTTCTTGTTTTGTTCAGGAGAACTTGAACGACTGAACCAACCCACTACTGCTCCACAAATCTCAAGCTTTAGTTTCTCTCAACTCTTCCCGTTACCGGATTACACTTTCAGTGTTCGAGTCTCCAACGAGCTTGGTTCTGGCCGTCCAAGGGCAGCGAAGCACGCCGTCATGGTCGTCATCGCCGAGTCACTGCTCATCGGGCTGCTATGCATGGTCCTCGTCTTGATCTTCAGAGATAAATTCTCCATCATCTACACTACCGATCTGGAGCTGCAGCACGCAGTCTCCAAGATTGCAGGACTGCTCGGCTTGACCATGGTGCTCAACAGCGTGCAGCCCGTGATTTCAGGTATATATGCTTCTTTGTTTTGTTCATGTCACCTCAACCTAGTATCTGGATTTTGATGACATTGGCCTGCTCATGGTTCAGGGGTTGCTATTGGAGGAGGATGGCAAGGCCTTGTTGCATACATCAACCTAGGCTGCTATTACGTTTTCGGTTTACCCTTGGGCTACCTTCTGGGCTACAAGTTCAGCTACGGAGTTGGGTAATTGATTATGTTAATTTGAACTACTGCAAATTGTAAAAACAAAAGGATATATTGAAGGATCTGCGGTATGATTTTGTGATATTGGTTTTGAACAATTTTGTGACATTGATTCTGACTCCATCAGGGGATCTGGGCTGGCATGCTTTGCGGGATTGCACTTCAGACACTGATTTTACTCTTCATAGTGTGGAGAACAGATTGGAATGCTGAGGTATAAAATTCCATCGCCCTTCCAGTATTACCATGCCTTTTTATTTTGTCAAAACTTTATGAAAGAATTAACTGGGGAATATTAGCTCATCCCTTGCAACAGCTAGCTGTTGTTCATAAGGCTCCAATCTGACAACTGTGCATATATGAAATTATGAACTGAACCGATGTCATAGAACATTTCCAGTCTTGAGTAGCCACGTATCATATGATTGATGACACATTTCTTTCTTTATATTAGATCAGGCATATTTATGTAACTTTACTTTTCTGATATTTATATGGAAATTGCAGGCTGCGCTAGCTTCAACCCGTGTACAGAAGTGGGGAGGCACCGATGGAACCAAACCTCTCCTTGAAGAGAACTAAATCACCTAAGCATCTAATTAATTCTTTAAGTATCAACTAGGTGAATGCCCGTGCGTTGCTACGGGTTGCTTAATTTTGTGTATATGTAAACATTCGACAATGAAAATCACATGAATAGTACAAGAAGTGTTGTAGTTTTAAACCGGGGTTAATTCAAAACTATGATTATGAATCGGAGGTTAGTATAATCGGATGAAAATATATAATCTGAGGCGCAACACATATAGTTATTTCTTGCCCGTGAGTCCGTGACTTGAATTAATAATTATCATACACACCGTGAATATATAAGTATCATACACGACATCGCCATAGGTTTTACAAGCTCATAACTCATAACCTTGTTTTATTTTGTGTTCCCCGAGAAAGTAGTTTTGAAACAAATTCTATTTGTCCCAAATTAGTAACTAAAACCTATATACATTTTAACTAAATGCTCATGCATTGTTTCAAAGCAACAATACATTTTTCAACCACGCTTTCACAAACTAAGCATGGATGAATTTAAGCATTATTCAAAATTTAGGCCTTTCCGACCAATGTTGAGATACTCGGGTCATCGGGTGTGCTCCGGCTTCAACCCGCTCGAACAACAAATATATTTCCTTCTAGCTCCCTTTCGTTTACGAGAGCCTGTACCTCTCTTCCAAAAATAAGAAGCGAGTGGTTCAACAAAAAAGAATATTATTTAAATAGAGAAAATGTTTAGTTCATGAAAAGAATGAAATTATTTTACCAATGGTAGGATACTACAAAGTTCATGACAAAAAATAAGATAACAGATTTCTACAGAATATGGGAAATGCATTTTTATTGAAGATAAACATCCACCTCAGAATATATACATCCCTATCTGGACATGAAAGCAATGGTTTTCTCCCGGAGTAAGAAGCTGAAAGCAAGTCTACTGCAAAAGAGGAACTTGATGTTTGAATTAGACCAAGGTGTATACCTTCAGTGCATTCATCTTAAACATGTTCATTGCAGAGATTACTCTTGAAGTCTGGCCTTAGCCATTTAACCCAGATTGAAATTTGGAGCTTTCATGATATTCTGCAATCAGGTATGATCTGGAGGAAATTATGAGTTATGGAGAAGAACCATTGCATCAGGCAGAGGCGACAGAGGCAGCAGAGGCAGTACAAGAATCTAGAAATATTGCAGGAATTCTCATTTTGCATTCTGAACTTAAGGAACATTGGTCAATTAACACATTAGCTACTCGTATTTCACATTTTTTATCTACAGATTTTAGGCATATACAGTCAAAATCAAATGGAGCATAACACATAATTCATGCGAGAGAGTAAGTCTGTACCTCATAATTTGCAGCGTAACCTCACCTGTTCAATTCAATCAAGGGCTAGAGCTCCAGGAGTGGTGACTGATGTTGTCTGTTGCAGCTGACATAATCAAACATGCTACTTTCTTGCACGGGAGCATCCGAGAGCATATCATCAAACAACTGCAGCACGTCTTTCAGCATCCCAGCTCTGATGTGTAACTGCATTATGGAGCACCAGGCTACCACGTTGTTACATTGGAGATCATTGAACACCATCTTTGCCATGTCAAGCTCGCCGTTTCTCAAGTAGAAGTCCATCAATGCACTCGACGCGTAGACACTTGTTGACGGCGAGCCCATGGTCTTGATCATGTAGCCATGTATCTGCTCGCCGAGAACCAGCGGGGAACACGCCGCAAGGATGCTGGCCACAGTGTGCTCGTTCGGCTCCACTCCACGCATCAGCATCTGGGCAAGCGCCTCCGCCGCCATCCCGAACTCGTCGCACCGGCAGAAGGCCCAAACGAGCGAGGTGTACGTGAGTCCATCCGGTCGAGCACGTCCTCGGCCGCATGCAGGGAGCCGCACCGTGAATAGAGCTCGACCAAGCAGCTCCCGACCCACGCGTCCCCGGAGAACCCGGACCTCACGGCGAGCAAGCGCACATGCTCCCCGGCGCGGAGCGCGCTCGTGGCCGCGCACGCCCCCAGCGCCGCGTTGCACGTGAAGTCGTTCGGCCCCACGCCTGGCGTCACCATGTCTGCGAACTTCTCCAGCGCCTCCACAGGGCGCCCGCCACGCGTGAGCCCGGACACGGCCGAGGTCCACGCGACCACGTTCTTCCGCGGCATTCGGTCGAACAGGTCCAGGGCGTCCGCCAGCTTGCCGGCCTTCATGAGCCCGTCCAGCCGCTTGCAGTCGCGAACGACCTCCGGTGCCTCGCGACGGCTGACGCGCACCATGCGTGCATGGCTTGGCGGCGTCAGGATGATCTGGTGTGGAGTGCGGCCATGGCCGTGTCCACTCCCATGGCAGAGTTTCGAGTCTTTCCCCCGAACCAGCCCCCGTCCTCCGCGACCACCACTGCTGCCGCGAGAAAGGGAGGGCGTCGAGAGGGGAGGACGGAGCTGTGGCGGCCGGCGATGGAGGCCGTGTTTTCCGGCGGGGTGGGACGGCGCGGCGATGGTGCGAATTCTCGGGAGGTGGCAGCGTGGACGGGGCATGGGACTCTGGAGGTGGGCGCGTCAATTTCGGTGTCCCACCTGTCGGCGCGGGCGAGCAATCGAGGGAGTTGGACGAAAGCGACGACGGAGTGCGTTAGTGGCAGGCTAAGGAACAAAATTGTTTTTTTAGATAGTAGAGATAGTAGAGATAAGATATGGAAACCAGGTTGAGGATGAGCCTTAATGGATGTGCTCATCTTTGTATGTAGATGCTCGGAATTTTGTCCTGTTATCCAAAAGAAAACATCACGAGTTTTCTACTTTGAGTCCCGGGTGCATATACACCTGGTATTTTTTTTTTGAAATGATATGCACCTGGCAGACATGGTTACGTTCTGGACAATGGCGGCCGGCTGAAAATCGAATCGACGACAACCACGGGGTGCGCAATATCGAATCGACGACGACCACAGAGTGCGCAATATCGAAGCAACGACCACATTGAGGACTAGTGGGGCTATAGCTGGAGGAAGATCATTCACCACATCGCCACCATCATATCATTAGCGTCTCGCATCGCCCTCGATCCTACAATATGCTGATGTACAATAATTTTTATGGAACACGATTTGGAAAAGGTCCCGAATATGAAACACATTGCATTTTTGAATAATTACAAGGGCTAAAAATAAAGTTTCATAGGAGTGAGATATTTTGTTTTGATAAAACAAAGGAAGTGGAAGATCAATATAAGATTATCTTTGGTTGTGAATCTGGGTCTTATCCTTTAGATATTTGGGTATCCCAATTCTTTTCCATAAACTCAAAAATGGTGAATGGAAACCTGTCGAGGACCGCTTTGAGAAGAAGTTAGCAAGCTGGGTCGGCAAACTATTATCGTATGGTGACTGACTAATATTAATAAATTCAGTGCTAACAAGCCTACCCATGTTTATGCTATCATTTTTTGAAGTTCCCAAAGGGGTACGTAAAAGAATGAATTTTTTCGATTTAGATTTTTCTGGCAGAGTGATGGCCATAAAAGAAAGTATGGCTTACTAAATGGAACATCATCTGCAAACCAAAAGATCAAGTGGGGCTAGCTAAGGATAGAGGTTCTAGATAAAATAAATAAATGTTTATTAAGCAAATAGCTTTTTAAGCTTATAACAAAAGAGGAGCTAATTCATAATAAATATATACATTCCAAATCTTTATCCCAAATGAAAGTTAGACCAATTGATTCTAGATTTTGGAAGGGCATTATGAAAGTAAAAGATGAGTTCTTTGACCGTGGCTCTTTTACAGTTGGGAATGGAGAGAGTATTCCTTGTTTGGGAAGATACGTGGCTTGGGGATAAGCCCCTTTCTAATCAGTATCTTTCTCTATATAATATTGTCCAACGAAAAGGAGTTTCGGTGGCAAATGTTTTGTCACAGTCTCCGTCACTAAACATAGGTTTTAGGAGAGCCTTAACAGAAAACAAGTGGACAAGATGGTTGCACTTGGTCAACCGGTTAATGCATGTTCACCTTATGACTCAACCAGACACTTTTTATTGTAAACTAACTACAACTGGAGTATTCACAGTTAAATCCTTGTATCTTGATTTCATGAGTGATCATACAAAAGTTTCTCCATAAGTACCTTTGGAAGATGAAAGTGCCACTAAATATAAAGATTTTTATGTGGTTCTTATCTCGTAAGGTGATTCTCACAAAAGATAATTTAGCTAAGCGCAATTAGAATGAATGTAAAAAATGTTACTTTCTTGATCAACATGAAAAATCCAACATTTGTTTATATCTTGTCCTTTTGCGAAAATGATTTGCGTATTGTGCACATGGCCTTTAATATCCGACCCCCTAATAACACTACAAATTTATTTGGCAATTAAGGTTAAGGGGAGTTTCAGAAATTGAGAAAGTTCAAATTCGGGTGGGGGTGTGCGCTTTACTTTGATCATTTGAAACATACGCAATGACTGTATTTTTAACATAGCCAAGACAATATCCTTCATGCAGGTAATTCTGATGGTCACCCTTTCGTGGTCCTTCCTATAGTCAATGGAGAAGCGAGATGCCCTGACTATTGGGTGCAATCGCCTGGAGTCAGTCGCGTCGGATTTATACAACCAATCGAGCTGGTGTTCTGATCTTAGAATAACATGTTGATGTAGTGCCACGCCATGTTTTCCCTGTTTTTAGATGGTTCATCCATGTTTCGACTTTGTTCGAACCGTGATGTAATCTTTTTTTTAATAATGACAAGTTCTTAATAAAGCAATAAAGGCTGCATGCAGCAATTGACGCAGAGGCTGAGGCTGTCACATTTCGAAAAGAAAAAACAAAAAACTAACGGGTTGTCACTAGTAGAGTTGATAGTATTTATTAAAAAGTGGTTTGAAGTTTTTCAGCTATTTTCCATCTGCTATGAAATTTTCATTAAAGTTTGACCAAATGTCAACAGAAAATTCAACCGCAGAAACAAGCTAAAAATGACGACCATTTTTTTTTTCAAAATTCCGAAACCAGTTTTGTACACAAAAAATTCGTGTTCAACTAGTAAAACAAGCTAAAACGGGTCTATACAGTTTCTGTTGCCGTTGTAACGCATGGGTGTGTAGATACCCCATGACTAGCTGGTATTTCCAAATTAATGTTTATTTATTTATGCTATAAATGTTGTGATACTTGCATAAAGATTAAAAGGAAAAATCACAAGTACATGTAGATAGATAAACAACCAAGTGTTCCTAGTCTAGCCTCTAGGATTAGCTCATGTGGTGTGTGATGATCAAGTTTTCCAAATCATGGTAGCATTGATGTAACAAGGTTGGCAACAACCATGGTTGTTACGTGTTAGGCAATTTTTTCTTTTTTGTTTTCCATGCGCGTAACCCTTACGGGAAAAAGGATACCAAGATACTGAACCCATAATTCAAGGGGCACTACTCACATATCGTCAAGGAGGCAACAAAGTTGATGATAAGACTCCGGAACCCCTCCAGCAGAGTAATGGAAAAGGCAACTAGATTGAATCTTTACAGAATAGTGACTTGTCATGGCTGACCTCCAGAATAAACTCCGCTGCTAAGGGTATCCTGTCGGGAGAAAAACATAAGCACCAAGAGACGGTGGAATATGGTTGCAGGGTCCACACACATGTGGATCATGCAGCCCCCTCGCATGCGTGGGGCTCATTGGCCTCCATGTTTGCCTCATGTGCTCTCTCGGTGCTTCTCGATGAATTAGAATTTTCGTGGTTTTGGGGGTATTTTTGGGCCTCTATAAATAATGATTTTCTGTGATGCAAAAACAGGTAAAAACAACAACTGGCTATGGTTTAATAGGTTAGTCCATGAAAATAATGTAAATTTATGTAAATCATTCCAAAAGTGTGTAAGAGTGATATAGTAATATCATGGAATCAATAAAAATTATATATATGTTTGAGACGTATCAATTACCATCAAAATTCATAATACAGCGCAATTCATAATGGAAGTATGTCCCTTATGTTATCCATAACCTCGAACAACCATTTTTCACTTAAAAGAACAACCTTCTTGCTACAAACATGATCTGAAAGGATATACTTGCAAAAGGCTACAGTGTAGTGACAATTTACTAAGTTTTGAAATGAACTATGAAGATATATAAAAGTATTGGGTTGCGCAACGGAAAACAAAAAATTTCGCCACAACTACGCAACCGCCAAGAGCTACTATGAAGATACAAGTAACAACACATGCATACTGACTAACTATAACTCGTTACCGACACCGTTGAAGTGGAAGAGATGTCGATGACGACCTTGATGAAGCTTGTGGAAGAACTCCCTCGGCTAAGCCTAGCCGAGAGAATATCGTAGACTCCTCACGTCTCGCCTTGATCCAACAGAGTGAGGGTCAACCGTTTCTCAACGGATCATCCCTCTGAGATTTCACACACATACATCGGATCTAGTTCAGTAGGGCTTCGCCGTACATGCTTGAAGCACTGCTGGTGTATATGAAGGTGGAGATCTCAATACATGAGAAAGAGAGAGATATTAGATCTAGATCTAATCGGAGAGGGTCCCTCTAAACAAGAGAAGTTCCCTCCATCCTTTAGATCAATACTATCAAGAGGAGAGGGAGGGGAGCCTCCCCAACTCGCATTGGGATGAGAGGAAGGTCTCCCCTCCCCTCCTTTATATAATGTGGAGGGAGGAGTGCGGTTTGGGAGTCCCCAAGGGGATCCGCATCCCTTGACTTGCCCCCCAAGGAAGGGGGAACCGACCCCCCATGGGCCTTGAGGCCCATTAGGGTTTCGGCTAGGGGGAGCTTCCCCCTCTAGGCCTTTTGGCCCAATAAGGCCTTGCCACCTTGGGAGGCAGCCCATGAAGGGCTAGTCGCACCCTAGGTGGGCCTAGGGGCCCATATAGATGCCCCAAGTGGTGTTAGCCACGTTGGGCACCACCAGGGCCCCTTGATACGTCTCAAACGTATATATAATTTTTGATGTTCCATGCAAGTTTTATACCAATCACTACATGTTTTCTATACACTTCATATCATTTTATGCATTTTCTGGGACTAACCTATTAACAAGATGCCACAGTGCCAGTTCCTGTTTTATGCTGTCTTTTTGTTTCAGAAAAGCTAGTCAGGAAATATTCTCGAATTGGACGAAAATCAACGAGGTGGAGTTTTACACCGACACGAAGACGATGTCCGAAGGGCGAACGAAGAAGCGACCCAGGGAGCCCAGACGCCACCTCGGCGCGGCAGAAGGTGGGGCCGCGCCGGGGGGTCGTCTGGCCGCCTCGGGTGGCCTCTCGCGCTGCCCTTTCGCCTATATATTCTCCTCCTCCCGAAAACCCTAAACACCCGAGCATTATTCCACGAAAGGTTCCGTCGCCGCCGTCGTCGTCAACCCTAGTTCGGGAGGGTTCTGAAGCTCTTCCCGGCACCCTACCAGAGGAGAAGATCATCGTTGGAGGGCTCTACACCACCATGCCCGCCTCCGGACAGATGCGTGAGTAGTTCATCCTTGGACTACGGGTCCATAGTAGTAGCTAGATGGTTGTCTCTCCACTTTGTGCTATCATGTTTAGATCTTGTGAGCTGCCTAACATGATCAAGATCATCTTATTGTAATGCTACATGTTGTGTTTGCTTGGATCCGATGAATTGTGAAGTTATGATCAAGTTGTTTATCTATTTATCTACTGTTTTATTTATGTTCTTGCATGCTCTTCGATGCTAGTAGATGCTTTGGCCAAGTAGATGCTAGTATCTTCAAGAGGGAGTATTTATGCTAGATAGTGGGTTCATGCCTCCAGTAATCTGGGCTCGAGCGACAGAAACAACTAAGGTTGTGGATGTGCTGTTGCCACTAGGGAGAAAATAACTTTGCTTTGCTTATATGCGTTGCTTATATGTCTCATGCATTGTTTACATTACACACCATGCTTAATGCAATTATCTGGTGCATGCAACTTAATACTCGCGAGAGACACGGATGTTATCTCGGGAGTGGATTATTAGTCATAGATGCAGCTGGTAAGCGATCTATTTAAAATGTTGTAATGCCCAATAAATACTACGTTGAACATCTTGTCATAATATGCATTGTCATGCTTTTGTCATTTGTCAATTGCCCAGCTGTAATTTGTTTACCCAACATGCATGCTATCTTTTATGGAGAGACACCACTAGTGAACTGTGGACCCCGGTCCATTCTTTTACACTGATAAAACCACCGTTTCCACCACGCTCTACAATCACTTGTTCGTTGTTCCTTTTTGTATTTATATTTATTCTTCACACCATATGTTTAATCCTTTATATTCAACAAGCAGAGAGATTGAGATCCTTCCTGTTTCGTTGGGGCAAAGTACTTTGATTGTGTTGTGTGCAGGTCCGCATCAACAGCATTTCAACGGCGCTGTTGTTGACACCGTGTTGAAGCTCTTCCACCTCCTACTGGTTCGATAACCTTGGTAGATTTCAAGGGAAAATTGCTGCTGCACTACTTCATACCTTCCTCTTAGGGTCTCCCAACGAACGTGTGTTTTCACATCATCACCCCTCCCAGCACTTCTTTCCCCCTCCGAGTTTGCCTGATTAAATCCTGTACTGGTATTTCCACTATACATAAAATTTATGGAATTAAACCAACATCATATAAACCTATTTATATGATCCGGGACATTAGATGTCCGCATATGCATCCTCCAGAAGAGTATTCCCTCTATATAAATCCTCGGAATAAATCCGACAGTAATAGAAACTATTTCTATTACTCCGAGACAATACTATGTCTGCTTGTTTGTCCTCTCTTGATAAAGATATTATCTACCACATAGAAACCATTCCGGTGATACTCTCTCGTTATATAGATAACCATAATACACAACAAACTAGACCTGACTTAAGTGTGTTATCCCTACATGTTCGATAACGTGTAGCTATAATTAGATGTACTCATCTAATCACTAGCCAGGGCAGGTCCATGGATACAACCCGAATAACTGCTACCGTTATGCGAATAACACTCTGTTGAACCTGTTGTTCCCATTACTCATGATACCGAACTTACCCGAGATTAAGTATTCCTGATATTTCCATGAATCAATCCTTGATTCACTATATCTTTGTCTATCTCGTTAACCGATAAGTTTCCTTTTCTCGTTCCTGTAATCCGATATCCCACACGATATAACTTCATCATGCATGTTTGCAGAACATATTGGATATCATACACACCGAGTGGGCCCCGGAAGTATCTCTCTTTTGACAGAGGAGTAATTTCCCATCTTGAAATTAGGATATATGCACACTTTGTAATCACCTAGTTTGTGCCGTTATGATCACCAAATTACGGTCGTGATGGTTGAAAGTATCAAAGTAACTTTTCCAATATGCATAACCATAATAACCTCATGGTCTAAGGATCTGTCATATAATAACCTACTGCGATATTGCACTAAGGACAAAAGACAATTTGAAATCTCTTAGCATATCAACGATTTGGGTCTACCGAGCCATATTGTTTCCACCAACAATATGTACTCATTGATGCTGACATAAACAATGTCCTAGACCAGGAAAATATGGTCATCAAGCAATCAAAGAATTAGTCTAAAGGCAAGACTAGGGTATACTTTATTCTGTTCATGTCTCTACACGTGCTTGTGAGTTTTCCTCTGAATCACATATTCAGGAGCCACAACAGTTATAGCATAGAATCATGAAGCATAATTATGAATCAGATGTTAATCCTATTGCCATTTGTGCATACATCCAACACAAAGATAATATGCTGATGGCGAGTATAGTAACTTTTACTATGTTCCAGCGTGTATCTTAACTTCATTTACAGCTAGTCGTTAAGGCCGTAGTAGTTCTTGTATCGAGTTGCAGAAGTATGCAATCGAACCGGTATCCTTGTGATCAACTCTTTTAATCACTATACCCAAGAATGAGTGATTAACTATATAATCATAATTCCCAAGAATTAAATTTTGGACTAGCCATCTATACAACCATAACTTGTATGACATTCATACCTAAGCTAGACTTTCTGGTTTCTTTATTTCTGCCTTTATACTTCTTACAATTTTTACTTCCAATGTCCGTCCCACTCACAGAAGATGGAGATGAAAGGCATCTCCACGAGTTAATGTTACACGATGTGAAGGTACATGGGTAACTCCAATTGCATCTTCAGATCGATGTATCACGAAGAGTTGATAACTAAGATCTACGAAATTATGTTAAATTGTGAATGCAGATCAATCAAGACACTATCTTATTTGTGAGTTTGGTGTTAAGAGCCGTCAATTTATGATATTCGGGTGCCTATTCAAACATGATATTAGCCGGCAGAGATTGATAAAAATAAAGTCTTAACGGTCTAACCTTCTTTTATCAAATCAAATTTGCATATTTCACCTATATTGTCTAACCTTGCATATAGATATGCACTATCGTTTAGAAACGGGTTAAGCATATCATAGACACAATTTGTGTTGAACAAGTAGAATATGTATGACCCTGTTGCGAACTTGCAACACGCGGGCAATTAACTAGTTCAAGTGTTAAAAACAAATAAGAGATGGTACAATCTATACAACCATCTTCATTACTATCATGCAAATATTACGTCAGTGATAAGTGACATGCGGGTTACCATAACCGGTTAATGAAGTGGCTGTAATTTGCCTATAACACGATGCTTGACAAGAATCTGGCAATCTCTCAGCCAAAAGTTGTCTATTATCTAAAGGTTCACTCGTTAGGAACATTGATTTCACCATGATAAATCATCAGCTGGTGAGATTAACACATAAAATCAAAACAAAAGTTTAGCACGGCATGCATGAAAGGAGAAGAGCTTGCGCACCGACTAAAACAAAGACGAATCAACACCGTCAGATAATAACACAGAGCGCAAGCCTCATGCATGAAAATTGAGAGAGAACTAAAACAGTCACCCAGTTGTATACTGAGAGGGATGAACATATGACCATCGAGATCGATCCAGAGCTAGTATATATAGAATAGTAAGACTGACACTGTGTAGAGAAGCTCCTATGTCGAGGCAAAGAGATTTCATTTCATACTAGACAAATAAGTAAGCACTTACCCTAGCCTACAGGTACAAGTGTAGAACAACTAACACTGATACAAACCTGCCATTTATTAGCTCCTGGTCAGAGAGATGTTTGCTTAATTCTTCAGTAAGGGAACCATATGAATCAAGCTACATATATAGCACAATCTTTGTACGCAACGATCGATTCGAGCAATCCATCCTATATAATTAAGCCAGCTGCTTTGATCGGCGGGATTGCTAGTACGGCGGCCGTGCATGCTGAGCTTGAGCCCATGCAAGCCCCTCGTGCCCGAGCTGCAGCCCGGCTCCCCCGGCATCATGTTTGGGGGCAAGCTGCCACCGAACATCGGCATCGCCGACGGATCCACGGGCATCCCCCCCATCAGTGGAGGCATGAGCCCCGGACCACCACGGGCGCCTGCAGCTTCCTCTTCCTCGGCCTCCTCGTCCAGCGGCAGCCTCTCGTATGTGGCGTTCGCGAACGTTGACGCGATCACCATCACGGGCCCGGCCGCGGTGAGCGTCCCGACGACGCTCCCTCCTACTACCTGCCCTTGCCCGCCGGCCAGGTACACGGTCAGCCCCGTGGATCCCGGCGGCGCGGGGCCCGGCAGGAACGTGCCGGTGAGGGAGAGTATCTCGAAGCGGCCGCGGAGGGCCACCACGGAGCCTGGCGCCGCTGGCTGGCGTAAGGCGACGTCAGTGACGGTGCCGGCTCCGCTGAGCACGCAAACGCCGCGCTGCCTGCGGCGCGCGAAGTGCGCGATGGACTCGGCCACGTCGGCGCCGCCGGCCACCTCCATCACGTGGCTGCGCAACGCATTCGGGCTGTCCCGCGTAATGAAGATGGGCGGCTTCGGCTTGTTCTTGGACCCAGCCGGACGGCCTCGTGGGCGACGGTTGCCGGTCACCACCGCGCCGCCCGTGGGCTCCCCGGTGCCGTTCTCTCCACGGTCGTCGTCCGGACCGCCGCTGCCGCCGCTCAGCTCGGTACCGTCGTTATTGGACGGCGCCGCCATGTCCTGGGCTCCCGGGTGCTTGCTCAGGCCGGCCGGCGAGCCGAGTGATGGCTCGGCAGTCCCCGGCAGGCCGAGGCGCCCCTCGTCCCACCACCTGTTCGCCAGCTTCACCTTCTAGGGTTTCTTGCCACAGTGGCTCCTGCTGGCGACTAATTTCTTCCTCGGCAAGAGCTGTTTAGCTTGGAAAAGAAACAGCTGCTAAAACTCCATGCTTAGATCTGTGTGTGTGCCTTTGACCCTTTTCTTGTTTCTTGCTCAACTCCTTTCCACACGAAACATGCAAGTTGCAGATGACAGAAATAAGCAAAAGAAATAAGAATGATGACTAATCAAGCAGCTACAGCGTCTTTCAAGATCCAGGCATGTTATTTTGCTCCAAAGATCTGAGCTTATATATGAATGAACTCCACGAACTATAGAGATCGATCGAGGACACACTCTTAATATAGTTCGCCACAAGTGTTTGGATATTTTGATGGAAGAAGGATTGGAGAATTGAGCAGATAGCGAAGATTAAATTGTACCTTTTGTCCGTGGAGATGAGATTGCTTAGCAGCCGGCTGGTCGATAGAAGAGCTAGCTGACCCGAGAGAGACGACCTCGGCGCCCTCTTGTAATTTTGCTGCCTGATATCCCTCTATTTCCTCCTTGCTTTGAGGGTTTCAGTGCTTTATATGGGGGGAGAAGACTTAGCCAGCTACTGTGAGAGGATGGTGAGGTGAGATTAGAAAGTTAATTAACTATTTTTTGCATTTGTTCTATTCCAAGTTGGTACACACATGGAATATGTGTACAAGCATGAAATATAAAAAGAAAAGGAACAGGAGAAGGGTGCAAAAGGCTATGTTCACCTTTCGGAGGATACACCTAAGTTGTTATAGGAGTAACATGATGGCTGAACCCGTTAATCACCCGTTGTTCCATCTATTATTTTCTTTGACAACGCTGACTCGTTTCCCATGTATATATGTTCAATATATAGTAGGTTATGTACTCCCTCCGTTCCTAAATATAAGATGTTTTAGGTTTTGTCCATATTCACATGTATCTAGATGTATGTGGACATATTTTAATGTGTATATACACTCATTTGGATTTGCACCTAGCCAACATGTGACCTAGCTAGAACATCTTATATTGTGGAACGGAGGGAGTATATGTTAAATGGAAGCAGAGAAGATGAAGTTTAACCTACTACCTGACCATCTAGTGTGGAATTTGTTTTACATAAATATCCAGGATAATTTGTTTCACATAAGTATCCAGATAATATTTTCTGATGTTATGATTTAGTATACACAATTACAGAGTACCTCACTCACATACCGAATATACCCATCCATGGTCAACTTTCGTAAAGGCTACGCTTACCCAAAAGAATCATTTACTTAATCTTGTTTTCCCGTGATCCTGTATGCAATCTTAATGCAATAAAAAAGCCATCTAACTTGAGGCATGTATGGCAGTTGTTTTGGCAGCATGAGTGAATTAATTACTGCACCAGTACTCCTACATAGCGGGAGTGTTTGATTTGCGAGCTCCACAGTGTCTTCATTAAATTTGTTTTTTTCCTAAGTCTGTCCTCAATTTGGATCTCAGCACGGTATATAATATATGGTTGCCGCACATGATCATAGGCAAAAAGATTAATGCCCTAGTCTTGTGCAAAGATGAACCCTAAAGTAATAAATGTAAGATTACTTAGATACAACGGTTAATACACAATGTATGGGGAGTGGTATCTTAAAACACATCAATATGTTGGGCACTCTCAAATTCCTTTTGAATGAAAGGGATTGCTCTGCGATGTTCAATAATAGAAACCAAAGCTTGAAAGGTTCCATCAACCGCACCCCACCACAAAACTTCCATGCGTAGCAAACCTAAAACTCGGAAGGCTAAAAAAATCACATCGTTTCTTCAGGGACACAAACACAAGAGCAATACAAGTGTATAGACAACCAAAAACCACATACAACACTGTCAGCAAACTAAACTCCAAGCGAACACTTCCAAAAGAAATAACTAAACATTTTATTAGAGTCTTAATCATATTTATCTTTAGTATTGGTTTTCACGGTGTATAACTCCCTCTTGCACTGAACAACTCAGTCACGGCCAGTTCTAATAATTTTCCTCAGGTTCCTAGTTCCAATATTACGCCGTCCGTCACCTGCAAGTTTGACCACAACTCAATCCAATAACAAGTTTTAAAAAGTATGTAAAATGGTTCATGAAACCAGTTAATTATTCTGAAAACATGTCATATTACTCACTTTTTATATACCCATGGTATTTCCACCACTCCCATCGTTACCAACTTCCTTTTTGTGTGTTAAAACCTAACACCTAGACATGAAAACAATGGCCAGTGTTAGTGAATTAGCAACTGAAGCCCGTTGCACAACCGACCATGTTCCATTGTACCTAGCCAATAGACATGTAAAGCATAAATGATCTATGCTCTCCAACCTGTCCACAAATAGACAATTCTATTCACAACTACCACCCCTCTAAGGAAAACAGCTTTGGTACGATGCTTTTTAAAAAAGGAGACTTTTGCTCTTAGGGTATGTTTGGATACGTTCCAACTTATCAAAAATGCGTCGATCCAGTTTCTAGGGGTGTCGTCATGCTCACGAACAGAGCCGCCAACATTTGGTATTGCACCACCAATCGGTTGGGCCAACAACCCATTTTCTCTAGGTCGGCGTGATCAGAGGAGATGATGCAGATGCGCTGGGTGGAGGTTTGGGAAGAGCTGTTGCAGCCAGACGGGGCAGGAGATCATGTCGGCAAGCTGCGGCCGGGTGGACGGGGTCTGAGCTCAGGCCGGAAACGCGACAGTTGCAGCCGAGCGACACGGGTGGTGGGGGGAGTGGAGGCGGCATCGAGGAAGCCACTCCTGACAGTTAAAATGTGTGGATGAAGAATGGAGAGACGAATAGACACGCCCAATGAACTGTTTTCACTTGGTGGTGGTAGGATGGTTGCTATTGATGCTATTCCATGATTTGTTGTTTTGGGAGTCTTTAAGAGACATGCTCCGAGTTTTGTACAACACATTGCTCCAACTTTGTAGATCGAGCTCTGTGGAGCCCTGCTCCACGCTGAATTCTGGGAAGCTAGAAGTTGGACCGTTTCCGAACACAACCCTTAGGGCATTTGCAATGCAACGCAAGGTGCTTATACAAGTGCTTACACAAAATAAACCGATTTTTATTAAGCACCGATGCTATTTAGACAAGATAACTACTTAACTAGGTAACTCTCCTATAGAGATTGGTTATTTTTGTTAGTACCTCACTAAACACGTTGACTGTACATGACCTTAGGGGGTTTTAGTTTTTTCGCGAGAACTTATGAGGCACCAAGCCTGCATAGCTACATGTAAAAGGTAATGAGACGCTCTCTGCCATGGATTTGTGTCCTAGCCCGATCAGATTAATCGGGGTTATTGGTGATGTATGTGCCTTTTAGTTTCCTGGCAGCTTTAGGGCATCAACTATGTATGTGGCAAAACCTATCTATAAGGTGGGACCCACTGACTACACTATAAGCATATAGACTCCACCACAATGTATGTTGCAAAAGCACACCTTAAGATAGGTCCCACATGGCAGGAAATAAAACCATAGAAGTAAGAATTAGCATTGTAAAAAATATTGTCATTTTATCACTTTATGCACTATAGGTATAAAGTAATATTATTTTATTCCTTATGGTTGTCCATAAGCTTGTGGACAACCCACAAGCTTTTTCTTTATGGACATGCTTATTGATCGGTACCACTATGTATAAAGTTGTCTATAAGGGTCAATTTTTCCTTATGGATAAGTTTATGGACTACATAGTGAGTGAATGCCCTTAGGTTGGACGATGAGGTTTAGTAGGTTGGAGACCAGGGTTGGGTGTCCTGCGTCGTGTAGTGGGTAGGTGAGTGAAGATCCCAAAAATCTATAATAGAGCCTGAGCTACATGGCGCTCGTTATTTTGAAATTTCGAAAATGACATTTTTTGAGTTTCCAAAAATCACGAAAAAAATCACAGATGTAGATACTGTCAAGATCTACAAGCGTGCAAAATTTACCTTAAAATTAGTTGTATTTTGGGCTGGACAAAAAAGAAAATCAGTGGATCTGGGTGGTGAACAACACACAATTTCAAAATTTTGAAATTTTCTCTGATTTGTTTTTTTGTACAGCCCAAAATACAACGAATTGTAAGGTAAATCTCGATATTATCTACACCAGTGATTTTTTTCGCGATTTTTGGAAACTCAAAAATGTCATTTTCGAATTTTCAAAATAACAAGCTCCATGTAGCCCGGGTTCCAAAAATCCACACTCGTGAAGATCCATACATGTATGCTGATGAAACTGCTATAAGCACTGCTAAATTCAAATGCGGTACGTTCATGTCCAAACCAGGGGTGTAGATCTTATTTGACATTACTTATCTTTTCCTTACAAAGTCCCCGGCCCGGGATTTTATTATATTGCCTAAACAAAACTGCAAGTCTCTCAGCAGAGAGATACTAACTTCAGATGAGTGAATTATTTGTCCAATGCTGACTTTTCAATGGAGGGCCGTGTCCTCTTGGTATAAGCGCTATAAATCTAGAATAAATGGATCAGCAGTTAATTAATCAGTGTCAAATTAAACAAAGAGGGCTCGAGCCAACGGTCGTTATTAGGACCCAATCATCCCTAGATGTCAAACGTACCCGGCATATAGTTACATAATAATGTCTAATCTGATGGATTCACTTATAATATGCCATGCATCCCAGCTCCGACCCATCACCTATAATCCAATCATTTCCATGAATTTTGATATATTTAATATATAAGATGTTTCTTAATCAGTTCAATCAATCAAACTTCGACTGCTAAACTGAATTCTCAATTATTTTCGTGTGCCTAACAAACTGGAAAAGACAAACCTTGTTTTGCCGAAAAAACGCATTTGTAGGCACACTTATAAACTAGAGGTAGTACTACTAAAAATTAAGCGGCTTCGAGGACAACATTATCCCCATCAAATCGATGGCTGAAGAACACATGCTCTCACATGCGAGTCCTTTAATTTGTTAGGCAGCTAGCTAGTAGCAACACCTGTACTGTAGCTTGCCATGGACAGAAGAAAACAAGCGCCTAGCTGAGCAGCTAGCGTGATTAGTTTATTGTTTAGGGCCATACAAAGCTCCTAATGATGCGTGCAAGGGGATCAAAGATGTCTTAATTAGCTTTAATGACAGCTCCCAGTAACAGATTAATAAAAGGGCACAGATTCCTGTGGCTGGCTAATGGTGGTCCAGTCCTGGCTTTGTTTGATTGGGACCTTTGTTTAATTAAGCTAATGCAGGTTTCAAGAGCGAGCTCTTCAACTAGTGTCACCCCTCAACTTTTTTAATTAGGTAAGATAAGCTCTGTCAGTGACAGGTGTCGACAGTAGACAGTTCAGAGTAGAGCGTAAGGACATGTACAGTAGTAGTAGTACGGTTATCAGCTAGGACTAGAGGTGGTCAGGTGGACGAAGAGGGGAAGATAACCGAGCCATTTCTTGAGTGAGACATCCATCACCAGCAGTGCTCCTTTTGCTGCAAAGCTTCTGGATTAGGGTGATTATCCATCACCAGCAGTGCTCCTTTTGCTGCAAAGCTTCTGGATTAGGGTGATTATCTCTAAGTAATCACCTCCCGGTACCTGTGAATGGTCAGCTGGAGTGGGAACTGGAGATGAAAAGTAGTAGGGAGATTAGCCAGTGGCCTGCTTATGAGAATCAACATCCGCCGGGATAACCTTAGCATGACCGAATTGTACTTTGATCTTGTAGGTACGGGTGCGAGAACTCATAATAATAATCTACTTACATACACAGTAGAAGGAGAAGCAGATCATGGAGGACACAACACATAGGTCAGTGAAATACCTCGACTTTTTCAGACGGCACCTGTTGATTGATTGCACCCTAGAAAAAACATGTCTTCGTTCTCAGGTCAGGTCTTTTTTTTAGAGAGAGGTCAGGTCAGTTTGGGCGAAACATAGCACAAGAAACAGCAAAACAAAAAAGTTACAATCAATTAAAAAAAGCTAAAAAAAAGGTTTAAGTTGGGGCTCTGTTCGGGGTCGTTGTGTTAGGCACATACACAGTTTCCCTTGGACGTCGAGTCGCCATCGCAGTAAACGCGACGCAGCAAAACACCACGACCGTTTTGACATTTGCATCCCACTTGCGTCGCAGCGGCAGCAGACAGCACCGATCTAGGACAGAGAGCATCTCTCCCTGCCAAATCAATCTGATGCCATGCATGGAATTTCCCAGCAAGAACAATGCACAGAGGATGCGAATCCTGCAGGGATATAAAGAATTTGGCGCAAGTGGGGCAGCACCAACAGGCCCATCATATATCATCACACCTTCAAGTTCAAGGCTTCAGCACATCCCCAAGTGTGTGTGGACAAACTGTGCGTGACACAGGCAGCATTTCACACTATGATCGACGATTCGAGAAGATGTACCGCAAAATAGTGATATACATGTGTGCGATGCAAGCAACACGACCACGCTACCGAAATGAAAGACCAAGCTATGCATCTACTTGGTCAGATAGTATATGAGCAAGAAGACAGCGATGAAGGACGCCACCATGGTGGCCATTCTGCGACTTGATTTTTTCTCGAAAACCTATCAAGTGAAGTTCTTGTTGAGGATAACAAACAAGTTAAAAGGAGCAGCTGATTTTCAGATGTGGATATATATCCTTACCATCTTGAACCTGTCCACAGTGCCAGACAGAAATCCTCTGGAAGTGTCCATGTCATTACCCTAAACAGCAAAGAATGTATCAGGGTCGTGGCATACTGTTATTACAACAACAACAACAAAGCATTTTTTTCCCAAACAAGTTGGGGTAGGCTAGAGTTGAAACCCATAAGATCTCGAAACCAGGTCATGATTCTGGCACATGGATAGCTAACTTCCACGCAACCCTATCCATGGCTAGTTCTTTGGTGATATTCCAATCCTTCAAATCTCTCTTAACAGACTCCTCCCATGTCAAGTTTGGCCTACCATGACCCCTCTTAACATTCTCATCCCGCTTTATCCGTCCGGTATGCAATGGCGCTTCCGGAGGCCTACGTTCTATATGACCAAACCATTTTAGACGGTGTTGGACAACCTTCTCTTCAATTGGTGCTACCCCAACTCTCTCACGTATATCATCATTCCTAACCCGGACCTTTCTTGTGTGGCCACATATCCATCTCAACATGCGCATCTCCGCTACACCTAACTGTTGGATATGTCGTCTCTTGGTCGGCCAACATTCTGCGCCATACAACATCGCAGGTCGAATCGCCGTACTATAGAACTTGCCTTTTAGCTTTTGTGGCACTTTCCTGTCACAGAGGACGCCAGAAGCTTGGCGCCACTTCATCCAACCAGGTTTGATTCGATGACTCACATCTTCATCGATATCACAATCCTTCTGGAGCATAGACCCCAAATATCGGAAGGTGTCTTTCTCAGGTACCACCTGTCCATCAAGGCTAACCTCTTCCTCCTCGTGCCTAGTAGTACTGAAACTGCACCTCATGTACTCAGTTTTGGTTCTACTAAGCCTAAAACCTTTCGATTCTAGAGTCCGCCTCCACAGCTCTAACTTTTTATTAACCCCCGCCCGACTATCGTCAATTAGCACCACGTCATCCGCAAAGAGCATACACCATGGGATATCTCCTTGTATATCCCCTGTGACCTCATCCATCACCAAAGTAAAGAGATAAGGGCTCAAAGCTGACCCCTGGTGCAGTCCTATTTTAATTGGAAAGTCATCGGTGTCGCCATCACTTGTTCGAACACTTGTCACAACATTATCATACATATCCTTAATGAGGGTAATGTACTTTGTTGGGACTTTGTGTTTCTCCAAGGCCCACCACATGACATTCCGTGGTATCTTATCATACGCCTTCTCCAAGTCAATGAACACCATATGAAGATCCTTCTTCTTCTCCCTGTATCTCTCCATAAGTTGTCGTACCAAGAAGATGACTTCCATGGTAGACCTCCCAGGCATGATACCAAATTGATTTTTGGTCACGCTTGTCAATCTTCTTAAACGGTGCTCAATGACTCTCTCCCATAGCTTCATTGTATGGCTCATCAACTTGATTCCACGGTAATTAGTGCAACTTTGAACATCCCCCTTGTTCTTGAAGATTGGCACTAATGTACTCCGCCTCCATTCTTCGGGCATCTTGTTAGACCGAAAAATAAGGTTGAGACGAGGAAAATCAGATATGGCGGGAAGCAAGTACCATTCGGTCCAGCATCCGGTTATGATTCTCCACTTCTTCATGAATATCGCCTGTCAACTGAAAAGACAATAGATTCAGAGAACCCACGGTTAACACCTAGCACTGGAGATTAAGATACATTTTGATCTGGTGTATTCACAAGATCTTCACAACTGAATGGTGCACCTCAGAATAAAATCAACATCCATATGAGGTGTCAACCAGATAGCGAAGCACAAAAAAAAATGCAGTTTCTAAATTCTGAATGTAATATATATTAATCCTATATCACAGCTAGATAGAAACACAATAAAATACCAATACAATTACATGTACCTATAGTTTATATATGCGTTAATCGACATGGAAGTGGTATTATGAATGATATCTGTTCAAATTTGTGTAGATAGCAGTCCTAGTTGCCTGGCCTAAGAATATGCAGTGTACTACTAGTACAGTTACATAAAAGTGCGAAGCCCTCACTCCAGCTAAGCTTCAAAACTCAACTAGTAATCTTTAATAGTTGGAACATAGACTAGTAACTTGTTAGAATTTTTCATAGCTTTACAGATTTCTACCATCTTGATGAAAGTTTCCTTCTCTCCAGCAGGACATATAATAAAATGATTTAGCATCAATTCTGAGAAAAAAATGTATAAATCACCTCCAGTTATTATTCTCCTAAAATAGAATTTGGCCCTTTGTAGTTTCCACTGAGTCTCCTATTCTTGCTTTTAAAGGTTCTAAAAATTTGGGATGGTTTGTATGGCAGCATAATTAATAGTGTGTGAAGCAGGCTTGATAAAGAAATGAAACAAAGCATACATACCCTTTTTAGAATGCTGACCCTATCATGTAGAGTATCCACAGCTTGGTCATTGTCATGCTCATGAATTTCATGAGACGAGTATACCGATCCTCTGACCCCACCTTCTTCAATACCATCAAATAAAGCATTTCTGTGGCTACGGAAATCCCTACAAATAACATAAACGAACAAATACGCATTATTTCTAATGCATAGCAACTCGCGACTGGATGTGTCGCCAGTCCATGTTGAGAAGATATATCTGGAAGTTCTTTCTTTTTAATCTTCATGGATGTAATGCATGCTATAACTTATAACATGAACACTTGTAGGAGTTTCATTGTATCTGGCTTCTTTGTGTACAGAGCCATTTGATAAGCTCCATTGATGAACTGACAGAAAAGAAGTCATATGTATATGGTAATATGGGAAAAGATGGTAGAGCAACCATGATAGTCGCTGAAGAAAAGGGTCATGCTGGATAGGGATGCAAGTTAGAACACTGACGAGTTTACTGGCATAAACCTGTATCTTAGTTTACAAACAAAAACGAACAAATTTTGTGCAAGGAAGCATCCCTGCGCATTCTATTAAGAATAAGAGTTTAACCATACCAAAAACCATGGCTAGGTACAATGGGGAACAATTACAGAATATTTCAAAGAAAGCAAGAGAACAGGACCAAAGAAGCTTGGATGATTCAAATTGTTCAATAGAAATGTATCCTATCACCAAGGTTGACACGTTGAGAGAGAGCGTGATACGATATGATAAGACGATCCCCTTATTATTTTCTGGTCCTACTGTTTGGAGAGCCTCTCCTTTCTTGTGCATCATGTACTTTTTTAACTGGTTGTTTTTCCAACTCTAGTTCAAATAGGCACAAATCTTTTAGGTGTTTACGAAAAAAATTAAGGAAATGTGACAAAACAAGGCAATTCAGTTACCAATGTCACCCAGACTAGTCGACAAACTCATGGGTAAAATTAGGAGTACATAAAGGAGGAACAACTATTGAGGAGTAAGTTCTTGAGTTATCCAATGCCCAATTCCATGTAACAATCGTTTAGCAAAGTATAACAATCTAACGACGATGTTAACCACACTGCATCGTATTGGACATAAATGCTGAACAAACAAAACACACAGCATTCCCGACCGCACAAACATAAATCAACCATAGCAGTAACAATCCGCTCGCCAGCAATTACCGGCGAGGGGCAATAACTGTAGATCGCCGAGGTTAAAGATCCTTTACCTCTAGTTCATCGGGAAGAAGCGCGCGCGATTCCAACCCGACCGACGAGCAGGATGTAATCAGCTAATTAAGAGCATCTCCAAGCGGAGGCCCCAAATCTGGCCCCCAAACTGCGACCGGACGCGTCCGGACGCGTCCGCGGACAGCCCCTAAAAGTGGCCTCCTCCAACCATGTACCCCAAAATCCCCTCAAATTGTGGGGTCACTTGCATATGATTGGTGGAGAAAGAGAGAGAATGATCAATCAAGAACAAAACAAAAGAAAACAAAGGAAAAGATGTCCCATCGGACGCGTCCGGTCGCGTCCGGCCACCCCCAAACCCTCCCCACATATGCCTTGGGTTTGGGGGCTGCCAGACAGCCCGGACCTATGGGGAGTGTTTGGGGACCTCGCTTGGGTTGCCGTTTTTGGACCAAATGGCCTCCGGACCGTCCGCCCGGATGTATAGGGCGGGTTTGGGGTCTCCGCTTGAAGATGCTCTAAACCTGGGGAATCCCGCAAAGAAAAATTAAACTGCGAAACAAGCGAATCAAACGCGAGTTCTGAAAGGAATCGTCAAAGGTGAAGGAGAAAGTGAGACACGGATTAGGTGATTCTCGTCGGAGTCGAACCTTGCGGGGAGACCTGTGGCGGTGCCGGTGCCGACAACGAGGAGGGAGATCTCAGTGGAGGCGGAACCGAACTGGCAGCCCCTTTCTCTCTCCTTCACGGCTATAGTAATACTGTTGGCCCATTACCCGTTGTTTATCAGTTATCACGGCCCATCGCTTCCTTCCTATTCGGCCCGCAGCACATGCGACAGCCATGGCTCCGCGTCCGGCGATCGACGGCGCCGGAGGAGAGGCCAGGCCAGCCAGCTTTTAGCCACCCAGCGCTGCCCGACGCCCGAAGGAAAGTTCCAGGTACGTTAATCAAGCTCGTAAACGTGTACACCGGTCGCTTATGACATATTACTCGCCATGCACAACACCTGCTCGACGATATCCGCAAGTGTCACATCAACTGAAGCTTCTAGCATCTTTAAGCTTTTACTCACTTTCATCGTGGTTGCTATCAGGAATTTCTGCATTCGGTGTGCAGTTGTGCACTGCCCAACGCTAGCTTCGTTTTGTGCATATGACCTATGAAATGAGATGCAAAGGCACTCTTCTTTTCACTCCCCAACTAGTACTGCTTAGCGTAGTGTTATCATTATGGTGATCCTTTTCTTTCTCGTTCTCTGAACAGAAAACCAAGAACTCCTATGTCCCATTCTCAGTTTTCGGCATTCTACCACAAACTTGTGAAGTAGGGAGTCCAAATGGAGTGAATTGTGCCATATGACGTAATCTAATGAACGAGAACTTCTAAAGATGAACCTTGCTGGTCATATAAGAATTAGAATGGAGAGCCGCAGACTATTCCAAAATTTTAATTACTGCTCAATTGTTACTTACCGCGGTACCTGAAAACCTGCCTCCGTGCTTGTTGTTTTATTATTCTCCACTCTGTGTTATAGTTTATTTTCGTAAAAAGATGTGGATTTGCGGTTGCTTTTCAGTTCCCAAAATGACAAATTGTCGTTACCACTGGTTGGTTCTATAAAATTCATAAAGAAGTAGCTACGAATGTTTGCTTCTAACATCGAAAAGCCTTCAATCTAGTGTGATTTACTAGCGCCAAATATACTTCTCTTCGCCTTCGTTTATCATTTATTTCCATGGTGTACTCTTTCGCTATAAAAAGATTTAATTTGGGTCAAAATCCATATCCTGCTGATGCTCCTGAGAAATTTCAGTACTACTCAGAAGTCAGAAATCATATGTCATATTCACTAACTATGAAAGTGCAACTTGAGTTATAGGCATTTTCAAGAGCAAAATAACTACATCATACTCTGCTTGTTTTAGTAATTCAATGTATGTATCATAAAATTGATTCCACCAAGTTATTGTTACAAAAACTTTTTGAATCTTTCACGTAACTACCAACTCCATTGTCTTCTCATGCCTAGTTGAGATAGGCGGAGGCTACTGACTGAAGGTCCTCCATGTCATGGTATCCTTGAACAGCGCAAGAAGGATTGGCGTTGCTACAGTCAGGCATGCATAAATCTGTTTCATACCCTTGCGCAGATTGAGTTGAGCTATAAGTGAAGTGCTCATTTGCAGAGTATAACTGATTCTCGTTCTTTATTGAAGAACTTGGCATTGTTGGATGGGAAAAGAGTTGTTCGTCTGCCAGATCGCGACTAAACATATTCCCACAGTTGTTCTTTTGAGGGATTGTGATCGAAGAATCATCTCCATACCCCTGTGTTGCCTGAGCTTTGATAGACTCCAATTGTGCTTGCAGATTGACCATCTGTGACAATATTTCAAGGAATACAAACTGTCAGTCCTATTATTCTTTTTGCAGTGTATGCTGCCAGCTAATTTCAAGAAACTATTTAAAAGACTAAGAAGGCTATGTATGATAAAAGAATAGACAAGGTAATAACAATATGCCAGTTTATCTTACAACTTTACACACAATTAATTGCTGCATATGTGGCACAATTTGCACATAACTTTTGTTGTTGTTGATCCTTCAAAGTTCAAACTATTTTACTAGTTAGCTGGATTAGCCTTGCACCACAAGAGATTTTCTTGTGATCCTTATAGTTTTCGCATTTAATAGAGAACATAGATGACAAGTTATGAGGTTTAGTTCCTTCGCAAAGAATGCAAAACAAGCCTGGAAAATAAGAATGGCAAGCAAGCTTCTCGTTGTGCTGTACTAACTACTAACGTAGAACTTGCTTACCTGCTGTTGCAGAGAAAAGATGTGCGCGACACAGCCATATATTGGATCACAGAGCCTGGCCTGTGCCTCGTATGACATGGTGACTGCGGCCTCGCAGCGATCACTTAAAGGGAGATGCGTGAGAATCTTTGAGGCATTGCTCGCCCCAAAGACCTTATGAATGGCAGCAAAGTGTGCAGCTCCTTGCTCATGGGAGAAGTATGGGGCGAAGACACAACCATTGACACACTTCCTGCGCAGGAACTTGCACGCACCACATGGTGAGCTAAGTCCTGTCATCACTGGTTTTCTTGTTGATGGCTTGATGCTGCTGTTGGTCTTATTCGTACTCCTTGGTGCTTGTGATATGAATCATCACTTCATCATTCTCTCCTATTTATATAGACAACCCAACACTGTGATTAGCTTAGTCTGTCAAATAATTAATTCATCTTGGTTTCCCTAGTGGACTACAAGTTCCATTATTTTAGGTCTGCTCTTTCTACTCATTACTTGCTCGTTGAATGGAACATTTGCTTTATTGATCATTAAATGCATATGTAATCTGTAATGTACTCTTATTTAAGTGATATGTTAAGCATGTGTTTTTACTAGTTCAGTTACAGCAAAACACATATTTCAAAATAAATGGAATAAGGGAGATATTATGTTAAAAACGAGGGTGTCAAACAAAAATATTTGGTATGCATCTGTACTCATATCGAAGTGCATGTTAGATTGTTGGGTACCTTTCCCTTAATGTTTCAGAGATATGCCACATGTTTAGGTTTGATAATCAGTTCCATCAATCTTATGTGACACCTATGTGGCTAAACAGACCAATGCAACTGGAGTTCTCTTCTCTGTTTTTGCGGAATTATAGTAGCTCATAGAGCGTTTTTCTCATCGAGGCTCCAATGATTTGTAAACTGAGTCATTTCTGCTCTTTTGGTTCTTTAACATTAATGCATTCCTCCATCATGCATAGTACTTTAATATTGGAAAATAACAACAATGAAATTAAGCTTAAGTAGCATGCCCACATTAATTTTCTACTTTACAGATGTTTTATAAGTATACAAATTAAAACTAAGTAATATGTAGTCACTACCTGCCAAACCAATGGCGTGTATTTGCTTTTAGTGTTCTTTCTCTTCTTACCAACTAAGTTTGCTGTATACTCAGCAAAACACAATTAGTGATGCTCTTCCCTTCCTAATGTCAATCTTTTCCCTGAGCTGGTTCTTATTATTTTTCTTATGGCATGAAAGTTGGTTCCTAATATTATGTTGCAGTACTGGTTATTCCAGTTTAATCATACTTTTCGCTCATTTAACTATGTTATCAATCATTTTAAAAGTAGTTTATTTTTCTTATACCAAAAAGAGAGCACAATACTTAGTTTTTTTTGGATCATTAATCACCAAACTGAATTAAAATTTCTCCGCATCAATTGACAGCTTATATACAGCTCATAAGCCAGTATGCTTTATTGATAGTTGATTTGACACGTATTGTTGCTGGATTGGTTGACAGGATCCATAAGGGCAACATTATTTTTTGGTCTGATTAAAGTTTGTCTTTCTAGATATTTATTGTCACTCATTATCCTGTATTGCCAGATGGCCCAGAACTGCAAGATCGAAAAATAAGACAATCTGCAACATGTACTAAATAAAATCATTAGCTTACGATGTACTCCCTCCGTTTTTAAATATAAGATGTTCTAGGTGTTGCACATGTTGTCTAGATGTATACTAAATTGAATGAACAAACACACTAAAATATGTCTAGATACGTTTGTATATGTATGAATGTGGACAAAGGCTAAAACATCTTATATTTAAAAACGGAGGGAGTATTACTCAAAGTTTGGCGACAAAAATGCTCTGGTGTGGATGACAAAGGAACATGTTACAGTGCTAGTATCCATGGACACCAATCAGCATATAGCATCTTAAGTCGCAGGTGCCTTTATTGTGAAATACATTGCTGCATAAATTACCTCACAAAATGAAAAATCTGATTTGTTGTGTTAATTTGTAGCTTACATTAGAGTTATGTTGTGATCAATATAGGTTAATCTACTTGTAGAGAAACGAAAGAATTTGGGACAAAAGGGGACTCAACCCCTTCTTAATTTAAAGGACTGTGTGCCTTAAACTCAATACTTAATTTGTTAATTTGGAGATATATACCCAAACTTCAGATAGTGCCTCAACACGAAGCCTTTTATTCAAATGAAAAGAATCTACCCAAAATTAAGAATAGTTGTGCATGCATGCATATCTATTCAAATGAGAAGAGTCAAAAGACCCACGTGCAACTCTTTTCGCCCAAAGCCCAAACTGTATGTTATTATGCAAGCATGCCTCATCATACTCTTGGAGTTCAGAGAAGGGTAGGGAACCAAGTGAAGTGGTCAGTGAGTTGGGAACTTAAAGTGGAACAGTTGGAAATCATTTATTGTTTCTAGAGCTTTATGATTGCATGCTGATCTGTTAGTACCATATGCAATTAGTTTAATAAATAATGATTACTACCATCATATGCATCATGTTATCTCATGAGATGGAGGCATTTAGGTCATGTCCATTGTTGTGTCTGTTAGATGGGAGAGATCGCATGTCTGGGACATCATAACACGCGTTAGAAGTTAAAAACCGCCTGATGACATTGACTATATTACAAACAAAAAATTACAAAATTATCTTATTTCGTAAGGGTAACCTATCTAGATAGCCTACCCCAAAATGATTGGGACAAAAGGCTGTGTTGCTGTTGTATGTAAGGGTAACAAGTTGGTTGATTATGAGGAGTAATCCTCTCGCTGGACCTACCAATTAAGCTGAATGGCTTGAGTTGTAAGTGTTTTTCTTGAGTAACTATAAGCTAATTGTTAACAGATCTGGTCCCTCTTCTCACCTTTTCCATGGTGAGAAGAGAAATCGGCTATGCATTATCAGCATTTGTCAAGTTGAACTCACCAACAAACAGTATCGCATTACTTGTAACTATATCCGTCCCAATTTAGCTTACCAAAACGTCTTATATTTTGGCACAAAGATCACCATTGCTTGTGCTATTGCGCAGTGTCTTCAGGAGTCGTATCTTTGCAATATGATACATTTTTGCATTGAATTGTTATGACAAGAGTGAAATTTGCAATATCCTTGCAAGGCACAGATATAGTTGCGATAATACAAGGCAACTAATACCATAATAGAATAATGAGTTAACAATATCATCGTAATTTATTATTCTTGCCTGAATTGAGATGTGAACGTCAGGTGTTGCTCAATGCTCATTTCACGGAATTCTGTTGGTGGTCAAATTTGTCAGCATTCGAAGATGCACTAGGACAAAAAAAGATATAAATAACTTAAGCTATAGCCTAGAGTTAACTGTACGTACGCATACATCAACTTAACTAGTACTCCCTCCATCCCAATATACAAGGCGTCTAAGCACCTCTAAATTTTCCCAAAATATAAGGCGTGTAAGCCTTTTTGTGCCGTTTCTTCCAACTCTGGTCCCTGCCTGCATGCAGCCCTGTGATCATCTCTCTCCCCAAAATACTCTTTGGCGTTAATACTTTCCTTTTCTATATTAAATAGTTTCCTTTCCTAGTGGATTTTAACAGATTCATCATGGACGCGCAAAAACTACCAAAACTCCCACGACTCAGTCTCATCTGCATGGCAACAGATTTATTACTGTGTTTGCATTGACGGCAATAAATCCCTAGAATTACGCTCGCTTTTCTCGCAAGGCTGTGTCGCTAATAAAAAGAGGCAGGGGTAGATGGTCAAAATTATAGCTTGCGCTAATTATCGTGCCAAATCGCTTAGGCGCCTTGTATATTGAAATGGAGGGAGTAGGAGTGTAGCAGATGATTTGTACTTACTTTGAAGACTGGTCAAGTGACAAGATGATGGACATGGACAAATCACAACCACACTGCACGTCTGTGCATGATTGCTAGATTCAGGAAGGACTTCTTTTGTCTTGCACGTTCTTCGAAAAAGATATTTACAATGGCATATGGCGCCCTTGGGAAATCTGGGTTGTCCGTTTTGGACATCCGACGGCCCAGATTCGCCGTTGACCGCGGACAAATCAACGACGAATCTGGGCCGTCGGATGTCCGAAACGGATGGCCCAGATTTCCCAAGGGCGCCATATGGCATTGTAAAAAACCATTAATGCCCTTCATTTGATTAACCGTTCAAGACTAAGATGTGAGTGTTCTTCAAATTAGGCATTAGCCTACCTTAATTTCTTCTTACCTGCTAAGTATCTGATTATATGAGTACCCACTCGTCTTTATTAAGATTCATGGCTGGTGTGTCATACTGATCACCTCCCCGTCTAAAAGAAATTCTCATCCTTTGCATGCAGGGATCCACCTGTGAGGCACATCTTACAGAAAACAAGTATTCGTGCCTCAGCCATACTTGCTGAAATCCAGGAGGCAGTTTTCCAGCTGCTCCATTCCACTCACTGGGTTCAAGCTACATAATTTTGCAACCGTCGGATCGCATATTTGCAGCCCAGAGATCTGTGCAATCTACATACTCTGCCACATACCTGTTGTCACTGGCCTGGTTCCCGGTCACAGATCTACCTTGTCAGGTAACACCTCAGGGTCCCACTGACTGCCATTGCCGGAGGGATGTAAGGCACACCAAGGTTAGGTCGTTTTCGTCCCTCTAGCCGGTGCGTTGCTGGTTTTTACACGGCTGTTTGGTGACATTACTGTAAACAGGTGAGCTAGTATTAAAAATTTCAGCATAGGATAGTGACATGCGTTCTTGACTTACACGCAGGCAAATAAATCTTCTACATCCTTCCGAACCCCATGAGATTGAGAAACTAATTTTTGATGCCAAATTTTAATCCATGTTAGTGATGGCGATGGATCAACCTAGCTAGGATTCAAGTAGAGCCAAAGACCACGGCACATGCGGCATGCAAATAGCTCAAGTAAGCTACTTGCATTGCATTGCGTTGCCTGCATTAATCCATGCCGCAAGAGTGGGTAGGTCTCTTTGACTGGCAATATCATGTAAGCATCTTGTGGGCGTTTGCTTAGCGGCTCAAGAAACGCGCACGCATGCATGCGTGACTGGACATATATGGGCTGTTAAGCACTAGCTGCCTCTTTTGTTTCTGTGGATCAACAGCCGCACCTCTGACCTCCCTAGTCCCTAGCATAGCTAGCTCCATGGTTATGTTTATACTTGTCTTGTTGTCTTCGTGTGTGATTATGTGACATTTGAAAGCTAATGTATTTATATTCATCATCTGTTAACTTGTGGACAGTGTACACGTGGAGCTGGAGAACCGAAAGGACGGTGGAAGAACCAATGCATCATGCTGGAATCCCTGTGAGTGCAGAACCAGAAGCAGTACCTTTATCAATGAAATAGCAAATCTTTTGCCTTGTATTTTTTTTAATGAGTACCTTATGGTGACGGACAACTGCTGTTTAATGTCTTTCTGTTGTTTGCAAACAGTGCCTGCCTAGATGGATTTTGTATTTGTTGTGTGTTTGTTTTGTAGGCAAGATATGAGTATTGGCTTCGAATTAACTCTCGGATCAGTCAAACTGTTTTCTGATTGGTGTTGCTTCTTCCAAGTAATTGCAATTTGCAAACCAGGTTTTGCCCAATAGCTGGTGCGCTCTCTCTGAACTGAATTTAATGGTAGGAGTAGAGAGTAAATTGCAAAACCCACCAAAATTGGGGTAAAGTTAACAACCATTTACTCTATAAATGCAACGACACTACACGGCTCCTCAGCCATTGTACCTAACCCTTAGGTCTCAGCCATCCATTCACCCCCAAACAGTGAAATTTTCTCACCTCCCTTTCTTCTACCGCCGTTGGATGGTAATTTTTTCCGGTTTCTACCTGTTGATGGACACGGAACGTCCATGACGTGTGGGCCAACAAGTGGGGTGGGCCTAGCTGCAGCACGTCCTCCGTGTCGCCCTTCCTTTTCCGCCTCCCCTCGCGGTGAAACCCTAGGCCAATCACGTCTCTCCTCCCTCCCGTCCCCATACCACCAATCCCCGCCTCCTCTCGTTCTCCACCGATTTGCTGCCTCTTCTCCTGCTCCAGCTCCCTCCTCCCATGTGCGTCCCTCCTGCTCTACCCAATGCCGCCGCGCGAGGGACGCGGTCGTTAGCGGCCGAACTCGGACCGTCGGGCACGCGGTGGATCCCCGGTGGTTGCAGCATGGCGAGCCCGCGCGGGGATGCGGTCGTTGGTGGCTGAACTTGTAGCGTCGGGTACGCGGTGGCTGCAGCAAGCGAGCGCGCGGGGGGGCTCAGCCGGGCTGGACCTCGCGGGCGGTCGGTGGCTAGGCGGGGATGAGGTCTGGAGCCGGTCGTCGCCCTGCAGCGGCGGCGGCGCATCTGGAGGAACCGGTCGAGGGCGGCGAGGAGGACCGCGGCCCGGACGGCGGCGACCGCGGGCGCCCAGCTCGACAACGGCCCAAACGTTGGAGGCCATGGGCGCTCGCTCGATGACGGCTCAGACCGCCCGTCACCTGGCGGCCAGGAGGTCGGGACGGCCGGCGAGGAGGACGGCCGTGTCAGCATCGGGAGGAGTGGGGTCGAGGACAGTGGCCGCGCTGAGCGCCACGAGCCCACGGTCGCTGCCGGTCGCGGGCTTCACAGGCGTACTCGTTCTGGTCACCTCGCGAGGGGATTTGACCTCGAGCTCCATATGCAGCAGCTCATTTTCAAGGTATTCAGGCTTCATCCTTGCTTCCCGTGCTTGGTCGATGAGGTCCCCTGCCGTCTCCCTCCTCGAGCTGCACGAATCTACTAATCCTTGCTCCTTTTTCTTTTGTTGTTGTTCTTAAGTTGTTTTGAAACGGCAGCTAAATATTGATTTTTTTTGTAGGTGCCAATAGGGAGATAGTTGTTTGCTTGGAAAGTTGTTCAGAAGAAATATCTAAAGGTTTGCTTCTGTAAGCAATTCATTATTATGAGACAAACAGATAGAGTACCTTGTTAATTTGATTTTGCTTTCAACTTCAGGCAAGTCAGCTGTCTACAGAAGCTTTGGGCTGCTGCAATTTGAAGTTGATAACGCTGGATTAGACAATAGCAGATACATTTCATGACAGGTTTGTGCAATTGACTAATTGGTTATAGAAGTGGTATTATTCTGAAAACTCTGGTTAATGTAATGGTAGGAGTTTTATATTGGTTATAGGAGCGTAATTTCTTGGCTGCATGTTCTTGCTTGAATGGAATATTGCTCAACCAAATGGCACAGAGAGGATGAATGCATTACGGACCAAAGTTGTATCAAGTAAACTGGTTCGGTTTACCTCTTCTCATGGAACATGCTGAAGCTTGTTGTTGGCTGCCACCACTTCAGACCCCATCCCCTACAGAGGTAGCTCTTGTTGCATTCTTTATGTGTTGGTGATCCCTGCATCTATTTTCTTCTTGTTGATTCACTCTAGCAGTGACTAAATGGCTGAGAGAACTTAATGATTTCAGTACAGGGTTGTATATTTTGGTGGACTTCCAGTTGCTAAATGGCTCGGGAAGCGGCGCGGCGTTGAGCACCAATGGTTGCACGACTGATGTCAAGATGCCAATGTGATCTTCTCTCTTCAAACTTGTGTGATGTGGTCTGCTTCCGTTATTGTTAACTGAATCTCTAGAGCATGTTCTTTCAATATTTGTTGCATCATATTTAAATATTTGTTGGCATTATCAAGGATTCATTTCATATCCTTTTTGAATTGCTTGAATATTGGTACTTATATAAGAAAAATGCCACAACCTACAAATTTTGAATGCATGGTTGAAACGGATTAGTAAGATTTGAGTTGGATTTTATCAATAGAGTAAATGGGATGATAGTTGGTCTGATATGGTCGATGCTCTACTTTATATGGCAGCTACAAGCTTTATTTTTCATTTTTCCCCTTTCATATTCATTTATGATTTAATTACCTTCGACGTATAATCTTTTGTCACGTAAATACCATCAGGAATAGGCGATTTAAAATTCTTTATGGTTTAGGCTTGAATAAATGCGGAATAAACTAGCGTTTAATTTATCAAGCACAAAACCTAAACAAGCTAGGTTTACCTATGTGCACCAACAACTTATGCTAAACAAGATATACAACTATGTGATAGCAAGATATATTACTTCAAGCTCGATGGCTATCACAAGGTAAATTGCATAAGTAAGAAGCTCGGGTATAGAAATACCGAGGCACTTGGAGACGATGATTTATCCCGAAGTTCACTTCGCAATGGAAGCTAGTCTCCGTTGGAGCGGTGCGGAGTCACAAATTGATCCCTGAATAGCCGTCAAATGGCACACCGTAATCTCCTTCGTGCCTCCACCAATGCGGAGTGCCACGAACCACTATGGGACACTTGAGGGGGGTCACCGAACCCGTACAAGGATGAGGCACACTCCACAACTTAATTGAAAGCTCTCACCGAATTCCCGCGGCTCCTAAAGCCACAAGAATCACAAGGTTGGGGCGCGTCTCCACAACTTAATTGGAGGCTCCCAACTATCCCGCGAGCCACCAAAACTCCGAGATCAACAAGGACCGTCTAGGGCACTCCAAGTACCCAAGAGGACAAGCTCTAGGGCACCCAAAGTACCCAAGAGTAACAAGCTTCTCAACTTCAACTTCCACGTATCACCGTGGATAACTCAAACCGATGCAACCGATGCAATGGGCAAGAACACAAGAAGTGCTCAAATCCTTCACTCCCAAATCCCACCAAAGCAACTAATGCTTATGGGGGGAGAAGAGAGGAAGAACACCAAATCCCTCCAAGATCTAGACCCAAAAGCTTCTCCTCACTTAGAGGAGAGATTGATTGGTGGAATGGTAGATCTAGATCTTCTCTCTCTTTTTCCTCTAATTGGAAGCAAGAATCACGGAGGAATAGAGAGAAAGCAGAGCTTCAAAGGGTCAACAATGGAGGTCAAAACCGTGCTCAAGAGTTGGGAAACCTTTGGGGAAGAAGACCCCATTTTATAGTTCCCAAAAATCCGACCGTTTGGTACAGATTCGTGCAATCCGGAATTGGTTCGGATTAGGTTCAGAATTCTGGTTGACTCGGAATAATCCGGATGAAAACCAACTAGAATCCGGACTGAGTACAATACGGAAAAGCCAGTTCGGATCCAGTTCGGAATTGGTCCGGAAAATTCCGACCCGTTCGGAATTGGTCCGGAAAATTCGTACTAGCTCGGAATTCCTGGAACGCCCGGACGAGAAATGCAATAACTTATGCATACGAACTCCGTTTTTTATGTTCTTGTGCTCGTTGGAATCACCGCAACGAGCACAACAAGTTTATGCAGAGAAACATCATAGTCCAACATGGGAGGATAAAACCAAATGTAGAAAGGTAAAACCTCTCTATAAAATAAGAACCGGTAAAACCTCCAACATAAAAAACTCAACAATTTTCCATACGAAATCCGTTTTTGATGAACTTGAGCTTGTTATGAAGATCACAACAAGCTCCAAAACCCCACACAGAGAAAATCCAAATAAGAACCAAGAAAGATGATGAAGGCAAGTATGTAAAGGTTTGAGCTGTCTCCAACAGATACGCTAAAGCTCAATGAGAGCCCCTCTTGATAGAACGGTATCTATCCTATAACCCGGTCTCCCAACCAGAACCATGAGACCGGTAAAATAGAAACCCTATCAAGATCATACCTTTGCCTTGCGCACTCCACTTGATCTAGACGATGTCGACCTTGATCTCTTCACGTGGAGCACCTTTCTTGATTGCGCTTCGCTTGGTGAAGTCTCACATATTGCTCCCCCATACTCCACTATGGGAGAGCCTCTCATAGGCACAACTTCACTTGACCATTATCTCTAAGAGGGTGGCAAGCATCAAGCATATGATATCTTCGAGATACTTCTCTTGAACTTGCACATCTCAAGTTTGATGACGATCACCACTTGACGCCATCCATCATGGGCTATATGAAATCTTCATTTGATGCAAGCCCATAGAAAGATACCTAACCACACATAGAAATGCCACACACATATCATGGGCTAGTTCACAAAGCTATATGGACAATTGCTTACCATACCAAGAGATACATGATCCCACTTGGTACATCTTGTAGCTTGTGTGTTGAACAATATCTTGATCAACCTTGTATCGTTTCTTCTCTTTTCAATAGATGATGTCTTGAAGATAACAATGAATGATCATATAATCCTTTTCTTCAAGACATACTTGCAATATGCTCAACTCACATATGACCAATCATCGGATAACTCCTCGAATAACAACTTGGTCATCACATACTCTTCTTGATCATATTAAATATATATCCATACACCTCGATGATCTTGATGCCAAATACTTCATTATATCAATATATTCATGGCATCAACCTTGAATCCAACTTAGGGAGTTCAAGCATGGTCTATGGACAAACACTATAAGTATAACTCAATGCAACCATTAGTCCATAGGGATTGTCATTAATTACCAAAACCACACATGGGGGCGTCATGCCCTTTCAATCTCCCCCATTTTGGTAATTGATGACAATCTCTTTTACAAGGGTTTATATAATGAATTAAGCAACGATGCAAAGTAACAAGCATCGATGCATGAGCATGAAAGGTAAATGCTTATGACCAAAACAAAAGCAGAAAAGCAAATTCCCTTAAACTAAACCATCTAAAACTTCTCCCCCATTGGCATCCATTTCCAAAATGGGTGAAAAGACTTAGAAGGTCACAATAGTAAGAGCTCCCCCATAATGTGTGCATTTCTCAAAATATGAGTGAAATCAAATACACATATTCAATGACCAAAAGTAGGAGGGAGACCAAACTATATTGAGGATCCAAATTTTGCAAAATAATGATATGGAAAACCTTTTTAAACTTTTGCATATAAAAGGCAAGCAAAAGATCCAATAAAGCAAATAAACATAATATATTATGATTTGGGAAAATGAGTGCTTTAAGGAAAATAGAGGAGCTCCCCAATATTTGTACACAAATTACAAGATGTACAAAAATGGAATCCTCACTCCTCCGGTATCCCCTAAAACACAAAAACAAATGAATTCACAAGCTCAATAAGATGCAAATGAAAAACAAAGCTTGTGACATATCCAATGGTAAAGATTATTGGC